>CP136064.1:183400817-184663426 GCA_032622095.1 Siphonodentalium dalli | reverse complement strand
TGACAGCGGATAATCGGGGATGGCAGGAAGACAGTCTTGAAAGAGTATGCCATCCCCTACAATATACGACAGAATTATCCATAATTTTCATCATCATTATTATGTAATATGTATGTGTATTGGAAATACAATATCATATCCTATCCTATCGTTGTTGCTAGTTTGTGCTCACGTCGCATCCAGCAGCACCCGTACCTATACTTATCACTTAGTTAGCCCCTAAACCCGGTCTCACATATTTTAGTAAGATACACGTGTATTATCGGAACGCGCCGTGACGTATTAGCTAAGCGCAATGCTGTGATTTAAATACCGGAACGTTATCATTATGTTAATTAAGTATGATATTTGATTTGTGCTGGGTTATTGGGTGTTGACTGTGAGATAAACATTGGTGATAAGGGTGGTTGAACAATATTGTCAACATGAAAAGTTACATTTAAATTGGAACTATGTGTTTTCTTGAATGTGTCTTTACTTCCTCTTTGGTGGTTCAATATTTTGTTTTAACCCCACCCGTGTTGAGATCACATTTCCTTGCAAATATGTGATTATGATAAAATGGATCTCAAATTAGTCGCAATTCTATACGAAATTAATTAACCTCGTCCACTAAATTAGATTGGAGGCAGCCTCGCTAAAATTCGGCTTGAATCGAATTAAGTGCACTCGGTTAATAAATTTCCTATAAAATGCGACTCATTGGAAATCATCTATTTATATTATAAGTATAATCTTAAAGATATCCAATAAACTCACAGTGGGTAAATGAGCAAAACATATAAAAGTCTGTATATTTATTATTGATAGTTCTCCGAAAACTAAGTTTCGCGTGTTTAAGTCATTGTTATGTAAAAAACTGTTCAAAATATCCTCGCGCAAATAGGTTCATAATCGACCAATAATATTCACATAAGTTCATATTGGATAATATGATCATGAAATAAACCGAAAGTGGTCTTATATCCGTTATTTCAAGAAGGTACATCTGGTAAGTCGTAAGTTGGTTTATTCTTGTTATGCCCCATAATGAACTTCTAATAAGTTATTATGAGTCGATAATGGGACGAAAACGCTCTCATTTTCAGTTCATTATCGACTCAAAATGGGGCGATTCTACGCCGATTATGGACCTAAACAAATGTTAATAAGCCGATAACGTGCTGATTTTCTGGAGAGCTGCAGTGATTTGTCAACAAACAGCTAATCGTGTAGTAAGTTCAAATAATTTAAGCTGAATGTGATCTTCAGAATATTTGTTTTCAATGCTTTGACGTTTTTCAATGTTTAGCATAATTTTGTTGATAAACTTTTTTGACTAATTGGGCTTATGCAACAAATCAAAATCCTTAAAAGAAGCTGAAAATGCACATATGAGACGCTTCACAACCGTATACAACAGTATTGCGCGCTCTGTAGCTGGCGACGGAAAATGTAGTCCCCCAATTTGCCTCTTTGTTTGTGTTTCTATTTCGTTAGTGCAACGAAGTTGGACAAGAATTTAACTTTAATGAACAAAGCAATAATTTTTCATTGAATGGTATTTGTGTCATGCGCCGGCTTTTTTAAATATTATTGAACCCGCGTGAATCAATGTTAAGACGCGCGGTCATTTTGTTGACGCGATGTCAAGTGATGTGTAACTAGTGAGAGATAAGCTAGGAAATATCTAATGGCTTCTTCAATGATATAATAGGGGTTTCGTGTGATGTATGGTCATATCACAACTACACCATGCAGTTGCAACGAACAGTAAAGAGCACACTTGTAGTAATATACCAAATCACTTATGCTGGAACATTGTGTCTTCCGATTCATTTAGCACATGAATCTTGAAGAAAATTTGCTTATACTTGGCAAAGCCACGTGCCCATTTCTAAAATTGCAACGCACAATCATTACGCACTAAGCTTGGGATAACAATTACCTTAATTATCGGAAGTTCTACAGCAGAGTCTATCTGCTGTGATTTATAAGTGCATCATCGGAAATTGGTTCAACATTATATTTATGTTTAAAGCATGTGTAATGAAATCTAAAATATGAACGAATCGATTGATGTGTTCGAACACCCAATCCCAAACACGCGAAGTCCGTGAAGAGAATGCTCAGTGCAGGTGCACCTAAATACATTTGCCCCAGACGATATTTATCAGCTCAGACATTTCATTCAGATGACAGTTACGGAACTATTAGTGCGCAAATTCAATATTTAAATGATATTCATGTATCCCATGCATCCCCATCTTGCCATGTGTCAATGTGTACATAAACTTAATTTTTAATGTACATGTATATATGTGTGTTAAATTTTATATCTCAATACTCGTGTTGTTTTGTGAGTAAAGAATGAACTTGGATTGACCGAATGAGATATTACGTCGCCACACGTAGGATGGCAAACGATATGTTGTGTCCAGACATGCATTATAGTGCACAGATTCGAACCAACAGCTGTTAGTCCCAGCTCATCGGGATCTGAACAAACGTTGCAACTGATTGAGTGAGAGTTTGATGCGCAAACACTCCAAACTATGTCTACGCATTTTTTGAAGGAAGGGTCAGAATATAAGATTAGTCGATACTTACACCAAATACAGATATACAGTATAAATTTTGGATAATATATATTCTGAAAAAACTTGCAAAAATCATAGGAATTGTCCAGCGTACACACATATGTGAGAAGAAAGCTCTTCGTTTAACCATACCAGATCTTTCACAACAATATCATGATTGAGTTCAAAAACCAGGCTTGTCCATTTATTTTTTTACCAGAGTTATGCCTTTGTTCAGAGTTATGGTTATATACGTCGTCCATTTTAGTGATTCTCGGTCAGACAGACTCACCTCTTATGGGCGAAAAACTCTACCAGGGCAATCCTTGATGCGCAACCCTTGTTGTATTTTAGAAGTATAATAATTAAGATGATACGTGAGACAATGTTGTTTCATAACCGGTATTCTCACGAAAATCGAAGTCGTTTTTGGACCAAATGACAACCACATATTCTGTCAAATGGTTTGCTGATGCATATGTTGGGATATAAGAGCTTTATGCCTTTTTAACAAAACAAATTCCTTAACAGAAGCTTAAAAATGCACACATTTACATTTTTTTATTGGGACGCTTCACAACCATACACGACAGTATTGCGCGGACCTGTCGATGGAAACTGTTTTCGTTAGTTCAACGAATTTGGACAATAATTTAAATTTAATTAACAAATCAATCAATCAATCCGCCTGATTCAATGTAAAGTCATTTTGTTGGCACCATGCCAAGCTAGCGCGAATCACTCGCCTATTCGTCACAATAGTGAGAGATAAGGAAATATGTAATGGCTTTTCTAATGATATACTGTAATAGGGGTTTTATATGATAAAATGAGAACAATATTCTTTCTCCATTTACCTGTGCATAAGACAACGAATAACATCCGCAGAACAATGCCAGACTTACAGCTTGCCGTAGAGTTCATGCTACATCAGCTCAAAACCTGGGAACTTGTTGATGTTCTGACAGGGAAGTTTATAATTTTGGACAATAATGCAGGTGATATATTTCTTAATTAATAAATGTTCCTTAATAATGTATATTTCACAGTAGGCGAAGGTCCCAGTTCGAGATTGTATGATCTAGCTAACTCGGATGATCCGAATATCATAAATCATAAATAACAGACACCGTTTTACGTTAGGTTGTTCGTTTGAGGCATATAATTATCCGCCATTGACGGCGGAAGCGTGTATCAATAGAACAATTTCGAGTAACCTTCAAAAAGTTCTACCCTATACAGTCAGGTTCGCAAAAAAAAACAAATATCGGCGATCAAGGGTGGGTACTCACAGGAATGCTGCAATGAGATGTCATTTTGTCCGGTGTCTGTTTTACGATGAGAAACGCACATATTCGCATATTATATACGTGAACAATTCTTTCTCATCCAATCCGATGTTGGTGATACATTCCGCGTTGATGATACCATGTACACGGCGGTGATATCAGCTCACAAAATATTATTATTATTATTATTATTATTATATTATTTGTTGTTCAATGGTATAAAGTTCCCCGTCAGAACAGAGTAGAGCATCAGGTTTTGTTCTGGTGGAGTACGATCTCTTTGTGCATAGCCAATGTGGAGATTCACGGCATGATCTATGTAAGACTGGGAACAAAGTACGTTAGAACCAGATATAGAGACGTGCAATGTAGTCTTAATGAAACTTACGTTTTCGGTCGTCACTAATCCGAAAACACGACGCTGAGGTACGGGCGTGACACATATGATTGCCCTTCCCGGTGGCCGGGGTACATCCATGGGTCATTTGAACTGCCGAGTACTCTACAGTTTCGACTGAAATCCCAGAATCCCATTCCTGTGTCCAGATGTTTTCATGTTAATTCCTCACTATTGTTGGGAATAAAATCAATTACGCCCTGAGCAAACTGATCGGTCGTAGAAATGAGACCGTTTGTTTGTTCTGATTTCGAGGTGATTGCTGTAACATCTGACTTCACACGACGTCGACTCCCCGCATCTCGGAATCGATCGGAAGGTCGTAAAAGGCGGGATGTTACTCCGATCATGCCCATTAAGAGACAGGAGTGGGAATATAGTGATGGTGGTGTGTGATTTGAATGAGTGTCTGGGTCTGATTGGAATAATATCTAAATGTCAGATAAATGCATTAACCGCTGAATGGTATACATACACATAATAACGAGGGACGATAATGTCCAACATTAGTTAAAATTAGTTATAATACTATTTCAAACACATTATGCATGGACCTGGTTTGATTGCTTTCTAATACTATTTCAAACACATTATGCATGGACCTGGTTGATTGATTGTGCGCAATACGTTACTCAGACGGACGTAGTCCAACATAGAACAATTGTGTGGCCTAGCAGGTGAGGGGGTGTAAAACATTTGCAAGAAGGTATACCGGGTGGGTGATGTTTTTCCATACCTGTATGCATTAGGTGATGAGAATAAAGAATTGAATTGAAAGAGACACATTTTTGACAACCTCATGCAGATGTTTTACTAACGACCTTTTATGCCCATATTTAACCATGTAAAAGTTAAAGAAATTGTAACTGCAAAAATACCATATTTATGTTATTGTGGTCACAACGAGGCCACAATTGAGCAATCATTTCACCCAGATATCTTGCATATCGAGTCAAAACATAACCCATGTGTATAAGATCCGTTAGAATGCATCTAACAAGTTAGAGATTAAAGGCACGGGTGGCGTTCGTTGCAGAACTATTCATATTTGTTCAAATCGTCATGAACAGAAGGAATATTAAAATATATATAGTTTTGTTCATATGCCAAACATAATCAGCGCGTAAATAGTATATTGTCGTCAAGAAGTACGATGGTTACAGGATGCCCGTGTTACAGAAGTTGTGCTTCTGTTTACATAACACAGCGCAATTCTATTGGTAAATCACACACAAATTATATAAACGCTCTTTATTATTTCCATATCAGGAAAACAGTAACAAATAGCGCTCTTTATGTTTACCATATCCGGATCTAAACAAAGTCAGGTAACGTAATGGTTTTTTTGCTTTTGTTTACACAACAAAGGGGAAAAATTGACAATAACATACTGTTTATATGCCATATTTCTGATTGGTATAAGAACAAGGTCTGTCTATAAAAAAAATTACTATTATTTCTGTTTATGGCGGTTTTTACGGAGGTGGATATTTTAACAGCATACTCACCGCCAACGCCGCCCGTATCTTTAACTGAGTAGAACTAGAATCTTATATTAACAACATAATAGTGTAAGTCTTATAGTATCAACATAATAGTGTTAGTCTTATAGTATCAACATAATAGTGTAAGTCTTATAGTATCAACATACTAGTGTTAGTCTTATAGTATCGACATAATAGTGTAAGTCTTATAGTATCAACACAATAGTGTAAGTCAACGAACAGCCTGGAAATTTCAAGACTTGTGAATATAAAAATGTAAAACTAAAATATCTTGATTTCTCTTGATAAAACCGGGAACAAAAGAAACACAAAGGGGTGCTGTGCACTAAATCCGACCATCTATGGGACCATCTCCTTTTATACTCAACAGAACTTGAGTCGTAAACTCATTTTCAATATAATGTCCATGTTGTTAGCATCGCCCATAGCGCACATGGGTGTATTTTGGACTAACACATGGCTCAAATTAATTCATTTGTATAAAAGGAGATGGTCACACAAATGGCATCATTTAGTGTAAAGTTCCCATTTAAGCCGTACATTGTTACTGTGGTACTGCGTTACATGTATAATCTTTATCCGTGATATTTGTGTGTACAGGTCTTGGTGATGCATTACACTATCCAGTTTAGCGTACTTTAATTTGGTTACACAGGTCGACCTTCAAAGACATGCATGTGTGTACTTTTATTACTGAAATCATTCTTAAACATTCTATTCTAAGGAATATTATCCATAGTATTCTACATATATGCTTGTGATATGTGTGTTATGTCTGGGCAGCATATTGTCGTATAAATATTGACAGGTGCACTGGCATGTACTTTAACTTACATGTATCTCTGGAAAATACAAAGTTCATGGTACAACAAGCAAAGGCGACGGATTACGTAGCACCGAATACCAAGCTAGACCAAGGGGTGGGGTACTGGTTTTTTTTTTAAATTGCAGGAAGGTGTGGCGTTTTTTACACCGAATTTTAGATACCATACCGCCCCCAGAAAAAATAAAAATAAAATCGAATTATTTGGGATACTTTCCACACCTTTAACGATTTCCTTGACCTACATGGCAGTTTCAGTTGTAAAACATGGCGGTTTTGGTCTGAGAATGAGCTTGAAATATTGCGTTGATAGTGCATGATATGCGCTTATCTTGACATTAATATATATATCATTTCAGTCATAACTCAGCCATAAACGGTTACACAGCGGAGTGAATCTACTAGACAACAAGTGGCATGCTCAGAAACTCTGTTCGTTTTCTACAGGTATTATCTTTCAGTTTTCCCCGTGCATATATACCAACTTAACATAAAGCCTTCAGGTAATATATATCTTAGGTACACATTTACCAAACAACCACAATATATTTTTGTCCCACTCCCGTGGCGAGGAGTGATCATTATCTTTACAGAGCGTGTCGACTATACTACTGAGCATTGCTTCAAAATAAACACACTATCAATAAACATGATATACCATGATGTATGTGGGTGGAAAATAAGAGCGGTTCTGCTTCTATTTGTAACATGTAATGCCAGCAGGCCATGGATTGACTGACAACGGATTTCAGATGTCAACCTGAGCTTCCACGTTAAAGGTACGGTTGGCCTTGGCGGTGGGTATCCTGTGAAAATATTTCCAGCCGTCAAAAACCGCCACAAACAGAAAGAACATCAAAATGTAGACATACTTTGTCCGTATACAAATAAGAAATATCGCATAAACAGTATGTTATGGTCGTATGTTTCATCATTGTTATGTAAACAAAAGCATAAAAAGTTACTTTTCTGGTGTTTGTTTATATTATGATGGTAAACATAAAGAGCGTTCTTTGTTGGTGAATTCCTGATATGGAACTAATAAAGAGCGTTTATGCCATTTGTGTGTGATTAGCCAGTCGCATTGTGCTGTCTTCCGTAACACAATCAGGCTCTTGCTTAGGTAAAATATAGTAGGTTTTTATGATAACATGCTGTTTAGGCGATGGTCATGGTATATACGAACGAAACTTTATGCGTTTTAATGTTTTTATGTTTACGGTGATTGGAACAAATATGAATATTTTCGACAACTAAGGCCGCACGTGCCTTTAACAGCGTCACAACTACATCATGCCACGAACATTATCCAGAAGTTGAATACCTGGGAACGTTTTGATAATCTGATCGGGAACTTTCTAACATTGAACGGCCTGTTCTCGTGAAAATAAGCACATAACGGGCTTATATTAATGCGCGAAATAAGCTCATATTGACATGTATTGACCTCAATATTCGTCATATATGGACCTAACACGCGGTTATTAAAACAGTCATATCTGGGACTATTTCCATACAAAATAATCCCAGATTGGCATTATTTAATCTACCTTTTTTCATCGACATGACTTACCAGATTCACACTCCTTCGTGTGTTTTCGTTGCGGCCTGCACCATTCAACTGAATAAAGGGTATAACCAGCTCACTGTGGGCTTATTTCAGAATCAAAGTCCAATATGAACCTATGTGAACATTTAGGTCCAATATGAATCTATTTTACGAGGATTATATTGAATTGAAACAACACATACAATATGTTTCCTTATTAATACCTGTTCATTAGTAATAAGTCCCAGCATAAATATTACATGATTATACGACCTTTGTGAGCCGATTGTGATTTGCGCGCTTACAATCATGTAGTAAATTTATCACATATGCTGAAGGACAATCATGGACTTTTCCCAGGTAAACAATTCAATGTTTATTGCGTAATGGGCTCGCCAAAGTCGCTTAAATCATATAACACCCAGCTGGTACCACCCAAATCGATTATTAAGGAACAGGGATTGACGAAGAAATATATTCCCTGCGTTGTAATTCGAAGTTACAAACTTTCTCGTCAGAACAGGTTTTTAACTCGAGTATGATATCTATGGGCGTAGCCAGAGTATAGATTCATGTCATGATCTACGTCACAACATCAACTTTATTGCCGCTGATTTACATCATAGCTCGGACCTCGTGATTTGTACAGTATGTATTATTGCTTAAATATTATAGGTAGATATTCTGCTTACAATCGCTTCATTTTGAGTCGATAATGTGCTGAACATGGGAGCATTTTAGTCACACTATCGACTCACAATGAGGCGATTCTAAGCAGATTATGTGCGCACAATGACACATATAAGTCAACTCACGACATTTCAGGTGTACGCTCTTTAACATGTGTTTTAACTGTGGACCGCGCCATAAAACTAAATAACGGACATGACTCCATTATCTGCTTATTTCAGAATCAAATAATCACATTATGTATCTATTTCACATTATAGGTCGATTATGCAGGGGGGGGGGCGGAAAAAAAACTGCAGACACGGGGTGGACAAAACAGTTTTCTTCGGTTTGAGTACCCCCCCCCCCCCAAACAGTTTTTCTGAAGTTTTTTTCCACTGACCATTCCCCCCCCCCCACCCCCAGAAAAATCAAATCTACCCCAGCCGGACAACAACTCGGTTTGACCGGAAACCGAAAAAAACACCGGAGCATACAATTCACGAGAAGGTGCTTGGTAACTTAGTTTAGATTATTATGACTAAAATGGTCATTGTCTACCAGTAGAACGCAGATTTGTACCTCGTGATGTCATGACATGTACAAACATGTATATTGGTGATCGCAACGCTTTGTATGCACTTTAAAAAATGACAACTAGTCATTACCTCGACTTTGAAAAAGATGCAAATGAGATGAGTGAGATACCAGCATATAACTGTTTTCTGATACCATTGGAGGAGAAATTTTTTAATACATGGGATAGTTCTGCAGTAAAAATTTGCCAGATAAGCGATCGCAGGGTAGAATTCGGCATTCGACTGGTATACACTGACATAGTCGGCATTATTAAGAGGGTTAATGGTGTCAATATCACATATAAACCAAGACAGTGGTTATCCAAAATTGTTTTAGGTGGATTGTACTACTCATGTATATATGATTTGGATATTAAGGTTAATCCATATTCTATAAAATGAGAGAAAATTGAAGTTGTGAGTCTGAAAATACATATTTGGAAAAACATTACATGCAAATTTTTTCCGACTGACAACCCCCCCCCCCCTAAATGAATAAGGACAAAATTTACGTGTAAATTTTTGACGCCTAGGTACCCCCCCCCCCCACCCCGGTACGTTGTGTCCCGCAGTTTTTTTCGCCCCCCCCCCCCCCTGGATTATGTGCGTATTTACGCGAGAATGTTGGATCGTAGCGCTCGTCGTGTAAAATCCTTAATGGTTTAGGTTGTTATAATTCAGCGTCAGAAATCACACGTTTCGATAAGTAGCTTCCGGTATTATCACGACGTTGTAGGCTTTATTGGCAAATGAATATTAATTTCACAGGGAGATCACTCCAATGCACAACATATTTCCTCATGTACACAAGTCATGCAAAGTTATTCCCCACCTCTCAGCGTGGGCGGAAATAGAAAAAGCCTAGCCAGCATTTGATGGCACGTGACGATTTATGTGCTATTCATCTTGCTATACCCGAATTGACAGGGCCCCTCGTGGCAGCAACTGAAATATGTCGGGGAAAGGCTGATGGGAGATAGGTCATTGAGGATAAATTTGAGTGTATCTGGAATTATAACTGATGAGTTGTAACATGTATGGTCACGTGACTTCTGCGTATTATATATTATGCACGAACGTCTGGAACGGTTGGCAAAATTTGAGTATATCTGGAAGTATAACTGGTGAGTTGTAACATGTGTGGTCACGTGACACCTGCGTGTCAGATATTATGCACGAAAGGCTGGCAAAGACAAGCCACCAACATCTGTCAAATCCTTAATTTCAATTCACTTGGCAGGATGTGGTCGTTTGGCAGCGAACGTTATACGAACACATCAACAATATTTCGGAACATAATTGCCAGTGTATTGCTATACTCTCATTTATCCCTTTCATGACGGGAGCTGCGCTGGCGCAACATTAAAGACCATGTGCCAATGCATTATCTTATATGTGAGAATCGACCATAGGTAGCCTCGCATATATAATATATGGTATGCATTGGCCTAACAATTATTGATCCTTTTTTTTTTTTTTTTTCTTACATTCTTTAATAATTGTTATCATTATTTCTTACATTATTTAACAATTTTAATCATTTTTTATAATATTTATTATTTACATCCTATAACAATTTTTATCATTTTGTCTTACATTCTTTAACAATTTTATCATTTTTTTAATTATTTTTTCTTACTTTCTTTATCAATCTTTATCATTTTGTTCTAAATTCTATAACAATTTTTTAATTTTTTTATCATTATTTCTTACATTCTTTACCAATTTTGTATTTTTTTTTCATTTTTTCTTACGTTTTTTAACAATTATAAAAAATAGTATAAAATTTGTTAGGCCAAAGCATTCTCTTATATATGCGAGGCGACCTATAATCAACCATCATTATAACACTGCGTATCGATCTTTCTTCTCCAATATTATCAATGGAGAAGTCGCGGTTCAAAGTAGTACAGTATAGACATTTACATGTATACGTAAAAGACACGAGCGAATACGGTCTGCTGCAGCCTTCTCCGTTCAAAATGTATTCACATTATACACCTAAAATCAGCGGTCACTTCTGACGAATGGAAAACTAATTTTAGCACTTCTCGGCCAATCGTAATGCAAACTTTAGTGACATTTTTTCAACTAGAATCACAATATGCAAAAAGAAACGACGAGACTCATAATTGTTTAATTGACCAAGATTTGAGACTAGCAGAAAACTTAATGTATATACACATACAAACCTCGGTTGAAGTTCCCCAGATAATCCGAGGATATATACTTCCTGCAAATAGTATATCAACAAAATAAGACAACTTTATGTATTGGAATTTCATATTGTTCTATTGGAATATCTGCTAAAAGCCTCTTTGTGGATACTCGTAATTGAATATACCGTAGTCCATATAGTGCTCACTTGCTATTCACTTTGCAATACATCAATGTCCGGGGTCCTCAGACTCAAGTCACCGTAAGTCATTCAGCAAATATCAAATCGAGTTCTAATCCCAATTCATATACCGGGTTTTTTTTTCAGTCAAATTAACCCTTTCTATACTAAATACTTATGTTTTTTTGTCTGTCGTCAACTGTTATTATCTTAACACCCCTCTAAATAAAAAAATAGACCGTTCCAATGTATACTTTTATAACTGAATGGGAGAATCCATTCAGTGTCGAATGGGTTAAGCCTGCGCTTTGTGCATCCTGCACTTATAAAACTGATAGCATAGCGATATGACAGACGAAATAAATAACCAACAACTGAGTGTCCGTTTTTCTATATTGGTACCAAGATACGGTGGAATAAATGAACGATCGAATAAGACAGTCTGGGTTAGAGCTAAATCAAAAGTGTGCTTACTGTGACAGTGACATGAAATATTCAAACGCCGAAGATAAATAGACAGGAGTCACAAGTGGTTAGCGATTATCAATAATGATACTGACTAAATACCCGAAGGGAACTATAGCTACATTACCGCGTTCGTATAGGTCTTGGAGGTCACAATATTGATATAAAGTACCTATAAATAGCAACACTTTGCAAAATGTGTTTGGAAGCTCGCCACGATGTTTGGATCGAGTTAGAATGGTTTACCAGCTCACCACACGAAGTAACATACAATTAATGTGCCCCTCTTGTGGCCAACAGGTGTATAGTGACATACTTATATGAATCAAGCCTTACAGTTGTGGTCGTCTTGATTATCACGGTTGCGAATCGTCTCGGAGACGTAGTTACCAGATTTTCCCACCGAGATGAACCTTGCTATATATAAGGGCTTTTCATTGTACTGTCTGCGAGTGTATAATGTAATTGTTCCCTGAGCACAAAACGATATCTCCATTTGTTTTGCAGGCATATCTCTCGGAGGATATGAGTCCGTGTGGCTTTGATTGGGTGCTAAATTGATGGTGAATGGGTGCTTACAAGATTAGGTGCATCTTTAACCAGGATTCGGGATTCAGATCCGTACACGGATTTATCAGAAAATATCCATTTCCGTTGATCCGGAATCATGGTTGAAGAAGCAATAGCATTGAAAGCCTATTGTCCGTGAGCTTAACATTATCAAACTTATATATGTTACTGAAAGCACATATATTGGCGTCAGACAAACAAACTGTTTTTGAAAATTCAAAACGCCTGTGAAATTGTCAATCGACTGGTGTTGTCACCGTCATCATCATCATCAATATGAGGGGACTAAGTCATCAAGAATTAATATACAAGCGGAATTAATATACAAGTACAGAACATGTAGCTGATTTAACAATTATTTAACCATGATAGTCGTGCATATACATGTATTTGTCATGCCAAAAGCTGTTGCCTACATGCTCATCAAATTATCGTAGCGATTCAGCGCAAACAACATGATCCAGGTCCGGGCAGGTGGGTGGTGTGGAGCCCAGAAAACCAATTGTTTGCCTGATATTTTTTCCTAATTGTTTACATACACTGAGTCTGTTGTTAGGAGGGTGATTTTTTCATGTGTGTTGTAATACCTATGCGCTTTATTTTGCCATTGATTTCCAGTATATGTTTGGTACCGTTCGCCATCGCGTGGACAATAACATCCGTTTTAAGAGAGTAGTTTATAATTAACTGGAGAAATATTTAGCAACAAAATATATTACCATAATTTATTACACTCCTGTACGCTGTTAATTAAAAATGGTAATGTCACTAGTGAATTATGTCATTTTCCGTGACGTCATTGACGTTACGTCGCTTACTGATCTAGACTGAATTTTCGATGGTTGATCTTTCTCCACATCGGGACATTCATGCATTAATTATGTGTGTTTTAATCATATTTGGCGAACCAAATTGATGCAGAAGTGTAATAAATAGAGTAATCAATTAGTTCCGAAAATTACGTTCAATAATTCACTCGAGGCGAGAGACGTTTGGGTAAGAAACTCGTGCGCTAACGCGCACTCATTTCTTACCAACGTCTCTCGCCTCTCGTGAATTATTTAACGTAATTATTGGAACCAATTGATTACTCTCTATATATCAAACTTAAATAGTATAATATCATGTTGATATAGAATGAACATGATAATAGTTGTCGTGAGATATAGATGATCTCCAATGAGTCCAATCCGTTATGTTGGGATATAAGATTTTATGAAACGAGTTTAATAAATTTGGTTCACAACGAGTCGTAGACGAGTTGTAAATCAAATTTATCAAACGAGTATCATAAAATCTTATATCCCAACATAACGAGTTGAAGATCTTGAATATCACATGAAAAAACTAGAGCTTTATGCCCTTTTAACAAATCAAAATCCTTACAAATGCTCACATTTACATTGTTGGCCGAAACGCTTCACAGCCATATACGACAGTATTGCGCGCTTGGGCTGCCGATGAAAAATATAGTCCCCCAATTTGCCTCCTTGTTTGTATGTCTATTTTCGTTAGTGCAACTAAGTTGGACACTAATTTTACTTTATTGAACAAAGCAATGAGTTTGTATTATCTGGTGTTAAATCTGGCTTTAATCCGCCTGATTAAATGTAAAATCATTTTTTTTCAAACCGGGCGTATGATTAGAACATATCAAACCAAACGAAACATTAGCTACTGCAAGTCTGTTTCCCTAAAATAAATCGGTAATATGTTATTGAAGTAAAACGTATCTCAGCATATGCGAGACACTAGGGTAAAAACACTAAATTTGTAAGATGATCAGACGAAGCCTTTCATCATTCACAAAAGGCTACTGGGAAATTAGAATCGTTATTCCCTGTATATATAAAGGACAGACAAATATCGGACTATGAACCATACATTTCCATGACCCTAGATATTACAGCATGGTACCACTTAAAACAGCTGGCAAATAAGAAACTTGAGTTGTGTCTTAATCCCCCTATAGTCCCATGCATACACCAGTACACACAGGCCCTTTGTGAATCTGCGCTCGCGAAGGTTGTAAGGAAAGGAAATTACAGAACAATATGGGTAGAATGGGTTACTCTGTACTTTAAAGGGAATACAAGAACAAATTGAATTAACAAATAAATCTCAAACTCTGAAGAAGTAAGTTTGCTGACAGAGACATTCAAAACCATGGTTGGTAAATAACAAACGTTATTTTTCTGTATGTTGGATACCCCAGGGCATATACTAAGACTCTGACCAGTTACAGTCTGAAGATGTCCCCAAAAGCTGAGCTAGAGACAAAAGGCCATAATATCTGGACATACAACTTTTATTTCGATGCAGTCTGTCACCATTTACTAAAGAGCTTGTTAGATACAAAACGAAACATTTCTAACCTTTGGATACCGACTGACATATTGAAATGCGTCGGACAGCTTGGTCCCATTTACAAGAATCAACATGCAAATATAAAACGTGACCTTCTATCTGCATGTTGAATATCCCTTGTGTGCTCAGTATCCGATAGACAATGGTCCAGGGATGTTTTCTGCAGTTAGCTGTTCCAAACGACTTGTTGGGGTCACTTGCAATTGGGTGTCAGAAATAAGGTTATTATATCATGGCACACACAATCATTTAGATAATGTTGCATCAAACAGTATGGGGACATCGTCAACAACTGGCTGAAAAATAACTTATTATTTATTTGTTTCCTCCTTTTATTTATAGGAAGATGTATAAGGCGTGTAACAACAACCAACATGTACACTATGTTGGGGACACTTGCCAGATGGAAAACAACCAGAATTGTAAAGGGTATACATAGTGCTATAATAATATCATAACCGCCAAACACAATTCCGCATAGGATGATGGGTCTACAAGTGACTGAAGGTTTAGTGTGGACACGAGACGATTGCTCTGGGGAACACATATTTTAACATCAAAGAATGTTGACGATTCGTCCAGAACAATAACTCATTGATTCGGTTTCACCAAGAAGCACGTAACGATACATTCCAAAATTCCGTTTTAAATTCAATTCGAGGTTAGTTTGCGGAGCCTTGTCGTGTAATACGAAGTTATAGTGACGTCAACATGCGTGGTAAATCAGGTTTTTCTAGAGTTTATCCGTACGTCCGTGTATAACGGATACTAGCCTGACAGTGCAGCGGCCAAATCGAAAAAGAGCTCTAGTTTTCGAGATATCCCTACCCACGGTAGAACAAGTTGAAAACAAACTTTTTTTAAAGAAGAAATTGTTCACGAAAATGATAGTGAAAAATAACGAATCTTTCCTGAAATTAACGATTTTGGCAAAGCGAGGCTTGCAGCTATGTCCTAACTTATTTGCCAACATTGTTGGTGCTAAATTACTACATCATATTATGTCTCTACTTGATATGAAAAAAAGTATTGGTTAATTTGGATTGTCCTGCCATTTGGAGCCGAAACATTTATTTTTTGCTAAACAATCGCTCTTTTTCACAAAAATATTTTTTTTTTCAAATGGATATTGCAATAATGTCAAGATATTTAATCCGTATGGTGTAGCAGTTATCTGACAAGCATATGTAGACAGAAGTTAATAGAAATTTAGAACAGTTTCCGAAATAATGGATTTTAGGTACCCCCAATCATATTTTTGTTAAGAACTTTACAAAATTTCCCAATTGATCATAATGGGACCCAACATGACTCGTCTGCTAAACATTGCGGCCGGGGACATTGCTGAAGTGATTAAAGACGTGATAAGGCTTCCAGGCCCCAAGTTACAACAGCAACATATTTCATTGCTAACAGCTGTATATACACATGCATCGACGTCGACTTTGTAGGACTGAAATATTTGTTATAAACAACATATGACACACAATGTCTAAATAGAGTCTCATAGATATCCAACACAATCACCATTGTTGCCAAAGTGATTGTTAGAGCCCCTCTAAATAATAAATAATATATAGAAAATAAATATTATGTTCAAATGAATCCCTACTATAATCTCACAAAGGTGGCAGTTATCCCAGTTTTATATACCAGTATATCTAAATCAAAAGCAAAATAGTGTGGTGTGTAACTGAGAGAACGTTGTCATATATTCAGTTCTTTTGGGTGTTCAAGACTTAAAATAGGGTAGGTGGACTCCAAACCATCGAAAATGGTTTTTATTATCTGCCGTTCGGTTTTTGTAAGGTGCCGCAGCCTTTCGGAAAACGAGCCCATCCAAAGTAATTAAATATTTCCTGATCGAATAACCTTTTCCACACACCCTCTGCTAAAACGTATACATCATTTTAGTTCGTGGTATGTTCAAGACTTCAGATAGGGTATGGGGTCCCAAAAACGATAAAATTTCGCTTTAGTATTGCCAGCCGATTACTGCAAAGTGTCCCAGACTATCAGGAACCAACATGTCCGTACAAATTGTTTACTTCCTGATAGAACTACTCTCTGTACACAGCCTCAGTTAAAACAAGAGCATATCCCTTCAGTTCGTGGTGATTTCAGGACTTAAAATAGCGCAGGTGGTACACACACCGTTGAAGTTTGCATCTTTGTTATTTGCCAGCTTCCTTTTGTAAAGTGTCACAGGCTGTTGGCAACCAACAGACCCTTTTATATCCGAAAATGCCGGATGGAATAGCCCTTCGGCCACAACATCTATTGATATTGAGAACCTTCAGTACGTGCGTGTGTTCAAGACTTAAAATAGGGTAGGTGTACATGAAACTGAAAATGTGCCACATGATGCAGGCTTACGGGAACCAACACACCCATGGTGTGTATAACTGGGTCCTCAAATTTGTTTTCTTATTTTCCAGCTACATTTCGTAAAGTACCGTGCTGATGTTTTCTCAACCCAATCCATCTATATAAATTATGTACTTCCTTATACACCTACACATTGTCCATACACTCAGTTAATACTGAGAAGATACTTCCAGTTCTTGGTGTGTTCTAGTCTTCAAATTGACTAGAAGTTCCTAAAAACAGTGAAAAACCACATTTTGTATTTGCCAGCCGCTTTTTGTAAATTATCTCTGGCTGTCGATATCAACCCATCTATAACAATTGTGTATTTCCTGATAGAATAGCCATTTGTCCATACCGTCGTTTGACATTGAGAGCACACCAATTGAGTTCATTGTGGATTCAATAGTTTACATGGGGTAGGGGGTCCCTCAAAATTAGCCTTTATCATTTGCCATCTGCTTTTTGTAGGGTGCCATTTGCTTTCGTGAATCAACCTATCATTAAACATTGCATCTTTTTGATAGAACAACCATTCAGGCACAATCACGGGTGATATTGATAGCATATTCCTTTAGCTACTGGTGTGTGCAAGATTTCAAATAGGGATTGGAGTCCCCTAAGACAGTGAAAATTAGCCTTTTTCGTTTGCCAGCCTCTTGTTGTAAAGTGCCACAGACTTTCGGGAACCATCCCAAGAATAAAATATGCGTATTTTCGAATACTACTACCATTATCCACACCAGCAGTTAAATCTGAGAGCATATCATTAAAGGTTGTGTCGTATTTAAGACTTCAAGTGGGTATAGTGGGGTGCTCAAAACATACAAAATGCGCATGTGGTATTTTCCAGCAGGCTTTTTGTGAAGTGTCCCAGGATTTCGGGGCAACCAAATCACCCATATCAATTGATAATTCCCTGAAAGCGCCACCTTTCCTTTACACATTTAGCTAAGTTTTGGACCATATAACTTCAGTTCATGGTGTGTTCAAGATATTAAATGGGTTAGGGGTCCCCCAAAACAGTGATAATTCGACTTTCCCGTTTGCCACCCGCTTTTTGTAAAGTGGCCCAGACGTTCGAAAAATAACCCATCCATAAAAGGTGTATATTTATTGATATAGCTTCAATTTCTCTACACCTTTAGTTAATATTGGGAGCATATCCTTTCAGTTCACGGTGTGTTCAAGACTTCAAATGTGATAGGGTAGCATCAAAACAAAGAAAATTACCCTTTCGCATTAGCCAGCCGCCTTTTGTATAGTGCTCTAGGATTTCGGGAACCAAACTACCCATATATATTGTGTATCCCCTTTCGTTCACACACTCAGCAAATATTGAGAGCATATAGCCTCAGTACATGGTGTGTTCAAGAGTTCAAATTGGTTAAGGACACCTGTACAAAACAGTGAGAATTCGCCTTTCTCGTTTGATAGCCACTTTTTGTAAAGTATCCCAGATATTCGGGAACAAACCCATAAATTAAAGACGTGTATTGCCTGATATAACTACCATTTGTCCACACCCTCGGTTAATATTGAGAGAATATCCTTTCATTTCGTGGTGTCTAAAACTTTAAATGGTGTAGGAGGCCCCAAACAAAGGAAATTCAACTTTCGTATTTGCCAGCCACCTTTTGTAAAGTACCCTAGGATTTCGGGAACCAAACCACTCATATAAATTGTATTATCCCTGTTAGCACTATCTTTGGTTCACACTGTCAGTTAATATCAAGAGCATACATCTTCATTGCATGGTGTATTCAAGAATTTAAATGGGTTTATAAAGGGGTCCAACAAAAAACAATATTCGCCTTTGTCGTTGGTCATCCGCTTTTTCTAAAGCGTCAAAGACTTTCGGGAACCAACCCATCCATACACATTGTTTAAATCCTGATATTACTACCCTTTGTCCACATTCTCAGTTCGTGGTGGTTCAACTTTAACACTTCAATTGGGTAGGGGGTCCTCATAACATAGCAAATTCGTCTTTCTTATTTATTAGCCGCTTTGTGTAAAGCAACACAGACAAAAGATGTATTCCATGATAGCACTACTTTCCGCTTACACTCTCAGTTAATATAGAGAGCATATAGCTTCAGTTCATATTGTGTTCAAGACTTTAAATCGGGTAGAGTGTTCTCGAAAAATAGAAAATTCGCCTTTCATATTTGTCATGCAGCCATGTTTTGTAAAGTGCCACACTATTTCGGGAACCAACTCATCCATAAACATTGTGAATTTCCTTATATAAATATCCTATGTACACACACTCAGTTAATATTGAGATCATATTCTTTCAATTCGTGGTGTGTGCTAATTACTTCTAATAGTGTAGGGGGACCCCAAAACATAGAACATATTTGAACTAACGCTTGTCACGTTGATCAGACTATTTATGTGATATAAAATACAATATCCATTTTTCTATATTTTGGTCGATTTAGAGGGACCCTAACAATAAATATGATAGCAACAATGATTTTGTTCTGTATATGTTAGTCTGTATTATGTGTCGTTTTTACAAATAGGTTAGTTCCACAAAATCGCTATATATGAATATAAAATTACAATTTATAAATAAAATGTGTTGTTGTAACTGGGGGTTTGGAAGCATGATGACATCTTTAACCACGCTCCCGGTGTCGACGGATCCGGTTTTCATCACATGAATCATGATTTGGTCCCATTAGAATAATTCAGAAAAGTGTTTGTTGTCGTTATCATAAATATGTATTTTTTCGACCAAAACATGTTCGGGGGAGCAGTAGCTAAAATCCAATATATGACAAACCGTTCACAATTTCTGTCAAATTCTTTCTACATGTGATTTCCAGATAACAACTGAGCCATATGAATACTATAGTTGGTGATGTGTTCTTTATAACACATATTTTAGTACTATACTATCGATGTTAATGCATTTAGAATTACCTGCTATCAATAAACTATCTTGTTGTTGTGACTGGGGGTCTGGAAGCCTGAACACATCTGTAGTCAATTAAACGGTATATATGGACAAACCTTTCAGTACAAGATTTATATTGGGTCACATTAAGATCAATTAGAAAATGTTGTAAAGTCATTATCAAAAATATGTAATTTTTCGACAAAAAAGTGTTTGGGGGAGGGGTAGCTAAAATCCAGTATCTCGCAAACCGTTCAAACTTTCTGTTAACATCTTTCTACATATGCTTGTCATATTACTGCTACACCATATGGATTAAATATTTAGGCATTATTGCAATATCCGTGTGAATGATAATGTTTGAAAATAAATATTTTTTGGAAAAAGACCGATTTTTCAGCAAAAAATAAATGTTTCGGCTCCAAATGACAGGAAAATCCAAATTAACCAACACTTTTGCATATCAAGTTGATAAATGATATGATGTAGTAATTTTAACACCAACAATGTTGGCAAATAAGTTGGGACATAGCCGCAGGGCTCGCTTTACCAAAGTCGTTAATTTCTGGAAAAAGTCCCTGGTGGGTATCGTTCATCATCGATTGGACAATAGCCACCACCAATTCAGCTACTTTTCACTATCATTTTCGTGAACAATATATATTTCTCCTTTTAAAAAATGGGTCTCAACAGTGGTACCCGACCACTTTTGGCCGCTGCACTATGATGGCATATTGTTACAAATCTCATCTGATATATAGATGTATGGAATCTGCAAAAATGGTATCTACATGTATAATTTGGCCGCTGCACTATGATGGCATATTGTAAAAAATCTCATCTGATATATGGATGTATGGAATCTGCAAAAATGGTATCTACATGTATAACGAATGGATTAATTGACTCAATTGAGACACTCGCAATGGCGGGTGTGTGATATAACGTAAAAACGAATTGTTGAAGGAACTGATCTGGATGAGTGGGGGTTTGACACGATTAGTGTGCACGTGTGGGTGACGTAATTGACTTAAATGACCAACTAATACACGAGTGGGTGGACAAGTCATGCAATTGCCACGACTGTGAGACGCTGTTACGTCGTTCTCTGCCAACATGACGATCGTGAAATTATGCTGAATTGTATTCTGCTAAGTTTGTATTGATCTTACAACCACACGGACGAATGAGCTGGTTGGTATATTGGATTACAGGCGTCCGTCCGTCCTGATGTTGATCTACCAGCAAGTTCCTGTGTCCAAGTAAACATTATCCACTTTCGATAGTCTAAGCATGTGTATGTCCATTCATAAAACTTCATCGCACACACGTGTATATATGCTCGTAATAGGGCGTATGTATATTCTATACACTGTTTAGGCCCTACATATTCCATATATATGTGCAACACGTGTATATGTACTCGTAATAGGGCGTATGTATATTATATACACTGTGATGATATAGTTATCTATAGGTTGTAGACTCTGCCATTCGCGTGTCTAACTCAACAGCTGCCCCGTCTTTATATTATGTGCGTCTGACGGGCGGGGATGTATAGTGAGGAGGGATTATCTCTGTCGCCATTATTTGTGCGATAGGACAGTTGTTACCCACGTGGGTGTTATCGTACAATTATCACCAGACAGTGAACAAGTTTTATTGCTGGACTGGAATTGGAGGAAAGCGAACACTAATTACACAGACTCGTGGTCCTAATGCATACGGACGCACTCAAAACAAGTTCGGCGGGCTGGCTGAGAAGTCATAAGGTGTCAGCAGGTGGCATCTGATGACCTATTAAATCACGTGACTAAACATGTATATACATGTATGCACCTGCTTATATACACGTATTCAGCATGAGACGTGTTCGACGTCTACATCCATTATCCAAATAGTTGGTGTCACTGTGAGTAATTAACTTATCATCAACGTAACTGATAGGAATAGAATGGAGAGGTTCAAAACTGGCAACATATACATTATAAAAGTAGTTGAAAGCCTGTTCGCCTGTTCTTTATTGCAAATTAAGTTTTCCTGTATCAGTGGTTTATACAAATGCGCAATTGCATATTCAAGTCAAGTCAATATTCAATATTCTTGTGACAAGACAATTAAGAAATAAATACACTGCGCATCGGCGTGTATAGTACATGTAGAATTTGAACACAAAGAAACTGATTTATGTGGTCAAATTCTACTATACACGCCGATGCGCAGTGCATTTATTTCTTTTGTAATTCGACTGTATGTTTGGTATAAATTGTAGAGATACGTTCAACCTGCTATATAATAGCACAGTTTCTAGGTTTGCTTGGTATGATTTTCCACCAAACAGTTCTCTTAGAACTGTAACGTCAAACATGATGTCACTATTGAATGGCGACACATTTTTATTGGCTTTTTTGCAAAAACAAAATTCAGTTAAGATTTATTTTTGTCTATCTTAAATAAAATTCAGTATAGTACAGTAGGTAGTCATTATATCTCTATTTCTTCAGTCTATAGAATGACATTGACCAAAGCTCGTGTGGTTTGACTTCTGAAAGTTTGAGGCGTTGGCAGCATTTCACTGATTGTACCACATTATTTCGTTGTACAATTCAGAATATCTAGAATTATACCACAAAACGACGGTCGTGTCTCCATGGGAATACAGGACACTGACCAATCAGGACGAGTCTTGTATGTAGGTTTAGGCAATGTCGTATTACAATCGGATTTAAACTACATGACTCTCATGGCCTCCATATTCCATATATATGTGCAATCGTGTTAACACTATAAGAAGTATCATAATAATATGAAATCAAACATTGATTCACGTATCACAATTGTACACTGATTACACCTTTTCACACGCAAACATGATGCAATCCCTTGTCATGTCTCCAATTCAAATTGACCAATCATCGACCAGAATTATTCACCTGGTTTGAGACTATACGAGGCAACTAAACCGGACGTTGTCCTAATATCAGACAGTATATATAACCACCATTTTGAAATGATGCACTTTTCCCTCCGCCTCGAACCAAATAATGTGAAATTTAATAATTAATCAAATCGGAAAAGTGAATTACACACACTATACGCCTAAAGATTATTGCTGGTCATTGTGAAAACTACAGCATTCTGATTTCTCACACAAACAAATACGGTCCGAACCGCACTAGTCTGAACAATATTAAGGGAAACACCCGGAACACAATATGTAAATGCTTGAAACGGTTAGTACTACAATGCGTCTGAAAAGAACGTTACTACTGGTTGATTAGAGGTTATCACTCAGCACAAGTAGACATACGATGAACATGTATTAGTTAAGACATTTAATTTAACTTCTTTATGATAAAAAAACGAATTCCATTGAAAGATATTTTGTTGTTCGACTATTAAAGACTTGTTTTCTTATGACAGAGTTGCATGCATATATGTGTCCTGTTAATTTCCATCACTAGAGTACGCGCCCACAGATCCAATTTTTACATCATCTTTCGCTTCACTGAAAACGACAACTGGTTGTAACTTGAATGTGGTAACCGGGGAACACACATGGCTGAAATCGACAAACTGTGAGTGTACGTGACCTGGTCAAAACAATGGTCGCAAACTACGATATATAACCTGTCATAGCGGGAGCTGCGCTGGTGCAGCATTAAAGACACTGTGCCAGTGCCTAGTGTATACCATAGGGAGCCTCGCATATATAAGAGAATGCACTGGCTCACAAGGTCAATGTAAATATTGTTATGCCAATGCATTCTCTTATATATGCGAGGCGCCCTATGGGCCACTCGCATATATATAAGAGAATGCATTGCACAGGGTTTTCGCAAAATTTCAGGAAGCTACAGTCATAAAAGGGTTATATCGCGTTCCACTTTCAGAAACTTGTCAGTACGTTTTAGCGGTGATTGTTATTTTTCGAGTATGTTCCTTAGTATATACCTCACATCCCTTCTGTTAACCCGAATATGTTATCAGTTTCACGTCTGACAAAGAGTTTGGTCTTGTTTGCTGTTTTACAGTTCATTGAAACTCGTGTGCGGTTAAATGTTTCTTTGGTCAGATAAAATTGTCGACATGGTAAATACGTTACAGTGTCTCCAGTTGTCTGGTGTAGCGTGGTACCAGACGAGGTGGGACCAATACCACCCACCATTTCGCGTCAGGTGGTATTAGTCCCAACTCGCCTGGTACCACGCTATACCAGACATCAGGGGCCATATTCACCAAGTGAGTATATTTTATAAACAGGTTGTTTATTTGGTAGCGGCTGAATGCGCAAAGTATCTTCGCTATAGCGTCAACGACAGACGCTGTCGATGATGTGATTGACCCAATCTATCAGATTTGCCATTTGCTTTTGTCAATGTATCATGACTAAATCGCGAGAACTAACCGGCCATAATCCGCATGGGTAGCGGTATACATTATGCGTACAATTGTATAGAGACTCAGACTGGTGTGTATATTTCTGCAGAGTGAGTTTTGATGACATAATGGAGATTTTCGAAATGGCACAACGTGAGGAAGAGGAAAAACCAAACCAACATCTCAGTAAAATTATAATGGATAGGTCCAACCAACTTGAAGAATCAGTGACGTGGCTAGAGTGTCTCCTTTGTGACCGTGTCCACCTTGATAATTCCAACTGCACCACCTCTTCAACCAGCCAAACACATGTTTGCGTAATTCCATTTGCACCATGTGGCCACTAGCCGAACGGATCAACATAATCTACAGGGCTTTGTCCAATTTGAGATTATTTTTTTTTAGATCTGACCTGAAAATTGCAAGAAATCCTAAATTCTAGTAGTCTAGCTCCACATAAATTAACACAGCTGCAGAACAAGAGCAATTTCAACATTTTGTCGGAGTGAAATATCCACCCGACAAAAAAAAAAAACCCTGTCGCCACGTCCCTGAGAAGAATATGATGAACGGAGGTTTGTTTTTCGCTATAAAATTTAAGGCTATTCGGAAATTACCCTATACCATTTCCGAACAAACTGCTTTCCGGCATTGGTGAATGGTTCCGGTCTCTTAATTTTCAAGGTTTGTGATTTTGAATGCATAATATGTTCAAAAAGTGTTGCGTTAGTCGGTTATGTACTTCGCACCCCTTCCTTTCCCTCGGTTACTCATGATTGAAATGAAGCAAATTTGTACTGCTGTGTGCAGCGTGTTTTATGTAACCGTGGTCAATCTATGATTGCCGCCAATCACATTGATTGGATAATCTAAAACTGCGCGTCGATGTCTTCCCAACGGCGTCCACCGAGAGCTTCGCATTGAGCGTCGCCTCGTATAAACTACCTGGACTATATATAAATCTAGCTGGTGAATACGGCCCCTGGGGACACAGTAACTTATAATAACATGACACTATCAGTATTGCGGGCGATGGACAGAGCGCACTGAATGTTAATTTCTGCCCAAGTAGCCTAGTTTAGCATCTTTTTAAGTTGGTCAATGGCATTAATTGATCGATTGGTTGATTGGGGTTTAATGTTGCGTTCAGCAACAAGGCCATATCATGACATTGCCAGTTTTTTTGGTGGAGGAAATCCGCACACTTACGGCTAATCGAACAGTGATATCAATGACTGATAAACTCGTCGACCATTTGCGGCAAACTACCGGCCATCGGCGAGTAATTGGCAACTCCACCAGATAATGATTTCGAATTTTCGAATTACAAAGTCCATGATGGAAACATGTGGATTTGAACCCTCATCGCCAGCACTGGAGGGCGAGACGGCTTGGAGTAGTCCATGCACATTAGGGTTCACTAGGGCAACAAATCGGGGAAAGCTGATTTTGTTTTCAGGGATTACTAAGAAGATATTTGTGGACAATATGGCAAAAGTCCCCTAGAATCCGAGTTGAGCTTTTTGAGATATCATGATTTTTCGTAATGGTGCAAATTCTGACGAAATTCCATCAGACCATATGTGAATGCTGTCATATGTATGCTAATTTACGGACTCAATCTTCACACATACCCGTCCATCGTGGAGCAGGTGTCGCTAGATATGTGTAATTGATGCTAGAGCTTACTAACAGTCGATATTCCATAATTGTGATGACAGTTATTGCCGAAGAGAGCATATAAATCACATGATGATTCAAAATTGTCCTAATAAAAGAGGGCGAGTAAAGGTATCCAGACGACAATGAGCTAAAATATGAACCATTATACTAGAATAGTGGTTAATTTATAAAAAGAAATTGATATGATATATCGAACCCTCACCATGCTTAAGATTTTATAGCCGGAAACTTAACATTACCCCATATAACGTACGCCGTTGCTTCGAGTGTCTGAAAAGCAAAAATACCACATAATAGTCCTGGCGTTTGGCGTAACAATTGTGCCAATTGTGATAACACTATAAAACTTGGCACATAGGTTCCTTATACACTATTAATCATTTTTAGATGTGTAGACATCGCGACATGTCCTTCCTTAGCAACGGTTGCTAGGCAACTATCCGACATCGACGAAATACAAATATGACTGATATTATGGCAGTTTTAACAATCTAAACTACGTCATGCAGCATGTTTATGGTGACAATCATATTAGTTGGTGTTGTTGTTAGAGTGGATCTGGCTGGGAAATTACCATATTTTTTACTTACAGGGGTGGTAACGGTTGCTCGGGACATACCCGAAATCGAAAAATGCCGAACTGAATGAAATTATAGTAGTTTTAACAAACTAATATAAACTACGTCATTATCATTTTATGGTGAAACAATTGTAATAGTTGTTGTTAGTGTGGGTTCGACTTTAAATAATACTATATATTTCTGGTAACGGTTGCTAGGGACATACCCGAAATCGAAAAATGCACACATGACTGATATTATGGTAGTTTTAACAAACAAAATTACGTCATGTAACATTTTTAAATTGAAAATTATTATAATTGTTGTTAGTGTGAACATGACAGTAAAGTTGCTGCGTCCGTTACATAACGGGTGATGTAATGGTTGCTATGGATATATCCATATGTATGAGTTTCTGGTAATTTAACTGATATAACTGTTTCATAATATGGTATGAGTTTCGGGCAATTTACATGATATAATTGTTTCATAATATGCCATATTATACTTATATTGATAATAATGCATCAATTAAAGGTTGTTGTTTTGTGTACTGATGCATTCTCAAGTGATTCTCATGTAGCATATTGGTATTGAGGTTTCAATGTTGCTAGGTAACCACCTACCATTGACAAATCTACTTAAAACTGACAGACTATTCAGTTATTTTTTATCAGAATGACATACCTGTGTGGAGTTTATGATTGTATCTTCCATCAATCGATTGTTGGATTACATTTGAATGAGACATGTAAAAATATTGACCCACATTTATGTCGATACCACCTGACAGCCCCCACCCCATGGTACCCGACATTCGCACTACATTTGACAATGGCATCCACGCAGTACACTATATCACGGTGTGGTAGCACCCACAAACTAGTTGCTATACGGTAGGAACTAACGGTGTGTCCATCCTACCCATGCCATAACTACATATATGTCAATACATGGTCATGGATCATTTACAAGTATATATGAGCTCGTACATGAGCGTGGCCTATATAGTTCAGACTAATATACCACGAACTACCTTTAGGAACCGGTGCCCATTTCCAATTTACATGGGCAGCCATGGGCCCATTACCAACCCATAGTTACCATGGTTCATGACCTATCTATATGGAACTGCATCCAATGACGTGTCTTAACTATTGCGTCCATGTCATAGAAATTGGCCTGGACCGATGATATACTATTTAGGGCTGGTTCTATGGATTTGCTGTATAGACCTGAGTACATGTCATGAGTTCATAACTGTATAGCACCTGTGTAATTGCACTACATGTGATGTTCACATGAGTCCATGTCGCATGCGTTGATTATAACATAGATAGTCATGTAACATGTACATTCATGGGATTGGTTCATGTCTTACATGTAAATGCCTGATAATAAGATCATAACAGTTGGATAAGGTCATAACTAAATCAGCCTGGATACATGGGCTGTCCATGGTGGCCCGTCTCAATTTCCTACCTATATGAGCCTGGGTCCATAGCCAAGCTATAGTGGTGCACACGGCCTATCTATAGGGACCTCCACCATATAATGCGTTGGTCGAATGGCTGGAAACGGGCGTACGTATATGGTATGCATATAGAGATGTGGATCCATGCACAGGGATTTTGGTCCATGACTTACCAGTAGGGCCTGTGGTACATGTGTCTCCTATATATGTGGATCAGTCCATTGCATATACCAGCATATATGAATCTATGAACTGACTAATAACGCCGGTTCCGTGGCTTATATTTAGGGACCTGTGTCCATGTCCTACCTATAGGCACATGTATCCAATGCATATATAATTATAGTCACCTGGGTATTAGCACTACTTAAACGTGCCTGGGTCTTTGGTGTATATATACCACGTATAAGGGGTGGGTCCATATCCTACATATAGACACCTGCTTATGCCTGGGTACAATACTATATGGCATACATATATCGGCCTTGGTCCATGGTCTACACATATGGGCATGTGTCCATGGCCAACCTACAGTGCCATGTGTGTATGGGCTATTTATATGGGGCTCCATCCTTAACCTTCATATATGTGGCATCGGTCCAATGTCTATATATAGGTTGGTCTGTCACAAAACTGCCCCATATGTTCATACCATATATAGGGTCCTGAACCCATGGTGTACTAATGTATTGTGCATCGGACTTGGTCTATGGTATCTGAGTACATGGTCTACCTGTGGGCACTTGGGTATTTGCACCATGTAACAGTGTCATGGTCCTTGACCATGCAGCTTAGATATCATACAACATGCACAATGGGCTGGTTCCATCGTCATAGAGTATATTGTTGTATTTCTATAACACGGCATCGCTCCATTTCGGCCTCGGTGACCAGGTATAATCTGTCTAACACCATGGTTAAATGGTGTATGCCTAGTCTATATATGCCTGGATCCAAGGCCAATATATAAGGGCTTATATGAAGCGGTCTGGTTCATGGACTATACATATCATACGTCCATAGTCTATATGTATGGACATGGGTCCTATGACTATGTATATGTGCCTGGGTCCTAACCTAACTATTGTAGGCTAGGTCCACGGCTAACATATTGGTGGCTGGTCCTATGTTTTTCATATAGAGTAAAGTGAGTCCGTGACTTACATTATGCATCTAGCTGTGTGAGTCCATGGCTTATATAACTATTATGGTCATGCCTCATATTAAATATAAGCAACAACTTTTCAACTCTCACTTTGAATTCCCGATATCTGAACTGATGGAGCATAACTGATAATTGTACCCATATGAAAACTAAATTTGTAGCACATTCTGGTTAGGCTCACACTAACAACATTTATAATTGTTTTCACCATAAAAAACGAGTTTAGTTAAAACTACCATAATATCAGTCATATGTGCATTTTTGTATTTCGGGTATGACCCTGGCAACAGTTACCACTCATATAAGTAAGAATTATATGGTATTTTTTTTCAGCCAGCTCAACACTAACAACAACTGTTATAATTGTTTTCAACATAAAAGTGCAATTTGGTGTAGTTTAGTTTGTTAAAGCTACCATAATATCAGCCATATGTGCATTTTAAGATTTTGGGTGCGTCCCTGGCAACCGCCACCCCCTGTAAGTAAGAAATATGGTAATTTGTCAGTCATGTCAAAACTGACAACAATTATTTTCATCATAAAAATGCTACACGACGTAGTTCAATTAGTTTGTTAGAACTCACATAATATCATTTATATGCATTAATTCGATGCCGCGTAGTTGCCTAGCAACCGTTGCTAAGAAGAGCCTGTCGCGAATGTCGCCACATGTGAAAATGAGCAGTAGCGTATAAGCAACATACGTGCCAAGTTTCATGCTTTTATCACCTTTTTCACAGTTGTTGTGTTTTCTACAACAAGGTCTTGGACTGGCGGAAGAGCAAAATGTGACGCGAGCCAGCTTAGGTGGTAGGGTTATGTTTTTACAATTATTGGTCACTTATCATAGGTATAATCGCTAATTCCGCATATTATATTGAAGGAGTATGTCTGTGCAGTTTTTAAAACAAATTACTCGCGCCTACGTAATGCGTATCCCGAGAAATTTTACATAGAATACGACAGTTTGTCTGAAAAAATCGTAATTTTTTGGAGTCATTATGTTATTTTATATCCATATCTGCGAAATTCATTCAATTCCCCCGTTTATTTGGTATCTCTGGTTCGAGAATTGTGTATTGAACAATATTGAGTACATTTGGTATATGTTTCGGCTGAAAAATTGTTATAGCATCCCATTATTCCCACGATTGTGAAAAATATAAAAGTTTTTTTTTTGAAATGGAAAAAATGGATTAACTCAGAAAGCGCAACTCGAATTTTAGGGGACCATTCGTGTCGCGTCCGCGATGATATGGCCTAAATAATATTATAAAATCAGCTATCCCCGATTTATTTCCTTACTTTTCCACATGGTTGTTGTTGTTGTTGTTGTTGTTGTTGTTGTGAATGGTGGTGATAATGATGACGATGAAGCGATTATGATGGCGACCACGTGATAAGTGTTAACAAGAAGGGCGACAATGATGATGATGATGATTATGATGATGAAGCTTATGATGATGACGATGGTGATGTAATGCTAATGGTGATGATGTCGATGATGATGATGATGTTTCAATGATAATGACGACGACGATTGTGATGACGATGATGATGATGACAACGACGACGACAACGACGACGAGTACGACGATGATGATGATGATGATGATGATGATGATGATGATGATGATGATGATGATGAAGTAGGAGGTGACGATGAAGACGTTTGGGAGGTCACTGTATATTTTGTACATAAATACTGTTCGTTATTCTGTCCATCTTTTGTATATAATTTCGTTTTCTCAATATCCATTCATGTTATTTAATTGGATCAGAGAATAACGCAATTCACAGGTAAGAATGCAGACAGGGGTATGGAAGAGTTTCGCACTTTCTTGACACGGATCGAGAACATGGATGTGTGCTCGTCTGTTGACTCTTCCTCGCCTGTTATTCTTGTTTCTCAATAAAAAATATGTAAATTTCATCGGGAAATAACCCCACAGCACCACATCTGATAAAGTAGTCCTGCTAATATGCTATGTTGCTGGTGGTCCTGCCGAAGATGCGGGTAGGGCAAACTGATGCCGTTACGAAAAATCACCGTTATTTTTTCTAAAGTTGTCATTTTCGCTGTGTTTGGCTAATACGAGCGATTTGTGAAAAAAACAGTGAAACTTTCAAGAACATATATATTTTTGAAAAATATAATGATGCTTACGCTGGTGTTTTAAAAAGACGTGAATAACCATCTTGATTATAGTCGATTGTCAACAACAAATACAACCAGTATTAAATTATTTCGCAATAAATATGTTTTTGAATGTTTGATACGCATAATTGCTTTTCCTGTACACGTTCAGATTATCGGAACACCGCGAAAAATACCAATTCAAAAAATATGACGGTCCTTTTTGTTAACAGCATCCGTTTGCCCTAATAGCATCATAGTAGGACCCAGGATCAGGTTACCATATCATAAATCCGCGCTGATCGGGGTACGACAGTAGTATTCGTAGTACTATTCGACATTATCGCCATCGCTGGTCGGTTAACGTGTTATACACCTGGCCGTCTGAGACACATGGGCTCCGATGGCGATGGTTGAAGTAGTGTTTGGTTATCATTTGTATCTGAACAAGGTCCGAACGCACTTTCTCGGTTTTATGTTGTTTTTTTGGTTCACAGAACATGCATGCAATGCACCTGTAGCTCAGACTGATCAATTAGGTATGTTTTGCACCTGTATTAGCTAAATTCTTTGGCATTGTAGAGTCTTTGCACTCTCGTTCGTAACGAACGCATTTCCGCACCATCGAGAATAAATACCCCAGCAAAAATGCATATAAGACGTTGGATAATGCTGGATAATCCTACGTTGATTCCACAATGAGCGTCATCAACGCGGATGGTATCAGCGCTCGTATATCTGTTCGTGGGGTAATCAGCCAAATGATGTGATGCCCGAACGAAAATAAATACCACGAAGTGTTTATATACAGAGCTCATAGGCATAGGAGGTGGTCTGATCATGAGGTGGCAAATGGTTTATCGTCAGATCAAGATCCCCGGAATCAGCTCAGCCAATAGTATATGTTATTAATTGGTTGTTTCCATATTGGCCGAGTTATGAGGCCGAGGTATGTCGTATTGGCCTGAGGCCGCAGGCCGAAGGCTAATACGACAGACCGAGGCCTCATAACTCGGTCAATGTGGAAACAACCAATTAATAAGTATTTTATTAATTAGCAACAATGGCAATAATTGTTTCACATGATGAATATATTAACATAGATATACCATTATGTGTTTTATCAAATTATCAATTATTCCAGCAATGTTTATTCTTGTGAACTTTGTGAAGAACTTGCAGGGAATGATATTGCTTCGGATACATGTTGTTCATCCACGTACATGCATATTTACTCCCAAAAAACAGTGACCTCCGTAAGGCCCGTTCCAAACGACGGATTTTTGTCGACTCGAATCTAATTGTATTAAATCCGTCGGTGATGCGTCTGCTGTCGATTTTGTTACAGACGGACGCATCTTTGTCGCGTCGAATCTAATGCATCGGTCGATTTATTTAAAGGTGGATTCCCGGTTACCGTCAAAAATTGGTCACGCGTAGATATAGAGGCCTATATATACCGGTACGTTATACATATATATATACTAAAATACAGTATAAATATATGCGTGATTGCAGCGCGAATATATGTGCATATGTATATCTCATCAGTCAATATACTAGTCAATACACCATCAATATAAAACTATATTCAATAGTATGTGTAAATGCAGTATCTTTACCTTTTACTTCTACATACATTATAGTATAAGATTATGAAATATCTCCAACAAATATATAATAGATTGTATGGTCAAGGAGCTGGAGTCAGAAAAGAATTTATAATTTCCATGGGAGGTAGCAGGAAGACGACCGTATGCTCATGCAACCTCCCTGCAATGTATATTGTTATATGTTTAAAAATATATTGTTTACATTAATTATATACATTAATATACATTGCTGAATAAAATATATTCTATTATATTATATGAGGATGTATATAGTGCATATAGTTATATAATATACTATAAATGGCGCTACAAATAAATGTTATATCGTGCAACCAGTTGCCATATATGTGTATACCATGCTTATAAATACGGGTATACAATAATTATTATAAATCAGAGACTTCCAGCTCTACCATTATAATAAGGAATACCCGAATATATGAATTATTATAAATAAGAGGTTACCACCCCTATACCCCTCATAAAAAGTAATACCGGTATATATGAATTATTATAAATAAGTGGTACCACCTCTGCCCTTATAATAAGTAATACCGGTGTATATTAATTATTATACATCATATACTACCACCCCCATTCCTTACAATAACGAATATCGGTCTATATGAATTATTATAAATCAGTTGCTACAAGCCCTACCCCTTATACCGGTATATATGGATTATTATAAATCATTGATACTATATCCATTACATGTATAAGATGTGAGTCAGTGACATGTCATGTTCGTTGAGGAATCAAACTACCAAAATAATTACAATTTGTACAATGTTACCTAAGCAATGCTTATAGATATATCTTTCTTTATAACAAAGAGAGCGTGTGACAAATGACGTCATGTGGGTATTTCCGCAGATAAGGGGAACCCCCTCATTATTATACCATTGTCATATCATTATCATATCATTTGCATTCGTTCTTCGGCAACTTTCGGCTCTTCTCGTCACATGTATTAGATTCGAGTCGTCAAAAATCCGTCGTTTGAAACCAAGACGGATTTCAGACGCATCACCGACGAAGATTCGTCTGAATTGGACGGAGATTCGTCTGTGATGCGTCTGACACGGATCTAATTGTTTCAAACGTCGCATTTTTGACGCATTTAATACAATTGTGGGTCTGGTATTAGATTCGAGTCGACAAAAATCCGTCGTTTGGAACGGGCCTAATTCATTCGAAATCAACTGCAATCTATCTGGACTCGTTCCTAGCGCTCAGCCTCCACTACGCTAGGGCGCAATGTTCCGGCGGAAGCGTTACGTCGTGGAGTTGGACGGAACAGTGAGCGGAGTGTCTGAGCCAGGTACGAGACTTCCGTCGACCCAATATTCGATCGAGCTAATTACGTATGACGTCAGTTACGTTACCTTAACTTATTGGCCGCGTTTTCTACTTATTGGCCGACTTTTTGTTACTTATTGGCCGCGTTTTCTACTTATTGGCCGACGTTTTGTTACTTATGACGCGGGCAGCGTTCTACTTATTGCGGCCGATAACCTATAGCTAATTAATACAATCATGATCTGGATGCTAAACATATATCTCATTTAGTGATCAAATTTCGAACTAGAAACCACAAGCTTAATTCCTATTGCGCAAAGTACATGGAACGTCGTTGAAATAACTAAAAAATTGTGCACTCTATGAAGTGTCGAGATTGGTGACGACTACCACATAATGTCACGCTGCAGTGAACTAAGTGAAAAGTATTTTTAATCCATATTTCTGTAAGAGGCCAAATGTACTGATATTAGCCACACTTTTTCAGAACACCACAACGAGAAAACATTAAGAATATTGTCATTATTCATTCGAAATGCGCTGCAATCTGAATCGTGTTCATGCTTCTATGAAAAACAAAAACGAATAACCCCCGAGCACAATATCGATAAGTTACTCCATACCCAATTTTCACCCGCTCGGGTGGTACCACCCGCGGTGAGGGTGGGGATGGGGGTGTTTCTATGGGGTACTTGATGCCGGGCCAGCCACCCATGGCGTCAAATTGGCCGAAATCCTTACCGTTCTCGAAATTGGTCCATACACAATTTCGACCCCCTCACGTGAGGTGTTTCTATGGGATATTTTGGGTGGGCCACCCACCCATGCCGTAAAATTGACCGAAAGAGACCGAACATTTTTTTTCGAATAAGGAATAAAATGGTCCATACTATATTTTCACCTCAGCAGGGTGTTTCTATTCGGTATTTAGGGCCGGCCACCCACCCATGTCGTCAAATTCGCCGAAATCCTTACCGTTCTCGAAAATGGTCCATACACCATTTTCACCACCTCCGGGTGGTACCCCCGGGGTGAGGGTGTGGGTGTTTCTAGTGGATATCTGGTGCGGGCCACCCACCAATGCCGTCAATTTGACCGAAAGAGATATTTTTGCGAATAGGGAATAAGTTCCAAAAGTCATGTTCGTCAATGATATTAGATAATAACTAACCGCTATACAACATACCGTGAATTCGTCTTGATTTCTCAAAGAGCGCGGGCTATTCGCCTGCTTATGAGATTATGGAGCAATAACCGGGCGCGTGACCCGACAATGCATTGACAAGTAGCCATAATAAACAGATAGACCACGCCTCCAATCCTTGCGATTGTGGCCCACAGGTAACGCAATCGACCGAATCCATGTCGTCCCAGCGGTCGAGTAAAATTTGGTTTTACTACTAAAACCCGTAGTTTAAACTAGGTCTACAATGGAGATGCCGATTCGGACCTATATCTCGGCCCGCTACACCGCATGATAGTGTTGACTATAGTTGAATATATATATAAACATGTTCGCACACCTTTACTCCATCATCCAAGCTTAGCGCGTTTCATCAAAATGAAGGCAGAGCACATGGAAACAAAGTCATACCCAGCATGCATCGGCCGAAATTACATGCAGACTTTCATTTCTGCGCCGTGCATATTCTTACGCAAATAGCACATACTGAAAAACTAAAGTGTGGAAACTTACTCTATTTTATCCGACCCTTATTTTTATAGCAATGCCATCCGTGCGGTTTTTCATCGGCGCACTGCAGAATCTAATTAAAGGTGGATGACAGTATTTGTGGTAATGTATAACAGCATGGTATATATAATATATACCAAGCTTAAATGTGACCATATCATACGCAATGTAAGCAGGTCTAGATGTGCTGGATATTTAGTTATTTCTTGAAATACCTCGTAATTCTGACATTTGTCACATACAGATACCTGACTGGTTTCAGAATTAAATGACAAAATTGTACAGTGACTATACATGCATCGGAAAGGTTTGTTAAAATCATATATACCACTTTGAAGACAAAAAGTGCCATTATCGCACGATAAAGTATAAGACAGATCTCCCGTTTTTCAGAGTTCGGAAATAGTTCGCCAGTCATTAAAGGATCACAAAGTTTTCTAGCTCCGATCAGTTGCTTTATCAGACATGGTATATACATATGTGTCGTATTAACTATACAACAAATCCATGCGCAAATACGCATATAATCGACCTATAATGTGAAATGGGTACATAATGTGATTATTTGATTCTGAACTAAGCAGATACTTGAGTCATATCCGTTATTTCGTTTTATGGCGCGGGCCACAGTGAAAACACGTGCTAAAGAGCGTACACATGAAAAGTCGTGAGTTGGCTTATGTGTGTCATTGTCCGCAAGTTATCACCTAAGAATCGTTAATGTGACTAAAACGGTCTCATTTACAGCATATTATTAACTCAAAATGGGGCCTTCATAAGCAGACTATCTACCGAAAATAAGTTCTATTATAAGCAGATAATGGGCGGGTTTTCGAGAAAACAGGCTGGATAAGTAAAAAAAATATTAGGCATAATGAGAAATGTCAACCTGAATATGTGTATACAATATATTCCTAGATTATATATTCTTTCAGTTTATCAAGAATGAATAAAGAGTAATGGGAATCTTCAAGGAGACATTAGTTGTGTGAAATGTTACAGAATCCAAGAATAACAATTTAATCTACTTCAAGGACATTCAATAGTTAAAAACAAACCTACAAATGCGCTACATAGTATGAACTGATTCATAATTATGTATAAGTTCATACTATCTATAAAAAGGAGTACATACATTATATATGAAACGTAATCTTTTGACGTCCTAATCAAAAGGTTACGTTTCATATATAATTTATGGACTCCTTTTATACATATTGTATAGGTCATTTTGAAATAAAGTGACCCCTCAGGTCTTCAGTACTCTCTTTGCATAATTTGCATATCCTCTTTTTATGATGAGTATTACTATGTCGATCAACTTCCACATTTAAAGGCACGTGCGGCCTTAATTGTCGAAAATATTCATATTTGTTCCAAACACCGTAAACAGAAAAACATTAAAACGCATACAGTTCCGTTCATATATACCATGACCATCGCGTAAACAGCATGTTATCATAAAGACCTAGTATATTTTACCTAAGCAAGAGCCTGATTGTGTTACAGAAGACAGCACAATGCTACTGGCTAATCACACAGAAATGGCATAAACGCTCTTTATTAGTTCCATATCAGGTATTCACCAACAAAGAACGCTCTTTATGTTTACTATCATAATATAAACAAACACCAGAAAAGTAACTTTTTATGCCTTTGTTTACATAACAAGGTCAAACAAATGACCATAACATACTGTTTATGCGATATTTCTTATTTGTATACGGACAAAGTCTATCTACATTTTGATGTTCTTTCTGTTTGTGGCGGTTTTTGACGGGTGGAGATATTTTCACAGGATACCCACCACCTAGGCCAACCGTGTCTTTAAACGATGGTTGCTATATTCTTAGCTTTGAAACGATAATAATTTGTTAACTGTCAGATAGAACATATTTCTCCATATGAAAGTCATATTTCAGTTTCATGTAGAAACGTAACTTATTGCCAATTGGTTTATAGCTGTCATCGTACAGGACTTTATTCAATTGTTCAATAAATTTTTATTCCAGAGTTTTTTCAATGGAATGTACTAAATTGTCGATGTTAAAGGTGCTCTGTGCGATATAAATGAAGGAAACCAATTTTTAAAAATAACTCCATATTCTATCCAAAGCTTCCTACCATACTTTCAATGTATGCATGCTTATAACAGTAGAATCATCTGGCGCTGTTAATATATGGAAATAGCATTTGTTTTAAGTCAATCAATATAAACCAGATGAAGTCCTACTACTCACAAGCACATCGTGTTGACTACAGCCTTGTTCACACCTAGTAATGATTTAACAAATGTTATGTGTACATTTTCGACAAAAACTGTTGTCCCTTTTCTAAGTTCATATCTGTCATTTAGAATCTTCAAGATATCTAGGCCTGCTATTTAACTGATAGCTAAGATAATGTATTTCCAGTTGAAATGCTTTCCTCGATTCAACTAATTCTCCATTCAGTTGATCCGACTGCTGATCTTTTACTTTTATCTTATTTTGTCAACAGCAGGCGGAGTCAACTTTTTCTGTTCTATTTCTAACAATCGGGTTAATGTAACTTCGAACGTGTCAGGCCTCATTTTGTTTGTTTTCTCGCTAGCTCTCAATAACTAGTCTGCTAAGATCCTACTCGTGTACAGTTATAAACCAGTTTCGATTTCGCTTTCCGATATGATCCTTATCATGTACAGTAACACAATGGTACAGTAATGCCCAAAGTAATTGACCACTTAACCACAGCAGAATTATGGGTAATTTTTCAGGATTTAGTAGGAAATATGGCTTGTTGCCATTCATCGGAAAGCTCTCGACGAGAGCTTTCCGATGAATGGCAACAAGCCATATTTCCGACTATATCATGAAAATTACCCATAATTCTACTGTGGTTAAGTGGTCAATTACTTTAGGCATTACTGTATATTTTTTGAGTGTGTGTTGTCCTCTGGCGTACTTATTTGTTGCGGCCTTTCAAAATGTACTTTGGTTTTGATTATTAACTGGTTCGTAGGTAAGTTATCCATAACTTATGGAACTTTCTTGTCCCTCAAGTTCTTTAATAGTTTTACTCGTGGAAATTCCTCATTGCACCATATCGGGTATCCGTTGCCCGGTATCACGATTTTTTGCATTACTTAATGAATAAAATCATCGGTGTCTGCTATGTTATCTGATTTAACTATGAATTTGGTTGATGTTGGTTCGGTTTCATGCGAGTCTTGCCATTACACATCCATGCCAGAATGACCCCCCCCTTTATCGATAAATAAATGCGGATACAGCAAACGTATCCACAAGTGTCTGTGCTTTGTGTATGTTGGAAAACTCATAGCATGTGTCTGCATATAGATGTCTGCATCTATAGTTTCGAGTGGAATTAAACGACCCCATGGTGCGAGTTGACGCTCCGTGTAGTCCATACCTTCAGCTTTTTTATATAATTTTTATTTCTGTGAATCCAGTTTGCGTTCACTTTTTGCACTGGTCTCATTTGTTTTGGTATTATTACGTAGATCCACCCCCGCAACAATAGGTGAGATGAAATTATAACTTCTCAGTTAAGTTCCTTGCTGATCTTAAATTGAATTCTTGAAGTGAAATAATAATTTAGTTAGTTCACCTTAATATATCTGTATGACAAATCTATCTTTCCTCTTCTGAGTTTCATTAAATAATTCAGAAATTTATTTAGACACGTGCATTAATTAATCAGCAGATAACGGTAGTAATAGAAAGGAGTTTAAAGCAATCCGTAAGTTTCCAAATATATGCCGGATGTGCGCACGTGAAACAACCAATGTACATCACTTTTTTAAATCGGTCCTGTAACAGATGTGAAAATCATTGTACCGATTGACACCTCTGGAAGTGAGTATATACCGGCGTACGGGTATACATGTCCATCGATATACATTACAAACTTACCTTCTCTTTTGTTGGAACAGCTGGTGGGGCGGACAAGAGACTGAATCGCCTTCGAGATTTTCTTCGGATGAAGTTTTTTTTGCCATTAGGAACATTCCCAAAGTCGCGATCGTCGGTTGGCTCAAAATTGAGTCCAGATTTGTTTCGGCGGTCGTAAGAGTCATTATTATGCTCGGTATTTTGACCATATTTATTTTCACATGCGGACATGAAATTGTAGGCTATGCTTGTCATCATGAATATATCTGCAAAATGTACAACTAGATAAAGTTAAACGAACTTGATTAATTCCACCAAATATCAGCGAAATGGGTTCGAGACGAACTGCAGTTCCTTTTAAATGTTTTAATCGGCGAGTCTTTGCTAAAACGTCTCATATGATAAAGATTACAGAAAAAATCAAACAAAATTAATTCCTGGCACGTCATGTGAAATTTTCCGCAAATCCAGTTCCATACATGTATCCACGAATTCCATTCCGAAATAAACGGATGAGGATTCCATGAATTATAGCCAATTTATCATTGTCATGTAGGTACAACATGTGAATTCGTGCATTCAGGTGACAGTAGGCGGTGCGCAGGTGAATCTCTCTCGCAACCTTCTTCACCGTCTATTAAACACTGTTAGACTGACAGGCTCGTGAGCCAAGTATAATCCGCATCTCAAGAAAAAAGTACACATCATATCTACACAAGATACTTCCACTTAATTAACGAAACGACGACATACCAACTAAGTAAAGACTTGGGTGACGTCATGAGTTCAAAGCGAGGTTCCACTGACAACACTGGGTGCCATGGTGATGCAATGAAAGATGGCAGGTGGTTGATCCCATAGAATTACCAGAAGAATGATCGGGTGGTTACAAATGTGTTCACATAATCCAAACATCAGCTCAGATTAGCGAGCAGAGTGGATGTAGAAAGCGATGAGTCTCTATCTAGATAACATTTCGCCTACATCATCAAATAGTTTCTCATCTATACGTGCTAATATTTTGAAGTGTTTTTGACACTTATGTGAGACAGCTTATTTCACGAAACGACTTGCGAGCGCGCAGGTTTCCGGCATTTCCTCTCACATTTCTATCAGGCGAATCGAAAAGATCTCGACATGTATAATGTTAGTTTGAGTGGAGATACCACACTGTGAGTCTACCCAGCTAGGCAAACGCCAGAGATTAACTGGAACCCACACTTTCTTTACATCGGTCCCGTTTATATATAGCATGTGTTATCGTTTGTTTGTGCAATATGGTGGCATTCGTTGTCCATCAGAGTAACTAGAATCTTAGAACATGCACACCACATGCTCTGACATGATGCAAACATAAGTTTGTGTACTTTGTATATGAAGTGTGTGGGGAATTTGTAAAAACAAAACTATCGCACTTTAGTTGGTAATGCGATTGCGTGGATTAATACCTGTATTTTTGTGGGGAGCGAACAAAAGCAACTAGTTAATTAATCAAGGAGTGGTTGAACCACTGAAAAGGGCAAGGGGTGTCACATTCAAAACGCACTCAATTTAGTGTATCATTTGAGCAGGCGCCTGTTCGTGCCTCTGACTGTATCTGGTAATGTGCGTTCAATGTCCCTCGGAATATCGTCATCAAATATAACACGAACAAGCATCAGACTTTGTCGCGTGACCTGCATCTTAAAGATGTAATGCTCAATACGTAATCAATAATCAATACTAACATTCAATTTACCTAGAACTCACATCGAAATATGTCGTTTATAATGTTGGGTTTTGCATTGACAATATTTTAAGATATTTTATTAATCTGGCATGAACGTTAACAATGCGACATAGAATGTTGTCTGTCACCCAACCGACAGCTTTAATCATCAAAATACTATTTGGTGTCTTTAAAAGTTAATCGTTTCTCCCCAAGCATCGTGTTAAACCTTTAAAACTCAAATAACAACCTCTAATTCTGAGAGTCAAGGGCCGGATTCTTTATCTCCAGTTTAACCCTTTCAGCGCCAGGTCCGATTTTTGTATCAACCCATGCATATACCCTGTGCCAATGCATTATCTTATGTACGCGAGTCGACCATAGGTCGCCTCGCATATATAAGAGAATGCATTGGCCTAACAATTTTTTATCATTTGTTATTATTTTTTACAATTTTTTACAATTTTAATAATTTTTTCTTATATTCTTTAACAGACTTATTTTGTAGGTTTAGTGCCAGGGAATCTCACGTTTTTCATGGGCATAAAAATTATTACTATGAATACTTGGTGATAGTTTTGAGTTATAGCATGCCCATAAGGTTTTATCCAGTTTGTTTTTAAATTCGCTCTAGTATGCTTAAGCATACCCAAAAAAAAACTCAACCCAAAAAAAATGTTTAGGGCCTATTTTACATACCGTAAATTAGGGCAGATGAGATCAGCCCCAGGCACTGAAAGGGTTAAGCCTCCCGAGTTGACACCAGTTTTAAACCTTCAGTGAAGGTCCAATTAAACCATGGTATATGAGGCGGCGTTTGCGATCGTTCGTGAACCAGTTGATTGTCTACACTGTTCATTGAGATTATTGCATGCAGTCGAACCACCTAGTCCCAAATCGAACTACCCAGTCCCACATCGAACTACCCAGTCCCACATCGAACCACCCAGTCCCACATCGAACTACCCAGTCCCACATCGAACCACCCAGTCCCACTTCGAACCACCCAGTCCCACATAGAACCACCCAGTCCCACATCGAACTACCCAGTCCCACATCGAACTACCCAGTCCCACATCGAACCACCCAGTCCCAGATCGAACCACCCAGTCCCACATCGAACTACCCAGTCCCACATCGAACCACCCAGTCCCACATCGAACTACCCAGTCCCATATCGAACCACCCAGTCCCAGATCGAACCACCCAGTCCCACATCGAACTACCCAGTCCAACATCGAACCACACAGTCCCACATCGAAAACAAAGCAGACAAATAGAATGGTTTTGGCACGATTATGACAAATAGAATCTTGATCTGGCGACAAGGCCCGAAGTATAATTAGTGTGACACCCCGTTGTCTGCAACATGGAAACAGTATAACATTAAAGGCAAACGACCAGCATGTAGATAAACGCAATAGATCTTTTAAAGATATACAACCAAATCGCGTTCGTTAAGAGTAATTCTAGAAAACCTAATTGTGTATACCAATTTCCCTGTCAACTGTGTGCATTAAAGGCAATGGCGGTGTTCGTTGCAGATATATTCATATTTGTTCAAATCGCCATCAACAGAAGGAATATTAAAATATATATAAGTTTGTACATATGCCAAACATAATCAGCTCGTAAATAGTATATTGTCGTCAAGATGTACGAAGGTGTACGTAAACAAGAACCTGCTCGTGTTTCAGAAGTTTTGCTTCTGTTTACATTACACAGCGCAATTATATTGGTTAATCATACACAAATGATATAAACGCTCTTAATTATTTCCATATCAGGAAAACAGTAACAAATAACGCTCTTTATGTTTACCATATCCGGATCTAAATAAAAGCCAGGTTCTGTAAGAACAAGGTCTCTATATTTTACTATTCTTTCTGTTTATTGCAGTTTTTGACGGAGCTAAATATTTTAACAGCATACCCACCGCCGCCCGTATCTTTAACATGAGGGGCCCACGCTCTGCGGCGCCCGAATCACACCCTACACGTCTTCAATCAACGTTAACCCGTGCACGCTTATAACAACTCATGTGTGTTTTATTCATTGAGAAACAAGTGCTGCTAATTAAAATCAGTGGAGAGGTGGCTCACATTCAGGGTCGTGTCTAGTGGGCCACCGTCTGGGTGGGGTCACCGCATTCGAATTTCAAACTGCACACCTGAAGCGTACCAACATTTCCAATAGGGACGTGGAAACATGGGGTTTAGCGGTGTCTCATCCCAACCAACTTTGGTAAAATTATTTGACAATTGGACAGTTCATTGCTGAAACAACATCAGTTACCATAAATAGATTGAAATCGGTATGACCACATGAATTTCCAACCAGCATTTGGTGTGAAATTTGAAATTGTTTTTAATCAAAAGTCGAAGTTATACTATTTTATATGAATTGTTTGGAAGAAATTGTCATCACTTGGAATGTTTCCAACCATATGGGGTGTCAGGTTGGAAATTATCAATAGATGGAAACCTTTAGATACCAGTTAGAACATTTAACCCCAATGCGGGAAGAGGCGCGAACGGAGACACGCTATACGGCAACACCCCTGCGCCCTTACTGTCGGATTTACCAATTGGAACCTCAAATTCTCAATCTAACTGATAGCCATGTTTCGCACGAAATACTGGTTATAATATCGAACAATCAGAAAACCTACAATTGATCTGATATATGCTGTGTCAGGCATGACATTTCCAAAGTTCAAAAGTGATTAATCCACAACCCCTGTTGCCACGTCCCTGAGCACAGGGCCTCTCATAACTGATAACACTATCAATTCGTGACGAACAGTTTCTTTCGTTATCCCGTACCTGGGCTAATTTATTCATCATTGTATCGTTGGATGGATTCACCGCAATCTCTCAGTACGGTCCTCGACTCAGAGAATGGCATACAAGGTAAATGGACCTAAACATCGAGTTCAAAGTGGTATTGTTTAATGACTTCAATGCGTTCAATGCGTCGTTCTGGGATATATGATGCTCGTAGAAAGGAAGTTCGAGTATTTGTCAATATATTTCGATACCATGGACAAATTTAAAAGCGAATATTATGTAGTATATTTTAAAGGTCTTTAGGACGTCTAAATGATTCAAAGCTGAATCCCTGTATATATCGGCGGACTTCGTTCGGAAAAGTTTTCCCAACAGGGGGCATAACTATTGATCACAAATACCAAAATATACTGCGATATAATTGTATGCCCTCTACATTCTGTGTGTGCACATAAATATCGCATTGTTTCCGTAAGACGATTTTGAAGCATAGCATTGTTACTGCCATTTCCGTTTCCGGGATCTCGTCTGCGCATGCGCGAAGCTGGCGTTGCACGGGCTCGGCGACCCGATAAAATTCGTATCCGGGGAAAGATACATTCACATAGCAAATTTCAAGTCGATAGCTCCACCCGTTTCCGATATCTCGTCTGCGCATGCGCGAAGCGGGCGCCGCACGGGCTCGACAATACGACAACGTCCACCGCCTGGTCAAACTACACACACGTACCAAGTTTCGTCCCGATCGGTCGAGAATCGTAGATTTGTATAAATGACAAACATACATACATACAAACATACAAACAGAGGTCTTCAAAATATATATGAGACTAGCCGATGAGCCCGACGTTGTCCGGGCTATTCAAAAACAAAATTTCAAGTCGATAGCTCTACCCGTTTCCGAGATCTGGTCTGCGCATGCGCGAAGCTGGCGTCGCACGGACTCGGCGACCCGGTAAAATTCGTATCCGGGGCAAGATACATTCACATAGCAAATTTCAAGTCGATAGCTCCACCCGTTTCCGAGATCTCGTCTGCGCATGCGCGAAGCTGGTGTCGCACGGGCTCGGCGACCCGATAAAATTCGTATCCGGGGCAAGATACATTCACATAGCAAATTTCAAGTCGATAGCTCCACCCGTTTCCGAGATCTCGTCTGCGCATGCGCGAAGCGGGCGCCGCACGGGCTCGCCAATACGACAACGTTCACCGCCTGGTCAAACTACACATACGTACCAAGTTTCGTCCCGATCGGTCGAGAATCGTAGATTTGTATTAATGACAGACAGACAGACAGACAGACAAACAAACATACAGACAGAGGTCTTCAAAATATATATGAGATATATATATATATATATATATATATATATATATATATATATATATATATATATATATATATATATATATGTATATATATATGGAAAGTGTGGAGAGCACTGGCACAGGTCGGTTATCCGATTTCTTATGTAATTATTTCTATGGAACTAGCTAAATTTTGTTAGGTTGCGTCGGAAATTGACATAAAATATTATGTTGAGCACAAACAAAGGATAATAATGTTGAAATTGCTAAAAAAGCTAATTGGACTGCGTGTTAAAGGTACGGTTGGCCTTGGCGGTGGGTATCCTGTGAAAATATCTCCACCCGTCAAAAACCGCCACAAACAGAAAGAACATCAAAATGTAGATAGACTTTGTCCGTATTCAAATAAGAAATATCGCACAAACAGTATGTTATGGTCATATGTTTGACCATTGTTATGTAAACAAAAGCATAAAAAGTTACTTTTCTGGTGTTTGTTTATATTATGATGGTAAACATAAAGAGCGTTCTTTGTTGGTGAATACCTGATATGGAACTAATAAAGAGCGTTTATGTCATTTGTGTGTGATTAGCCAGTAGCATTGTGCTGTCTTCTGTAACACAATCAGGCTCTTGCTTAGGTAAAATATAGTAGGTCTTTATGGTAACATGCTATTTACGCGATGGTCATGGTATATATGAACGGAACTGTGTGCGTTTTAATGTTTTTCTGTTTACGGTGTTTGGAACAAATATGAATATTTTCGACAATTAAGGCCGCACGTGCCTTTAATCAAGGTCTGAGTCTAGATCGAACGAGCATATCTCTCAAACTGGGATTTTTCTTGTAGGCAATAATAACCCGTTTGTCGAGAGGCTCGGTTAATTTAGTGTTTAATAATACAAAGTTTTTTCAGAAAATGTTTGCGATTTCAACATTTCTACGATTGTAGATCAGAGGAAAGCACATATATATAGTTATAGCCCGATGTAAAGGGAGCCCGGAGCCTATAGCCTATAGTGTATTTTGATGGGAAGGGATGTGACCTTATATATAGTTGTGATACATTGCTTATCAATATTACCGCATCTTACATAGTATGCTAACTATTCCAAGCTAAATGTTTAAGTTCAAAAATGATATGCACCAGAGATTTGTACGTTGAACTGATGGCTGATAAGGTAACCACTGATAGTCTAAATGATCCGCTCGTTACTAAACATATCAAAGAACACCACGCTCTCTGGGTGGCTATAATACCGTGGTACACAACTGAGTAACGTATTATCGCGGTATGGGGGAACATTATCGGGCCAACTTTGATGTTACCTCTCATAAGTCGGACGCGCAGTCGTCGGCGGATACCGCATTATAACCGAGCTTGCCGAGACATAAAAAAGATAATATGCAAGGCATGTAGAACGACACCGCTATAAGATAGTAGAATCAAGGAAGTTAACGGGTTAATGTATTGCTAAATACCTTTTAATTATTCATTAATGGAGGAAAGAAATAACTAAAAAAAAAAAGAGTCTGAGAGTGCCATGCGAAACGATATCACGTACAGTGACTATGCACGTATCCATTGGGTCGCACCGTCGGAATTTTTAATTTTGTTATATTTCACAATACAATATGTCACATGGCCGTTGATATGCGACCATCTGTTGTATTGGATTTTTCGGACTTGAGAAATATGGTCTGCATCACGGGTGTATCTGGAAATTATAAGTAATTTGCAATTTAAATTAGCTGATTGCTTAGTACTACCATTACTGAACCACATCGGCATAGCGATATAGCGTGTGTTAGAATTGCAGACGGCTCAAGTACTGTATCCAATAGTGTAAACATATCTATAAACATCGCTAAGGGATTGAGACAACAGTTTTGCAACTTACAGTATGTATATCTACCCACACAATTTGACATAATATTAACATTAAATGAGGAATACACACAGCAAATATGAAAATTTATATGTATAATATCAACATATATGTGACCCGCCATATCAAATCCAGTCGGAAGTCGGGATTTTTTTTACCCTGTGCCAATGCATTCTCTTATATATGCGAGTCGACCATAGGTCGCCTCGCATATATAAGAGAATGCATTGGCCTAACAATTTTTTACAATTTTAATAATTTTTTCTTGTATTCTTTAACAATTTTATAATTTCACCCATACAGAGCCCCAGACAAACATCAGCAGACGACACTCTTCTATATGCTTCTATATATGTGTGGGGCTCCCTGCAGGGTAATGGATGTTTTTTATTTTATGTCCTAAAAATTGTCAGAAACATTTATTTAAAAAAAATGAAAACAAAATTGTTAGGCCAATGCATTCTCTTATATATGCGAGGCGACCTATGGTCGAGTCGCATATATAAGAGAATGCATTGGCACAGGGTAAAATAAATCCCGACTTCCGACTGGATTTGATATGGCGGGTCACATATGTAGTTTTTAAGTTTAACATTAGCCTTTTATTTCGTTCATATCCGGGGATGGTTAGTAGTTGTGTTGTTGTGTCATTTCACTTAATTGTATTTATAAGCGGGTTTAAAATATAACTGATAATAGTATAAAATGTTTTACTATATTTTCTATCTGAGGTTGCAATGGTCCTTATTGGTCGAAGTTATTTATGATTGTGTACCCCGAAATAAGATCCTGTTTTTGTGACTCGTTTAACATAGTATCCCATAAAGGAGTTTCTCGAGAATAAAGTCATGCCCCCTTAGGCTATTGAATCGTTGAAACAATTGATATCTTTGGTATGTATAAAGGGGGCAAAAAATTAGTGACTCGCTTCCACTACGGGATGACCACAGCGACATTCACGAATGATTGACCACAAAGACCAGACCTGCATCGGCTGTGCGGACAGCGAAAAGAGACCCATAAACACGGTACCACCATGGTCGCTGGTTGAAGTGCCCACAACAGGTCTTGTGAAGTGGGCATATCAACACGCGACAATGACGCTTGTGAATCTGTTCGCGGATAGTACAGTGTAGATACATGTACATGCAACTGTATATGTCGGCCAGGCAATTCTTCAAGGATTGTCCACTTATAAATGGACAATCGGTACCTAAAATGGTCATTAATAAATGGACAATCCAACAACGCGTGGCACGCGAGCTTGGGATTGTCCACTAAATGAAGACATGTTTTGCTAATCCTGCATGTTAGCTTCATATTTAATATGAAGGGCAATAACTCTATAAATAATATTAATTTGCTAAATAACGGTGATTTGTATGAGAAGAAGTGTTTTTGACGAAATAACGGAGATATTTGAAGAAGAGTTGTTGACGAAATAACGGACATATTCGAAGAAGTGTTTTTAAAGAGCGTACCCCAAACCTCCTCCAATCCCACCCACCCAAGGGAAGAATTTGACTTATATTTTACAAAAGTTGATCTGTTGTGGTGTTGCAAATTTCTCACACAAATCTCCGTCATTTAGTAAATGTACATTCTTTATAGAGTTGTTACCCTTCAGATTTAATATGAAGCTAACATGCACGATTATCTATATATGTCGTGATTTAGTGGACAATCCCAAGCTCGCGTGCCACGCGTGGTCGGATTGTCCACATATTAACGGCCATTTTAGGTACCGATTGTCCATTTATAAGTGGACAATCTTATGCGCATTAGGTGATGTCGGCATATCCGCGGTTCGCTTACGTCAAATAACTCGAAATAATGGTGGGGAAATCATTCACTACACTTATAAACAACAAACCCCGGGGGGGGGCTACAGGCACACATGCCCAGCTACTCGAATCAGCCCACACTGTGTATGGAGTATACATACGCGCTTATGTGTTTTTTTTTACAAGCTTCGCAATCATTGGACGGCGTACAATGCGCCATGCACATTAACACATAAGCCACCGAGCCCCCTTGCACACAACAACTCGCATTCCAATCATCAAATAATGACTCTCGTAGAGAGCGGTCAGTTGGGCATAGTTATAAGAAATCTTTAATAGCAACATTCCTGACAGCGAGTCCGACTCCATACATACTTGAAACAGGTATGTTGTAGTATCAGGTGCAAATACGAGTGGTGAACCATCTGTACTTGCGCTATATACCGCGCACATTATCGGCGGTCGGGAAGAAGATTATTATCTTTATGTAAGAGCCAATTTGAAATCGGCAGAATGTATCGATTCTATGCTTGCCAGAGAGGTCACGCATGTTTGTCGATTGTACCGTGTGTATCATCGAATTAATGTAATTTTGTTTGATGCTCACCTGTTGATGAAAAGAGGGTCAGCTGGTTCACCACAAATCATCGGTTCGACGCGATAAATTCGGCACTTCAGGCTGGCTAGATGCTAACAATTACACTGGGGAAACAGAGTGATTCGCTCTCGAAACTACGATTGGACGTGGCAATTGATGGCTTTTCATGCTGTGTGTATCAGAGCTCAGATATCAACCTAGACATTAATCAAGCATAATTTAAAGGTCCCGTGCAGGCATACATGTATAGGCGCCAGTAAAGTCAAATTTAGACATCGATTAAGAAGTGGTCTAACACTGCGCAATTTCAGCTTGATGTACATCCGTACGTATACCGCTCCATATGTGTTTATTGAACCACATCGGTGTTAAAGGCCCACTCTTTTCTCGAGCCTGTTTAATAGTTTTCCTAGTCGCCAATTACATTTTTATTCACAAGCGTGTTCCAAAATAGAGGAAGCATACATAGCCGCCAAAATACTAAACGCTTGTGGCCCGAAGTGTGCACATCAGCCGTGAACATATCCCTTTAACACATAATCCGTCGCGTATATGGAACAATAAAAGCGTTCCGTGTTAGTCTTTGCCTACTATGTTAGTAGTAAAATAGTAACAACAAACTTGTGTTAAAGTTTGTAAGCAATTGAAATTGATTTCCACGTCGTCACGGTAAATTAAATGTGCATGGCATTTGATGCACCACGTGTGGCCGCGTTGTGGAATAAGTCCAACGCCCACTGCGAGTGGTGGAGTCCCCTAATATGGCATCCTGATTGTCTTGGGTTGCATATCGTGAATAGGGTGCATGTATATATAGTACTAGAGCGGCCGTATCACATGAGGCATCCACATGATTGTACTATTTCAGATCGTTAATTTTTGAACTCTAATTAATTATTGAAGAAAGACAACCAAAGCAATCATTAACAACTGTCTGCACATTTATATATTTATATCTTTAACCCTTTCTATACTGAATACTCATTGACAAGTAGTTCCCTGTTCAGATAATAAGTTAATCAAACAACCATTGAACTAATTATCTTAACAGTTCTCAACAATGAATATATATCATTCTGCTCTTGTGTTGTCTGTTTTGTTTTGTGTGCCGCCTGTTTATATTACATATACCCACTTCCAAATGATTAATATACCGCTCCAGTGTATAGTATTATGGCGGAGTGGGATAATCTGAGCAGTATATAAAAGGGTTAAACTAAACAGAAGATATGTCGTGATTTTGAATATACGAATGCCACAATCGGAAGTGAAATAGAAGTGAAATAGATCAATTTAATGCGGTTAGGAGAGAGATAATGTAAATAGTAGACGAAGATCTTCGGGCTCTGGAAATCTGGCTGTGGATATCTCGTTGAAGAAATTACTGACATTAATCATTAATCATTTTGAAATCTATCAAGAAGATAGACTTGATTATGCGATCAATACACAGACCAAAATTATATAATAATTGAAATATCTCGATCGTTATTGTGCTCTTGTAAACCATTGATTTAACCTTTTTCCGCTGGATATTGAGCAATACCATGTCCTGCTCATGTGCAACAACAGTAATAAATGTAATTCAATATTTACCTGTGATTTACCTGTGATCTTCGGTCGAAGAAAGCCTGCCGGCTTGTTGTGGCCTCTTCTTCAGTTCTTAACACAATTTTAAACTATCTGTGGTGTCTGGCGACTTGGTTATATGTACAGTGCGTATTAAAAACATTAAAATTTTGGTTTCTCGTTGTTGAACTTGAAATAAAATTTATTGGCTCTTCCTCTCCAGGTGTCGTTTAATAATGATTTAAAAGCATTCACATCTTCTGCTTCGATGCATAGTTCTGTCAGATTGTTCCAGTTGTTTGTACTGCGTGGAATGAAGCTATTTGCTGTGCTATTGTTTTTATAGATTTCTTTCTGCAGTTTTTCTTTATGGCCTCTTGTTCTGTTTGAGAGTGATTTCTTTAATGATGGGAGTACAGCTTTGTCTTTTTGGTTGATGATCTTGTACATTTGTAACATATCACACCTCTCTCGTCGGTAGTGCAGTGTTGGTAATCCGAGCATTTTATTTCTTTCTTCATTGTCCAAGTTTTTTAGCTTATTTGTTGTTGATAATTTAGTTGCTCATTTGGACATTTTCTATGGCAATCTGATGTTTTCTGAGGTGTGGGTTCCAAACGGACGAAGCATATTCCACCATTGGTCTGATGAGTGACTTGAATAAGATTTTCAGCATATCCTCGTCTATATGGTTGAAAGTTCTCCGAATCATTCCAATTCTCTGGTTTGCTTTGTTCACTGATGATGATATATGTTGATCGTAGGTTAGCCCTGTGTCAAAGATAACACCAATATCTTTCTGAGTATTTGTGGGTTGGATTTCTATATTGTTGTTGGAGTCACTGATTGAGTATGCATACTTTGGGTTGTCTTTACCGGTGTGCATTGAATTTCAGAAGCCATCTATCTGACCAGTCAGATAGTTTGTTTAGATCTTGTTGGAGTTGCAAGTGGTCTTGCTCATCCGTTATTTCTGTATAGATTTTTGTATCATCTGCGAACAGTTTGCATCGAGAATTTATTTCAGTTGTGATATCGTTTATGTATATAAGGAAGAGTGCTGGTCCCAACACTGACCCTTGGGGGATCCCGCTGGTAATGTCTGCCACTGATGATATTGCTCCGTTGACTCTGACTGCTTGCCTCCGGTCTTTCAGAAAATTCTGTAGCCATTGATGGATGTTTCCCCTGATTCTGTATGTGTATAATTTTTCCATAAGACGCTTATGTGGGACGGTATCAAAGGCTTTTCTGAAGTCGAGGTAAATTACATCGATGTTGTGACCTTCGTCTATGGATCTGGTGAAGTCATCATGTACCTCTAATAGCTGTGTGACGCATGATCGCTTTGCCCGGAATCCATGTTGGTGTTCAGAAAGTATGTTGTTATTCTCTATGTATTCCATAAGTTTATCTCTGATGATTTTTTCCATTAGTTTGCAGATTATGCTTGTGAGGCTGACATGTCTGTAATTTTCAACTTTCTTCTTTTTCCCCTTCTTAAATATTGGACATACTGTTGCTGCTCTCCAGTCTGCTGGGACTTCCCCCGTGGCCAGGGATCTTTTTAATAGATATGTTAGGGCAGGACAGATACTACTTGCTGCTTCTTTTGGGACTCTTGGATGTAGCTGGTCTTCTCCTGGATATTTCGATGTGTCCAGTTCGAGCAGGTGTCGCATAACTATATCTGTGGTCACAACTATATTGGTAAGCTCGACACTGTCATCTAAATCGATTGCTCCGATCCTCGGGACCTCTGCTTCATCCTCTATTGTATAGACACTGCTAAAGTAACTATTAAAGAGTTCGGCCTTTTCAGTGTTGTCACTGCTGATCGTACCATCTTGTCTTTCTAAGTCTCCAATACCAGATTTTACCTTTGTCGTGCTTTTTATGTAACTCCAGAATGATTTAGGGTCCTTCTTGATACTATCAGCTTGTTTCTTCTCATATTCCCTGTGAGCTGAACGGCATTCATGCGTGGCTGTGTTTCTTGCTTTGATATAATCTTTGTAGCTGCAGTCTTTCTTATCGTAGATGTATTTCTTCCACTTTTTATGTTTTTCTTTCACTGCGTTTAGTGCTTGTACTGTCATCCATTTCTGTGTTTTAGTATTTGGTTTTGTTTTGGCAGATGGTATGTGTTTATTGGATGCTTCCACAATTCTTCTCTTGAAATTCTGCCACAGTGATTCCACTGTTCGTGAGTCATCCTCTTCCCAATCTTCATTCAGTTCTTCCCGTATTGCGTCGTAGTCTTCCTTGTGATACTGTAGCCTGGAACTGTTTTCCTCTTCTCCTTCTGCATAGCATATGAAGTTGAAGGCCAGAATATGGTGGTCGCTTTTTCCTAGTGGTGGTAGGTGCCTCAGGTCTGATATCATCAATTCTTCGTTGGTGAAGATTAGATCTAATAGGGAATCATGCTGTCATTCTCTCTGTCTGGTCGGTTGATTTACATGTTGATGAACTCCAGCGTCTCCAATTTTTTCTAAGAAATTAAATTCAGCACCTTCTTCTGACCTAGTACAGTTGTTTGTCTCCCAATTGATCTCTTTGTAGTTGAAGTCTCCACAGACAAGCATATGAGAGTCCTTCCTTAATGATGCGGTGTGTATTATGCTGTTTAATTTCTTGTTGTTTTCAGTTCTGTTTGTCTGACTTCTATATACACATCCAATCAAGAGGTTATCGTTGTTGTTTAGTTTAATGCTGCACCAGACTGATTCGATGTCGTCGCTGTTTGTGAGATCATCAATGATGTTAGCCTTTAGTTTGTTTGCAACATATATTGCGACTCCTCGCCCTTTTTCAAGTCCTCTGGTGAACATCTCATATCATTGTATGTGAAATTCTTCTGCTTGTATGTTTTTACAGTTTTTTGGTAAGATCTCTGTTAAAAGGAGCACTTCGGGTGATTCTTCGATTATGACTGCAGCTAATTCATCTCTTTTGTTCAGCAGTGAGTCCACATTTGAATAGGCCGTTTTGATTGATCTGTCTTTGTCCAATTTAAAAAGATTTGCTTTGTACAGTTTGCTTATTGTTTCCAGCATTAAAATATCTTCTAGGAGGGGGTATTGTTTATTTTGTGTATTTTTCCGCCTCTAATGTGGTATTCCTTCCCATCCTTGTTCTTTTCTGTCAGTTCTGCCTGGATGGCCTTTCTTTGTTCTCTCTGTTCTGGTGTTAAATCCCTAGCTATTACCAATCCATCCAGGTCACTGCCTTTTAGCGTTGGAATTTTGTGTGCATTTGCCAGGAGTTGTTTGAGCTGGTTACTACTGTCCATTGTTACTTTAATGGGCCTTACTTTCGTGGTCTTCTCTTTGGGTCTTGGGCCTAATCTGTACACAGTTTCAGTTTTTACTATACCAACGCTTGTTCTGCCTGTTCTTAATATGCGTGTATGTGTTTCCACAAGGTCGTCTATGAATAGTTCTGGCCGCAATCGACCACACTCGCTCTGATGTGGGTGTTTAGAGTTGTACATAGTTTGTTTGGTTCTAGTCTAAATCAATGCTATCTCTAAACACATTTGACTCGCATGTCCTTGATTCAGTATCTTGACTTGAAACATATTTTAATTGCATAATATACAAAAGGGATTGGGGCACAAGTTTTTGCAACTTATGAAGCCCCTCTCCTAACACAATATAATAACACACTTGTAAACAAGATGACGGTGATAAGTTATGATATATAATGTGTAGCGCCTTCCAGGGATGATCAGACTTGATGTTGTTTCTTGGCTGAGAGAAAATTTAAAGAATGTCACTACATTATGAATGTTTGGTGTGATTGACAAGTACTAATACCAACGCTTGTTCTGCCTGTTTTTAATATGCGTGTATGTGTTTCCACAAGGTCGTCTATGAATAGTTCTGGCCGCAATCGACCACACTCGCTCTGATGTGGGTGTTTACAATTGTACATAGTTTGTTTGGTTCTAGTCTAAATCAATGCTATCTCTAAACACATTTGACTCGCATGTCCTTGATTCAGTATCTTGACTTGAAACATATTTTAATTGCATAATATACAAAAGGGATTGGGGCACAAGTTTTTGCAACTTATGAAGCCCCTCTCCTAACACAATATAATAACACACTTGTAAACAAGATGACGGTGATAAGTTATGATATATAATGTGTAGCGCCTTCCAGGGATGATCAGACTTGATGTTGTTTCTTGGCTGAGAGAAAATTTAAAGAATGTCACTACATTATGAATGTTTGGTGTGATTGACAAGTACTAATATATGATCTATTCTAAGTACTTGTGTTGGCTGTATAATATAACGATACACTTGATTTTCTATTTTGGTTTTGAGTGCGCTCTGGAAGGCAATACAGACAATAAATCAGAATGAGATGTTTCAATGAGATGTTTCAATGAGAGGTTTGTCCAGTTGTGAGGTAAATGCCACATATCAAGTTGAAATTCCGAAAGCAGTTTTTTTAGTATAGATTCGCAAATAAAATAAATATAATCATTAGTATCTCATTCAGTATCTCTCGCTATTGACATTGCCAAGAGACTAGAACTACATTTGCCCTAACTAATCAATCAATCACGGTATATGATGTTCGTGTATTAGTATATCAAGATGTCTTCGACATATTTTGAAAATAGTTGTGAGAACCTGTTCTCATCAAGATAAGCTCATATTGAACTTATTTAAAAAGTACAAGATGAATGAATGAATGATGCTTTAATCTCAGCCATTTTTACATGGAACATGAGCGATGGTTAACTATTTACACTATTTACACATAAATAACATTATATATAATGATCACAATATCTGCTTGTTTCAGAATCAAATAATCACATGTACCTATTACACTTTAATACGTATTGTGGGTTATCACTATATTAAAGTCTGGAGGTTCGTAAAAATAGCAGGTGTGAGATGCGCGTCTACCCACCTGCATATAATTAATCATTTGGGATGTGAAAATATGAACAAAGTAATCATGAAATAGAACAAAGTTTTCCAATTTCTCACCTGAAAGGGTAAATGACATAACTTGCTGAGTCTGACATTTTTTCATTTAAAAAGTTCTGGATCGCAGTTAAGGGCCCACTTAATTTTCGAATCCCCAGATCACGTATAAAATGTATGCCATATTATTTACCACTTGAAAGAGTAAGCTCCAAAACATTGTTATTATCCGTGTATTAAATTGTGAACATGTTGTTTCTGTTGATGTACCGACGTGTTTTTGTGCTGCTGTTTCATCTGGATTTTAGTGCAAAGTGTATTATTTTCAATGGAAGGGGATTAACTCTATATCTTAGTTTGAATTATGTTGCATTCTGGGGGAAATGTTTCTATGATTTCAGCTGTGTTCTGTTACTCTAGGGGCACCATCTGAGACACAGGCGTTCCAAATAGTTTTGAATTAAAGCATTTTAATAATGTTTTATTTAAAACGTATAGCAAGGCACTATAACAAAAATCAGTGACTCGAAAATTAAATGGGCCTTTAAATGTACGTGAATATGCACGGTTTTCCAGTATATCTATCTGTTATAAACACATTACTTGGCGCATTCCGCGTACATATCCACTTAACCCTTTACCCAACAGAACGGCCCTGTGCCAATGCATTCTCTTATATATGCGAGTCGACCATAGGTCGCCTCGCATATATAAGAGAATGCATTGGCTTAACACATTAAAAATTATAAAATTGTTAAAGAATGTAAGAAAAATGGTAAAAAGTGTTAAAAAACAGATTTTGTTTAGGCCAATGCATTCTCTTATATATGCGAGGCGACCTATGGTCGACTCGCATATATAAGAGAATGCATTGGCACAGGGCATAACTATAACCATCACAATGTGGTCAATGAGCCGGTTCCAATGATATCCATATATGTATGGTTTTATTGAGACAGACCCAAGATATTTTAGGCTGTTGAAGCTTTATTTGGCCGGTTTTGGCCGGTTTGTTGGGTAAAGGGTTAATGTAGCAACCTTTTCCCGTTTGGTACTTACATAAGCTGTGTTGTGGGTAGAGGATGTGGTAGAATTAAGAAAAATCATAGTTGATCGTCTTCATGTTGCCCCTAGCACGACGAAGAATAAAATATAAATGGGACCAGCATCTTATCACAAATCACCATAACCCACTGTCGACAACTACAATGTAAATTCATTGAGAGTATTAAAGATGGCGAACTGAGTTACATGTGTAATGTATCCCATTTACATTGAATGACTTGATATATTGAAATCCTGTCTTTCACACGTCTATTTTATTGTCAGCGGTATCGCAATGCTGTTACATACACTGCAGCAACGTTCCAAATTTGATTTGAGTAGTTCGAGTGGCAGTTTACACTAGTGAATTTGTTTAGTGTGCATGTCACATAGAAACTCAATCCAAAATGCAAAAGATTGATGGACTGCTGGTCTCCAATGTTCCTTCGATTTTTTTCTCAGTACTTGGTCCCAAGTTCTGACCCACGTCTTCACTATTTGTCACAATGTGTATTAATGTGTTGCATGACAGCATAAACTGTTTATTCGATTTGGACGTAAACAGCAAATTGCTCTCTTTCGATACATATACGTAAATCTATACTGGAACTTAACTCTATTTACCCCTCAAACCAAAGTTGTTAGAGATATTAAACAAGTTATAGTTTGGAAAGAACAACCATTGAGAGCGCACTGAACGGCACGATTTCAAATAGTCTGAGCGAAAATATTTTTACATTTAAAACAGTCCAGAATTTCATAATCATGACAGAACGCTTTTCGAGCTAACATATAAACAGATTATATGACACTGCCCAATAATAATTACATTAAGTAAATATCTAATATATGGAAATATTGAAATAGCTGATGACCGATACGACATGTGACACACAAATGATGTATATATGCTTGTGTCTGTATTGCTCTTACGAACCCATTCTATGAAACCCATACTATAATATATTAGACATGGTGTAAACATTTAGTACATGAATATACCAATTCATTACCTGTCTCCGACAACTCCACGACGGGACGCGACTCGAGTAATGCAAGCATAATATTGCTTGCTTTGTCGCACCATTTTATATTATGTCCACCGATGATAAGGTCACTTGTGGAGACGGCATATATAAGCCATATAGGCTTACAGCCGAATCCACTCCCACCATACACAAGGAACATGGTAACATGAATTACCAATATATTATAATGTATCAAATTATTATTGGGAATAAATATTATTAAACCAAACAAGTTATAGGGAATATCAAAATGTGAGGACATTTGCGAAATCAATTTGTGGTGAGCATATGCTATTGAATAAGACTGCATACGACTGACCAGATGTGAGCTATATCCACTGCTATGCTCAACGCGTCAAAACACAATTGTCAAACCATGACCATTCATACTGTTCAAGCCAAGTTCATACATCGTGTATTCCCGATATGGGATTATGAATTTGAGTAAAAAATGTGGAGCATTCATCATTATAGATCCCCCAAAATACTAGTCAGTACTCGGCCATCAACGGGATATTCTAAGTTTTCTTCAGTTGTTAAAATTCAGCCTGTTCTCATCAAATAAGCTCATATTGAACTTTTTAAATACAATGTCCCAACTCGAAATTTCACGATCTATGTGACTTTGCAGCCTGTTCCCATGACAATGCTGACAATATCTGCTTACAATATAACTTGTCTTAGGTTGATAATCTGCTGAGAATCGCCTCATTTTGATGTGCTGAAAATGAGAGCGTTTTAGTCACATTAGTTACATTGACACATATAAACCTACTCACGACATTTCATGTGTACGTTCTTTAACATGTGTTTTCACTGCGGCCCGCGCCATAAAACGAAATAACGGACATGACTCCATTATCTGCTTATTTTAGAGTCAAATAATCACATTATGTACTTATTTTACATTATAGGTCGATTATGTGCGTATTTTCGCGAGGATATGATAGACTTTGTGAGTGATTTTGCTTTCCGTCGCTAACAATTATGGATTTTTTCCTGGGTAAACAATTTATTCAATGCTTATAGCGATATCAGCTCATAAAAGTCACATAAGAGCATGCGATTTCGAGTTGGGACCTTCAGCTATACAGTGATGTACATTATTCAGGAACAGAAAATAACTAAGATATATATTCCCTGTGTATTTTTTCCACATTATATATTTCCCTGTCAAACCTTCCACCAGTTCCCGGGTTTTGTTCTGGTGGAATACGATCTCAACGAGCGTTAGTCAGATTAAAGATTCATGGCATGATCTAGTTGATACTCATGAAATTAACTGGAGTATGCAGTTTTGCTCTGTTGTGGGCGCGATATAACTTAAAACTTGAGGTCGGCGTCCATTCACAACACATACGCCTCACGTACCCCTGTGAAACATGTTGTGTAATCATATAATTTCCTTTGTTTGGCCAATACACTTGATGAACCTGACGACGATACTTGGCGACGCTCTAACCCAATCATTGGCATTCAATCATATTCCATACCCAGATTCACAATGATAATTCCCAATCATATTCTAGAGTTTATTATCGACGGTTGATCGTTTGACGATAATAACCACTTCCAGGCATAATTTTCCATTTTTACCATTGTTATCAAAAATGAATACACATGTAGTTGTTGATTAATCGACAATCAAGCAATTGTGTAACGCGGAGACATACCCGTTTTTATCACGGCTGTTGTGTTTTAACTATTGAAAATAGTAAATGTAGATGTTATGTAGCATTGTATATGTTAATCACCTCATCGATCGCCATATTGCTGCTTTTGTCGCACAGTTGAATTAGGGGTCGTTAAAGACTCACGGTCCGATTTATATAACTACCATTGATACTATTCTATACCAGAACATAATTAGATCGTGCAAATGAGCCCAATTATAGCCAATGCGGTTCTCAAGGTCAGATATCTATATCGTGTATGTTATGTTATTTTACATATGTTTTAGTAAGTTTTTCAAGAGTTATCTATCCTGAAAACGCGTGAACATACGAGATAACCGCCAGCGTCTTTGTTTAACTGAGATATGTTTATTCCTTGCCGTCCTATTCAGTCGTTAATATATGTCTTGTTTTAAGTTCGCAACAATAGAGGAATGTACAAATCTTCTATACGTATATAGAGAATACGTACAGGTTTTGTTGAATACCGAAATATCTCATGAATGTCTGGAAAGAAATATCGAGTTTTCATGAGCGGCTAAAGCAGCGAGTGAAAATTCGATATTTCTTTTCGATTTCGATTAAGATGTTTCAGGTATTCAAACAAAAAAACTGTAGGTATTATTTTTATTATACGCGGCTTATTTAAGCTCAAAGTTGCTAAGTTAAATCTTAATTATTAAATCATTAACAGTACTCAATTAAAGAGCGCACGTGTCTGTGTTTACAAACAGGAAAGAGCCTAGGCTTAAAGTTGAATTTGCCACTCAAATATAGAATTGTCGACTGATCACGCCCAGTCTTAAATTCGTCGTTTTGATTGGCTAGCGGTCAGTGTGCACCCAATGATCACTCGATCGACCTTGACACCTCGTGTTAGTTTCAAGACCTACATCGATCGTATTTCACTGTAGCTTCTAAGAGATAAATACAACGATCTACGTTTCGGTAATTTCCCGCTATTTTATAGGCAATCATATAATATAAATTTATATCAATGAACGTATGAATGGAAACTATTAAATCAACGCGCGTGGAAAGGCGCAGACGGTTATCTCACAGGTTAGCGATATATGGAACAACTCCACTTAAAACTGTTTTGACCAATCTCAACTGCTCGTCCATTTCCGAAGCCATATATAGACTCTTCCTTATATGAACCATGTCACCTGACCGGTCATGTGAAAATTGTTCGCGCTGTATTCACTCTCGATGCACACAATGGACACAAACATACGGATATGATATTAAAGTGTATGTTACTGTTTTTTCGTCAATTTTACATGTATAATCCGGAAAGTTGTTAATGTTGTTTGAACGCGTAATTTGAATATTAACTCTGTGTTAAATACATTATGGACCAGCCTGTTCTCCCGCAATCCGCACAGAATAGGACTTGTTTTAGGTAAATAATCGCCTCATTTTGAGTCACATTATCGACTCACAATGAGGCGATTATAAGCAGATTATGAGGACAATGACACAAGAAAGCCATACAACTCACGACTTTTCAGGCGCACGCTCTTTAACATGTTTTCAATGTGACCCGCGCGATGAACGAAATAACGGATATGAGTCCATTACCTGCTTATTTTTTAGAATCAAATGATCACAGTATTTCACATTATAGGTCGATTGTGTGCGTTTTTGTGCGAGAATATATTGCATGGACATGCTCGGGTGCGTGAAACTGATAAGTAGTATTCAGGCGCTGTGCCAACTGGATGATGCATGTTAACAGTTCGACGAAGAAGAGTCCGTGTGGAGATACAGATTGTCCAAGCAAGTAACGCTTGAGTTACATGTACTTGGACGGGAAGAAATCATGCCGCCCCTGTTGTCTTTAACTGTGGTGTCATTTGCTGTTTTCAAACAGTTCCCGGGGATTTGGATAGCATGTCACAACCCGCCATTAGCAGAATTACTTATGAGGTTACAGAGGGGATTTGCAGGACCAAGATACAGTTTATTAAGATGACAAGTGAAGACTAAATCAACATAATTAAAGATGGATTGTTTTAACATGACGGATGCCAGGCGTGATTGGTTGTATAGATGGGACACCCATGATATGACACATCTAGATATATAACCCCGGTGGTCCCAATGCACAGCATTTCGTCAACAGGAAGGGCTGGTTCAGCATAAACAGAAAATTTGCGCTCATCAGTTGAACTTCCGCAATGTAGTCGCCAGGTGGTATGGCTAAGCCCATGACTCGCACGTATTTTCGGAATCAAGAATAACAAGAAAACCATAGTCAGAAATGGTAACGCCACCAAGATTATAGTATTACATATAAATTGTTCAATTGGTCAATTGTTCTTAAGAAGTTGTTTTGAGAATTACTATGGAGGGAAATAGTTATGGCTGTGGCTTCGCAGGTAATTAACTTGGTGACGTTATGTTAACAAATCTGAACTCCAGTTAACCAAGGACGCTTCATACCAAATATAAGAAGAATAATAATTCTTTAGAAGTTGTTTTAAGATTTACTATGGAGGAAAAGAATTGTGGTGCTGGCAACTATTTGACCTCATTGTAACAAATATAAATATTAGTCACTCAGGCAATAGATGTATCTATTCTGTATATTAAGTTATTGGGTCTTACGTGTCTTGAGATGTCTAAATAGTTTTCGATGGACATATCGCGCAAGGGACCCACGCCAATCTTCTCTGTTGGGATTCCAATTGTTGGCTCATTAAATATGCACATATGCTTAAGATACAGTCGCACGATCTCGTAAGTCGGGTATTGGATCCAAGTTAATGAAAATATCATTGAAATAATCGGTTTCCCCCAATAAACATCCATATATTCAATATACATGTTTTAGAGCAGAATTAGGCAGTCCATATTGGACGCCATCATGGAATTTATTTTGTTTTGTTTTAATTTTCACACATAATTATTAGTTATGTGGATGGAGTTCTCATTAAAGGCACGTGAGGCCTTAGTTGTCGAAAATATTCATATTTGTTCCAATCACCGTAAACAGAAAAACATTAAAACGCATACAGTTTCGTTCATATATACCATGACCATCGCGTAAACAGCATGTTATCATAAAGATTTACTATATTTTACCTAAGCAAGAGCCTGATTGTGTTACAGAAGACAACACAATGCTGCTGGCTAATCACACACAAATGGCATAAACGCTCTTTATTCGTTCCATATCAGGAATTCACCCACAAAGAACGCTCTTTATGTTTACCATCATAATATAAACACACACCAGAAAAGTAACTTTTTATGCTTTTGTTTACATAACAATGGTCAAAAATATGACAATAACATACTGTTTATGCGATATTTCTTATTTGTATACGGACAAAGTCTGTCTACATTTTGTTGTTCTTTCTGTTTGTAGCGGTTTTTGACGGGTGGAAATATTTTCACAGGATACCCACCGCCAAGGCCAACCGTACCTTTAAACCTCACATCCTTGTAATGGTTACAGTAATGCCCAAAGTAATTGACCACTTAACCACATCATAATTATTGGTAATTTTTCAGGATTTGAAATCCTGAAAATTTACCAATTATTTTGCTGTGGTCAAGTGGTCAATTACTTTGAACATTACTGTATGAGGATAGAGTTATCATTGAACCTCAAATCCTTATATTGGTTACAGTAATGCCCAAAGTAATTGACCACTTAACCACAGCAGAATTATGGGTATTTTTTCAGCATTTACAATCCTGACAAATTACCCATTATTCTGCTGTGGTCAAGTGGTCAATTGTTTTGAACATTACTGTATGATGATTGAGTTGTCATTAAACCTCAAATCCTTATATTGGTTACAGTAATGCCCAAAGTAATTGACCCTTTAACCACAGCATAATTATGGGTAATTTTTCAGGATTTAGAATCATGAAAAAATCCACACAAATTTGCTGTGATTAAGTGATCAATTACTTTGGACATTACTGTATGTAGATGGAGTTAAACCTCACATCAGTGTGTTGGGGATTTGGACCTTGACTTGGGACCTTTGGTTTTTAACGCAACAAATGCGCGTACACCTTATACACAAATTTCTTATGTAACCAGAGTTTTTCTTGGATAAGATGAGTTTGAAGCCTGCTTACATTTCAAAATGTTGTCAGTTTTGTATTGTCTGCAGCGAACTCGACGTGTTGAAGCAAAAGTTACAAAAGATAAAATGTGTATGTGACGAGACTATAATACAAATGAAAAAAATAAATTGAGGGAAGGGTGGGCGATACAGGGAACTAAGGGTTGAACCGATATAAATTTGTAGAGAGATAACGACCAATGTTGACATATTATGCATCTTAACTCTACTGTTGCAACAAGGCTATAAAATAGGGGGTGTCAGAATCTTAGTCATCTCTATATAGTGCCAGAATAGTCATTTATGGAGTTCTATAAAATGTTGGGTTGGTTATATGGACTCGGAGAAAAGGGGTTTGTACCGATGAACTGACATAAATTAGTGGATCAATGTTGCCATGTAATGCATCGCGACTGTACTAAAGCAGCAATGATATAAAATTGAGGGGGGGTCTGAAATTATCTCTATAGATGGCACCAGGATTATATAGAAAGGAAAAGCAATTGATATACGTATACAGTATACTATAGTAATACCATAGACATATAAGTACAAGTATCACGAAATAAAATATTACGTAACATGACTATATACCGATGAAAGAAATAAATAAATTGGACCGGGATTAGAGGTTGGGTTGGTTATATGTGGATAATTGGATATGGAATTCATACCGATGAAACGATACAAACTAGTGGAGCGATAAAGACCAATGTTGACACTTAGTCAGGCTACGCGGGGGAAATAGGGGTTGATACGATAGACCGAAATAAATTTGTCGAGTGATAATGACCAATGTTGACGTTACTGTACTGTCACACAATTATCAAGGTGAACCCGTCAAATATGGACTCTAGTGCCCAATATAGAAAAGCTCAGAAAACATTTGCAGGGCCATAAAATTTATTTAACATGGCATCTGCCATATACAAATCCATTTATGTCGATAAATCTCTTATTTTTCAAAAATTTAAGCTCAGACTTGGTGTCTGTGTTTGGGATACTTATATATTCCTAAAATGACAGGGTACAGCACGTAATTAATTTTTAGATCGAAGAAATGATTTTTTTTTCGATGATAAAATTTAACAAAGGATTTCCCATTAAATTCGATTTATGTCTATAAAACTGTCATTTTTCAAAATTTTGAGCTGAAACTTGGTGTATATGTGTGTAATAATACTATATTCTTAAAATGACAGAGTTCAGCGCGTAATTATGTTTTAGATGGAAGAAATTGAATTTGTTTTCGATAATAAATTTGCATAGTCGTTTTGGTCAAACTATCCATTTTTAGACCGGGACAGCAGATCCGAATAGTAGCTAAGATGTATTTAGATAGAATTATCAAAATAATTTGACCGATCAGGGTAGATTTTAAGAGAATGGAGTGGAGAAATCTTGGTGATAATTCCAGAAAATAAAGATGGAGGAGAATCACAATTAAACTTCCCACAATACACTTCACTAAACCAGGGGTTCCCAATAGGTGATATATTATTTTCAGGCTATCAGAGTATTTATATTTTCAACAACATATTATTACACCGACCGGTGACTTTAAGTTTACAATTTCAGCCTGTCCTGACCCTATGGATACGATTTATCATATTTTCAAAAACGTATTATACACCGGTGCCGTTAACTTTACAATTTCAGCATATACGTGATTCTATTGGTACGATTGAGTAAGGTACCAAAAAAAATCCAAGAATATATTTCTCCATTCGACCATGAATCTGTACAGATCTGTACACCAGTGTCCACCCACTTCGTGGCGGGAATGAGTTTTGAATCTGACGAATTCGATGAAGTTCTATTCTCAGCAGATAATGTGCGGATTTTCTGGAGAACAGGCTGGAATGATATATGAAAAGCACAATATCCCCAACATCTAATATTAGTAAAACATGTTTCCAAATTATTTTCCATTATGAAAATTCGGACATGCGAATTGTTCTTTTTAACGGTTATTATAACTTGTGAGGGACGCTGTCTGTTGTGACAACCCAAGACCCCTCTACCCCATCCTATCACCTCGTCTTCTTAACCAGCAAAATCAAATTCATTACCAGTTATCTAGCTACTGATGAGGTTCCATCGTGTTCAATAACAGATGCATTCCTAACTCAATCAAGTAGTATATTCTGCGATCGTATTCCAAGTAATTTCCGCAAAAGCATGAAATGTTAAAACAAAAGAGCGATGATGCGGTTATGCGACAAGACCTAAATTATGGAACAAGGTGAAGTGATTCAAGAGGCTTAACTCTATCGCTCACTCGTTCATTAATGTGAAGTGACGCAAGGGGTTGAATTCTGTACCATGCGCACAATCACCAGCGTAAAGTGACTTCGTTTCTTCAAACTGATAGCTACATGGACGTGATGGAAGGGGTGTCTTGGCGGAGACGTCCAACTTTCCAACTGTCCCACTCTCATGGAATCAAGCAAGCATTCCAACTCTTGGATACGTCATGTTCATCCTCACCATGGGAAGAAATATGTCAACTGGTACTACAACGCTTCCAAACTTTTGAACCCTGCAACCCACCCATGAGTTTTAATTCATCAACTGGCGACTTAACAAAAACAATCCGGACGTCCAAACATACTGGACATGGGGAAAACACTTATGGCACACTAATTTGTGGTTGAAGGTCAAAATAACAGAATGATTCAACTTAAAGTTTCTCCAAAAGTCGACATCAGGTATGAAATTTACGTGCATCTGTTTACACTTTTTATTAAAATTGTGCGGGTGGAAGATAGTGGACTGTTAAAACGGTGTTTATATCTGCTTGCTTTGTAGACCACACACAGGGACGTATGGTATGGTGGCTGTGGGTGTCTACAAATGTTTCAACAGCTGGCAATTTCATGCCTGACACATATTCGGTTTGAAATATGCCAACCCTAAGAGGTGTCAGGTTGTAAATTTCCAACATTTGGATTGTTTGAGATACCAGTTGGAAAGTTCCAACCCAAATGGGTGGGGGTGCAGACGGAATTCTGCGAACCTGGAAGTTTAGTCTGCTTCATGCAAGTGGGGCAATTTCGATGTGGGACCCCCCCCCCCCCCCCACATGGAAACGCTCTAGCCATGGCCCTTGCCCCACAAATATTCATGTTAACTACTAACTATATTACATTGTCGTGGTGAGTGTGAGTTCCAGCGCTTGTTTATGTGGTAGACTGAACACTAATTACGCTACTGGGGCCTGTAGTCGCGGGTTCTGGAATGGTGGTCTCCTCAGGGTTGGGAACCACGCTGATTTGGCTCGCTTGTACTGGGATTGGTGGCTGTTGCGTGGCATCGCCATCGTGAAGGCTGGTTGCTACCGAAAATTCACCCGCAACCATGACAACAGTACGTGCCGTATCGTCGACCCCCCCCCCCCCCCCTTCCATTAACATCAAATTGCATTGAGCGAACTGCTTAGCTTTCCTCGCCAGAACTCGCTATATGCGACTGCATTCCGTTTTGGTTTATTTGGATTTCTCCCGTGAATTGTTGTTGCTATCAAAACCAATGATTTCTGCTATCTGTGGTCTTCTCCATAATAGCTATATCATTCCCAACAAAATCTAATATCGACGCCCTTGGTGTGGGCTGCCAATATCCCAGACTCAACCTGGGGTGTCCCTCGCGTTTTTGCTTTCGGCACAGCTTTTTTTTTTATATTCGATAATTAACTGCACCAGCGACTACATATAATGACAAAACACTGAATGAAAAAGCTTCTGTGACCATCACACGTTAACGGCGTGCAGCCCAATAAGGTGTTGTCGAAATTATAGGGACAACCAGTCGTCAAACACAATATACATATGACAAGGCTTATCGAACCAAACTGTGGAGCGTGTTTTCTTTCGTTTATATCACTTAGGCGCGTAACGCTAAAACAGCCGATGAAGTAAGTCGTTGCAGAGAAAAGATATCTGTGTTAGTATTCCTTGTATTTATCGACCTTTGTCGATCGCAAGAACATAACATGAAAGTACCAATGACACTGTAGCACAACTTGGAGAGCAGATAACACCATACAGTAGTCAACTCAGCGTTAAGGAATGCGTAAAGTTGAATTGTTTAAGTAAAAACAACAGGTTAACCCGAAGATCCATATCCAGTTTGAGATCAATTGGATGAAAAATGCGGAAGTATTTAGTGTTGGAAGGAGTAAACCCAAGACGGCTTCCGCACCCATATGTTTTGATCGAAAATCGATCAAATTAGATAGCTCCCATCTAGAAGTGATCCTGAACATACCTGTTAATTTTCATTTAATCATTTCTGATAATGTGAGCTGTATGGCGTCCCGATGAATTCAAATATAAAATCCCATGTTTTGACGATATTTAGAGAGAAAAATGTATGGCTCCCATATAATTGTCACCCCAAAGTACACCATCGTACAGTGTGACGTTTGGTGACGATCGGATGAGGGATGTGGATAGGATAGGATAGGATATTTTATTTAAATATACACATATTAATGCATAATACATTTGACAAATATTATGTTGTATATTCGAGGGGTGGCATAGTCAGGCTAGACTGTCTTACTGCCACCCCCATTGTGGATTGTACGGTGTGCCAAAGGGTTTAGACATGCAAAGGTCAAAATCCAAGTTGGCCGTCAAAATTCGTAAACAAGTGCACCGCCCAGAGTATTCCCCGAAAAAAGTGGCTTTTCGCCGAGGTTTATTAATTTTCTTATGTGACTTAATTCGAATGATGTCGTAGTCTTCTCTATGGTGACTAAATAACACCTGCATGTATACCAAAACCTTATTGAAATTGGTTCACATCTGTTTGAGTTACCAACCCGGACTGACCAAAATCGCGAAAAATTGACAAACTAAGGTCGATATCTCAGACAAAATAAAATGAAAACAACGTCATTTAGCATTATTTTGAAAGCATTTATGGTGGCACTCCTCCGTAACAAATTCCATGCAGATCCGATAACCGAATGGACAAAAATAAATACTTTCCAGATAAACAAAGAAGGATAATTCTAAAATGGAAACGCAAACAACGTCATTTACACCTCGTTTGAAAGCAGCCATTGGTTATCGGCAATGTTTTTAAGAAATTTCTGGGGAAATTGGCAGCTCCTTTCTAGAGACCACCCCAGAGATTCATATGTAGTTTGGTGACGACCGGATTAGGGATGCAACGTGTAAAATCCATGTTCACACTTCGTCCCATTACTCAATAAGGGGCGTAACTCTGGACAAAATAATGGACAAAATCCACTATTTATTAATACTCTTTCCACCATGTTGGTTAATACCGAAGATCATTAAAATCGAATAACGATGACCAACATATAGAGGTTCAAAGTTGTTACGGACTTCGTTTGTGGGGGATATAAATCGATACCCCCATATAGTGGTCACCCCGAAGGTCCATGTGAAGTTTGGCGACGATCGAATGAGGGATGTGATATGTGTGTGCCAAAGTAATAGTCGTGCAAAGAGTAAATTTCAAGATGGCTGCCGGCGGCCATGTTTTTTCACAAGAAATCGTTCACATTCGACAGTTCCCATCTAGAAGTAATCCGAAACATGCCTGTAAATTTTCTAACTAACTACCCAATAAATGTGGGCCACAGGATGTGCCGATGAATTCAAATGTGAAATTCAAGATGGTTGTTGGCAGTCATGTTTTAATGAATATCGGAAAAAATCTAGAGGTCACTCAGAAAATCAAGTTTAGTGCTGTCGCATGAAGGACGGGGCCTATAGGGTGTGCCGAAGGATTTAGTCACGCAAAGAGTAAAATACGAAATATAATTCTAGTGGTCACCCCGAAGGTCCGTATGAAGAAGTATCGCGACATTAGGATGGTGAATATGGTATGTAGGTTGTTACAAAGGATTTAGTCATTCAAAGAGTAAAATCAAATTGACCCCGGCACATTTGTTGGTTGGACCATCTGACTTAGCTGTGAAAGAGATTTGATAGGAAGAACAGATATTAAAACATGCTGCATTGGTGGTTGTAACGATCGCAATAGCTTTCATTATTGGGGTAATTTTTTAAGAAATCGCAATGTTAAAAATAATTTCAGATATCTATTGGCTTATTTATTCAATATAGTTGAATAATATACATTCACAAAAGACCTAAACAAGATCACCTTTAGAAAAACAACGGTACTATTTCTTAACAGCACCTCTTTGACCCAACACAATCATAGCTAATCAGCTGGGCCCACAAATATATCGTTATATCAGGTACAGTTTGACATGGTTGGCATAAAGAAACTCTGACCGTCACAACCCACGTATCATATATGTATCATCTGGTAATCTGAGAATTTCTCGTTCCACGTATTTTCGAACAAAACTGTTCTGAAAAAATAACGTATATGAATGGATTGATTACGCAGTTGAGCATTTGTGTATATTGCCGGATCTCGTAAAACAAGTCTTCAAGTTGGTCATTTGTTGATACGCTGTGTATGGCGTACGGCAGGTACAGGACTGCGAACGATATCACTAAGGTAACCACTGTAACGGTCATCCGTTTCTCGGAGGTAGCATTAGTACCGCTGATAGGTCTCTTCCTCAACACACAAAATAGCTTAACAAAGTGCAGGACAGTTAGTACGAGGAGAGGAAAGAAGTATAGGACGACGGCTAACATGATTATGTCTATATATCTGCCGTATTTTCCTCCAAACTGTGGACTAGCTAAAACCCATATGCAGAAGAACGTTGTGCCGTATATAAATGACGTTGACCAAACCGCTGAAAACAAAACTCTTATTTTCCCTATTGTCAGGTTCGCGTGTGCTTCAATTGGAAACCCCAATATGTAGAAACGCACAGCTGCCAATGCTACCAACATGTACGTTGAACTAAAAGTGAACATTAGAGTAATTGCGTTCACGGAGTAACTGGTGTAGCTGGCTACGCCGACATCCTCTCCATGCCGAATATATTCTCTGGCAGCAATCTGTGACTCGGATTTTGGAGGACCGAAGATCAACACGTGAAAATCGCATCCCGCGTACCACAGAAACACAACAAGAATTCCATCCGATACGGCCAAATTTAGAATCATTGCAAACGTGGCGTTTTTGACTAGTTTTCCTCTGATTGTCACGACAACCGACATGTTTCCGATCACTCCAATAACCAAAAGCACTGAGCATATGGCTATCTGTCTAGTCACTAAATATCTTGCAGGCTCACCATTTGGCACTCCGGTTTGTTGATAAGATGTAGCGGAATTGACCACAGACGGAGTTGAAGACAATGTCGTCCAGTTGAATCTAGATGTCGTCCAGTTGTATCCAGATGTCATCATCCAGTTTGTGGTCACCACAAATTATGTGCATATAGGGCACTGGTCACTAGCTATGCCTTTTTTGTCATTCTGACTTCGCAATATTTCCTCAGTGTTTTGTCTAATTTTCAGCATATATGTCCAAGCAGTTGTTTCTTCTCGACGTCATTCTAATTTATTGCCTCTTCGAGCTATTCTGTGGATAAAAGAAATGAGATATAAACGCACATACGGTGTCGGCAACTGCAAATGTTAAACGAAGTGGTTATTATGCCCTCTTAGTATGTATATTGGCAAGCATGTATGGCCATGTCGTAGTAGGTGGATTAAATGTGATTAAAACGTACTTGGTAGTTGCGTACCTTGTGGACTAAACGTGATTAGAAACGTACTCGGTATTTGCGTACTTGAACCATGTAACGAAGATCGACATTTTTGGCCTGAGTATTATTCTGCATGCTATTTCAATGCACTATTCAGACCTCTGTTTCAATAGAAATTAGAACAAATAACAAAGAAAAAATACAAATGTCGTAAAAGAGCACTGAGAAACTAACATGTTAGTGTATTTGTCGCGAGCTGGCAGTGCGTCTACACAGTAACGTCAAATCATCAAGTCGTTCGTCACTTTTTTGGCAATGGGTGTGTGGTTATTGTTGTATGAATTCAGTGACCGTTACATGTTTTGGTGTAAAACCGTTTTCAGCTGTTTGCATGTTATCAATTGTAACGTATGCGGCGCATACTATGCGCCCTTTATGAACACATATCATACATGACATATGGTGTGTAAATATTTCATAATTATCATCACTTTAGTTTGGCACGTCCGATTTTTTAGATATTCCACATGCTTTATCACCAAGCGTACACTATACATCATATAAAATATATATAATCAACTACATAGCCGATACCTATATACACAATCACTACTACATTAAAGCTCCAATATATTTTGTGTATGCCTAATAATATTATCTTGAGGGCGTTACTATTTCTGTGTTCTTGTTACCACTTAAGCCACATCATCGTTTTAACAATATAATATAACGTATATTTCTAACCTATAGTTTTGGGTCATTAACAGTACGAACCACACGTCACATTATATAGTGTCCATTTTAATAACACTGTATTAGGCTAACCACAGAACATTTATAAATATGTTATATTTGTCAAACGGATTCAAATTCTCGACATTAACGAAGTTCTGTTCGGAATACCATATAACTCGTCCCAAAGTAATAAGAAACTGTTCGATATAATTCAGCAATATATTGTAGCAACAAAGCGTTTCGATAACTGAATTCAAAACAAAATATATCCTCAAGGAAGGACTTCAAATTGCCTTAGTATATACACCGGTAAATATATGAACTACGCAGTTTAGTAATCTACTGGCTCCCCACTTATGGACCTACTCCCCCACTCAATCACCAGTTCTCTGTAATTTTGATCTACCGTATATGTACTGTCTTCCAGAGTAGCTGACCAACACTTGACTAACATATGTATATATATGTGTATATGTATGAGGGTGTGTATGTGTGTGTATATCTATATATATATATATATATATATATATATATATATATGAGATAGACAACTCTGTGTGGCGCGGCGCGGCGCGGCTGCTGCGTGCAAGCGCGGCTAGAGTTACCGTTCTTGGCTCCGTGGTAAGTAATGACAAGTCTAATTCTCGAGGCATCATCAACTGCGAGGGTATATCATTCCTTGCTTGTACTTTCTTGGTGTTATTGACTCTGACGTCATATATGTTATTACGCCACCATAGTGTGGTGTTTCTAGCTTTTGGTTTTTTGATATCGCATGGTCGATCGATAATTCACTGGGTGATTGTACATTCGGCAAACCTCGTCAGATTCCGTCACCGTTTCATCGTACCGATAATTACGATAGTACAACTAAGATTGGCACATGTGTTTACGTCACCGGTGTAATTGTGGGGACATGCTTCTATTATGAAGGTTTGCTATCCCGAAGGTTCGCTATTCCGAAGGTTCTCTATTCCGAAGGTTTTTGTTATTTTTAGGTTAATTCTATATTTTAAAGTATTGAGACTAATTTGAGAGGGTTCATTTTCACAAAGATTCTTTATATGGAGTGTGCGCTCACATCCGAACTGATCATGCGCGCACACCGATACAGATACAGGAGGAAATAACTTAACTTAGAACATTAAATGTGATTTTGTTTTGTTTTCGCTGGTTTTCTTGAGATTTAATGTCATTACATGGGCCCATACTTTTGAATTCTTGGCATATACTATGAATGTTGTGGTATATATGGACCCTCCCGCATTGGGACATGACATAGGTTCAGTTGACTTAAGTGGTGTTCTGTGTGTGCTCCAATTTGGAGTTCAATATTTTAAGGGCCAAGTTTAGAATTTTATGGGTCCATACCTTTGAACTCTGGGCATATAATATGAATATTGGGGGGCATGTCTCTATTCCGAAGGTTCACTATCCCGAAGGTCCACTATTCCGAAATTTCTCTGAATGTTCGCTATTCCGAAGGTTCACCAATCCGAAGGTTCGTTATTCCGAAGGTTCTGTGTTCCAAAGATTTTTTTTATTTTAAGGTTAATTCTATATTCTAAAGTAACGAGAGGGTTCATTATCACGAAGATTCTTTTTATGAAGGAAATAACGTAAAACATTAAATGTGATTTTGTTTTGTTTTCGAGGGTTTTCTTGAGTTTAATGTCATTACGTATGACCTTATTTCTCATTACATATTCACGCCAAGGAGCCCACACAATTGCTATGTTACGATGCGATTTAATGTGATTATGTGTGACCTAATATCTCAATAATCTGAGGCAAGAGTACGCCTGCTAAAGGCGAATTATAACAGTTGGGGGTATAACGCTCAATAAATACTGGAGGCTATAACAAACTGCGCAGTAGAATATCGCTGAATGGACGAGTATGAGATGAGCCTAAATGCAATTGTGACTTTGTTTAAAGGCCCACTTAATTTTCGAGTCATTAATTTTTTATAGTATATACGGTTTTAATAACAATTTATGCCATAAAATTTGAATAAACTACTATAATTCATCACCATCTGAAAGGCAGAATACTTCTATCTCCTAGTTTGAAACACCTTCAAAATACCGCGTCGTATATCTAGCAATTAGCAACCAACATGTCCTCCTCGGCTTTCCATAGATTTCAACGTAATTTGATACTTATGGGTATTTGTGTCCGGGAAGTGTTTTGGACGGGTCAAATCGTGACCCCGACCTGACCTTGACCTTTAAAACTGTCAATGCAAGGTCAATTTGGGTAAAACGGACAAATTTCGGCGAAATTTGATACCTAGGGATACTTTGGTCCGAGGAGAGTTTTGAACGGGTCAAATCGTGACATCGGCCTGACCTTGACCTTCAATATGGCCAATCAAAGGTCAACTCGGATAAAACGGATAGATTTCGACGAAATTTGATACCTATGGGTACTTTTGTCGGGGGGGGTGTTTTGGACGGGTCAAATCATGACTCTGACCTTACCTTGACCTTCAAAATTGTTCATTAAAGGTCAAGTTGGGTAAAACGGACGGATTTCGACGAAATTTGATACCTATGGGTAATTTTCTACGGGTGGGGGTGTTTTGGACTGGACAAATCATGACCCTGACCTGACCTTGACTTTCGAAATAGTCAATTGAAGGTCAAATCGCACCTTTCACCGGAAAGCAGATGGGAAACAGCCCGGGTGAAGTCGGGCCTATCAGCTTGTGTAATAAAGAAGACAGTTTGATGAAAGTAATGTATGACACGAGAAACGGGAAAACTTGAAATATGGAAGTATGCAAATTTCCCGCATAAAATTTGAAAGCTAGTTTATAGAATAATTGTATTATTATTTATATTTATGGCTAATAATACGATCTTGGTGGCGTTACCATTTCTGACTATGGTTTTCTTGTTTTACCTGGGAGCGCTATTTTGCAGGTCCCGTTGCCCTCGGGTGTCTTAAAAGGGCACTAAGAATTATGATATATATATATATATATATTGATTAAAGGCGCCCAAACGGCTGGACCATCGGAGCTGAAAATTTGTAAATGTCGTAATTTTACTCAGGTAACCTTATTATATAGGTCCCGTTGATATAAGATGTCTTAAAAGGGCAACAGTAATTAATTTAACTAAATAATTAATTATATACCTAAAATTGTTGCAATCTGGAAGGTGAAAATTGACACCCTGGGATAAATTATCCCGTTGGGTAATATGGGGTTGTTTCCGTTGATCTCATACTCCTTAAAGGGGCAACTATGAACAATAAATAGCGTTCATTATAAGCTTAGACGATATGTAGAAACGTTAGTACAGATTAATCACTTGACAAGGGTAATGTTATGGAATAGGCACATTTGACCTCATATGACTTAAAGGGGTATTAATCAATTGCACGATACGCAGAGAGAGTTTATTATTCAGCCCAGAAAATGTGCAAGCAATGTGGTACACAAAAGAAAATTACGCGGTGAATTTCACGGCAGGGTGATGTTGACATCAAATGACCTGAAGAGGCTCTAACTATTAGCAATAAAGAGCGTTTATTATCAATATATTATCCCAATGTGCATTGTGTGCATTTTCCGGACCACAGTGGGTCCTGAAATTTGGAATGCTCATCGACAGATACCAAATCTACAATAATCACTCCCATATTCAGGGTCACCACGGGTCACGGATACCTAGTTTTACGCAATATGAAAATCTGAACCCACATTATGAACCCTTGCGAACTTTCATCTCAACAATGGTATCTCAACGTCATCGGCATGTACCGACTTTACAATAATCACGAGCCACGCAGTTTGAACTCCTATATGCTGGGTCATCACGAGTCACGGAAACCACGTTTTACCCAATATGACACTATGACCCCACATTTAGAGCCCGTGCGCACTTTCCACAGTACTATGGGTACTGAATTTTCGCACACTGATTAAGATGTACCCACTCTACAATAATCACGAGCCACGCAGTTCGAACTCCTATTTTCTGGGTTATCACGTGTCACGGAAACCTCGTTTAACCCAATTTTACAGCATGACCCCACCTTAAGAGCCCGTGCACACTTTCCACTGCACACTGGGAACTGAAATTTCGCACATTCATTAAGATGTACCCACTCTACAATAATCACGAGCCACGGAGTTCGAACTCCTATATTATGGGTCATCACGAGTCACGGAAACCTCGTTTAACCCAATATGACACCATGACCCCACCTTAAGAGCCCGTGCGCAATACTTTCCACTGCACTCTTGGTACTGAAATTTCGCACACTCATTAAGATGTACCCACTCTACAATAATAACGAGCCACGGAGTTCGAATTCCTAAATTCTTGGTCATCACGAGTCACGGAAACCTAGTTTAACCCAATATGACACCATGACCCCACCTCAAGACTCAAGAGCCCGTGCGCACTTTCCACTGCACTGAAATTTCGCACACTCATTAAAATGTACCCATTCTACAATAATCACGAGCCCGCAAAAATTCGGGATGACCCATATAACCAATATTTCGAACTGCGTGTGGTCCTTTTCTTTCACAACGGTCAATGTAGTCCAACTTCAATCCACATATTTGTCAATTAAGGGCGTATCCGCACTGTAGAATTGGCACAAATGACTATTACTATCATATTTCGACCTATCACGATATTCGCAAGTTCGGGATGACCATACAACCACTATTTCGAACTGCGTGTGGTACTTTTATTACACCACTGTCAATGTAGTCCATCTTCAACCCATGAATTTGTCAATTAAGGGCGTATCCGCACTGTAGAATTGGTTCAAATGACTATTACTATCATATTTCGACCTATCACGATATTCACAAGTTCGGGATGACCCATATAACCAATATATCGAACTGCGTGTGGTCCTTTTATTACACAACGGTCAATGTAGTCCAACTTCAATCTATATTTTTGTCAATTAAGGGCGTATCCGCACTGTGAAATTTTCCCAAATGACTGTAACAGTAATATTTTGACCTATCACGATATTCACAAGTTCGGGATGACCCATATACCCACTATTTCGAACTGCGTGTGGTCCTTTTATTACACAACGGTGAATGTAGTCCAACTTCGATCCTTATATTTGTCAATTAAGGGCGTATCCGCACTGTGAAATTTGCCCAAATGACTATAACAGTAATATGTTGACCTATCACGATATTCACAAGTTCGGATTGACCCATACAACCACTATTTCGAACTGCGTGTGTTACTTTTAGTACACCACTGTCAATGTAGTCCATCTTCAACCCATGAATTTGTCAATTAAGGGCGTATCCGCACTATAAAATTGGCACAAATAACTATTACTATCATATTTCGACCTATCACGATATTCACAAGTTCGAGATGACCCACATAACCAATATTTCGAACTGCGTGTGGTCCTTTTATTACACAACGGTGAATGTAGTCCAACTTCGATCCATATATTTGTCAATTAAGGGCGTATCCGCACTGTGAAATTTGCCCAAATGACTATAACAGTAATATGTTGACCTATCACGATATTCACAAGTTCGGATTGACCCATACAACCACTATTTCGAACTGCGTGTGTTACTTTTATTACACCACTGTCAATGTAGTCCATCTTCAACCCATGAATTTGTCAATTAAGGGCGTATCCGCACTGTAGAATTGGCACAAATGACTATTACTATCATATTTCGACCTATCACGATATTCACAAGTTCGGGATGACCCATATAACCAATATTTCGAACTGCGTGTGGTCCTTTTGTTACAGAGCGGTGAATGTAGTCCAACTTCAATCCATATTTTTGTCAATTAAGGGCGTATCCGCACTGTGAAATTTGCCCAAATGACTGTAACAGTAATATTTTGACCTATCACGATATTCACAAGTTCGGGATGACCCATATACCCATATTTCGAACTGCGTGTGGTCCTTTTATTACACAACGGTGAATGTAGTCCAACTTCGATCCATATATTTGTCAATTAAGGGCGTATCCGCACTGTGAAATTTGCCCAAATGACTATAACAGTAATATTTTGACCCATCACGATATTCACAAGTTCGGGATGACCCATATAAACACTATTTCGAACTGCGTGTGGTACTTTTATTACACCACTGTCAATGTAGTCCATCTTCAACCCATGAATTTGTCAATTAAGGGCGTATCCGCACTGTAGAATTGGTTCAAATGACTATTACTATCATATTTCGACCTATCACGATATTCACAAGTTCGGGATGACCCATATAACCAATATTTCGAACTGCGTGTGGTCCTTTTATTACACAACGGTCAATGTAGTCCAACTTCGATCCATATATTTGTCAATTAAGGGCGTATCCGCACTGTGAAATTTGCCCAAATGACTATAACAGTAATATTTTGACCTATCACGATATTCACAAGTTCGGGATGACCCATATAACCATTATTTCGAACTGCCTGTGGTACTTTTATTACACCACTGTCAATGTAGTCCATCTTCAACCCATGAATTTGTCAATTAAGGGCGTATCCGCACTATAAAATTGGCACAAATAACTATTACTATCATATTTCGACCTATCACGATATTCACAAGTTCGAGATGACCCACATAACCAATATTTCAAACTGCGTGTGGTCCTTTTATTACACAACGGTGAATGTAGTCCAACTTCGATCCATATATTTGTCAATTAAGGGCGTATCCGCACTGTGAAATTTTGCCCAAATGACTATAACAGTAATATGTTGACCTATCACGATATTCACAAGTTCGGATTGACCCATACAACCACTATTTCGAACTGCGTGTGTTACTTTTATTACACCACTGTCAATGTAGTCCATCTTCAACCCATGAATTTGTCAATTAAGGGCGTATCCGCACTGTAGAATTGGCACAAATGACTATTACTATCATATTTCGACCTATCACGATATTCACAAGTTCGGGATGACCCATATAACCAATATTTCGAACTGCGTGTGGTCCTTTTGTTACAGAGCGGTGAATGTAGTCCAACTTCAATCCATATTGTTGTCAATTAAGGGCGTATCCGCACTGTGAAATTTGCCCAAATGACTGTAACAGTAATATTTTGACCTATCACGATATTCACAAGTTCGGGATGACCCATATACCCATATTTCGAACTGCGTGTGGTCCTTTTATTACACAACGGTGAATGTAGTCCAACTTCGATCCATATATTTGTCAATTAAGGGCGTATCCGCACTGTGAAATTTGCCCAAATGACTATAACAGTAATATTTTGACCCATCACGATATTCACAAGTTCGGGATGACCCATATAAACACTATTTTGAACTGCGTGTGGTACTTTTATTACACCACTGTCAATGTAGTCCATCTTCAACCCATGAATTTGTCAATTAAGGGCGTATCCGCACTGTAGAATTGGTTCAAATGACTATTACTATCATATTTCGACCTATCACGATATTCACACGTTCGGGATGACCCATATAACCAATATTTCGAACTGCGTGTGGTCCTTTTATTACACAACGGTCAATGTAGTCCAACTTCGATCCATATATTTGTCAATTAAGGGCGTATCCGCACTGTGAAATTTGCCCAAATGACTATAACAGTAATATTTTGACCTATCACGATATTCACAAGTTCGGGATGACCCATATAACCATTATTTCGAACTGCGTGTGGTACTTTTATTACACCACTGTCAATGTAGTCCATCTTCAACCCATGAATTTGTCAATTAAGGGCGTATCCGCACTATAAAATTGGCACAAATAACTATTACTATCATATTTCGACCTATCACGATATTCACAAGTTCGAAATGACCCACATAACCAATATTTCGAACTGCGTGTGGTCCTTTTATTACACAACGGTGAATGTAGTCCAACTTCGATCCGTATATTTGTCAATTAAGGGCGTATCCGCACTGTGAAATTTGCCCAAATGACTATAACAGTAATATGTTGACCTATCACGATATTCACAAGTTCGGATTGACCCATACAACCACTATTTCGAACTGCGTGTGTTACTTTTATTACACCACTGTCAATGTAGTCCATCTTCAACCCATGAATTTGTTAATTAAGGGCGTATCCGCACTGTAGAATTGGCACAAATGACTATTACTATCATATTTCGACCTATCACGATATTCACAAGTTCGGGATGACCCATATAACCAATATTTCGAACTGCGCGTGGTCCTTTTGTTACAGAGCGGTGAATGTAGTCCAACTTCAATCCATATTGTTGTCAATTAAGGGCGTATCCGCACTGTGAAATTTGCCCAAATGACTGTAACAGTAATATTTTGACCTATCACGATATTCTCAAGTTCGGGATGACCCATATACCCATATTTCGAACTGCGTGTGGTCCTTTTATTACACAACGGTGAATGTAGTCCAACTTCGATCCATATATTTGTCAATTAAGGGCGTATCCGCACTGTGAAATTTGCCCAAATGACTATAACAGTAATATTTTGACCCATCACGATATTCACAAGTTCGGATTGACCCATACAACCACTATTTCGAACTGCGTGTGTTACTTTTATTACACCACTGTCAATGTAGTCCATCTTCAACCCATGAATTTGTCAATTAAGGGCGTATCCGCACTGTAGAATTGGCACAAATGACTATTACTATCATATTTCGACCTATCACGATATTCACAAGTTCGGGATGACCCATATAACCAATATTTCGAACTGCGTGTGGTCCTTTTGTTACAGAGCGGTGAATGTAGTCCAACTTCAATCCATATTTTTGTCAATTAAGGGCGTATCCGCACTGTGAAATTTGCCCAAATGACTAACAGTAATATTTTGACCTATCACGATATTCACAAGTTCGGGATGACCCATATACCCATATTTCGAACTGCGTGTGGTCCTTTTATTACACAACGGTGAATGTAGTCCAACTTCGATCCATATATTTGTCAATTAAGGGCGTATCCGCACTGTGAAATTTGCCCAAATGACTATAACAGTAATATTTTGACCCATCACGATATTCACAAGTTCGGGATGACCCATATAAACACTATTTTGAACTGCGTGTGGTACTTTTATTACACCACTGTCAATGTAGTCCATCTTCAACCCATGAATTTGTCAATTAAGGGCGTATCCGCACTGTAGAATTGGTTCAAATGACTATTACTATCATATTTCGACCTATCACGATATTCACACGTTCGGGATGACCCATATAACCAATATTTCGAACTGCGTGTGGTCCTTTTATTACACAACGGTCAATGTAGTCCAACTTCGATCCATATATTTGTCAATTAAGGGCGTATCCGCACTGTGAAATTTGCCCAAATGACTATAACAGTAATATTTTGACCTATCACGATATTCACAAGTTCGGGATGACCCATATAACCATTATTTCGAACTGCGTGTGTTACTTTTATTACACCACTGTCAATGTAGTCCATCTTCAACCCATGAATTTGTCAATTAAGGGCGTATCCGCACTATAAAATTGGCACAAATAACTATTACTATCATATTTCGACCTATCACGATATTCACAAGTTCGAGATGACCCACATAACCAATATTTCGAACTGCGTGTGGTCCTTTTATTACACAACGGTGAATGTAGTCCAACTTCGATCCATATATTTGTCAATTAAGGGCGTATCCGCACTGTGAAATTTGCCCAAATGACTATAACAGTAATATGTTGACCTATCACGATATTCACAAGTTCGGATTGACCCATACAACCACTATTTCGAACTGCGTGTGTTACTTTTATTACACCACTGTCAATGTAGTCCATCTTCAACCCATGAATTTGTTAATTAAGGGCGTATCCGCACTGTAGAATTGGCACAAATGACTATTACTATCATATTTCGACCTATCACGATATTCACAAGTTCGGGATGACCCATATAACCAATATTTCGAACTGCGCGTGGTCCTTTTGTTACAGAGCGGTGAATGTAGTCCAACTTCAATCCATATTGTTGTCAATTAAGGGCGTATCCGCACTGTGAAATTTGCCCAAATGACTGTAACAGTAATATTTTGACCTATCACGATATTCTCAAGTTCGGGATGACCCATATACCCATATTTCGAACTGCGTGTGGTCCTTTTATTACACAACGGTGAATGTAGTCCAACTTCGATCCATATATTTGTCAATTAAGGGCGTATCCGCACTGTGAAATTTGCCCAAATGACTATAACAGTAATATTTTGACCTATCACGATATTCACAAGTTCGGGATGACCCATATACCCACTATTTCGAACTGCGTGTGGTCCTTTTATTACACAACGGTGAATGTAGTCCAACTTCGATCCTTATATTTGTCAATTAAGGGCGTATCCGCACTGTGAAATTTGCCCAAATGACTATAACAGTAATATTTTGACCCATCACGATATTCACAAGTTCGGGATGACCCATATAAACACTATTTCGAACTGCGTGTGGTACTTGTATTACACCACTGTCAATGTAGTCCATCTTCAACCCATGAATTTGTCAATTAAGGGCGTATCCGCACTGTAGAATTGGTTCAAATGACTATTACTATCATATTTCGACCTATCACGATATTCACAAGTTCGGGATGACCCATATAACCAATATTTCGAACTGCGTGTGGTCCTTTTATTACACAACGGTCAATGTAGTCCAACTTCAATCCATATTTTTGTCAATTAAGGGCGTATCCGCACTGTGAAATTTGCCCAAATGACTGTAACAGTAATATTTTGACCTATCACGATATTCACAAGTTCGGGATGACCCATATACCCACTATTTCGAACTGCGTGTGGTCCTTTTATTACACAACGGTGAATGTAGTCCAACTTCGATCCATATATTTGTCAATTAAGGGCGTATCCGCACTGTGAAATTTGCCCAAATGACTATAACAGTAATATTTTGACCTATCACGATATTCACAAGTTCGGGATGACCCATATAACCATTATTTCGAACTGCGTGTGGTACTTGTATTACACCACTGTCAATGTAGTCCATCTTCAACCCATGAATTTGTCAATTAAGGGCGTATCCGCACTATAAAATTGGCACAAATAACTATTACTATCATATTTCGACCTATCACGATATTCACAAGTTCGAGATGACCCACATAACCAATATTTCGAACTGCGTGTAGTCCTTTTATTACACAACTGTGAATGTAGTCCAACTTCGATCCATATATTTGTCAATTAAGGGCGTATCCGCACTGTGAAATTTGCCCAAATGACTATAACAGTAATATGTTGACCTATCACGATATTCACAAGTTCGGATTGACCCATACAACCACTATTTCGAACTGCGTGTGTTACTTTTATTACACCACTGTCAATGTAGTCCATCTTCAACCCATCTTCACACGCAGTTCGAAATAGTGGGTATATGGGTCATCCCGAACTTGTGAATATCGTGATAGGTCAAAATATTACTGTTACAGTCATTTGGGCAAATTTCACAGTGCGGATACGCCCTTAATTGACAAAAATATGGATTGAAGTTGGACTACATTCACCGTTGTGTAATAAAAGGACCACACGCAGTTCGAAATATTGGTTATATGGGTCATCCCGAACTTGTGAATATCGTGATAGGTCGAAATATGATAGTTATAGTCATTTGAACCAATTCTACAGTGCGGATACGCCCTTAATTGACAAATTCATGGGTTGAAGATGGACTACATTGACAGTGGTGTAATAAAAGTACCACACGCAGTTCAAAATAATGTTTATATGGGTCATCCCGAACTTGTGAATATCGTGATGGGTCAAAATATTACTATTATAGTCATTTGGGCAAATTTCACAATGCGGATACGCCCTTAATTGACAAATATATGGATCGAAGTTGGACTACATTCACCGTTGTGTAATAAAAGGACCACACGCAGTTCGAAATAGTGGGTATATGGGTCATCCCGAACTTGTGAATATCGTGATAGGTCAAAATATTACTGGTACAGTCATTTGGGCAAATTTCACAGTGCGGATACGCCCTTAATTGACAAAAATATGGATTGAAGTTGGACTACATTGACCGTTGTGTAATAAAAGGACCACACGCATTTCGAAATATTGGTTATATGGGTCATCCCGAACTTGTGAATATCGTGATAGGTCGAAATATGATAGTAATAGTCATTTGAACCAATTCTACAGTGCGGATACGCCCTTAATTGACAAATTCATGGGTTGAAGATGGACTAAATCGACAGTGGTGTAATAAAAGTACCACACGCAGTTCGAAATAGTGGTTGTATGGGTCAATCCGAACTTGTGAATATCGTGATAGGTCAACATATTACTGTTATAGTCATTTGGGCAAATTTCACAGTGCGGATACGCCCTTAATTGACAAATTCATGGGTTGAAGATGGACTACATTGACCGTTGTGTAATAAAAGGACCACAAGCAGTTCGAAATATTGGTTATGTGGGTCATCTCGAACTTGTGAATATCGTGATAGGTCGAAATATGATAGTAATAGTTATTTGTGCCAATTTTATAGTGCGGATACGCCCTTAATTGACAAATTCATGGGTTGAAGATGGACTACATTGACAGTGGTGTAATAAAAGTAACACACGCAGTTCGAAATAGTGGTTGTATGGGTCAATCCGAACTTGTGAATATCGTGATGGGTCAAAATATTACTGTTATAGTCATTTGGGCAAATTTCACAGTGCGGATACGCCCTTAATTGACAAATATAAGGATCGAAGTTGGACTACATTCACCGTTGTGTAATAAAAGGACCACACGCAGTTCGAAATAGTGGGTATATGGGTCATACTGAACTTGTGAATATCGTGATAGGTCAAAATATTACTGTTACAGTCATTTGGGCAAATTTCACAGTGCGGATATGCCCTTAATTGACAAAAATATGGATTGAAGTTGGACTACATTGACCGTTGTGTAATAAAAGGACCACACGCAGTTCGAAATATTGGTTATATGGGTCATCCCGAACTTGTGAATATCGTGATAGGTCGAAATATGATAGTAATAGTCATTTGAACCAATTATACAGTGCGGATACGCCCTTAATTGACAAATTCATGGGTTGAAGATGGACTACATTGACAGTGGTGTAATAAAAGTACCACACGCAGTTCAAAGTGTGTTTATATGGGTCATCCCGAACTTGTGAATATCGTGATGGGTCAAAATATTACTGTTATAGTCATTTTGGGCAAATTTCACAGTGCGGATACGCCCTTAATTGACAAATATATGGATCGAAGTTGGACTACATTCACCGTTGTGTAATAAAAGGACCACACGCAGTTCGAAATATGGGTATATGGGTCATCCCGAACTTGTGAATATCGTGATAGGTCAAAATATTACTGTTACAGTCATTTGGGCAAATTTCACAGTGCGGATACGCCCTTAATTGACAAAAATATGGATTGAAGTTGGACAACATTGACCGTTGTGTAATAAAAGGACCACACGCAGTTCGAAATATCGGTTATATGGGTCATCCCGAACTTGTGAATATCGTGATAGGTCGAAATATGATAGTAATAGTCATTTGAACCAATTCTACAGTGCGGATACGCCCTTAATTGACAAATTCATGGGTTGAAGATGGACTACATTGACAGTGGTGTAATAAAAGTACCACACGCAGTTCAAAATAGTGTTTATATGGGTCATCCCGAACTTGTGAATATCGTGATGGGTCAAAATATTACTATTATAGTCATTTGGGCAAATTTCACAGTGCGGATACGCCCTTAATTGACAAATATATGGATCGAAGTTGGACTACATTCACCGTTGTGTAATAAAAGGACCACATGCAGTTCGAAATAGTGGGTATATGGGTCATCCCGAACTTGTGAATATCGTGATAGGTCAAAATATTACTGGTACAGTCATTTGGGCAAATTTCACAGTGCGGATACGCCCTTAATTGACAAAAATATGGATGGAAGTTGGACTACATTGACCGTTGTGTAATAAAAGGACCACACGCAGTTCGAAATATTGGTTATATGGGTCATCCCGAACTTGTGAATATCGTGATAGGTCGAAATATGATAGTAATAGTCATTTGAACCAATTTTACAGTGCGGATACGCCCTTAATTGACAAATTCATGGGTTGAAGATGGACTAAATCGACAGTGGTGTAATAAAAGTACCACACGCAGTTCGAAATAGTGGTTGTATGGGTCAATCCGAACTTGTGAATATCGTGATAGGTCAACATATTACTGTAATAGTCATTTGGGCAAATTTCACAGTGCGGATACGCCCTTAATTGACAAATATATGCATCGAAGTTTGACTACATTCACCGTTGTGTAATAAAAGGACCACACGCAGTTCGAAATATTGGTTATATGGGTCATCTCGAACTTGTGAATATCGTGATAGGTCGAAATATGATAGTAATAGTTATTTGTGCCAATTTTACAGTGCGGATACGCCCTTAATTGACAAATTCATGGGTTGAAGATGGACTACATTGACAGTGGTGTAATAAAAGTACCACACGCAGTTCGAAATAATGGTTATATGGGTCATCCCGAACTTGTGAATATCGTGATAGGTCAAAATATTACTGTTATAGTCATTTGGGCAAATTTCACAGTGCGGATACGCCCTTAATTGACAAATATATGGATCAAAGTTGGACTACATTGACCGTTGTGTAATAAAAGGACCACACGCAGTTCGAAATATTGGTTATGTGGGTCATCCCGAACTTGTGAATATCGTGATAGGTCGAAATATGATAGTAATAGTTATTTGTGCCAATGTTATGGGGCGGATACGCCCTTAATTGACAAATTCATGGGTTGAAGATGGACTACATTGACAGTGGTGTAATAAAAGTACCACACGCAGTTCGAAATAATGGTTATATGGGTCATCCCGAACTTGTGAATATCGTGATAGGTCAAAATATTACTGTTATAGTCATTTGGGCAAATTTCACAGTGCGGATACGCCCTTAATTGACAAATATATCGATCGAAGTTGGACTACATTCACCGTTGTGTAATAAAAGGACCACACGCAGTTCGAAATAGTGGGTATATGGGTCATCCCGAACTTGTGAATATCGTGATAGGTCAAAATATTACTGTTACAGTCATTTGGGCAAATTTCACAGTGCGGATACGCCCTTAATTGACAAAAATATGGATTGAAGTTGGACTACATTGACCGTTGTGTAATAAAAGGACCACACGCAGTTCGAAATATTGGTTATATGGGTCATCCCGAACTTGTGAATATCGTGATAGGTCGAAATATGATAGTTATAGTCATTTGAACCAATTCTACAGTGCGGATACGCCCTTAATTGACAATATAATGGGTTGAAGATGGACTACATTGACAGTGGTGTAATAAAAGTACCACAAGCAGTTCGAAATAATGGTTATATGGGTCATCCCGAACTTGTGAATATCGTGATAGGTCAAAATATTACTGTTACAGTCATTTGGGCAAATTTCACAGTGCGGATACGCCCTTAATTGACAAAAATATGGATTGAAGTTGGACTACATTGACCGTTGTGTAATAAAAGGACCACACGCAGTTCGAAATATTGGTTATATGGGTCATCCCGAACTTGTGAATATCGTGATAGGTCGAAATATGATAGTTATAGTCATTTGAACCAATTCTACAGTGCGGATACGCCCTTAATTGACAATATAATGGGTTGAAGATGGACTACATTGACAGTGGTGTAATAACAGTACCACAAGCAGTTCGAAATAATGGTTATATGGGTCATCCCGAACTTGTGAATATCGTGATAGGTCAAAATATTACTGTTATAGTCATTTGGGCAAATTTCACAGTGCGGATACGCCCTTAATTGACAAATATATGGATCGAAGTTGGACTACATTCACCGTTGTGTAATAAAAGGACCACACGCAGTTCGAAATAGTGGGTATATGGGTCATCCTGAACTTGTGAATATCGTGATAGGTCAAAATATTACTGTTACAGTCATTTGGGCAAATTTCACAGTGCGGATACGCCCTTAATTGACAAAAATATGGATTGAAGTTGGACTACATTGACCGTTGTGTAATAAAAGGACCACACGCAGTTCGAAATATTGGTTATATGGGTCATCCCGAACTTGTGAATATCGTGATAGGTCGAAATATGATAGTAATATTCATTTGAACCAATTCTACAGTGAGGATACGCCCTTAATTGACAAATTCATGGGTTGAAGATGGACTACATTGACAGTGGTGTAATAAAAGTACCACACGCGGTTCAAAATAGTGTTTATATGGGTCATCCCCAACTTGTGAATATCGTGATGGGTCAAAATATTACTATTATAGTCATTTGGGCAAATTTCACAGTGCGGATACGCCCTTAATTGACAAAAATATGGATGGAAGTTGGACTACATTGACCGTTGTGTAATAAAAGGACCACACGCAGTTCGAAATATTGGTTATATGGGTCATCCCGAACTTGTGAATATCGTGATAGGTCGAAATATGATAGTAATAGTCATTTGAACCAATTTTACAGTGCGGATACGCCCTTAATTGACAAATTCATGGGTTGAAGATGGACTACATTGACAGTTGTGTAATAAAAGTACCACACGCAGTTCGAAATAGTGGTTATATGGGTCATCCCGAACTTGTTAATATCGTGATAGGTCAAACTATTACTGTTATAGTCATTTGGGCAAATTTCACAGTGCGGATACGCCCTTAATTGACAAATATATGGATTGAAGTTGGACTACATTGACCGTTGTGTAATAAAAGGACCACAAGCAGTTCAAAATATTGGTTATATGGGTCATCCCGAACCTGTGAATATCGTGATAGATCGAAATATGATAGTAATAGTCATTTGTGCCAATTCTACAGTGCGGATACGCCCTTAGTTGACAAATATGTGGATTGAAGTTGGACTACATTGACCGTTGTGAAAGAAAAGGACCACACGCAGTTCGAAATATTGGTTATATGGGTCATCCCGAACTTTTGCGTGGCTCGTGATTATTGTAGAATGGGTACATTTTAATGAGTGTGCGAAATTTCAGTACCCATAGTGCAGTGGAAAGTGCGCACGGGCTCTTGAGGTGGGGTCATGGTGTCATATTGGGTTAAACGAGGTTTCCTTGACTCGTGATGACCAAGAATTTAGGAATTCGAACTGCGTGGCTTGAAATTATTGTAGAGTGGGTACATCTTAATTAGTGTGCGAAAGTTCAGTGCCCAAAGTATAGCGGAAAGTGCGCACGGGCTCTTAATGTGGGGTCATGGGCGTAATAATGAGTTTAACGAGGTTTCCGTGACACGTGATGACCCAGAATTGGGAGTTCGAACTGCCTGGCTCGTGATTATTGTAGAGTGGGTACATCTTAATGAGTGTGCGATATTTCAGTAACCAGAGTGCAGTGGAAAGTGCGCACGGGCCCTTAATGTGTGGTCATGGTGTCATATTGGGTTAAACGATGTTTCCGTGACCCGTGATGACCCAGAATATAGGAATTCGAACTGCTTGGCTCGTGATTATTGAAGAGTGGGTACATCTTAATGAGTGTGCGAAATTTCAGTACCCAGAGTGCAGTGGAAAGTGCGCACGGGCTCTGGTGGAGTCATATTGGTTTAAACGAGGTTTCTGTGACACGTGATGATCCAGAATATAGGAATTGGAACTGTTTGGCTCGTGATTATGGTAGAGTGGGTACATCTTAATGAGTGTGCGAAATTTCAGTGCCCAGAGTGCAGTGTAAAGTGTGCACGGGCTCTTAAGGTGGAGTCATTGTGTCATATTTGGTTAAACGAGGTTTCCGTGACTCGTGATGACCCAGAATATAGGAATTCGAGCTGCGTGGCTCGTGATTATTGTAGAGTCGGTACATGCCGATGACGTTGCCAAATTTCAGTTACCATAGTTGAGATGAAAGTTCGCAAGGGTTCATAATGTGGGGTCAGATTTTAATATTGCGTAAAACTAGGTATCCATGACCAGTGGTGACCCTGAATATGGGAGTGATTATTGTAGATTTGGTATCTGTCGATGAGCATTCCAAATTTCAGGACCCACTGTGGTCCGGAAAATGCACACAATGCACATTGGGATAATATATTGATAATAAACGCTCTTTATTGCTAATAGTTAGTGCCTCTTCAGGTCATTTGATGTCAACATCACCCTGCCGTGAAATTCACCACGTAATTTTTCTTTTGTGTACCACATTTCTTGCACATTTTCTGGGCTGAATAATAAACGCTCTCTGCGTATCGTGCAATTGATTAATACCCCTTTAAGTCATATGAGGTCAAATGTGCCTATTCCATAACATTACCCTTGTCAAGTGATTAATCTGTACTAACGTTTCTACATATCGTCTAAGCTTATAATGAACGCTATTTATTGTTCATAGTTGCCCCTTCAAGGAGTATGAGATCAACGGAAACAACCCCATATTACCCAACGGGATAATTTATCCCAGTGTGTCAATTTTCACCTTCCAGATTGCAACAATTTTAGGTATATAATTAATTATTTAGTTAAATTAATTACTGTTGCCCTTTTAAGACATCTTATATCAACGGGACCTATATAATAAGGTTACCTGAGTAAAATTACGACATTTACAAATTTTCAGCTCCTATGGTCCAGCCGTTTGGTCGCCTCTAATCAATATATATATATCATAATTCTTAGTGCCCTTTTAAGACATCCGAGGGCAACGGGACCTGCAAAATAGCGCTCCCAGGTAAAATAACATATATGACGTCAGAGTCAATAACACCAAGAAAGTACAAGCAAGGAATGATATACCCTCGCAGTTGATGATGCCTCGAGAATTAGACTTGTCATTACTTACCACGGAGCCAAGAACGGTAACTCTAGCCGCGCTTGCACGCAGTAGCCGCGCCGCGCCGCGCCACACAGAGTTGTCTATCTCTATATATATATATATATATATATATATATATATATATATATATATATATATATACATATATATATATACTAGCCGATGAGCCCGACGTTGTCCGGGCTATTCAAAAACCAAATTTCAACCGATAAAATTCGTATCCGGGGCAAGATACATTCACATAGCAAATTTCAAGTCGATAGCTCCACCCGTTTCCGAGATCTCGTCTGCGCATGCGCGAAGCTGGCGTCGCACGGGCTCGGCGACCCGATAAAATTCGTATCCGGGGCAAGATACATTCACATACCAAATTTCAAGTCGATAGCTCCACCCGTTTCCGAGATCTCGTTTGCGCATGCGCGAAGCTGGCGTCGCACGGGCTCGGCGACCCGATAAAATTCGTATCCGGAGCAAGATACATTCACATAGCAAATTTCAAGTCGATAGCTCCACCCGTTTCCGAGATCTCGTCTGCGCATGCGCGAAGCGGGCGCCGCACGGGCTCGCCAATACGACAACGTCCACCGCCTGGTCAAACTACACACACGCACCAAGTTTCGTCCCGATCGGTCGAGAATCGTAGATTTGTATTAATGACAAACAGACAAACAAACAGACGGAGGTCTTCAAAATATATATGAGATATATGTGTGTATGTATATATATGTATGTATATGTATGTGTGTATGTATATGTATATATATATATTTATTTATTTATATATGAAGAAAATACCCCTTTGACAAAACCCTGCTCCAACATCAGTTAAGACGAACCAAAAATCACATAAACCCCACCAAATGTTATAGCTACCAAATCATCCATAACCCATATATAGCAATATGCTCTGGAAGGCACTACACCAATCACCATACAATCACAAAATCTTGCATGTAAATATGTTCAGCTGTCATCTTGTAAACATTTTGTATCTAAATCGATTGTATTAGGAGAGGGGCTTCATACGTTGAAAAAACTTGTGCCCCGATCCCTTTTGTATTATATGCAAATAAAATACGTTTCAAGTCAAGTCAAGTCAAAGTCAAGTCAAACGGATTGTCGGCCGGGTTAGCCCCAATTTCACGGGACAATGTCGAACATGTCCATTGGCGATAACATTTTACTACGCAAAATAATGCTTTGTCTACCGTACGTTTCTTGTTGCAATGGTCGACGGATGGCTTTTGCGTAGATGTTGTGCCTCAGATGGACGAGAACTCTGATTCGAATTGTGTTCGGGATTGCCCCATTGGTCTATCTATAAGCCCTACTTTGTTTTCGAAGTTTAGAACTTATGTATAGTCACCTCAATGATACAGGGAATACAATGTTCAGGTTAAAATATGCCACTGTCTGGACAAACTATTGTTCGATCGGTCGAAAAACATGCCTATATGAGCGTATATGAGCGAGGTCAAGGACACGGTCGCACGTGAAATTGGACCCGCCCATGTTGTTCCCGGGATAAATGTAGTCCTACATACCAAATTTGAGTCGGATCGGTCGAGGTCCAGAAACATGACTATATGAGCGTATATGAGCGAGGTCAACGTCAAGAACATGGTCGCACTTGAAATTGGACCCGCCCATATTGTTCCCTGGACCAAAGTAGGCCTACATACCAATAGTTGAGTAGGATCTATCGAGGTCCAGAAACATGCCTATATAAGCGTATATGAGCGAAGTCAATGTCAAGGACACGGTCGCACGTGAAATTGGACCCGCCCATATTCCCGGTATCAAAGTAGGCCTACATGCATGTACCAAATTGGAGTCGGATCGGTCGAGCAGTTGTCGAGTCTATAACACATACATATACACATACATACATAAATGCATACATACATAGAGACAGAAGTTCCAAAATATATAATAGATGTTTGCCGTCAGTTTCCTCAGAACTTATATGTAAATGATTCTCCGTGATATGAGAAATCAATGGTATGGTTTAAAGTAATGTTGTCAAAGAGGTATGGGCAGAAAAATGGGGCATGCTATTCAACACTAAGAAATGCTACATGTCCATGAGCAAAACAACATCATTCACATACCATGCAGCTAAACAACTGCCTACTAGAAGAAGCAGATGAAACCCATACCTGGGGTGACACTCTCCAAGGACATGAAATGGTCACCCCACATCACCAAAATAGCAGAGAAGGCGAATAGTACCCAATGATTCATTATAAGAAACCTCACGAAAGCCACAGTAAAGAGTACGCCTTAAAGGTAAACCTTAGTGCGACAAAATATAGAATATGCATCAATTGTCTGGACCCCCCCCCCCCCCCCCCGGAAGGAGACATCGACAAATTGGAGAATACATAAGAGAGCATCTATGTTCAAAACTGGGGACTATACATCACAAGAGGAAGGAGCCATTACGAATGTGCTGCGTCATCTACATCTGCAACCACTAGAAGGTCGAAGGTATGACCACGACTCCAGTTGCTTGTCAATGTAGTGGAAAAGCTGGTCCCGGCTATCGACACCAACGACCTGTTCAGACCGAAACACAAAGTGGGTCGTAAAGTTAAATCAGAGCTCGGAAGTTCGAGGGTTACATATCAATGAACTGTGTTTCCTTTCAAGATTGTAACAATTCAAAACCCTACGAACTAATCTAAACGAACACTCCATAATTCAAGAATTCACTCTTCCCTTACACACGCAATAACTGGAATACTCTGGAGGAAGACATCATGCGAGCCTTTCAAATGACACTGGGCGGAGAACCAACAGGAATGAACAAATCGTCCTAACATATACATATACATCCGAACGGATCCTGCGTGGATACTAATACAGATACCGATATCAACGAGTATCACACAGAGCAATACTTACCCAAACTAAGTTGAATGCTAATGTATAATGTCGACCGTAAAAATAACTGCTTCGGTGGAATTAGATTGGAGTGTTACACATGGCTAGTGGGTATACCAATATCTAATCCATCGCATAAATTATGTCCACGGGTGAGTGATAATTACGACTAACAAATAACTCGTCATGCAAGCGAGTTTGTGCAGTATACCGAATGCGTCACCGTAGCAGTTCACGGTACAGCCAAACAATCAGAACAGGTGCCCTGAGGTCGGCCAGACGAATAATTGGGAGCGCAATGGAAATGCATTATATGAGCCCCTTGTGGGTCCTTGTCGGTTATCCCCGATAGCCTCAGCATTAATCCAACTATTTTCGACCTGACCGCCCACCTACTTTATTCTTTAAAGTTACCACTTTTACACTGCAGCCTCTAAAAAGCCAATATAAATACCTCTACATTAATTTATTTTTTTCCGTTCTCCCTATATCCAATGTATTTATCTTATGTAATTTGTAAACATGTACAATGCTGATCATACCATCAAAATAAAATTCAAGCAATCGATAAATCAATCAGATGTAACAATGTAAGGAAGTGTCCTGGTTAATAGGAAAAGGATTTATTCAACTATATGCAGGGGTGACATGAACACAGCCAACCTGGATATGACACTCCTAAACCATGATTATACACGACAAAGTGTCAAAGACACTGTACCTCAACTTGGAGATTGGATAATGTCATACATTAGTCAATGGAGCGATACCGGATGCGGAAAGTTTAAATGTTTAATCACATGTAATACTAGATCAATCGGATGGGAACTTATAGAAAATCGTTCGTGCAAATTCGGCAGCTCCCATCTAGAGGTGATCCTTAACATTCATAGACATTTTCAAAACATGTGTCCAATAAATGTAAACGGTAGTTGAGGCGATGAATTTAAATATCAAGTATAAGAGGCCCACTGATGGCCCTGTTTTCAACAAAATTCGGAAAAAAAATCTAGAGGACACCCCGAAGATTCATATGAAGTTTCTTATGAATCAGATAAAAAATATTGGTTGTAGGGCGTGCGAAAGAATTTAGTCATGCAAACAGTGAAATCCAAGATGGCTGTCGGTGGCCATGTTTTGAACGTCGTTCAAATTCGATAGCTCCCATCTAGATGGAATCCTAAACATTGTTGTAAATTTTCAAAGCATTACTTCGATAAAACTGAACGTGTGCTGCAGGGTGTGGCGTTGAATTCAAGTGTGAAATTCAAAATGACTACTGGCGGCCATGTTTTTCAACGAAATTGCAAACTCGATAGCTGCCAGCTCGAGTTCACACCAAAGATTCAAATGAAGTTTGGTAATGATCGTAAGAAGAATGTGGCCTGTAGTGTGTGCCGAATGATTAATTTAGTCATGCTAAGAGTAAAATCCAAGATGGCTGCCAGTTGCCATGTTTTTCATCGAAAATCGTTCAAACTAGAGAGATCCCGTCTAGAGGTTACTCTGAATATGCGTGTGATTTATCGGATGAAAAATGTTGGTTGTAGGGTGTGCAGAAGGATTTAGTTATACAAAGAGTAAAATCGAGGCCACGTGTTTCATCGAAAATCGTTCAAATTCCATAGCTCCCACTAGAGCGATCCTAAGCATGCGTGTAAATTTTCAAAAACAATTCTCAAATAAATATGGGCTGCAGTGTGTGTCGTTGTAGGAAATTGTTGGCGGTCGCACCGACGTTCAGCGGCTCAAATTTGGCTTCAATAAACCGTCGGTGTCATAATTTTTCCACAAATGAAATTTCACTTATACCGATGTGACAATTTTATTTTTGTATGTGGGGGGTGGGGGGGCGGAAATCCGAAGTCATACAAGCGCTACCTCTGTATTCGATATCAAACCTCATCGTATTCCGGAAATACATTTTAAGAATTCAAATATATTAGTTGGAAAAACTTATGTTCTTTTAAAAAATCAAGTCTTTTCTTTCTAAATTCACAATGACAATTGATGTCAAAGCCTTCCAGCTTTATAAAAAAATACTTTTATTATTATATTATTGTATTTTCCCTGAACCATCGACAACATGCTACCAAGATAAAATAAAAGGCCGTCCAGCCACAGTGTCCCCCGAAAAAGTGGCTTCATTGGGGGCATCAGCTTTTCTGAAAAAAATAACAAGGATCCTAAATCCGATACTAAATTTCAGAACAATCCAACCAGTGTCCCCTGAAATGGTACACAGCAAACTCTAGATATTTATTTGTTAATTTTACCTTCATTAATGCTGGCTGTGTTATTTGTTACCAGATGATCTGTTCAGTGAATAAACAAGAAATCATCGGAAAAAAGTTCATATTATATTTTCATATAAGAAATCAATATTCCATATTTGAGAACAACCAGACAAAAATGGGTGGATCGTACCCATATTCGAACTTGATCTGTATTTCGAGCTGATAAACTCATATACCAAATTTGATTCAGATATGATCACACAAACTAAAGTTATCACCCGGAAACCAGAAATTGACGGATTCTAAGTCGAATAAAAGGTTGGCCGACCTCAGTGTCCCCCGACAACGTGGCAAGTCGATGCCGCTTTGTTAAAGAAATAAAAAAAAATGTTGAAATGTTCTAAGTCGAAAGGGTTAATAATTCCGTAAAAAAATAAGTTTTCCGTCATCTATATACATGTTGAACATCTCCAATATGTGGGTAAATATACTCTGAAGTTTCAAATATCTACGATCAAAACTGTAGGAGTTGATTACACCATGAAGGTACCCCTCATACAGAAAATTATAAAAAATGTTTTCGAAGTCAAAAATGATTGAATTAAACTCAAATTCGAACTTGACCTGTATTTTGATATGAACGACCCACAAAAAAAAACAGAATTGCCAATTAAACAATCCAAACTTGAGTTATCATCCGGAAACCAAAGAAAAAACAAGAAAAATTAAATTTTCTAGGTCGAAAAGACCATAAATCTGAGAAAAATTATCGGATCAAACTCAAATTCGAACTTGACCTGTATTTTGATATCAATGACTCACACAAAAACGGAATTTTCAATTGAACACTCCAAACTTGAGTTATCATCCGGAAACCAAAGAAAAAAGAAGAAAATTGAATTTTCTAAGTCGAAAAAAGCCCATAACTCTAGGAAAATTCATCGGATCAAACTCAAATTCGAACTCAACCTGTATCCTGATATGACTGATCCACAAAAAAACGGTATTTGCAATTAAAGAATCCAAACTTGAGATATCATCCGGAAACCGAAAAAGTGAGAAATTTTCTAAGTAAAAAAAAATTGAAAAAAGGGAAATAACTCCATAAAAGAACATCGGATCAAACCCAGAATTGCCGAGCACATGTGTTCTTGGTTGAGACACATACATACCAAGTTTCAATCAAATCGGAATATCATTACTGGAGTTATTATAACTCCGACGGTCGCACGGACGGACGCACGGACGGAGCTGATTACAATATAGTCCAAGTCTTCTCGTACTAAAACCAGCTAAGATATTGGTATGGCGAGATGCTGGATTTTAGTCCGAGATCGCGCCCATAGCCTTCTTATGACACGAGTTACGCGTTAATGACCCGCTCAAATAAAACCACAATTATATGAAATAAAATATCACAATTGCGACAATAAACGGATATTTTCCGCAGAAGACATGCTATTTGATCTTAAACCCACATAAGTTGTGAATTGAAAGCGGTAATTTAATGTGAAAAGAGACATTTAATTACCGCAGTGTTTACAAATTTTTAAAAGTATGCGAACTCAGTTGACCTTGCGAACTGTGTTCGGCATTTTCCGTTAATAATATTCCGTAGATTTTCGACTAACCACGCAAATTACGATGAATTCTCCATTGTAATCGTAATTATGTGTGTCAATAAATAAAAAATAAATAGATTAAGTAAACATTGAAGATATAAATGTAATACATTAAATAAATTACGGGAATTACAACCCTCTCAAAGTTTAAAACAGTGTAAACACAACGAGCATTAGAATAAATATGGCGCTACATTTCACCCACATTTGGTAGACTTCCGCGAAATTAAGATATATACTAAGCGAACAGAGCAATATACTGCTCTTGTTAAGCACACAAAAAATCAAACAAAATTTGTATAAATTTTGAACCTTAAGTTTGAAAAGTCCTACTAAAACCGAAGAACTATATTTCGAAACGGTGTGATTCGGTTCTCCGATTATTTTATCATCACAAAAGTCAAAACGCACATGGACGAAAATCACACGCATCGCAAGTCAGACACAAGAGTTCTAATTTGCTGCAATTTTGACGAGTTGCTTGCGAAAATCGTCAACAAAACTACCGTTCTGATCCTCCATTATGTCATTAAGTTTTTAGTGCGGGAATTGTTCTCAAAGCACATAGGAAATTTGACTTTCAGGCGATCGGTTTTCGCCATTTTGTTCGGAAAACCCCGCGCTATATATAGAAACGGAAACTAGTATACCCAGAACAAAGTCCGGACTATGCCGAAGTTCTTCGTACCACTTCGGCTTTCAGTTAAAACGTAAACAAACAGAAAAAGGCGATGTTTGTGGCAATCAACCGGAATATTCTATGTGTAATTTAACATTAACGTTAGATTATTATACACCATTATGACCATAAGATGTCTCTCTTTCCGATGTATATAGCATCATGTATTGATTTGTTAGGTAAATCGAGTAAAATACACCACAGATTCCCGCCACAGATCCTGTGCGTAACTCGTGTCACAAGAAGGCTATGGGCGCGATCTCGGACTTAAATCCAGCATCTCGCCATACCAATATCTTAGCTGGTTTTAGTACGAGAAGACTTGGACTAATTACAATAGTCCTCCGAAAATAAAGTTTACGGGGGTCAAAAAGGGCCATAACTGTAGCATATTCGAACTTGATCTGTATTTCGAGCTGATAAAACGCACATTCCAAATTTGGTTCAGATATGATCACACAAACTGAAGTTATCATCCGGAAACCAGAAAATTACAAGATTCTAAGTTTTAAAAAAAGGGCCATCTAACTCTCGCAAAAATGGGCAGAGCAAACCTATATTTGTACTTGACCTGTATTTTGGTCTGATAAACTCACCTATGAAATTTGCTTTTGATCTAATAACTGAAACTAAAGTTATCATCCGGAAACCATTTCCGGGCGGACGGACAGACGGACGTCGGACGGACGGCCAGACTTTTGGGGTATCTTTCTTCAAGTAATTATTTTGTTAAAACTAAAAAGGCTTTTCAAGTTTGTCATTGATTGTGTATTAAGAAGGAAAATACACTCATCTCTACTTCAGAAAGTTATTCAGCAAACTCGCGTATGTATCTTCGTTTTCCAACCAACCGCCACTTCAAAATTATATACTAAAATCAAAACTTCTCGTCCGATTTAACGGACCCAGACCATACTAATACTGCGACATTTTGCAATACAAATCAGAAGTTTATCGCGAGGGATTTACGGTCACCTGTGATCCGAAATGTTTCACTAAAAACAAACACAATAGGATATTCTATGAATGAAGACATTTATTTTCAGATAGAACCACACGCACGTTTACTTTGGAACCACGCGCATAAAACACAGGTTCTCGCTTACACGGTAATTACACAAACGTGACACACATGCAGAATGACAATTCACCATTCACGTAGAATGACAATTCAATGTGACACTTGTCACAGCGATAACTACTCTAATCATATCACACGCTTTACCCAACTAAGTGTACTGGTAATCACTATACCACCGTGTATATCAGACACTCCATGGAAAGTGTGCAGGAATTTTGACAATTTTTGTCGTCTTAATAGCATGTCATCGTTAACATTTCGTCAATTTCATTCATAATTTGTAATCATTTTTGCAATGTCTCTCGCCGAATATGTTGCCTTCTTGAATTATCGACGATGAAGTGAATAGTTCATCGCGTACCGAGTAATGTTTAATAATAGTGGGTTCCTGCACCGAAATTAGCCATCATGATATCTAACACGTCCCTTATATAATAAACACGATTGACCGACAGCATATAAGATGAAATAACCTGTGCCCCAATATAATTGTAGTTGTCTGCTACAATAAATCATGCTTAAAAGAAGTCTAATAGCATCATGTCTGGATTTTTAATGAGCGCAATTGCTCCCGCTTGTCTTTTTTTATATACAATATGTAAAATGGATTACCTAGGGCGAAATTTGTGCAAATTATGAAGCCCTTAGTTCCCCCCTATGATCCGGCCCTCTCGGCATTCTTAAAATCAAAATAAGGAGGGCGGTGACTGTTCTTTTGGGTTATACCTATGTTGGCTCCTCTCAGTTGACATTTCAATAAGTAGGTGAGTAGCATTTTTCCTCCATATTACAGGTGCTGGCAAACAAATGTATGTCCAAAGTCAACATATTGGTCCACACTTGCTCAGATAAGCAAAATATTGTTTTTGTGTTCAATAATGAATGTGTTCTGAAGCCTGGAATTATGATCGCTTCTGTTACAATCAAATTTAGTGAAACAGGTTCCCGACTTTTCTTCAGCATGGAACAATAAAGAGCGTTAACTGTTAGTCTCTTCCTTATATCGTGGTAATAAAGAGCGTTTATCTCAATCATTTGTGTTGAGGGGGTGAAAACAGCTGGAATTTGCTATGACTTTGGCTAGTATTTTCATAATATTTAAATCATGTTGATCAATATTTCGTTTTGTGTATTTATCTTATACATCCTTGTATTGCATAATTTGAACGTTCAAATGTATCATCCTATACAGTTTTAAATAGCTTCCGCGGTCTAAACTAATAGAAAAGAATTGAGGACACATGTCCAGAAAATGTTTCTATCAATAAATAGAGATTTTATTTTGTCAGTTTTTATGAGCCATTTTAGAACAGAAATACGCCCGCAAATTTTTGGAGCGTACCGCAAACGTAGCACAGAGATATAATTACAAAGCACATTTCCGTCGTTGGTATTGACGACTGATAGAGTTACTGCATATGGATTGTGTTGCGATGAGAGATACTCTCAAGATCGAACGGTCACTTCATACCGTCGAAAATTGATATGCTTTTGCAAGAAAAGTGGACTGCGAATTATGAATGGACGAGTTGGAAGGGACAAGTTTGCTGGTAAGGTAACATCCAAGGGCGTCAGTTTGATTGATTACTTTATTTCTTCCATTGACTTATTTGTATATGCATGTGATAATTATGTTTTACCGTTTGAACCCCTGTTTTCAGATTCTCACTCTGGCGTAGAATAGACATTAAAATGCCCAGTAGATAGAAATATTAATATAACTACTTCAAATAAAGCAAATAAATGTAAAGCCGGTGTAGAACCTGAATTCAAGCTTTGGTCAGAATAAGAGAGCACACCCCTGGTGAGTATAATAGAGACTCAAATAACATAATCGTTAAGAACATGCAAATTCTTTTTCATTCAGCATGTCGGAAATTCTTTGGTCAAAACTGTAATTCAAATATGCAGAAAAACGATATAAACCCTGGTTTAACTCAGAGTGTAGAAGAGCAAGGGCGAATAAGATAAACAAAAGTTATCGTAAGAATCCAACCAATAAGAATTTGGAGGAAATGAGACTCACTAGTCTAGAATACAAGGAAACTATTCGAAGTAGCACTAAGAAGAAAATGTGTGTGCGGTGATTAAAAACCACCAGGGAATCTGACCCAAAGGAGTACTGGAGATTATTGAAAGTAGGAGTTCAAACAAAAGATCAAACAAAAGTAGATATGGAACGGAACATATGTATACTTTGTTGAAAAATAATAACTTTGAATCAATTGACGATTTCATATTAACAGATAACATGCGGAATCAACAAAATGGCGACTTAGATAAACCCATTTCTGAAAATGATATCTTAAATGCAATCCATATGCTAAGAAACGGCAAGAGTTTTGGAACAGATAACATAACAAATGAACACACCAAAGCAACTATAAATATATGTGAAAAGGTTTAACGATACAGGAAACATACCAGACGAATGACTCATAGTAGTACTCATAGTAGTACTCATCTACAAGAATAAAGGTGACCCAACCATGCATGAAAAGTATGGACCCATAAGGTTACGCGTTGTCTTGGAAAAGTTTTTACTAAAATTCTGATTAGTAAAATGAGCAGATACGCAGAATCCAAAGACCTTATAGACAAGAATCAAGCAGGGTTTCGAAACGGGTTTTCCTACTGAAAAAGTATAATTTATTACAGGAAGGGATGATATAATATAATTGTATGTGTACAGCATGTCTTTTTGAACAACTGCCACTTGACGACCATCGAGATGATACTCACAATACCATCCGTAATAATTTAAATACTGGTAATTCTGAAAATGCTTTTGATTGCCATAATTCAAAGTATGAATGTTTTGCAAGTAAAGGTCTTAAATTAATTCATCTTAATTGTCAAAGTATTCTGCCTAAAATAGATGAGCTTAAGTTTTTAGCCATAAATTCCGGAGTACACATTATGGCTTTCTCCGAGACCTGGTTAGATGACTCAATCAGTTTGTCTACATCCATCAGTCTATCTCTTTCAATGTGAAGACAGAGTGGAATACATCGGACATGGAATTATCCTGGCTTGAAATTTTACTACCAAATGCAAACCCATTCTTGTCGGGATGGCTTATCGGCCTCCTAAATTGTCAAATTTCTTTAACGATCTGGAAAAAATATGGTCTTGAGCATGATTTTATTGATAAAGAAACCATATTTTTTTGTGATTTCAACATAAATCAATCGGACAGTTACAATAAAACCTGTTTTCTCAACAAGAATGTTGACGCTTTTAAAAGATTATTTAGTCTCACCCAGATAATTACTGATTGTACAAGGATTAGTCCATCCTCATCCTCTCTGATTGATTTGATATTTGTATCTGACAAAGACAACATATCACACTCATGGGTTTATGACGTTGTTCTAAGTGACCATAGTATGATTTTCTGCATCAGAAAAGTGAAGAAAGAATCACTTGTAAATGGTACACATAAATAAATTAAATTTCGATGCACAAAAGATTATTCAGCTGATGGATTTCTATCCAAACTCGAGGAAATGGACTGGTCTCAAGTGCCATGTCAGGATGTCAATAAATCCTGGACAATCTTTAAAGACATGTTAGTATCATGTATTGACTGTATTGCACCATTCAAAAATGTCAGGGTCAAACAGAACTCAGTGGTTTGGATTGATGGAGATATTTTGGGGTTCATTAGGAAAAGAGAAGCGTCTCTAAAGAAATATAGAAAATCAAAAGCCCTAAACGATTTTGAAACTTCGGAATAAAGTCCAACATCTGACAAAAAAAAGCTAAAGTTTCTTACATTCAGGATCAAATTGAACGCAAAAATGATTCTAAATCTCTCTGGAAATCTCTCCACAACCTTTGCACACCTTGAAAGTCAAGCAAAAATGTAAGTATATGCTTTGATAAACTACAAATTGCTCGTAAATTCAACAATTTCTTCTGCAAGATAGCAGCTGATTTGGTTATCAAATTACACAAAGCACCTGGTATTTTTAAAGAAAAGTTTATGAATAAAAGTTATGCCAACATGATCCCTAAAGATGGTTTCTCATTTAAGGAAGTAACGGAAGATGTTAATACAATCCTAATGAGTTTCGCTCCACCCAAAGTCACTGGTCCTGACACGATACCGGCAAAATTCTTGAGAGATGACTCTGCCGTTTTATCACCACCATTGAAAGATTAGTCACGGGAGCAACTAGAAGCTGCAGCAAACAATCACTATTACGGGAAACCGGTTGGGACTCACTATCTAGCAGGAGAGATAAAACTAAACTTGTGCATTTTTTTTAAATGATTAGGAGAACCACGCCTCCTTACTTATATACTCTAGTTCCTATTGAATCTGGAAGTCTACCCAATTATAATTTCAGACAAAAGGGTCTCAGGACTCCCAGAGTTTACCCGACAAGATACGAAAATTCATTTATTCCAGCTACCGTCAAATTATGGAACAACCTTCCGCCAAAGGCGAAAGAATGTGAATCTGTCTCTGACTTTAAGAATTTTCTTTTAACCGATCGAATTATCATACCGTCATATTATTATATAGCGTACCGAAGACCAAGCCAAATCTACCACTGTCGCCTGCGAACAAACTGCAGTAACCTGAAATATGACCTGTTTTGCAATCATTTGAATAATAGTCCATTTTGCGACTGTGGAGAATTAGAAACTGCTGAGCACTTCTTACTCCACTGTCCAATATTCGAGCGTGAAAGAGTCCGTTATTTAGCCAATCTGAATGTGAACTTGGAAGTCAAAATATTACTGTATGGGTCCGTAGATATATCTTATACCAAAAATGCCGACATATTCATTGCCGTCCAAAATATATCATAAATCTATCTATTCGCAATGGTGAAATTCCTGAAGACCTAAAGAGGGCTAGGGTGGTCCCCATATACAAGAAAGGCGACAAGTTGACACCTGGAAATTCTCGACCTATCTATGTACTAAACCTAGCATCTAAAGTTCTTGAACGTCTAATGTATAACCAAATTGAAAGTTATTTGAAATATAACAACCTTCTGTACAAGTACCAATCAGGATTTTGACCAGGTTTTTCAACAGACACCAGTATCTTGTACTTAACCGATCTTATAAGGAATCAATTTGATAAAGGCAATTTAACTGGTATGATTTGCATTGAGCTACAAAAGGCCTTTGATACGGTTAACCATGAAATACTCCTAACAAGGCTAAAAACCCTTGGTCTTAATAACATCACCCTACCATGGTTGAAAGGAAAGGAAGAACTTAGGCTGTGGGGCACTTTATCTGAATTTGAACCAATAACGTGCGGTGTCCCACAAGGTTGTATCTTAGCGCGGTTATCTACATGAATGATGCTCCAGGTGCCATAAATTGTCAACTTCTCTTGTATGCGGACGACTCAACCCTCATAGTATCTAATCTGGTCGTGATGTCGATGCCATTCAAAATACCCTTAGCCAGGAAATGGACACACTTAGTATGTGGCTAGTGGACAACAATTTGTCATTACATTTAGGAAAGACTGAATCCATCTTGTTTAAACCAAAAGATCACAAGGGATTATCACATTTATCATGTAATGGTATCGACATCAGGTCCACTAACTCGGTAAAATACGTTGGAGTTCAACTAGATCAAAATCTAAATGGTGAATTAATGGGTCTGTCAGTCCTTTCAAAGTCTAATTCTAAATTAAAATTTCTCTACAGGAAGGCATGTTTTCTCAACGAGAAATGTAGAATCCTGTTAGTATCTGCATTAATTCAGTGCCATTTTGATTATTCATGCGGCTTTTGGTTTTCTAGTCTCACAGTCAAAACTAAGAAACGTCTGCAGGCAAAACAGACGGACGGACGGACGGAGGGCTCCACTATATACCCCCAAATCTCCATCGGAGATCGGGGGCATAATAAATTGACCCTTTCGCTAGTTGGTAACCAATTTAGTGGTACGATAATGGAGGGATACGATATATCTCGCCAGTCTGTTTTGCCTGCAGGCCGCTCTTTAAAATTGGATTTTCCGTACGTTACTTGTGGGGTGCACCCCACAAGTCATGCAAACAAAAGATCGCACATCACAAGTACCCTGTCGTGCGTATGGCCGTCCGTCCTTCCGTCCGTACGAACGTTTCAACTCATAACTATGGTTATAACTTTCAATTCAGTTGATCTTTGGCATGCTAATAGACCAGCCGGGGGGACAAGATTTCCCCATAACTGCGGTTTCGTCCGCCCATTTTTTCCAGAGTTACGCCCCTGTTTGGACTTAGAAAATTCAGTTTTCTGTCGCATACGAACGTTTCAACTCATAACTTTGGTTTCGCTAATTCAATTCAGTTGATCTTTGGTATGCCAATAGACCAGCCGGGGGGACAAGATTTCCCCATAGCCGTGGTTTCGTCCGCCCATTTTTTCCAGAGTTACGCCCCTTTTTGGACTTAATATTGCGTGCGTGTGAGGTCTCTGTAAGTGTTGTCATATTTTAACAAGTCATCCTCTATCGTACTAAATACTCATGAATAACATAACTTTACAAAGTGCCACAAAAATAAGAAAAATCCTCTCTGATTGTACAGTCGGGGGCGTTACCTCCGCCCAGCGGTGCACTTGTTGAAAATGAGTATGGTTCTAAAGATCTCAGAAAACAAAGTACCAGAATATACGAAGGAACATTTCTCATATGCTCGTGTTCATTCGCCTTACGACAGTCGATCTGGTCCTCTCATATTTTCACTTCCCTCAGTGAGAACCTATGGAAAGAAATCGTTCTATTATACAGGTATCAGACTTTGGAACAGCCTCGACAAAGCCTTTCACCATAGCTTTGATTATAAACACTGGAAGAAATGTGTAATAGATCACCTTCTCAACAGTTTGAAAATACACGATGAAAATCACCTTGTATACTTTTAAGCCATTTGAGGAAAATTTCTTATGTACATCATAAACCAACAAAGGCATATGTCTGAGGTCTCTGGATTGTGCAATGGAGTAAGTGTTCACTTAATTGTGATAAGTTGGTTCCCGCCATGCCACCCTCAATAGGCTGCTGAACCCATCGCAGAACCCAGAGATTTCAATCAGTGTCTTTATAACATCTTAACTTTCCCACAATTTACCCTACCCCTCACTCACCCCTTTTTGCACTAAACAAACGATGACCCCCCCCCCCCCCGCCCCTTCCCCTACTCCGTTATAACCATCTGGGTATATCCTCCCCAGAATGTTTAGTTACTTTCAATCACCAACTGAAAGTGTTAATGAAATAATTATACGTCCATATTTTAATATGGGAGTATATTGTATTTCTGTTGAGGCCGTTTTCCGTTTAATTGGACATACTTAGAAATATAATGGCACTAGGAACGCGAAATTTCTTGGGAATGTAGGCACCAGAGAGCTACTTAAAATAAAGCTGTCCGGATTTCGACCCAATGTTTCTTTACAGAGTTATCGCCCCTTTAATTTTCTCCATTTTTCTCTATTATTATTATTATTCTTCTGAGTTCCTTATATCTCAGGAACCGCTAACTGTATAACGCTGAAATTTGCTGTGTATGAACAACTCCTACAGTAGAAGGTGGTCATTGCATTGAGAATTTTGTCCGATTATTGACCGCGGCATGGGGAGGGGTGTTCAATGTCGTAAAAAATTAGTTCTCTCCGATCACGACCAAACTTACAGGTCATGATCTACATGTCACCCCGATAACGATACCGTGAAAATCGGTCGAAAATTGGCCGAGTTGAATGTTCAAAAATGTCAAAAAAATTCCTTGTATCCACAACGCCTCTCACACCGACTTCGATGATAGGGGTTGTGCTGAATTAACGATGAGTATGCATAAGCGAGCAGACACGCGAATTTTGGGCATTGTCGGGCGAAGAATGCACGAAGAATGAAGAGCCCAAAATTCAAACTTATGTAGGTTTAGAACCCGTTAACGCAGACACATGGGGTTGCTGTCATTCGCCGGGGAATTTCTAGGACAATACGTCAATACAAAAAACACGTCGCATTTTAAAAACGACTTCCAAATGTAACTTTGTAACCCTTTTTAAACAAGGAAGGGTGAAATATTTTCATTTTTCCAGTTGGTGTTATTCTCTGATAACCATTTGTAACTATGTAACAAAAAACACGTCGCATTTTTAAACGACTTCGCTCCAAATGCCAAAAAAAAATAGGGCGCATTTGTAACCGGGTCACTGGTCCGAGCTAACACACGACTTCCTAATGTAACTGATTACAAATGCGTCGTATTTTTTTTCTGCACCAGAATCTGACAACAAAAAACACGTTGCATTTTTGAAACGACTTCCAAATGTAACTTTGTAACCCTTTTTTAACAAGGACGGGTGAAATATTTTCATTTTTCTAGTGTAACTTTGTGACTAAAAACACGTCGCATTTTTTAAACGACTTCGCTCCAAATGCCAAAAAACAATAGGGCGCATTTGTAACCGGGTTACTGGTCGGAGCTAACACACGACTTGTTACTGGTCGGAGCTAACACACTACTTCCTAATGTAACTCCAAATGCCAACAAAAATAGGGCGCATTTGTAACCCAGTAACTGGTTAGAAATGCGTCGTTTTTTTTTCTGCACCAGAATCTGCCATATATGATTAGATTGACTGACCTATTCTATGGAATATTCATCAAGTTTCAAATCTAGCACATGGTGGTTCGGTGATAACCACCTTCGATTTCGTTTTGGTTACGTTAAATGTCACTAATCATTGCCTCGACCACTCCGACACTGTCGATATATTCAGCTATATTCTCAGATGTGAGTTGCAGTGTACGTTGTTCTGTAAAGGGTTCTTTTCTTAGAGTATGTAACGTCTATACATATATAATGCTGTATTTCGTGTAATTATCGATCTATAGTGTTCATCCTTCCAATTTACATAGACCTCATTAGTTCAATTGAGCCATACCCTTTTGACCGTGCTGTAAACATACTGGGGATCAAACAAAACATGCACCTTAATCAATCATCTCTCAGACTTCCATCATAACTTTTTCCAATACATGTATCTTCACTGATGGCACGCAAATGACTTGACCTTGTACTTAAGGTAGACCCACTGTAGTGAATTATTGGGGGTATAACAGCTCGCATTGTATTTCCTTTCACGTCGCGACAATTACGAAGAAGTGATTCCCTTTCCAATATGACGAAATGAACTGCCAGGTGATCGATCTGATCTTCGCGTTGGTATTAATTTTAAGGTTGGGAGACTGATTTAAGTATTAATTCCTTTTCCAATAGTTAATAAATGATTTGAAGATGGATTGTGGTCATTGTATTTTGACCGACAGAGTAATTAAACAAAGTGCGTGAATCTCGAACGAACTTTTTTTAATTACTCTGCCGGTCAAATCCAATGATCCCAATCGATCTGCAAGTCATTTCTTATAATAATATACCAGTATGTTTTAATAGAACAATAATAATTTGAACAAACTTTCAAATTCCAACACAGCCTCCCAATAACAACACGCAGCAAACGCGGACACACCACCGACTTGAAGTTCCGAATGTGACTTCATTGCTTGTGTGCAGTGGACACCACACAACGAGCGCGTGTACACGCGATCAGCTTGAAGTGACGTATAGGTGTTCATCGACTTCAATTATTGCCTGATGAACGTCGGAAACGTTCGTATAACCGTATCGAGATTTGAACTGATTCTTATGGAAGCTAATTGTGCGAATGCAGAGGGTATTTGATTATGACGAAATGAACTTCCAGGTTATCGATCTCCAGTTCGCATTGGTAGCTAATCGAATCTAGTTTTATGAGTTTCCAATAAGCATTGACTCGATAGCATGCGACCCAAGTAGGACCTGCATTTGGACGTGTGAAAAGAATAGAAAGGTAAATATTAGGGTTGTCTGTCTGAAGTCACGTTAATCAGTTCAACGTTAACTACGGTGATGATATCTTCTAACACAAAGTATGGTAAGTCTTCTATCGCGAAAGTCAGAGATATTTAAGCGCCACTGGAAAGTGAAGAATACACATGGAGAACACGGGAAAATTATTCGATATATACACAATTTTTCTTTATTTATTTAAAGGCATCGAACAATGCACATGTTATGGGGATAAAACAAAACATGTTTTATCAATCGATGCACCTCGACTCCCAACAAAACCTCTCCAATACATGTATTTTCACTGCTGGCAGGCAAATGGCTTCAGTTTGTAATTAAGGGTGACCCATTGCAGTGTATTATCGGACGCATAACAGCTCGCATTGTGTTCTCTTTCACGTCGGGACAATTACGAAGCAGCAATTTCCTTTCCAATATGACGAAATGAACTTCCAGGTGATCGATCTGCGCTTCGCGTTGGTAGCCAATCGATTCTAGTTTTATCATTTCCCAATAAGTTTTAACTCGATAGTATGCGACCCAAGTAGGACCTAAATTGGGAACCGGAACTTCTGCAAAGAATAGAAAGGTAAATACTAGGGTTGTCTGCGTGCGCGATCAGTTCGATGTCAAATACGGTGGTGATATTCGCAAACACAATATAAGCGCGGGATTGTGATCAATCCGCATGGAAGACAAACTGATTCGTATATCTGGGCAAATTGTCGTCTGCGTTCCGGGTGTCGTTGGTTTCTACGTGGGGAATTCAACCCTCTGTGGTATTATCTCTACCCGTAATCGCATGGTCACGGGTATGTTGTCGCTGATTAAATGCAGATACGTGTGTCGTCTGCCGTGTGTGCATCGGTATATCTTTAAGTGAACGTCAGATGGCAGTTTATTGTGTCTAATTAGACGGGCATCTTTAGCCTATTCTATAATATGAATCGTACGTGATGGTAGTGGAGCAACTACACACAATGTGCCTCGAATTTGCATTTTTATCGGCGACATAACTCTAAGAATAATGTATGTATACCATCATGCAGTGGCCCCGGTGGAGACGACATGGCAATACTTGTCATGGATTGTGAAATTTTATCTGGATTCTGGCTTGCAAAGCCAAAAATGACGTAAATGATGCCATGAACCGTTCCATGACGTCTAAATAGACTGGGAATTCTTCGGAAATAGTGAAGTAGCCAATTTTATTTTCAGCTCGTTGGTTCACTGCCAATTCGCACTTTCAACAGCGCCCAAGCAATACGCAACCACGCGCGCCTGCATGTGGTGCGCTGGTGGTTGCTAGTAAATACCCACTGATGAGTAGGCCTAGTTATCCCTTACGAAATGTTCTGATAATAAGTTCAACAGACATGTTTTGATCTTATTATCTGAAAAATTCCCTTCAATAAATAGGACTTTTAATATCTGTCGTCTGCTTATTGTTTTCTGAACACCCCTCCAGATGAATAATAGGCCATTTCAGTGTTGACTTTATAACTGAATGGGAGAATCCATTTAGTATAGAAAGAGTTTTATCTAGATTATGTGACTCAAAAAGTCATACTAAATGTATCGACCTATTATCGATCTGCACTGGAATCGGACCGGGGTGTAACAAATAGGAGCATAATTTGAGGCTTCAATCCTATACACGGGCTACATTTACCATTCGTGATGGTGTGTTGATTTATATTATAGCTCATTACATTGGCAATATGTAAAGAAACAGCATGAAATATAAAATGGCATAACTGTCAGAGAATAACAACACTAAAATGTTCGAGATCCGACTCAAAGTTGTGATAGATATATCTTAACAGCACGGCCACAAACAAATACATTCGCGTATGGCAATATAATTGTACATGTACACATATAGAAAATAAAGAAAACAGACATATAATATTACATGGAAATAAATGGGTAATATACAAGCATAAATTGGGAAATATAAAGTTCGTGTCATGCATTGGCTCGTTATTGTCAGATTACTCGCTTCTTATATATGTCTGAATAAAATTACTGAGTGCCCTATTATATTCGATCATCAACAGAAAAAAGAATATGCAGTTTGGCGTTTTACATTTGCCTCAAGTTCCATACAATTATTTGTAATTTGTTCAATTTTAGCGATTGCTTTGGGGTGCAATCATAAATGTGCAACGGATCAAGTCAAAAACAAACGCACAATTATCTCTAAATAAGTATAAACTGTCTATATATTGTTATCTACAATGTATCGACCGACTGTTTTTTATTTCATAAAATATTGCAGGGTTAAATACTGTGATTCTGCGTCACAGTGTTCGTGGACTAGAGATAAGTGTAACAATGTAATCTTCGTGACATATCTTCCTCGTTAGAAAAGTTTATGTTAACTGTTAGCATTAAAGCAAACGCAGTTCAATTAACTAGCCTGCCATTGGATACAAAGATCGAACGCGCCATTCATGTTGTTTCTCTATTGAACACACACAACGACTATGTAAAGTATTGCATTTGGTGCGGTGGCGTCTGTACCATAGAAACGCTGACTTGGATCTTGTCCGGGCGATTCGGATATCAAGATGTCATACAAGGTTAGTGACAATCGCTGATGTACAGTATATATTATTTTTGGATCTCTTTCTACTTCTAATACTATATTTTTCTTAGATAGTTTAATTACTCGTCATCGTGATTAATATACAGAGAATAAGTGATAACAGAGTGGATACACAAATTAATGGTGTACTCATGACAGGTGAAGTACTAGCCGTGCTATAACATATTTATACATGTACAACATAGATGTAATATGTTGTCAATTTAAAGTAATGCTGATGGAGAATTGTTACAATAATTGTAGTCATGTAATAACACATGTTTCTGGTTAATAAGAACCAGGAGAATTATCGTGTTGGTGACAGCGGGTATATGATTGAAGAACTAGCCTCAGGATTGTCCGAATAATGTCTCAACTCTTCGTCTGAAAATAGAAAAATTTCACATTCGTTCCCGAATTGAAAAGTTCTCTGAGTTAGAGTACATTTTGGTGTTTATAAAAGCAAGGTGCTCTGTTGAGGCCTATGTGTAACAAGTATAAGTTCACACACTGGCAAGTTTGCCTGGCAATTTTAGAGGCAATATATACGTTGGTGAGCCAAGATGTGACCGGAAAACTACCTGTAAAATGCACTTCACGGTTTACTACATACTCAGTGAAAGTTGTGTAATTCCATTAGCTATTATACAAATGGCATTTTCCAGAAATTAGCCTTCAAGTATATTGCAAGAATCAACTTGATCAGTCAAATAACTGGTGGCATTTCACGACCCAATGAACAATAACACAATCGGATAGCTAGAGGAAATAAAGGTATATATATATATATAAAAGGTTCATGAAAGGTTACCTGACACTTTGGCTATAAGTTTCAAAACAACTGACCAAAATGTAGGCTCTTAAAATGTATGTATATATGCGGCAAAAGGCGACAAATTTATATTGTATAGAACACCTCATAATAATGGACACTTTATAACATAAATTATCAAGTTTCTCTGCGCTCAATTTTAATGGTTTTATTATCAATGAATCCTGACGACGCGATTAAGACGTGCTTGGTGTTGATGAGGACGTGTATTTAATATTAAAATTATAGTTGTTTCTGCTCAATGTGCTTCTTTGCCAATATTTGTATTTATTATCCATCCCTTAACTGACCATTTTTGTTCTGATTGGGCAAACGCTGTCAAATGATAATCCGGGAAAAAGTCATATTGGACTCCCGAAAGTCATATTGGACTCAATCGAGTCCAATATGACTTTTTTTATCGGGAATCCGTGACGTCACAAAATAACTCTATTTTCCAAGTGAATCGGTGAAATTGCGATGCGCGCGCAATACTCTGGTGGATTCCGTGTTTACTTTTCCAAATCATGCTTTCTGGTGATCAAATACAGGCTTTTATAGAGAATCAAGTGCCGAAAAATATCAAAAATAACCACAAAAGTTTTATTCCCAAAATTTGGATAAACATACAGATGGATACTAAAAATGTCATTATTCAACGTTGTGTACATGCAGTATGTGTTTTTCTTGTATTCGTCCAGGTTGTCGTGAAAAGTCATACTTTTCACCACAACCTGGATTCGTACAAGAAAAAACACATGTATACACAACATTGTATAATAACTTTATAATATATTTCTGTAGATCTCAAAAACAAAAATATTGATTAATAACTTGAATAAATATCCCACTATACCCGTTGCGGGTGTATAATGAATCCGGCCCATAAAGGATAATAATGTCATCATATAATACAAATTGTTCCAAAAAATCTACATGTACATAGACCGCAGACTCTAACAAATTATCGGATATTTTGGAGAACTTACTTGAAAGACATGTCACTTTGAGAACTTAGTCCATTTAATATATCAACGGTGAGATGTATATGTCACTTTGAGAACTTATTCCATTTAATATATCAACGGTGAGATGTACATGTTACAAACACGTGTATTATAGATGCGTGTGTTCCTATGTATTTACCCAGAATATAACCAATATAGGGTATTATCGTGGTGTTTATCTCATTGGTGGATTGCGTGTGCACATGTGATGTCATGACAAGCTCGTGGCTACTGTAAGTCATGCGATTAACGGTTACGCTTACATTACCAAGTTTACTGAACTTCAGGAGAAACAACTAATCACATTCAGTGCACATTTAGTGAATTTCGAGTCCAGCCATGAAAATGTGCGACTCTCTGAGTTGGGACACCAAAACCAAAAATTAACCAGGATGCATCGTATGAAGTTCCGAATGCAACGCCTTTTAGTGAGTTTGATCTGTTAAAACCAATGGAGGTTTCCACACATATTAAGTTTCAAGAGGAGCTTAAGGTTGCTAGGAGACAATGCCTCTGCAGAAATAGTAAATAGTTTTACAGCGCTTACACGGCTACATGTAATAAGACATTTGAGAACATAGTACACTCTTTTCGTCTTCATTTTTTATAAATATGAATCCGCAAAATGAAAAATATTGTTATAAGAATGGACGAATTTCTAACATCATAACATAAATTTCAGACTTCAGTACATTATGATTTAACAACAAAAAAGTTGTTTGAAAATAAGCAGTTTGGGCCCTCACCTTAATCAATATAGTGCATTTTAATGTTGTCAACGTTGTGCGATAAAACGTTTTCCCAGGGTGAGAAAACTGAGCTGCAGAAGATGACTGATTTTAATCTTCCGCCGGTGAAATACAGGTGGTTTTAGTCGGACATTCTTGAGACTTACGATATATTCAGAAATCATTACAACATCAACACAAATGACTTCGTCCAAGAAGCACACTTCACAAAACGAGGGCGCGATTTGAAACGCCGAATCCAAGTTATACAAAAGTAGCTACAATGCCTTTCATCTCGTCGTGGAATAGTCCGCTTTTATCAACGTCTTTGCATGCGATTCAAAACACTGATTTTTCCACAACCAGTAAAATGAATTTGACTGATTATTAACGATGTTTGTGACATACAGTTTGATAATCATTTGTACTCAATTAATAGCGGAACGAAATGTCTATAGACGTGTCATGTAAATGAATGATAATGATGAAGAGTGGTCACCCATGGAGTAGGCTTTTATCAGCCTTATTCGGAAAGTGGACGATTAACGTAATTAACCTTTTAGTGTGACCTCAGACGCTGCGATTTTAAAGTGCAGGTGGGGAAATCACTGGTGGTGGGTGTGCTAGTCCAAGTCTGCTCGTACTAAAACCAGCTAAGATATTGTGATAGCGAGATGTTAGTTTTAGTACGAGTACGTCCCGTTATTGCCATCTGTATGACATGAGTTACGCCCAGGGTTGGTGGCGGGAATTGTAGTCTATTTTACTCGATTTTACCTAACATATCAATACCTGGTGATATATATACCAGAAAGAGTGACATCTTATCGTCACAATGGTGTATACTCATCTAAATTTCATGTTAAATTACACACAGAATATTCAGGTTTATCAGGACTAACACATGTTTGTTTACGTTTTAACTGAAAGCCGAGGTGTTCCGTAATGTACTCGGCAAAGTTCGGCTTATGTGTCGTCAATCGAATACGCCCATAACAATCGAATACTTCCCTTACTCAACATCGTGTGATGTTAACATTTTCCATCACTATTATGTGTTTATTTGTATTGTAAGTGGTCCTATATTACTTGTTAATTAAACATTGCTTACACGGAACGTCTCGCGATATATACAATTTTTAATTTACAAATTACCGGGTATAAGTGATATAATTAATTCAATGTACGACCACGTGGTTTGGTTTATGTTTACCTTGCGATTGATATGGTATTTGCGCCGGAATATGCCGATGTCACTTCGTGAGGTCAGTTGAGTTCGAATACTTTTATAATATGTAAACAGCGGAAATGTCTTTATTTCACATTAAATTACCGCTTTCAATTGACAACTGATGTGGTTTTCAGAACAAATATCATGTCTTCTACGGAATAAACGGTTTATTGTCGCAATTGTAGTATTTGATTACATTAAATTGTGGTTTTATGTGAGCTGATCACTAACGCAAAAAAAACATGTCATACAAATGGTAAGGGGACGTAATCGTACTAGAACTAGCATATCGCTATGCCAATAGCTTAGATGGTTTAGTTCGACTTGGACTACCACTGTGCATGCTCACGACAATACCGCAGGCATATCGTAGCCTATCGTAGCGATCAGGCGATGTTTTATTTTTACCAGGAAGGATATAACTCGAGGCTGTGCCACTCGTACTATCCTTCTGCGTTATCACTCGTACCGTATCAACAACCCATATTAACACACTCGTGTCGTTCTGTGTGTGTATGTTCCAAATTGGCGAGCACGTAGAACGAGACAGTGCTATGAGTACCTGCGCCATTGATCGCCGCTGAACTTCTCAATTGAGACTGTACACAGACAGTGCGTTATATGTCCACGGTTTTGACACAACATACTTTCGTGATGCAGTAGAATGCCCACTGTTCGTCACTGAGTGTAACATGAAGGATTAAATCTTTGATGTCTGGAGCTTCCTGATTTTTTTTTGGCGAAAACCCTGTGCCAATGCATTCTCGTATATATGCGAGTCGCCCAAATGGCGCCCCGCATATATAAGGGAATGCATTGGCTTAACAGTATTTACCTTGCTCTTGTAAGCCAGTGCATTCTCTTATACATGTATATGCGAGTCTCCCTATGGAATGCACTGTCACGGGGTATTTAATGCTGCACCAACGCAGCTCTCGTGATGAAAAGATTAAATCACACACATCCTTACCAGCGCATGTACCAATCTATGTACAATCCATCGGTGTATAGACATTTAATATTTGATGTCCGTGCTCTTTGATGCACCTGCGTGGCACCAGTGTGATTATTTTTGTTTGATATAGAATTCTAAAGACTCTCCGAGTACCATAATGAGCTTATTAGGTAATTAGGTTTTACCAGTGCGCTTTGGTTAAGAGTTTCATACAAAATAGGACTTGAATACACAGGACAAACTCATCGATCATTTACCGGAACCGGTTTATAAATACTGTGTGCAGACCGTATATAATGTTATATATGTATAGCAACCAATTGGGTCACAGGACGTTAACGGTGAAATATAATTTCTTCAAGTGTATATATTAAAGTCCCATGGCGGTTTGCGCTTCAAAGTGCACCTAATAATATTCGCTTTTGAATGTGTCCCGGTATCGAAACATGTCGATAGAAGTACCTTTCCTTGATCACTCTATGTCACAGAAAGACACATTGAAGTATTAAAGACATATTATGTACTTGTTTGGGTCCGTGAAACTGATAAGTTAGTAATCAGGCGCTATGCCAACTGAAGGAATATAACATTCTATTAACATCGCCGAAAATCTGAAGCAAATCGACCAGACCACACCATAGAAAACACCGTCTGAACTACGCTCAATTGTAAATATTTACTACTCGATTCGGGACGCATCTATCGGTGATAAACAAATGAAAATGATTGGAAAAGGTATCTTGCGTTATCTTAAAGGCACGGGTGGCGTTCGTTACAGAAATATTCATATTTGTTCAAATCGCCATCAACAGAAGGAATATTAAAATATATATAGTTTTGTTCATATGCCAGACATAATCAGCGTGTAAACAGTATATTGTCGTCAAGACGTACGATGGTTTACGTAAACAAGAGCCTGCTCGTGTTACAGAAGTTTTGCTTCTGTTTACATAACACAGCTCAATTATATTGGTTAGTCACACACAAATGATATAAACGCTCTTTATTATTTCCATATCAGGAAAACAGTGAACAAATAAACGCTCATTATGTTTACCATATCCGGATCTAAACAAAAGCCAGGTTCTGTAACGTTTTTTTGCTTTTGTTTACATAGTTTACTCTTCTTTCTGTTTATGGCGGTTTTTGACGGAGGTGAATATTTTAACAGCATACCCACGCCAACGCCGCCCGTATCTTTAACATGAAATTATTTTAAAACTTCACGTACTGCTATTTCATTGTTTTAAGCATCAAAAAACTTTTGCCTTTCTAGATCGTCTATATATGGGTGCAATTTTTATACCGCTGATTTAAAAAATAAAACATGTATTTTCAGCACTGCATGTGTATATATATCCACAAATTTGCATTGTTTTGAGATTCCTCTTACCAAATTTGTTAACACAATTTTGGAGTTCGAACGAGCCATGTCAGTTTAAAAAAGTCAAGTCATGCGAGTATGTAGACATTTTCGACAACAGGTTACAATCAAATTAAGAGTGCTACAGATAATTGAGCTATCGTGATTGCATTGCTTTCGGTCATCTTTGGAAGTCGACACGACACAATAGAACCGAATAATGTCATTTCTTTAAAAAAAAAACACATACAAACACAGAACCACGTTAACATGGGGTCGAGTGACCTATTTTGAGTGGGGATTTCCATCAAATCTCCGGGGCAAAACTTGCATATGAAGCAGGTAGTCATATTATTTAATTGGGCATCGTTTTGTTAAGCGAGCGTTAGTTTGCCGTGACAGACATTCACAGATGGCTGCGTAAATTATAAAACTTACTATAAATTTATTTTTGAGAATCTTTTTCTGGAATTACAACACTTTATCTACTTTTGCAAAATCAATATAAAATTATAAAATAAATACACTAAAACATCTAATGGAACAAGTTGCAAGTTGAACCACCTGACCATAATATTTTGATTTCAATATCGCATCAAGCCACACATGCATGGATACACTTGCAACTCTGTAACCTTTGCTCCAGAGATTTGCATGGAAGTCCCAATTTAAACCATTGCGCTATATGTCTACCATTGGGAGCGTCGAATCACATGGCATACATATGTATTTTCATTTAGATCGACAAATCTATTCGATCCCAGCAAGGCATGCAGTGCTGTTTTCGAGTGCTCTTTCCTATACGATCATGGGCATGGAACTATTTCAATAGACGTTGGAATGGACTATGTTTGCTTTCGTACAATGGTACATTCGTACATAGTATGAACGACTAATTGTTAACTACTAGTTTGGTAATTCATTTTATATACTATGGTGCATAAGTATAATACACTCTGTTGACTCGCTGTGGTGCTATTCTGCTCAACTCAGTAATTACCAACACTATCCGGGCTTTCATATATGATAAAGTCACTGGCACCTACAATGTCTGCAGGCATGTTGACAGTTGCACTCTATAACGTTTGCGGGAAGTAGTAGTTGGGCTTTGGACTTTGCGCCCTGGATGGTCGAAAAAATCGAGAGATCTTCTCCTTCACACCATATAACGTTTGACCATGTATGCGAACATTAAATATGAGGGTGTCACCCCCCCCCCCCTTTTGGTACGCGGAAAGCATGCCATGATTAGGCACTACATGTACGTGGAATTCATACCCCGCTGTTAGTCGGTAAGGATTCATACCCCGCTGTTAGCCGGTATTAAGGATTCATACCCCTGTCTTAACAGGTATTCGGAATTCAAATAAAAGGATTGTAAGCAACTTTGATGGCGATAAATTGTGGTATTTGATGCCTAGAATCGGGATTTTTAACACTTGTTTTCCTTTTTTGTGTCTCCTTCTGTTTCACTCTATATTCACCCCACTATGTAAAAGATGGATCATCTCTTTCTAAATACGTTTTAGTTTCCGGAGTATAACATAATAAATATAAGTCTCACAACAGGATATGAAGCTCTCGAATATTGCAAAGCTATGGTTGGATTTCACAGTAACGCTGAAAGCCCCATGTTAATACGAATGGAGCGGGTGATTCAGTTTGGACAAGAAACACTCTATTCTGCGAATTCGGAAACAACTTTGTTGTTTTATATTTCACGGGCTCAAACCTGAATACTTTATTTTTATCGCAACGTAAATACAAATTCTAAGTGAAAATGAATATTGCCAACGAAAGTGTGTTTTTTTTTTATTGTAAAAACAATCATAATCAGGAATATCATATATTATTATCCATCCCTTAATTAACACTATTTCTGATTGGGCAAAAGCCGCCTCGGGAAAAAGTCATATTGGACTCCAGAATGTCATATTGGACTCCCAAGTGTGCAATATGACTTTTTGTTATCGGGACTCTGTGACGTCACGAATTATCTCTATTGCCAAATGAATCGGAGAAATTGTGATGAGCGCGCAACACTGGTGGATTTAGCAGACGTTTCATTTCCGCATTGAGTTTTTTTTTCACTTCCGTGTTTACTGTTCCAAATCATGCTTTCTGGTGATCAAAATACAGGCTTTTTATAGAGAATTAAGGGCCGACAAATACCAAACATAACTACAAATCTTTTATTCCCAAAATTTGGATAAACATACAGATGGATAATACAAATGTCGTTATACAATGTTGTGTACAGTATGAGTTTTTCTTGTACTCGTCCAGGTTGCGTGTCTCGTTCAATATGACTTTTCACCACAACCTGGACTCGGACAAGAAAAACACATACTGTACACAACATTGTATTATAACTTTATAGTAGAATAATAAAGTCAGTTGTGTTATTATATGTATGGGACCTGTCATCTGTATGTCGCCTATTTTTGTTCTTGTGAATCTGATTATGTTTATTGGTGCGGTCTCAATGTCATTTGTTGGATAGACTGGTTCCTGGCCCGAAAATACAAAAGTACCATAATGTAGTAACTTTACCATGTCATGTAAGCCATAGCAACGCAATGGATGTATGGAAGGACAATATAACCGAGTGTAAAAGGATCTTTAAAAAACGTATGTTTTTTTTAACCATCGGCGTTGCTGTAATGATTCCGATTCCGCATTACTTCACAGTTTAACATTAATGATTGATATTTCAGCTCAACTTAATTCACAATAAACTGCCACAATGTGTTGGAATGAGTGATTCCATTGTCTGTTGCCAGAAGGCATTAGATTAATTAGATTTGTCATGTTATGGTAACAATCCAGGGCTGTGCCGAAAGTTGTTATATAACTTCTGTTAGGCCGGCTGATGCGTATGAAGTCCATATAAGTATCTCATTAATGTGTTGACTTCTTACTGACCCGCGTGATAACAGTTGAGGCTTGAGTATTTATATTTCGCGCTAATGCATATCTGAATAAACCCATTTTCATATTTCAGTTAAATGATAGTTCATAATATGAATATTAAAGCCACATTGCGGTTTGCGCTCCAAAATATGAATATTATTCGCTTTTCAAATTTTCCCGGTATCGAAATATCTTAACTACATTTCTACGAGCATTCTGTAACCCAAAACGACGCATTGACTTAATGAAAAATGCAACTATGAACAATGTGTTTGTGTCCCAAACAAAAAACAGCCATTTGCACGACATGGAACAGAAAAGGGCGTTCCGTGATATTGTATTCCTGATATGGTAGCAATAAAGAGCGTTTGTCTGACTTCGGACGAAAACGGCTGGAAAATGGTTTTGACTTTGGCAAGTGTTTTTCAAAGCATATGAAGCCGGCATACCAACATTTCGTGTACTTATCGACCTATATATCGTATCCGTCCCTCCAAATTACGTAGACAAAATTTGGAGGTTCGAATGAGCCATGTCCGTCTAACATACTTTTCTATATATATAATATATATATATAACTGAGCCAGCCTCGAACCGTGTATAACATGTTCCGTAATGCCAGCATGCAGAACTCTGTGCTATAAATCATAAATCCCCATCAGCAATCATTCCCTTTATTTCTCAATAAAACCTACAGCTCTGTCTCCCCAGCGGAAATAATTTACAATACAACCGTACTACCGTACTGCCGGTAATGGTGTTCAAGTGTACATTTAATGACATTCCTGATGAATATACTGCGGGACAAAAGAGTATTCGTGTTGTCAAGAACTACGTGAACATACAAAGTAAGATATCGCCATTGTGTTTGTGGTAAAACATCTCTGTCGGAGTTGATTTGAATTATTCATCCGGGTATTGTTAATTGTGTGGGATGTACTGGCACAACGGGCAAAATTGTCCGATCGAACTAGTATCGCATTTATGAATGTAAGAAAATCAATCCACTTTCATCCCTCGATTGACTTAATAGTCCCCATTTCGATTCTTACCTGTTATAGTTTTCTAATTGCTAACAGCTTATATGTCCGCGGTATATTCGTCAATAACTCATGTAAAGATCCACGGTACAAGTTGACGCCAATAATCTAGAATTTCCCATGTCAATTCTCCGCTTACCAAGAAAATACATGCAATCACCATGCATGGTAATCCGTTAAAATCAACTAAGTAGAGAACTAACTTAAAGGGATACTGTACCCAACATGTTGTTGTTGGTTTCTTTTGTCTCCGAGTCGGAGAATAAGGTAACAATTTTTCCATTATTTGAAAGTCTGTTGAGTACGAAGTAGTGTTACGGATGCAAATTTACCGGAATGCAAAAATACAAATTGTCGTTGTCGAGTAATTTTTGTACAGTTTTCAACCAAATGAATCAAATAAAAGTTATATTATATGCATACTAGTCACATATACTCATTTAAGTTATTGTATCATCACTAGTCAGTGAGTGGTTTGAGTTTTCTCCTCGTATCATCATAATGTTCAAACGATCGTGTGTGCGATCGGTTTACAAATCCAGTATCCCTCAATTACTTTATTTGATTACGTCATGTACACGGGAATTCGTAATTTAATTGACGCCATTTTATGGCTCCAGTCATAAATTCAATTTATATCAAATTATTAACTTTTAAATTATTAAATTTTAAGATAGCCTATTAACCTGAGCGTTTACAGAATACATCTTCGACTAAAATTATTTATGTTTCTATATATTATCGATATTAGATCGTTGTTATCACCGGAAATTTATGAAAATGGCGTACAGTACCCCTTTAAAGATACGGGCCGCGTTGCCGGTGGGTATGCTGTTAAAATATTCACCTCCGTCAAAAACCGCCATAAACAGAAAGAATAGTAAAATATAGACAGACCTTGTTCTTACACCAATCAGAAATATGGCATACACAGTATGTTATTGTCATTTGTTTTCCTTTGTTATGTAAACAAAAGCAGAAAACGTTACGTTTGCTGGCTTTTGTTTAGATCCGGATATGGTAAACATAAAGAGCGTTATTTGTTACTGTTTTCCTGATATGGAAATAATAAAGAGCGTTTATATCATTTGTGTGTGATTAACCAATATAATTGCGCTGTATGTAAACAGAAGCAAAACTTCTGTAACACGAGCAGGCTCTTGTTTACCTACACCACCGCACGTCTTGACGACAATATACTATTTAAGCGCTGATTATGTTTGGCACATGAACAAAACTATATATATTTTAATATTCCTTCCGTTGATGGCGATTTGAACAAATATGAATATTTCTGCTACGAACGCGCTTTATTATATATCGCTTTTAAGAGGCGGTCGATGGATCAAACAGCAAAGCAGAATTCAGTCCCCTCATTTGTATACGTCCGTTTTTAAACGGGACGTACATTGGCATTATGTTGTTGGTCTGTCCTTGCATTTGCTATTGGTTTCCGGATGATAACTTTAGATGGTCTCAACTGAAATGTGGTATACGGGTTTACTGGCACAAAGTACAGGTCAAGTTCGAATTGGGTTTCCGCCCGCCAATTTCCACCTGAGTTATTGCCCTTTTTGTTGGAATTACACTCAATTTTCGTTTCCGGTTGATAACTTTAGTAAGTCTGAACTAAATGGAATCCCAATGACCGTCTCTTATATTGCTACTCACATAGTCCAAGTGCAGTAGGTAATAAAGAGCATTCTCCATTATGATCTGCTCTATTCGTTTTCCAAACTCCAGGCAGAGTTATCTCACATCGCTCCGCTGAGATATCACTGCCATACGGACATTTGGTAAGGATTTCTTGCATGTTCTTATTTCTTATGTTTTAGGATTAAAATTGTCTATGTCTGCAATGGCTCAGTCTATATTGTTCTTATCAATACCGAAAGAATTACCATTTTATTGCAAAATAAGATAATAGGTAACTAAATATAGTTCCGACGATGTGTAAAAATATATGCGGTCCGCAAAGTACCATCCTTGTGGCAGTGCTATATCGCAGCGCTAACATAGAGGGCGCTGTATGGAGTTTGTTCGTTTTCATCATAAAATGATGGATTCATTTGTGTATTTTCGCGATGTTTGTTCATTGAAGAATGGTGAGTGCAAGTATTTTTCATTTTTCTTTAGCTAGTAAATTGAAATTTAACGAAAAAGGACAGGGCATCTTTAGGTTGGCTTTGCTAAGATGTTTTTGTTTTGACACTCCTTCATTTTATTTCAGCTTAGGCCCGTTCTTGATTGGCGCATGCCGACATTGGGCACGAGAATGGCATCTATGTTGCCAATCGACGACGAGCCCACACTTAGGAGGAAGATGACTGGCGTGAAAGCATTAGGGAAAGCCCCACCCAAGACTCTTAAACAGCTGCGCCACATGCTGCGCGCAGAGATAAAAGCAATGCAGAAACGAATGGTGAGAATGGAGCGAGGATACTATGGGATAGGCAAGAACATTAAGAACTATGTAGAAAAATATGAGCCTCCAATTCGATTCGTCATGAGAAAGGTGTTTATTTTCGAGTTATGTTCCATGGATAACGTCGATAGAGCTTTAGGGGCAGCACAAGATCCAGATAAATTTGATGAAGATGACGAGAAAGTCGCTATGTTTCAGCAAGCACTAGAGAAAATGAAGGCGTACATTCCAGAAAAATTCGCCGAATTTGTAGAGTATTGTTTCAAAATACTTGAAACGCTAGAAAGGTACTGTGTAAGTTTTTACAACGTGGACGGAGACGCATCATTCGAGACGGGTGATCACTATGAGGAGCAAATTCAAACGTGGTCACGAGGCATAAGGAAGAATCTTAATGACGTCAGTCTGACGTATAAAAAATTCTGTGATCATGGGATACACCACTCCGGTTTCACAGCACCCGTCAGTGCTTTTTGCGATAAATATAACATAGGAACAATCCCTTTTCTCGTTTTGTTTGCCGATGCCTGTACCAATATCAAGAGTTCGTTTTCTCTCATGACAAGTTGGCTGAATGCCGATGAAAACTACGCCGAATTCCTGCGGAATGATATCATTGAATGCGAAAACATCCTCGAAGAAAATCTACCATCCTTAAGAGATTCGCAACAGAGATACCACGCGCTTGTCTTCCGCATGAATCAAACTGAACTCGGGTTAGCGAAGGAGAATTTAGATGAGGAAGACATACGGGGAAAGCTCAAACAGTTGGAGAGAGACGACGAATATATTCTATCTGAACTCAACGGATATAAAATCAGTCTCGAATCGTTTGAGCTCAGGAAGGAGGAGCTTCGTCGAAATACAGCGAATGAGGAATCGGATACTGTGATTCAGAAACAACATGACATATGCGCTGAGATAAAGCATATAAATAGAAGTATACCACTCGTTAAAAGACAAGCAGACATCAATAGGACAAAGCTTGATTGGCACATTGACAAGATTTCAAGGATTGATCAACTTCGAGAAGAAGGCAAGTTTCTACGATCGGAAATTAAAGTTGCTGTGAAAGATAAACAATCTTTAGAAAGTCAACACGAATCTGCGGATAAAACCATTGCAGTTGCTAGGAGAATACATTTGTTCAAAACAGCCAACGATGCAGTGGAACGAATATATTACAATCTTCCTGTTGGGCTTCGAGAGTCTAAGATACCAGCATATACACGAACCGATGGTAAGCGTCACATGAGCCACCCACACATGCTATTTTATGCACGTTACTTTGTGTGTATATTTATATGCAATTTGGAAACGCCATTTACAAACCTGGAGTTCTAAAACACCCATGTTTGAAAAGGAATGAAATGGAGGGCAAGTTGTGAAAAACTTAGATGAACCTCCCTCCCTGCAACACATATGACAAGCTTAGATATGACGGATATGGAGAGTCAATGTGTATAATCATTCGAAAAATTCCGATTGGTTAAATAATCCTCGAATATCATGTTAAAAAAGTGGGGATAGAGTGTGTATATAACGTGTTCAAAAAATATTGGGGGATGTATTTTTGTTCTCAGCGGTCGGTTTTTAAGTTTAAGATTATTATGTTTGCTACACATATTTATGATTCAACAATATGTGATATTAGTCTCGCGTGTAACGGAATCTTTGTCTATAGAACTGAGAACTGAATATATTTAAAAGCGTCATGTTATTTACGTTTAGGGTGGATACACACATGCATGTAATGTCTGTATGTAAAATACATGTATTTTACATGGTCACACCAATCATTGATAGCATTAATCGCCTGTCCGCGATCGTTCCATTTCAACAGGCGAGACAAGTGAGTAGTTATAAGCCAAAATCAAACTAACTGTTATCAAGAGATTTCAGGCCAGTCATAAACATGTCTTTTTTCATGGGTGCCGAAATGAATAAGTCCTGTCTGATATCTGTTGCTGTTTTTCACGAGTTTTAGTTCATTTCGAAAAGTGGATTTGAGTCTGTCGATTTTATACTTGATTTGTTTCTCGTCATTTCTTGGAAACAGGGTCATCCAAAATAAAAATAAATGTGTAGACCTTTGAAGCTCTTTTAGGACGATTGTGATACATGAGTGTTTAATGCCCCACACACTGACTCCCAATTTAATCTCGTCCAGCAAAACCCGAACGGCTCTCTGGCTCCACATTTTGGAAGTGCTATATTAATACACATGGCAATCAACTAACTCATACATGGTGAATTCCTTGTTAAGTGATTTAGCCTAATCGGACAACGCCGAATCGAGCCAGGATAAGGATATTTGTTTCTCGTCTATGCATGGCCTCAGCTCAAATTTTAACAATCCGATGGTGCTCTCATGCCTTGAAAATTTAACGCATTGGAAAATTAAGACAGACAATACCAGTTTGTTGAGATTGCTCGGATAATTTGAGGGCGAGCTCATGTGATAACTTTCAATTGGGATTTCCTTGCATATATCCATTACAGCGCCAAAAACATTAATGCAGGTACAGCGTTGAAAGAAAAAAGAGTCACCCCCCATTTTAACCCAGAATTTACAGAGCAGTAAAATTTGTACAAATGTATATGTTTCTCAGCCCAAAGGATGAACAAGTTCCTAACTGTCACCATTTTAGCCTGTACAGGCTTGAATTATCACATTTTGGACCATAATCCATGATTGGGGGAGGGGGTTGGTTCTCGAAAGTTTCGAATAACTAAGGGATTTAGTTGAATGTATCGGCCGGGATTATCTGGGCAAGAATGTACAACATAATGTTTTACTTAAATATTCCATAGTTGTAAATTATGCGTATATAACACAAGAGAGGAAATGTGACGTAGTTGTGGACTCGTAGCTAGACAACCCTGTTCCCGAATGAAGACATACATGCAGCAACACCACCTTCTGTATACCTTCAAATTTAAAGCTGTACTAATATGTTCATAATTATATGAATAGCATCAATTGCTGCATATGAGATTAATCACTCGTAGCAAACAGGCACGACAGATACGACTGTCAACTACAATATTTACAAATCAGGAGTGGCTTCGTGGCTCCAGGGGGGTAGGACTCATGTTGCTGCATGCCCCCCCTCCGGTCGATGAAATATGTAATGGTCAGTCCGGTAGCTTCTGGTATAATATAGCACCCATGTTGGGGATCATAGCCCCTGCATTGTGGAAATCACTGGTATACAATCAAGAGAAGACTGACAATGATTTAAACAGAACGTCCAACATTTGGGTTATCGCGCGAACAATTATTTTAAGCGGCCTGACGACTTCGTCCAGTCAACGACTCTCTACACGTTCAGAGCTTTACTCACTGTGGTCAAACATAGCCGCAATGATTGGGTTGTCAGCAGACACATATTACATGGTCTGTATGATCCATGTAAAACGCCAAATACACGATATTTACAGAGATTACATGCATGTGTGTATCCACCCTTAATGTCTTCTGACAAGCAGTTCCAAACTGCAATCGTGCTGTTTACAAATTGAGTCTGACTTTAGATGACAACTTTATAGCTTCATGCTATGTCGTATAAATGTTTTGTTTTAAATTAGAGAAGGGGGTGATCTCTTGAATAAATATGGTGCGAAGAATGGAACTCCTCAAAAACATTCATACATGACGTAGGGCTGACGAAGTTATTGTTAAAAGGCACCGTTCTTATTCGTGGCCAGCTTTTCAAATTAATGTCGAAGCGTAGCCAGCTTTCCGCCAACGATCACATTCGCAGCTATCTTTTGATATTCTCAGATAGAACGAGACTAGTTATTCGTATTCAAAGCAGACGAAATAATAAACCAAGTACAGATATCAAACAGTTTAGACGTCCATTCATTGCACCTTCCTCGAACTTTACTCCTATATGATTATACGACAGCCATGGACGCCATTTTGTCGCAAACGTAAACATATCGTATATTGATCACGTGATCAAACAATGCGATTTCAGTGACAGCTATAGCTACGAATACACTTGTCATCGTTTTGAAAATCTGTCTTCAAATGTGATCAATGCCTTGTGACAATGACTCCATCGGCTGAGACAGACAGCAATCACAACTTGACTCCTCGAGCATGCCGGACAGCCATGCCTGTATCGCGACGTACTCTATACTGTAAAGTATACTAGGTACAGTTCTCCCCTCGATACGCCATCAGAACACAACTACACGACTGGTCATTTAAAAAATTCTCACACCACCCCTGTGTACGTGGTATCGCCAAAACCGAGGGTATCGCCAAAACCGAGAATATGGGAAAGTCATTTTCACGTATATGATATGGGGATATGTTTGTTTCTCACCGTAATACAGACATCGAGCATCGTATGTGTATGTCCACACGAAGCATGAGTATTTATCCACCAGTTGTCAATCAGTTTTCCCAGATCAGACCATTAATTTTTTTTTGGCAATTTTTTTCAATGGTGTTTTTGCTTTTGCTCACTCAAATTTTCGAGAACAACCATTCACTAGTATAGTTCCTGGACTTCCACGCTCCCAAAACAAATGCCGGTATATAGTTGAATCTGCCAATGAAGCATAGGATTTGACAAAATTTAATAAATCCTTGTCGTTCTCAATATCCGCGCGATATGAAGGGACCACTGTCGGTCCAGAAAGATGCGAACGGCACAGATGAAGATGCGCTAAACGCCGAGTTTCTGTGCAGTAAATATGCGTACTACTTAAAGAGTTCTGATGAGTTTTCGAGTGTTTTTATGTGTATTTGAGACTGATCAATTGGACTGCGAATGTCAACTGAAATATGAATCCATAACATATTCGAAATAATGTGTGCATATTATATTATGAATGTATTTCAATTGAAATTAATTGAACATCCATCTCAGCATTCAGATTTGCGATCTCAATAACGTGAATGAATGATAACGCGATGCCTTGATCACACGCACGTGAATGCTGCCGTTCGCATGCATTCAGCTAATCGGATATTCGTTTACTATTAACATGCTTGGAGTTTGTATAGACCACACATGCCAGACGACACGCTACGGCGCATCAACGATTTGTTATAATCATGTTTATTTTACAGACTTTATGACTCGTTCCCACTCGAGTAGACCGTTACGTGACAATGAAACCGAATCATCTTATCGAATATATATATATATATATATATATCATATTGGTCCAAATTATGCAATTCTGGCTTTTTTAAGAGTCATCAGATAAAATTGTAACGATTCTATGTTAACACACTAAACATCCGAACATATATGAAAAAAAACACACAACAAAGTTACTGCTATTTATAATAAACACTTCACTGTGGAACATGTGTATACTGCCATGATTGTTATGTGCACATGTAAATTACACAATGGTTTATAACTTTTCTAATTTAGCCCATAGGACCACATATTTTGTGGGCATAATATTTACACAAGACTTCATTATGTTATCGTATAGGTTGCATATACTGTAATTGATATGTATTTTTAACCGAAATGAATCTTATCTTATCAGGGTCTCCGTCCTGAGTTTGGTTTATGGTTCTAACCAAAATTGTTATGGATGTTCAGCGTCACGATGACTTTCAATTCGTATTGTTCGCAGATTTAGTTTTCGGCTTGTTAAGTTCTAGAATTATTCTTTTTCACTTATTTTGAAAAAAAAGTAATATAGCTAAGATTTGCACACAACAATCTAAATGAAATTATGCATAAATCTCCATCATCTTGGGAACTATTACATGAGGTCATCGTACGGGATATACATGTGTTATTTTTTTGGTAGATTCAATATTTTAACGTTATCATTCTTATAGTTTAACGAGGTCAGAAATGACTCTTGTTTCGATTAATGGTCTGCAGTTATAACCGAAAAGTTTGAAAACAAATTATATAACGCACAGCCGGTTATATGGTAAATTTGTCTTATAACTGCATAGGCTTAATATGAATATTTATTTCTTATAATGCCACGCGTTATTTCACAAGAGAACCGCCAAAGTAGACAGTACAATTAAAACGATCGCAAATGTTTGATATTATTTCCGACAACCAAGTCATATACAGCCGTTGTGACACGTTGTCACTCGAAACAATCACATTATCGTTCAATCAAATAACGTCATAAGTTCGTCGAGGTTGATTGGCCAGTGGACCTGTATGCACGCACTGTTCAATTGATCAACATTTGCAACACGTGGTCTTGTTTATTTCGACTGTATCACGAGTTGTTGGTTTCAATTTCAATAATATGCACGTGTTGAAATATCTTGGTACTTATGGTACTTCGTACTTGGTAGTGATGATATATGTTCGGATGTTACAAGAATCGTTACAATTTTATCTAATGACTCTTAAAAAGCCAGAATTGCATAATTTGGAGCAATACGATATATGTATATTCGATAAGATGATTCGGTTTTATTGTCGCGTAACGGTCTACTCGAGTGGCAACGAGTCATAAAGTCTGTAAAATAAACATGCTTATAATAAATCGTTGATACGCCATAGCGTGTCGTCCGGCATGTGTGGTCTATATACAAACTCCAAGCATGTTAATAGTAAACGAATATCCGATTAGCTGCATGCATGCGAACGGCAGCATTCACGTGCGTGTGATCTAGGCATCGCGTTATCATTTATTCACGTTATTGAGATCGCAAATCTGAATGCTGAGATGGATGTTCAATTAATTTCAATTGAAATACATTCATAATATAATATGCACACATTATTTCGAATATGTTATGGATTCATATTTCAGTTGACATTCGCGGTCCAATTGATCAGTCTCAGATACACATAAAAACACTCGAAAACTCATCAGAACTCCTTAAGTAATACGCATATTTACTGCACAGAAACTCGGCGTTTGGCGCATCTTCATCTGTGCCGTTCGCATCTTTCTGGACCGACAGTGGTCCCTTCATATCGCGCGGATATTGAGAACGACAAGGATTTATTAAATTCTGTCAAATCCTATGCTTCATTGACAGATTCAACTATATACCGGCATTTGTTTTGGAAGCGTGGAAGTCCAGGAACTATACTAGTGAATGGTTGTTCTCGAAAATTTGAGTGAGCAAAAGCAAAAACACCATTGAAAAAAATTGCCAAAAAAAATTTAATGGTCTTATCTGGGAAAACTGATTGACAACTGGTGGATAAATACTCATGCTTCGTGTGGACATACACATACGATGCTCGATGTCTGTATTACGGTGAGAAACAAACATATCCCCATATCATATACGTGAAAATGACTTTCCCATATTCTCGGTTTTGGCGATACCCTCGGTTTTGGCGATACCACGTACACGGGGGTGCACACGTTTAACTGTTGATTGTCTTTACCATACATCGACATGTAACGTGGTCGAACATTGCCCGATATATAGGCAAAATAGTGCCCCATACAGTTAGAATGTAAACTCGAAAATAAACAGACTATCGTGTTTTCTAATCGCTATATCTATAAAGCTGCTTTCACAGACCTACGGCTGACGCATACGGCCAACGCATTCTGCTGTCGTTGTTATATGCGCAACGTTTCAAACCGGACATGGGGTTGCGGCTGACACAATTAAACGAAACCGATTTCGAAACTTTTTGAAATCGGATACGTTTAACTGCGTCAGCCGCATCCCCAGTGATATATGTATGGTTTCAAACGTTGCTCCTATAGCTCGTTTCACTTGCCTGCGGCTGACGCATGGGGTTGTCGGGCCAGTCGTAACATTTCAAATCATACATATATCACTAGGGGTCGCGGCTGACGCAATTAAACGCATCCGAATTCGAATAGTTTTGAAATCGGTTGCGTTTAACTGCGTCATCCGCAACTCCAGCGATATATGTATGGGTTGAAACGTTGCGCCTACAAACCGATAGCCGCATGAGTTAGCCGCGTGCGTCAGCCGCAGGTTTATGAAAGCAGCTTTACCCGATAGCCGCATACATTGGCCGCATGCGTTGGTCAATCGCATGTCTGTGAAAACAGCTTTACATGGGTATCCAGTCCTGTCGCGTGTACATATTACAGAGTGTCCCAAATGTTCAACTTTGATCAACTGGGACGAGCTGATTTAATCGGACATGGATCGTTGAACCTTCAAATGTGTATTTTGGTAAAGGACGGATAAGATATGTCAATAAATACACGAAATATTCATCTACATAGTTTAAACAACAAGCAGACGTCACGAATACCCCCTTCAAAATCACACATATTCGACGAACAGGTATACATGTACATATCTCTTTAATATTTGCCCGGTTCTGTGCAATGAAACCATAAGAGTTCTTTATCATTGACAGACATATATTTTGACTTCTTGGCCGCCTGACAAAACTAAAAACGTGATGAAATGCCTTCTCAATAGTTGACCAATTATTCTCGGTTATCTAGAAGGAACAAATAGATGTTATATTCCTTCCATGACTGGAGTTTCCTGAAAATTTGCGAAAACTCTGTGCCGATGCATTATCTTATATATGCGAGTCTCCCATAGGGAGCCTCGCATTAATAAGATAATAAATTGGCCGAACAATATTTAACTTGACATTGTGGCCGGATTCGTCATCTCCAGTTTAAACCTCCGAGTTTAAACCTGGTTTAAACCTACATTGGCGGTCCAACCAAACCGGGTCTAGGGGGGGGGCGTTTTTGTCGTTCAGTTACCAACTATTTGACAACTCGATTTGGTGATATGAGCATACAGTCAAACTACCCTCTTACCTATCGGACTGAAAGACAAGTCGATATAATGGTTAATGACATGTCATAAATCACCGCGAACGCGTGCACGATTTATTCATTGAGAAATGAGTATCGCTCATGGACCATTAATCCGATCTCTTTGTGGGTTTAAATCAATCTGACAAATGGCATGTCTCTCAACACGAGCTTCACGCGCTGTTTATCACTTTGTTTGTGATTGATTTTCTGCAAGATGCTTTACCCGCAAAGACAAAATTTGGTGTATTTACATGTATATATTAAAGGGTATAAGAGCTGTATATCTGTATGTCCGTTTGTCTGTTCGCAACTGTTCTAAAACTGATTTAAAAATTGTGTTGTTAAATTGAGTAAGGAGTTGTATCTAACAGGAAACAATATTTCAAATTTATATTAATATTTGTTTGTTTTAAATTTAATATATATTGTTTTTAAATTAAAATGTTCAAGTGATCAAAATGTGCGCAAATGTGACGCAGGCTCCTGTCGCGCGAAGAGGCCACAGGCCCCTCTGATGCTGAATAAAGGCTCCATAATCGAGTCAATCCTGGACCAAGAGGTCAGTCAAGTGAAAGCAATTTGTTTATGAGTACACACCAGGAGCGGAATCTGAAATGTTTGAAGTGGGCAACTATACAGAGGCACATCTTTTAATAAAGAAATCTATTACATGCGTTGCTTTTTTTCAATGTAATAAATTTTCCGTCATGCAGAAAATGAAAAAGTTCCCAGGTTTTGAACTGGTGGAATATTATGGGAATTTATGGGCGGAGCCAGATTAGAGCTTTGTGGCATGATCTACATCAAAATAAGTTATCAAATTTGACTCATGTAGCAATATAAGTTTAGGATTGCAAACTATGTGTATAGCATATCTGGTCACGCAGTAGCATCGTTTTTGGTGTCAAAATTAAAACGTTGAACCATTCAAATGAATTCGTAGAAAACACCAGTATTTGTGATTGCCACAAGCCAAAACAATACCACATGATAGTTGTAAACATCATACTGAAGGAACATGTCCATATCTGAGCAAAGCTCGCGTGCGAATGAATCAACTGTGACGTGATAACACCAGTCGGCAGCCGCCACTTAGACACACCCTCACTCGAGATAATTTACAGCTCCACCCTTTGATTGATTGTTTGACAATTCTAAACCGCGATGAAGAAAAGACGGATTCGTCATCTCGGCGGATTCGTCATCTCCGCTTTAAACCTCCGAGTTTAAACCTGGTTTAAACCTACATTGGCGGTCCAGCCAAACCGGGTCTAAGGGGGCGTTTTTGTCGTTCAGTTGCCAGCTAATTGACAACTCGATTCGGTGATATGGTTATGCAATCAAACTACCCTCTTACCAATCGGACCAAAAGATAGGCCGATATAATGGTTATTGACACGTTATAAATTATCGTGACCGCATGCACGCTCAACGGATTTATTCATTGAGAAACAAGTATCGCTCATTGACTATTAATCCGATCTCATTCTGTGTTTAAATCAATTTAACAAAGGGCATGTCTCTCAACACGAGGTTCGCGCTATTTACATGTATATCTGTATATATTAAAGGGTATAGGAGCTGTCTATCTGTGTGTCCGTTTGTATGTTCGCAACTGTTCCCCAATACCCCCTGGACCGATTTCAATCAAGTTAGGTGTGGTGATTCGTGTGGTATAACGGCGTTAGGTTTTAACAAAAATTGACGTAAAAATAAGTAAAATATAATTTAAATAAAAATGAAAAAATGGTGTTAAATTGAGTAAGGAGTTGAATCTAAAAAGAAACAAAATTTAAATTAACATTTTGTTTGTTTTAAATTTAGTTAATGTTTTAAAAAAAATAAAATGTTCAAATGATCCGAATGTGCGCAAAGCCCCTCTGGCGCTGAATAAAGTCTCCAGAGTCGAGTCAATCCTGGACCAAGGCTATTTGCTTAAGAGTGCACACCATAAGCGGCATCTGAACTGTTGGAAGTGGGCAACCATGCAGAGGGACAGTTTTAATAAAGAAATATTTTACATGCGTTGATTTTTTTTCAATGTCATAAATTTCCCGTCATGCAGAAAATCAAAAAGGTTCCCAGGTTTTGAACTGGTAGAATATTATGGGAATTTATGGGCGTAGCCAGAGTAGATCTTTGTGGTATGATCGACATCAAAATAAGTTATCAAACTCGCGTGCGAATGAATCAACTGTGACGTGATAACACCAGTCGGCAGTCGCCACTTAGACACGCCATCACGCGAGATTATTTACAGCTCCACCCTTTGATTGATTGTTTGACAATTCTAAACCGCGATAAAGAAAAGACGGATTCGTCATCTCAAGTTTAGCCTCGATAAAGCTGGTTTTAGCTGGACCGCCGAATTAGATGGTTTAGTTGCCGGTTTAAGCTTATAAAACGCAAAACCAATATTGAAATTGACAAAGACTTATCCCCATACGCTGTATATGTGTGACTGCTGCTCGCTTATAAATTTCCAATCAAAATATGACCGCTGTCGTAATTATTGATTTTCGCAATCAATAAAACGAGGCGGTCCGCATTAGGAAAGTACGTTTAATTATCTCGACGACACAGAGACACTACTGCTAAACCATTGGTCTGGCTGGACCAGGTTTAAACCATAGATGACGAATGCGTCACTTATACCCGTGGTCTCGGATTTAAACCACGGATTTTGCTGACTCACGGCGGTTTAAACCTAGAGGTTTACGTATACCAGGTTTAAACCTGAGATGACGAATCCGGCCCTCAAGTATAGCCTCGGTAAAGCTCGTTTAGCTGGACCGCCGAATTAGATGGTGTAGTTGCCGATTTAAGCTTATAAAACGCAAACAAAATATAGAAATTGACAAAAACTTATCCCCACACGCTTTATAGGTGTGAGTGCTTCTCGCTTATACATTTCCAATCAAAATATGGTCGCTGCCGTAATTATTGATTTTCGCAATCAATAAAACGAGGCGTCCGCATTAGGAAAGTACGATCAATTATCTCGACGATACAGAGACACTACTTCTAAACCACTGGTCTGGCTGGACCAGGTTTAAACCAGATATGACGAATGCGTCACTTAGACCTGCGGTCGCGGGTTTAAACCACGGATTTTGCTGACTCACGGCGGTTTAAACCTAGATGTTTACGTAGACCATGTTTAAACCTGAGATGACGAATCGGGCCTGTAAGTCAGTACATTATTTTATATATGCGAGGCTCCCGATGGGAGACTCGCATATATAAGATAATTCACTGGCATATGATCTTTAATACTGCAGCTCCCGTCATGAAAGGGTTAAGGTACAATCTGTGATGGGCCATCTTCAATGTTTTATACATTTGTTGGTTGAACATATTTTATTGTGAATTTTTGACCCACTAATTTGGCACTAAATACAGAAAATATATACATTCAAGATAACAAGAACTATTGCGGGTGCACAGGGGATAGCAGCACAATTCACCGAACTTATCAGAACCCCTCTCCGCATGCGTTCAGTTGCTAATTAAAGATTAAGGTTATGCTATGGGCGTGGATATCGAGGATGGATATGGATATGGTAGAAGAATAGCTGGCTCGTTAGACCCACATCTAAAAATAGAATCTTTGGGTCTAAAATTGGTTGTACTAAAATATTCCTAAAATATCAAAAACCCAAAAAAAAAAATTTCAAAACTTCAAAAAAAAATTTTTCCAAAAAATTTCAAAAACCCGAAAATTAATTTTTTCCACAAAAAATTTCCAAACTTCCAAATTATCAAAACCCCAAAATTTCAAAACCCTCAAAATTATTTCTCTAAAAAAAAAGGTTAAATAAAAAATTTATAACGAGTTTTTTCGGTTTCTGATAATCTCGATATTAAAAAATATCGAATGTTAAATTATTTGCTCGTAATATCTTTCGTTATTTTTTTGTTCAAATATTTTTCATGAATTTATTAATCGATGTTTAGAAATAGCTTTATTGGACATTGTGACCAACGGTATGAATGCATACATTCCAGTGTTTTATCGGACGCAGTTCATATAATTGTCATACCTGAAAATAGACACTATTACTTTTTACATAAATAATAAAGAGCGTTTATTCTTTACACTCTCTCTATCCCATATGACAGGCGTGTATTTTCGTCAATTATTGGAAGTATTGAAATGTACTATGTTGAATCCCTAACGGTCGAAAATTGTAAGGCGAAATTACAACCCCCCAGAATGAACTGTCATATTGAATGAATGATGATTTAATCTCAGCCATTTTTACATGGAACATGAGCGATGTACACTCAATCACACACGCCACATTGGTGTTAACAATGTGTCTTTCACACCTTTGCTTTACCAAATGAATTATATTATTTCCCCGGTCACAGCTATATGGTATTCAGAAAACAAATCGATTTAGAACAAAACGAGTTAGTATCAATTAAGGTTGATAAACTGTGTCATTCACGCGATAATTAGTTATCCATAAAACATGCATACATATTACGTCAGGTCGTGAGACACTCAATTATACAAATTGCTTTGATCACATTGTTATAACAACATTACGTAATAACCCCTTATCACTCCAGTCACACTTACGATCATTTTGTATGCCGAAAACTCCAGGTAGCACCGATGATGTAACATTATATCACTGCTATTGTACCAATGATAGGTTCATACATGTTCTATGTTTAAAAAAATAGATAATCTGCAGGTGTTCACTTGACAACAGATTTTGTACACTCAATCACAGACCAACGTGATAATACCAGCCCACACCCAACCCCCAAGTTACCTATAATTCTGCTGTGGTTAAGCCACAACAACAACAACAACAACAACAACACCAACAACAACAACAACAACAACAACAACAGTCACCAAGCGACATAACATCCTGTTTTGATGATCCAATGGCCAATGTCCATAAAGATTTTATTTCCGATGCAAGTCATATTTCAGACTAACTCCTGAAAAGTTACCTATAATTCTGCTGTGGTTAAGCAGTCCATTATTTAGGGCATACCTGTATGTAGGCCTACCAGTGGATGAATAGTCTGCCGGAGAAGTACTGTGTAGACAGGTCTTGTCGGTAAGAAAGTCAGACGAGTAGTGAAGGCTCGGCTATTAAAACATAGTAATGCGATAGCGAACATCAAACGAGTCTGCGCACGCATATCTGTCAAAGGATACAAGGGCAGTCATTGGTCAATTTATCCCCGGTGTCAGCTCAGTACAATGGCAGTCATTGGTCAATTTATCCCCGGTGTCAGCTCAGTACACAATCGGCACGAAGCCGCAGGTCATAATTACTCTTACGAATGAAGAGCGTTGAACATATACGAAATTATTACACGAATGAACTGAAATTTATATTTCACATCTTACCAACAACAGATACAGACATAGTCATAGTGTTATATTATCTTACATGTACCCATGCTATGACATACTTAAAGGGGGATAATGCACACACGGTGTGTGGAATGTTAAAGTGACACGGGGGTAAGGGACGTTATGTAATATTGGTGTGTGAATATTAAAGGAGCATTCTCGCTATACAAACCCCCCTCCCCACTTATAGATATATAACGAAGACGAGAATAACATGTTGATGAAGTTTATTGAAATTTAATCATTGTCTGAATCTTCGACCGTTAGATTTACTTCTAAGAGTTTCTTGAATTTTCTCATCGCTTCATCTGCAGCCCATTCATTATTATATCCGCGTTTGGTCAGTTTGACCATTTTCTTCACTAATCGTATGACACTGATCTTTTCATTTTCTTCTTATTATTAGACAAACCTCCATCAGACACTCTCTTGTTGGTTTGTTTGGACGCTTTACGTGTGTTTGTCAACTTATTTGCTGCAACTTCTGCTTTGGCCATTTCAATCGCTTGCGCTATGGGTGTCACCACGTTAATAATTGGTTTTAGAACGTCTTCTTCACTATCACTAGTTTTAGTTTTGTCAATAAAGTAGCGACCCTCATTATCTGGCGTTAACTTCCCATCAACCATATCTCTGAAATGTTTTCTCCACATTTCAATATCGGCTGGAATATACGTGATCGACATGTTTCTTCAAAATGTACAGGTCACTCTTTTTTCTGCATTTATTTTAGAAAGTTTATCGTCTCTTATAAAAATCGATTATTGGCCATGAATGCCAAATGCACCATGATAGTTATCGATGTCAATAATGCGTTTCGTTGAGATCTTGATTGAGTATGCACCAATCAATGAGCAAATAAATGAGCAAGCAGGATGTTATTCGCTTGGTGGCTGTTGTTGTTGTTGTTGTTGTTGTTGTTGTTGTTGTTGGGGGTGATGATACTGTTGTTGTTGTTGTTGTTGTTGTTGTTGTGGCTGATGATACTGTTGTTGTTGCTGTTGTTGTTGTTGTTCTGAAGGCGTGTGTTTAACTTTGATATGACGCTTCAAACTATCTTGCCAAGCATAGACACTTAAGCACTCTTCACATTGATACTTCATTTAACTAGTTCAGGCTGTCGTTCACAACGTCTCTTAGTGTTGTTTGTACTGGATACAAATTTATCACATTAGCTACAATACAACCTACCTATCCAAATGTCAATGCAATTATGAGTGATTTCAATATGAACACTCTATTATATAGATATGTGTAACCTGGTGACTGACATGATGATACAGTTATGCACTAAATAAAGGACTGCTTAACCACAGCAGAATTATAGGTAACTTTTCAGGAGTTAGTCGGAAATATGGCTTGTTGCCATTCATCGGAAAGCTCTCGCCGCCGGCGGATGTTGTTGGCGGCGGCATTGCGGTGGTGTTGTTGTTGTTGTTGTTGTTGTGACACCGGCGGCGGCGGCGGCGGCGGCGGCGGCGGCGGCGGCGGCGGCGGCGGCGGCATTGCAGTATTTTACTGCGGGGGTCCGCCGGCGGCGGACCCCGGCGGCGGCGGCGGCACCGCCGCCGCAGTAAAATACCGCAATGCCGCCGCCGCCGCCGCCGCCGCCGCCGCCGGCGTCACAACAACAACAACAACAACAACAACAACACCACCGCAATGCCGCCGCCAACAACATCCGCCGGCGGCGAGAGCTTTCCGATGAATGGCAACAAGCCATATTTCCGACTAACTCCTGAAAAGTTACCTATAATTCTGCTGTGGTTAAGCAGTCCTTTATTTAGTGCATAACTGTATCATCATGTCAGTCACCAGGTTACACATATCTATATAATAGAGTGTTCATATTGAAATCACTCATAATTGCATTGACATTTGGATAGGTAGGTTGTATTGTAGCTAATGTGATAAATTTGTATCCAGTACAAACAACACTAAGAGACGTTGTGAACGACAGCCTGAACTAGTTAAATGAAGTATCAATGTGAAGAGTGCTTAAGTGTCTATGCTTGGCAAGATAGTTTGAAGCGTCATATCAAAGTTAAACACACGCCTTCAGAACAACAACAACAACAGCAACAACAACAGTATCATCAGCCACAACAACAACAACAACAACAACAACAGTATCATCACCCCCAACAACAACAACAACAACAACAACAACAACAACAACAACAACAGCCACCAAGCGAATAACATCCTGCTTGCTCATTTATTTGCTCATTGATTGGTGCATACTCAATCAAGATCTCAACGAAACGCATTATTGACATCGATAACTATCATGGTGCATTTGGCATTCATGGCCAATAATCGATTTTTATAAGAGACGATAAACTTTCTAAAATAAATGCAGAAAAAAGAGTGACCTGTACATTTTGAAGAAACATGTCGATCACGTATATTCCAGCCGATATTGAAATGTGGAGAAAACATTTCAGAGATATGGTTGATGGGAAGTTAACGCCAGATAATGAGGGTCGCTACTTTATTGACAAAACTAAAACTAGTGATAGTGAAGAAGACGTTCTAAAACCAATTATTAACGTGGTGACACCCATAGCGCAAGCGATTGAAATGGCCAAAGCAGAAGTTGCAGCAAATAAGTTGACAAACACACGTAAAGCGTCCAAACAAACCAACAAGAGAGTGTCTGATGGAGGTTTGTCTAATAATAAGAAGAAAATGAAAAGATCAGTGTCATACGATTAGTGAAGAAAATGGTCAAACTGACCAAACGCGGATATAATAATGAATGGGCTGCAGATGAAGCGATGAGAAAATTCAAGAAACTCTTAGAAGTAAATCTAACGGTCGAAGATTCAGACAATGATTAAATTTCAATAAACTTCATCAACATGTTATTCTCGTCTTCGTTATATATCTATAAGTGGGGAGGGGGGTTTGTATAGCGAGAATGCTCCTTTAATATTCACACACCAATATTACATAACGTCCCTTACCCCCGTGTCACTTTAACATTCCACACACCGTGTGTGCATTATCCCCCTTTAAGTATGTCATAGCATGGGTACATGTAAGATAATATAACACTATGACTATGTCTGTATCTGTTGTTGGTAAGATGTGAAATATAAATTTCAGTTCATTCGTGTAATAATTTCGTATATGTTCAACGCTCTTCATTCGTAAGAGTAATTATGACCTGCGGCTTCGTGCCGATTGTGTACTGAGCTGACACCGGGGATAAATTGACCAATGACTGCCATTGTACTGAGCTGACACCGGGGATAAATTGACCAATGACTGCCCTTGTATCCTTTGACAGATATGCGTGCGCAGACTCGTTTGATGTTCGCTATCGCATTACTATGTTTTAATAGCCGAGCCTTCACTACTCGTCTGACTTTCTTACCGACAAGACCTGTCTACACAGTACTTCTCCGGCAGACTATTCATCCACTGGTAGGCCTACATACAGGTATGCCCTAAATAATGGACTGCTTAACCACAGCAGAATTATAGGTAACTTTTCAGGAGTTAGTCTGAAATATGACTTGCATCGGAAATAAAATCTTTATGGACATTGGCCATTGGATCATCAAAACAGGATGTTATGTCGCTTGGTGACTGTTGTTGTTGTTGTTGTTGTTGTTGTTGGTGTTGTTGTTGTTGTTGTTGTTGTTGTGGCTTAACCACAGCAGAATTATAGGTAACTTGGGGGTTGGGTGTGGGCTGGTATTATCACGTTGGTCTGTGATTGAGTGTACAAAATCTGTTGTCAAGTGAACACCTGCAGATTATCTATTTTTTTAAACATAGAACATGTATGAACCTATCATTGGTACAATAGCAGTGATATAATGTTACATCATCGGTGCTACCTGGAGTTTTCGGCATACAAAATGATCGTAAGTGTGACTGGAGTGATAAGGGGTTATTACGTAATGTTGTTATAACAATGTGATCAAAGCAATTTGTATAATTGAGTGTCTCACGACCTGACGTAATATGTATGCATGTTTTATGGATAACTAATTATCGCGTGAATGACACAGTTTATCAACCTTAATTGATACTAACTCGTTTTGTTCTAAATCGATTTGTTTTCTGAATACCATATAGCTGTGACCGGGGAAATAATATAATTCATTTGGTAAAGCAAAGGTGTGAAAGACACATTGTTAACACCAATGTGGCGTGTGTGATTGAGTGTACATCGCTCATGTTCCATGTAAAAATGGCTGAGATTAAATCATCATTCATTCAATATGACAGTTCATTCTGGGGGGTTGTAATTTCGCCTTACAATTTTCGACCGTTAGGGATTCAACATAGTACATTTCAATACTTCCAATAATTGACGAAAATACACGCCTGTCATATGGGATAGAGAGAGTGTAAAGAATAAACGCTCTTTATTATTTATGTAAAAAGTAATAGTGTCTATTTTCAGGTATGACAATTATATGAACTGCGTCCGATAAAACACTGGAATGTATGCATTCATACCGTTGGTCACAATGTCCAATAAAGCTATTTCTAAACATCGATTAATAAATTCATGAAAAATATTTGAACAAAAAAATAACGAAAGATATTACGAGCAAATAATTTAACATTCGATATTTTTTAATATCGAGATTATCAGAAACCGAAAAAACTCGTTATAAATTTTTTATTTAACCTTTTTTTTTAGAGAAATAATTTTGAGGGTTTTGAAATTTTGGGGTTTTGATAATTTGGAAGTTTGGAAATTTTTTGTGGAAAAAATTAATTTTCGGGTTTTTGAAATTTTTTGGAAAAAATTTTTTTTGAAGTTTTGAAATTTTTTTTTTTGGGTTTTTGATATTTTAGGAATATTTTAGTACAACCAATTTTAGACCCAAAGATTCTATTTTTAGATGTGGGTCTAACGAGCCAGCTATTCTTCTTATGGTCTCGCAGCGATATAGGATTTACATGATTTACGTGAGCCGATCCGCCTGAGGTTGAAATGGATGATTGCGCTATCGCAAATATACGTTTGTTCAAGTTGTCGATGTAGGGTGGGATATCAAAAATAAAAAAAAGTTAATCTTTGACAGAAAATTAGCACATTTAGTTCGCACAATCGTTTCCACAAACGCGCTCTACAGTCGCTGTATATGGGTCAAGAAAAAAAGAATAGGCCGAAATCATCATATTTGGCAAAATTCAGATCGATGCAGTTGTTTTAAAGCCTATACAATGCAAAATGGTCAAGTTTCTTTTGCCCGCATTTTAACCATTTCTATACTAAATACTCATTGAACATTTCCCTCCAATAAACATGACTTCTTCTGCACATTTATTATCTGTCTGCTTATTTTTCATAAACATCCCTCCATATGAATAATAGAGGATTCCAATGTATACTTGTATAACTGAATGGGAGAATCCATCCAGTATAGACACGGTTATATGGTATGGACCTTTACATTTTCCATCGTCTATTTCCAGATAATCTTGACAGGGGATGCGTCCTTGTGGCCGAGCTGATCGACAACGATTGGGTTACGTTCTATAGACACTTACCATTCTTTCCAAGGAGAGGTGCGCATGTCATCGAAGAGGACCTGAGCTATTTTCGGAAGGTTGGCGCACGTGACGCAAGCAAATTTTCGGCCACCAAATGCTTAGAACGGTGGCGGCGTCATCATAACCGAGCAACATTTGATGACTTAACGCAGACGTGCAAACATATTAAGAGGAATGACATTGTGCATCGGCTACATCTGATGCTTCACCCGCCTCGTGACCCGAATGCAGATAGTGATGATATCCCTCCACCGGTACCGGTTGAACTTATTCCATTTTATAGGCAAGTCGAGAAATATGACAAGATGAGAAAGGAAAATAAAATCTGATGCTTGCGGCTGACATAACCCGTTCTATATTAAAGATGCATAATCCTAATTAATACTCGCAAATTACTATTTCCTTGGCTTCGGGGGTAAAATATATTTGATTCGAGTCGAGGAACCATCCATCAATGATCATAGTGGTCAGATATCGATTTTTAAATCTATTATTTTTTCACCACCGATAACTTGCAGTGGCCCAGTAACAGTCCGACGAGAAGACGGTCTCAGACCAAATTGCGGATGAAGATGGATAACTCTAAAATCAAGTGGATTTTCACATAGACAAATCGGCAAAATTTCGTTGAACAAAATGTTGATAAATAACAGGTTTTTGGCAATTTTATACTATAGTCGTCTGTGCTCAGCATTATTTTTCGGCAATTAATCGATTCTGATAACTGAAGCGGTATTTTAAAACATGTTGTTGTTGTTGTTGTTATTGTTGGAATCTGATGATATGGTGACCATCATCGGATTGAGTACCTTTAAATAAATTTGTTATTTAATTATATAAATATATAATGGAATGGTTTATTATTCATTTGGATGGATGTTATGGTAATAACAGACGACAGGTAATTAACAGATAATACAAGAGCATATTCAGTGGTGGTGGAAATGTTCAAAATGAGTTTTTAGCATAGAAAGGGTTAAGTGCGATTCAAACAAGGTGCGACATGATTGGAGGGATTGGATATGAATATATAGATATTAAAGATACGGGCGGCGTTGGCGGTGGGTATGGTGTTAAAATATTCACCTCCGTCAAAAACCGCCATAAACAGAAAGAATAGTAAAATATAGACATACTTTGTTCTTATACCAATCAGAAATATGGCATAAACAGTATGTTATTGTCAATTTTGTTTCCTTTGTTATGTAAACAAAAGCAAAAAACGTTACGTTTCCTGGCTTTTGTTTAGATCCGGTTATGGGAACATAAAGAGCGTTATTTGTTACTGTTTTCCTGATATGGAAATAATAAAGAGCGTTTATATCATTTGTGTTTGATTAACCAATAGAATTGCGCTGTGTTATGTAAACAGAAGCACAACTTCTGTAACATGAGCAGGCTCTTGTTTACGTACACCATCGTACGTCTTGACGACAATATACCATTTAAGCGCTGATTATGTTTGGCATAAGAACAAAACTATATATATTTTTAAATTCCTACTGTTGATGGCGATTTGAACAAATATGAATATTTCTGAAACGAACGCCGCCCGTGCCTTTAACTGTTTGCCAAAGTATATAATCAATCGCCAAATGATGAAAACGAGATATTTCACAAGAACCACTATACATGCAAATCAAATGCATCGTTCATTATTGTGAGTGATTTAATTATACGCATCCGCAATCGAGACATAATTATGAATGTATGTTTTTCTTTGTTACACACCCTGTGGTGTGTTATTTTTGTCGACATATCGCTTTAGAGGGGTCAGAATCACCACATCCAGATGCAAGCGATGTCATTTACGTTGATACAGGTGACATACACACAGTGGCTAAACCATACAAACATATAATCGGAAGTTGCTTTCGCCAAGACGAAAAATTCTATTTTTAGTACATAAATACTACTGAAGAATCAAATCAACACCATAAAAACAAGTTTTCAGACCGGATGGACGGTTTCCCCACAGCAATACACATCAGTATAAATCGTACAAATACCCATTTGCCGATCGAAAGGGGGCTCCATTTGAGCGAAGGGCTCTTTTTTATAGATAAAATCTGCCTTTGGTCACTTCAGAAAATAATTTTCTCGCAAACATTCCCTCTTCAAATGTCATTTTAACACATATACAGCATGGATCGGAAATCCCGCTATATCGCAACGGAAAGGCCGTTATGTGTGCAACATATATTGACATTACTTTGTCTCGTGTGTATTCACAAGTAGAGACTATTTATTTGGACACCCAACTCGTCAGTCTCTGTACGCCTAGTTGTGTACGACGACAATCGCCAGTTGCGACGTTGTACAGGAATCGTATAGTAATGATATGTTCCTTTCGACCCATTTATCTTCGAAATGTCACGCCATTGAATAAAACAAGGTATTCTTATTAACATTTGGCGACCTTTATTCGACTCCGCAAGTAACAGCACTGCGCATTTGGGGGTGGAGGCTATGTTATATTCTGTGATGAAATTGCGTATGCGTGGGAATTTACTAATATAAAAACTACAGGTCGTATGTGCACCATCGCCTTATATTTACGGTGATGTGACGAAGGGGTCGTGACTGCGAGTGCCTCCTTGTGTATCACTACATGAATATTGAATGACTAGTCCCGAAATGTCCTACAAGTACCAGCTTCGAGTTGCACCTCTTGTGTTGTAATTTTCCGGCAGAGATTCACAGACAAACGATTGGAGAAAATTACTCCCCCCACCCCAACCCCACCCTGTCCATTGGTAGTTCGATTTGGATTCATATTGAAAATCCAAAACAATGGGGGGGGGGTAGATAGCGCTCGCACATCACAAAGCCCATGGATACAGGACCATATATATGTCCACATTTTAGACACAGTATCTCCAATAAAACCACATATGTCCACAGAAGTAAACTTGGCTAAGATATGTGTGGATAAGACATATTGTGTCACAATCGGGACGACAATATCGCAATTGTCTATGTTCATTAACTGGAGAAACAACGATAGATAGACTGTATTTTACGGTTCACTGTGCCTAAATATGTCTTCTGATCATAATATCGATCAGAAAAGGTGTGCTATGTACGGAAGTACCCCGTTAAGAGAGATGTCATGGGATGTCGATTTTTGTTGTATATGCATATTTCAGTTTCCTGTCGCTTAAATCAACAACTCACTCCAAGTGCCGATGACGAACATTCAAGACTTTTAAAGGTGTTATGTTTTTCAATAAATTTACTTCTACATTATTATATTATGTTTACTTAATTTTATTTGAAATGCTGTTGGTACTTATATTGAACAGATTAGAGCTTCATCTCTTGAGTCACCGGAAAACTTTAGAAGTAATATGCATGAAATATATATACATACATGCATGTAGATCAGAAGTCTTCAATTACGTACCATGCTTTTCGATGAACTACATCAGGTAATTCAATGTCATAATACATTTTAAAATAGATTTCAAATACACTTAAAGTTTTCAGCACGGTATCTACTGATAAACATAGTTACGTTCGGTGCTTGAATACATAAAAACAAATTTGGTCGAGAAATCGGGAAACGGATGTGGAATGAAACAGTGCCTTCGTCGTGTGATTGAAGGTTAATAATGACAATCGGGAGGCGGAACATGTCTAATATGGAAACCTAATTCATGGTTTCATCTTTGCACACAAATCCCATCATCACAACTTGACGTAAAGATTTTTGACAACCAGTGATCAGCAACTTAACCGACTAGGCGTACAGAGACTGGCGAATGAGGTGTCCAAATAAATAGTCTCTATTTTCAGATTGTGAATACATTCGAGCCAAATAATGTCAATATATGTTGCACATATAACGGACTTTCCGTTGCAATATATTTCCGATCCATGCTGTATATGTGTTAAAATGACATTTGAAGAGGGAATTTTTGCGAGAAAATTATTTTCTGAAGTGATCAAAGGCAGTTTGTATCTATAAAAAAGAGTCCTTCGCTCAAATGGAGCCCGCTTGCGATCGACAAATGGGTATGTACAATTTGTACATACGTTTATTGCTGTGGGGAAACCGTCTATCCGGTCTAAAAACTTATTTTTATGGTGCTGTTTTGATTCTTCAGTAGTATTTATGTTCTAAAAATAGAATTTTTCGTCTTCGGCGAAAGCAACTTCCGATTATATGTTTGTACGGTTTAGCCACTGTGATACAGCCTAACTGAAAATGGAAATCGTATCGAAAGAATGAATGTCAATATGGAGAGCTCCGGTAACATCACGGTTGTTCTGGTATATCCAATATATATTTATGGGCTATGCAATAAATATAGAGCCAAGTTCGGGTTACGGGGGTTTGCGGTTATAGTACTCGGGTGGTTGGCGTAATGATACCACACTCGGCTCTCTTGGTATCTTTACGCCAATCACTCGTGTAACGATCGGTAACTCTGTGGATGGGGACTATTCCTGGCGATTTGGTCCTCTGTTGAGTTTCGACTGTATTTTTAAGCGACGATTTATATTCTATATCGAGCCGTCGGTGGCTTTTAAAAAACGTCGAAAACAACGCCATTAGAACCGTATTTCGTGACATTCATAGCGCTATCATGAAACTATTGTCATCGGACACCATTATGTGTAAAAAATAAAAGTTAAAAAAATAATCCCGAAATTTACAGAGGGCTATACCGAGGGCTCTGATTCGCAATCGAATAATCGGTGCTCTGCGAATAACTCTGTGCCTGCTTGAGATAATATATAGTGTATACTATCAGCATGCTTTAAAGTGGTACTGTACACTAAATCCGTCCATTTGTGGGACCATCTCCTATTATACTCAACAGAATATATGCAACAAATGAATGCATTTGAACCATGGATGAGTGCAGAATACACGCATGTGCTCTATGAACGATGTAACAATATGGTAATTATAATGAAAAGGAGTTTATGACTCGAGTCATAAACTCCTTTTCATTATAAGTACCATGTACATATACATGTAGATAGGTTTTCTAACTTGTTCTTTTATATTTTTAAGTGAGCGATATATATAATTTGTTTGTTTTTTTAATTAATAATAAAGGCATGGCCTGACTCAGTTATCATTGTTATGGAACCTCATTGGCATACTATGGCTTTAGCCCCGCTAAATGATTAGCCCGTGTGAGCGACAGGCATACTAAACGAACGGAGTAACATCTAAACACGGGGCTAAACCCATGTGGTGCCACCTCATCTGTCCAGAAATCGAACCATAGTTTCTAGCATACTGAATGGCTCCGGACCTCCGATCAGTCATCACATTGCTACACAATACACACATACGTTATCATTTCACACCCAAGGTATGGACCTGCAGTAATCCACCTGGTTTTAACACTGGATTGTATAACAATAACACCAGACAACACTGTCAAATTTATGTTGGGGTTAGATTTTGTGTCAGTTTTAGGCAGGTTTATGCATGGTTTGATTCACAGAATATAGCACCTATTTTAATATGATTAAAGCAGATTGGGATATAATTGTTTCACACATTTTGTCAATAATAATGGTAGGATGGCTCACATATTTAGTGACCTGTAAAATAGATAGTGGAACATGATTGAAAACAAGAGTGAACAAGGAATGGTATTCCCAATAACAAAATTATATAAAAAATAAAAAATGGCTCAAAAAGTGTCAAATATGGTATAAGGGTGGTGGGTCCCAAACGTTCCCGAGGAAAAAATATTTTGTTTGCAAGTGGGGTTGGTGGGTACCTTGAAGTCCGAAAAAGTTTTTTTTAAATGGTTCAAAAAGTGTCAAATATGGTATAAGGGTGGTGGGTCCCAAATGTTCCCGAGAAAAAAAATATTTTGTTTGCAATTGGGGTTGGTGGGTACCTTGAAGTCCGAAAATGTTTTTTGGGCCCGGTCTCTGCAATTTTTTTTTCGAGACGCACCCACCACCCAGGACCCACCCACGCACCCAGGACTTTCGGAAATTACCGGAAAAGTCAATGCCCATTCATTCTCATTTAAGTGGATGGATGTCAGATTACACGAGAGTGATGTCGGAATTATCCCGAAATGCTTGGACGTGTACTGTGGGTGAGACGTGGCATCGTCAACAGAAGCGGCAACAATAAACAACAAGAAGGCGTATATTGACGTCACTATTCAAAAACACAAGAGAGAGAGGGAGACAGAGACACAACGAGAGAGAGAGAGAGAGAGAGAGAGAGAGAGAGAGAGAGAGAGAGAGAGAGAGAGAGAGAGAGAGAGAGAGAGAGAGAGAGAGAGAGAGAGAGAGAGAGAGGGAGAGAGACGAATAATGTTATACAATTTACTGTAAAGTGTAATAAAATAAAAATGGAATCGAACTTATTTACAACGTTATAAATTAAAAACAAATACTGTTCCAGTTTTTGAAAAAAATTTAAGTGTCAACTCTAGCTCAACTTAAATGGGGAATAATTGGAAAATGGTATGCATTGCTGTTAATGGGAGGACTAAGAATAGGGAAGAGAAAGTTAAAGTAAGTGAATAAAGGGATTTACTTGATGAGGAAACTAGAGCTAACCCCGTAGATTCATATGAAGTTTGGGATGGACAATTTTGGTTGTATAGTGCGTGTCAAATAATTCAGTCATGAAAAGAGTAAAATCCATAATGACTGCCGGTGGCCATGTTTGTGATCGGAAATCGTCCAAAACTCGATAGCTCTCATCTAATCACCCCGAAGATCCATATATGAAGTTTAGGATCAATCGGATAGAAAACGGTGGTTTTAGGGCGCGACGATTGATTTAGTCACGCGAAGAGTAAAACCAAAGATGACTGCCGACGACCATATCTTTTATCGAAAATCTGAAGGGTGTGTGCCAAATTGTTATTGACGGACTCCAACCCATGACAATAGCTCAAACTTGACTTCGTAAGAAAATACTGTTTCCCAGTGACAGAATCTAAATATATTATCCCTAGCTCTGGCTCAAAATTATTATTTTATACCTCTGAATCAATACAGAAAATTCAGGGTAGAGATGCATCATATCTACGTGCACACACACATAGACAATAACGCCCGGAAGGAACATCAATTGGATCTTTGCTCATTAAAGTTTTGCATGGTGTGACTTTTTCGTGCAAAAGATATGTTAACGATTGTGAACGGATAACTAAAGTTAGGTAACATGTGCCTTACAGTTTTGTTTTAGCCCATGCAGTTATTTGTTATCAGAGAATATGCGGTATTGTATCGTAATTTCGTGACGATATATACATGTGTATTATCCAGCCTCCAAAATAGTAAAATTTTGGGATGCAAATGAGCCACACTTTCTTTTAAAAGACAGTTGTAATGCGTATATATATCAGGGATGTAAGCAAGCACAAGAGATGACAACGATAGCGGAGCGAGTTGCGAGTACCACACATTTATGTGAAATGCGATGGATTCTCACATCAAAATCAGCAAATGCCTCCTCTGATCTAAGATTCCATCTGATGACCAACGCGGGAAAGAATTTACTTCGAAAAGCGACCTCCAACGAAATAATTCATTCAGATGCAACGCGTGTCGTTGGTGGCCGCTTTATTTGAAGGAAGTACGACATCAGAAAGCCACATTGTGTACGTTCAGGTTAAGTGGGATTTGCAGACCGAACGCAGATTATTAAAACAAATAGATAGCGCAACACTGATCATCGGTTTTACACCGAATATTATTCCCAGTGTAACGAAGGGCTTGGTCGAAAAATCGTTTTCACGCCTGTCGCCACGGATTTTATACGGCTTAAAGTGTCGACGTGCCGATTTCGTTGTCTAGCATCTCATTAAGTTGCGCCTGGTACCGTAATTTTCCCCCAAAAAGTCACATATTCCAGTCTTGCGTACACAGAAAAAGCAAACATCCCGCATTTTAACACTAACTTCACTTCGGTAATTTCCGAGAGGAGTGTGTGTAGTAATATACTTGTTTGCGCATAATATCCTCATCGCCAAGGAAATGTTGTTTCTAACGGGGTCCTGCATTCTATTCCAAATTTGTGAGTAAATTTAAAGTTAGGATATCTCTTCTCCGAACATTCTGTTTATGGTCAGGAGTTTATATTGGATTGTTTATTTGCACAAATTAAATGCACAATACAAAAAAAAAACATAATAATATCCACATCGCCAAGGAAATGTTTCTAACGGGGTCCTACATTCTATTCCAAATTTGTGAGTAAATTTAAAGATAGGATATATTTTCTCCGAACTTCTGTTTATAATAAGGAGTTTGGATTGGATTGTTTATTTGCACAAATTAAATACATAATACAAAAAAAACATAATAATATATCCTGAAAATTTCCACAGGAGCGGCATGGCCTAAACAGGCCGTCTTCCTGTCGCACCTTATACGCAAAAGTAGATAGCGATCATATTGTTGTGTGACAATCACCTATGGTTGAGAGGATTTGTTACACTTTTGGGGTTGTGGTGTGATCATCACTAAAGCCAGCATTCCGATTGGTCGGCGCCCACGTGGCTAGTTGCAATTATTTCTCGGTGAATGCGCAACAGCTCATAACTGCAAGCTCATAACAACATCGATACGTCATTTGGGTTTGGAAAGACGAACGCGTAATGTTTTGGGCGCATTTGGCTTCGCGCAGGATTGACTTAATAAATCATCGGGTTTCAATTGTTCCTGTTAACTTTTGCCAAGGGTGCTATGGGATATTTTGGGCTGGATTTGTCACGATACACTTGTCGATTTAAATACATTTACAAAAGTGGCTTTTTCGCTAAATGTATGTAAATATAAGGATTAACTGTCATGTGACGTGTTTTTATGGAGATGTTTCCGTGAGGTAAGTGGTCATAACTTGTATGTAAAACCCGAAGGTTTTGGGCGCATTTGGATTCGCGCAGGATTGATTTAATAAATCGTCGGGTTTCAATTGTTCCTGTTAACTTTTGCCAAGGGTGCTGTGGGATATTTTGGGCTGGTTTTGTCACGATACACTATTCGATTTAAATACATTTACAAAAGTGGCTTTTTCGCTAAATGTATATAAATATAAGGATTAACTGTCATGTGGACTGTTTTAATGGAGGTGTAACCGTGAGGTAAGTGGTCATAACTTGCGCACTGTTTTTATGGAGATGTAACTGTGAGGTAAGTGGTCATAACTTGTATGTAAAACCCGAAGGGTTTTACACACAAGTTATGACTACTTACCTCACGGTTACATCTCCATAAAAACAGTCCACATGACAGTTAATCCTTATTTAACGAATTATATGCAGTGACTCGTGTTTGCGGAATCATTGCAATGTGTTTATCGACCTTTAATTCTCCCCGAATAAAGGAGTAAATATTCACATATGTACGTCATTCATGTTCCTTCATTTGTGAAATTGTAAAACCAATGTGGTTGACACCTTCTCCCAGTGTAGATAGACGCTGTGCACTAACTTAGCAATTAAACAACACATGTACAGTAACCCTAAATAATCGACTCCTTAACCACAGCAGAATTATGGGTAATTTTTCAGGATTTAGTCGGAAATATGGCTTGTTGTCATTTATACCTAATTAAACCGTAATTATTTTGTTCATAATGTTTGTGATGTTCATGCGCATGTGTATATTGTACAAATTATCGTATCAGATCATATTCGTATATCCTCGTTTCAGTGGGTTCCGCTGTTTCTCAGGATAACAATGTGTGTGCAGGACTATTAGAAGGCTACTTCCCAGTTCCCACAGACTGCCAGTCTTTCTATCAATGTATGAACGGAGTAGTCGTGAGAAAATATTGTGGTTCGGGCAGTCTATATGACCCTACGGAGAAAATTTGCAGCAGCGATCCTCAGCTCAGAGAAAATTGCCACAAAAATCCGACAAAACATTTACCGGTACCTGTGACACCGAATACAACTGATGTATCCAGAGGAGCCAGTGGTGGTGATGGAACGGGTGATTCAGCAACCGAGGATGTTCTCAGTCGCATATCACGTGAGTATATTCCAGGACAATCCTTTTGGAGCGTTCTTTTTTCCCCAATTACACTGGAATGTTGTTATAACTAGATTACACGTAGGTCGATACATATATGACATATATATTTACTAATATTATTGGACAGATTTAATTTATTAACTAATTTTTCCTATCTCTATAAGAATTCTTTTTCTACAGCACACAACCATAAAGGGTGTTCGTTGTTATATGTATCCTGCCATGTTAAAAGTAAAGAGAATTTATGAGCAAAGTTGAAAGGAGACAAATAAAACAAGCCAATTCGGTAAAGTTATCGTATATACTTATATTCCTTGTCTGTGAACCTATTATGCTCACCGAAACGTGGCACAAGCATGAACATACTAGGCTTAATTGGAGTCTTGAAACTAGGTGCATCTTCAATTTGTTGCTCTATTTTCGAAGATGTATACCTTCTCGTGGACAGAACATTTTACGCGGGCATCCAGCAGTTTACCTGTTATTTTGTTCCTGTTAATTTGAGCTGCAGTGCCAGTGGCACTAACATCCAATGTCGATATTATAGACCCTTTGAATTATATTTTGCTACCATGATTGTGGCAGAGTCAACCATCTTGTTTATTTGATACGCGGATCTATCACAATAGGGACATAGCTAAATGTTCTCCGCTGAGGGGTGTTAGAATGTCCGAATTGCACACCCTTGAAGCAGGCCGAAAAATCATAATTTGGCCCATTCGTACGCCATCCCTTGTGTTGAATCGTTCCACCTATAGTATCTCAATCTTTCCATCTTTTGGAATTTCCAACACCCCCACCCCCCCCCCCCCCACCACATGCTTCACTATTGTTCAACTCATTGTCATTTCGTTCCATAACGTTGACCGAAAATACAAAATATTTCGACCCTGTCTCATTCCAGCCTGTGTTCCTGGACCATAAGCTCAATATTAACATATTTATGAGTCGAAATAGGTTCCATATGAATGCAATTCAAAACCAAATAAGTCCAATATGGCACTCTTTGAGCAATAAGTTCTATACGAGTCTAATGACGTGGCAATGTGTTTTCATTGTGGCCCGTGTCGTTCAACGGAATAATGGGTGTACGTTCACTACCAAATATGGGTTTGTTTCAGAATCAAATACGTCCAATATGAATTTATGTGAATATTTACGATACGATACGATTTATTTGCATAAACACCAATAAAGGCAGTATGCTCACAATATAATTCATAATAAAACAATAATTATAAATAATTACATGTGACCACGGCATGCCTAGCCTCATGTGGTTGTATTGTGTGATGGCAAGCATAATATTCATTCAGAACGCTTATCAAAGAAGCGCCGGACCACATTGCTGATTTTGCTGCTTATTTTAGGGCTATCATTTTTCATTAATACATTAAATGTATGATCGTTTAACATACTTGTAAAATTACTGTGATATCTACCAACAATTTGGGAGAGTTCATTGCTGAGATCGAAATAGTGTGCATGGACATTCCATAATGAAATGATACTCATTTTCTATATCAGAGCCTATTTGCACGAGAATATGTAGCTCATTCCGCAGTCACAAACATTCGACTTCATCTTATAATTGCAGGTTCGATTCCGATTGGGCTAGCTCGAAATTACCTGTGTGCTACAAAAAACGGCTACTTTAAGCACGAAGGCGATTGCACGCAATTCTTCTATTGTGCCGACTGGCAGGGGTACCAATTTAAATGTGGAAATTTGACAGTGTTCGACCCGCAGACAAATCAGTGTGCCTGGCCAGAAAAGGGCGACGACTGTTTAAAAGACTACTCAAATTTTCGGAAGAGGGATACTCAGCAACATGCAGGTTAGAACGAAATTTATAGTATGATATTCGACGCGATATCTTCATTGTGTATATAGAGGTATGGATTCGTATTCGTATTTGTAAATAATCGAGAAACATGGATGGTTTCAATCCATTCCAATATTGGCTTTATGCATGGCAAACACACATTTAATGTGGTTTTGCATAAAGATGCACGATTCTCATTAAAACTGGTGCTGTTCGACCTCATAGCTTGTATCCTTGACGTAATCGTGATTTCTGTCAGCGATTGTGTGGATGATAGAACGCGTGTGCGTTTGGTGATTCCTCTGACTGAAGACATACTTTGAACTTTCATATATGAAACTATTTTGAATTTCAATACGAAATGAGCTCATATAGGCACTATTTAATCTACTTTTTTCATCGACGCGATTTAACAGAAGAACGCTCTTTAAAATGTGATTTCACTGCGGACCGCGCAATTCAACGGAATAACAGTTATACGTCCTATATGGGCTCATTTCGGAATCAATATGAACCTATGTGGACATTTAGGTCCAATATGAGCCTATTGGCACGAAGAAATGTTGTCCTATGAAACAGCACAAACGTGTCCATCTTGAAAGTTCTTGAGTTACAATCCGCTTATTACTGTATTTTCAGAACAGGAATTCAAATGTCCAGCGAAAGACGGACTATACTCAGACGATTACGACTGTAAAATTTATCACGAGTGTAAAAATCTCGAACACACTCTACACAGATGTGGAGAGAAGGAGTTCTACAACACCCAACTGTCGCAATGCATGGAATCAGATTACGGATGCCCAGTCGATACTATTGTTATTCCTGCTAATAGTCCAATGATGGGGGAACTGAAAGAGGAGCTGATTCCAATTGCTGAAAGTCAAGGTTACGCAGCTTCGTTCGTAAAACCAAGAATCGCATCCCCTTTATCTAACCCCAGTTATCCTGGTTACCGGAATCCTTATCTCCCGATCTCAACCTTCCAGGGAGCACCTTATCCACAGGGCAATGGGCAATACCAAAAGAACACATACCCGCTGAATCCTCAGGTGTCATACCAAGGTCCTCTATATGGCGGAATCCAGACCAACTCCTGTAAGTGTGCTATACATCCAAATTGTTCTTGTGCTATGAATCAAATTCTAATTGTAACCGTCGAGGTAATATCTACACTCTGATAAGAATGACACAATTGACGAATCTCATTCCCGATTTAACCACGCCTATGTAATTACTTCCTAGTTACTGTCGCTAACTCTTACATGCGCTGACGTCTGGGGTGACTCATTCTGTTTTGTTATCCCTCTTTGAAACGAAAGTTATTTTAGCAAACTATATCACTTACAATCCGAAATATATATAAACTATATTAACCTACATCTGAACAAACATATGTATTCCTTGTAATCCTGTCGATATTAAAGTTTTCGTGACTTTTAGTCACAACATCGTTCTTTGTTAGTTTTCGGCGTCCGAAATGGCCAAAAATATCACTATTGATTTACAGTTCAAATCTGGCTCCAAATTGTGTAAGTAACGACAATCACTATAACAAGATGTATACGCACACCTTGGCATCTTTAGAATCTCGGAAAGGAGTTGTATTATCGTGTTAAACAACGTTTTAAAATGCATCATCGGGAAGCTCTTTTGTTTAGGAAGGTTGGCCTTGAACTTCGTTTACCGTGACGGGATTGGTCAGTTACCGCTGTCTGTCAATGTCCTGAGATTCGTCAATTATAACTATATCTATAAGATGACATGAATCGAATGATATAACACCTTTATAGTCTCATTAGTGTATAATGCACACAGGCTATCGACCTTCTGTGAAGCCTTTATATAGTGAAATGGCAATATGAAACACGTTAGAAGTTCGACGTTAAAGTATATCACGTTTTATGTCAGTCTTAGAAGCCAGTCACAAAGGCCGTATAGTGGGCCAAGAATCCCCGATCCCTGTTCAGACCGGTTTTATTGCGTTCAGATTCCTTCCATTGGCGCACGGAAGATTTGAACGTAACACCGTGGGCGTAACTTTGAAATCGTCCAAATCATGTTCCGACAAATTGAAATGGCTCCCTATCGGTACATCAGTTTTGCCAGATGTTATTGAAAATCGGCGTCCGTCCATCCGTCCCCGAAGTGTATGTCCGGTTTGACCTACATATATCTTCCCCGGGCATTTCCTGCATGTCATGGCATACACAACTCATTTGGACGCACTTGATAAAGGCTTCACAGAAGGCCGATAGTTTGTGTGCATTACACACCAATGAGTCTATATATAGGTGTTATCATTCAAGTTCTGCCATCTTATAACTTGATCAAGACTCATGCGGCTATACATATGCATCAACTATAGCTGCGTATCTGTGAAACGTAATTTAGTAATTAGAACAGTCCGTTCAACTTTATCCCCTGTGTATGATGTAAGTCTCAACCGATATCAGCTGACCTCAGACAACTTGAGATTCGTGTTGTTTGGAGCAACTGGTATACAAATTTGAGCATGGTCAAACCATATAGGGATAACGATTCCAGAAACGGGGATTGAGCAATCCATACTTGTGAGTTCATGGACTACCTATCCGGAATGATACACCTTCCCCTGCTCTTGCTTGGAGATCCGCTTACCTCAAAACCTCTTTCTGACATACGTGTCATACAGTAATGCCCTAATTAATCGACTCATTTAACCACAGCAGAATTATGGGTAACTTTTAAGGATTTAGTCGGAAATATGGCTTGTTGCCATTCATCGGAATGATCTCCCCGAGAGCTTTCCGATGAATGGCATCATTAAGGAGTCGATTATTTAGGGCATTACTGTACCTGTCCTTCAAGCCCATGGCCAGATTCGTGCCACTCTCTTTGGTTTTCGACCTTATACTGTACCTGCTGCTGAATCTCCCTTTCAGTTTCCGCGTGAATAACTTCTGATAAGTTGTTGTTTCTGTATGTTTGGAATTGTACATGTTTAAATGAATATGTTGTCTGTTCTCAAGTTACCATTTCTTACATTCACAGTCGCTAATTCTTCTATGATTGGTTGTCTCTTATTCTTTTGGTGATATACCGTATCAATCTTCGAATAAATTTCCATTTTATAAAGTTCTGCGCTGTGAGGCTGGCATCAAAAGTAACATGCACTCGTGCAGTTTATCGTCAAATGATATTTGAAAGCGACCTGCATTGTTCTCGTGCATGTGAATCAACTTAGATTTATCTCCAGAATTCCCTTTTTGATTTATATTGTTCTATTCTGTGTATCAGCCCTCAACATGACTGTTTTGAGAGCAATAGCTGTTCTATATTTGGAGGTCAAAAACCTGTTTTACGAAGAGAAGACAATATACGAAGTCCGCAAGCAAAAGAAACCTGGTAATTCTTCGTTCACGTGGTGTTATTCTCGTTTCTCGAGAATTCAAAAATAGCCAGGTTGCCAACTACAAGTTCACGTTCAAACGACTAACGCCAAGCAGTAAACTGGGCGAAAACGTCACTGATCACGTGGTTCGATTTTAGTCAGCGAACTTGCAGTTCGCGTTCAATATATACATGTAATTGCATTTAGAACGCCGATCCGGATAGTTTAGTATTTTATTGTCATACATATGAATTGAGCACTGAATTGAAATATCCGGCATGTAAAGTTAGATGGATAATCATTGTTGGTAAATTTTCTTGACGAAGAAGACCTGCTTTATATGTTAGGTGACCAAGATCTGCTGTGTTTTTCGTGTTCTATATATATAGTAGTACATGTACCTGCGCCGCATGTTCGGGTTGCAATAAAAAACACAACAATATCTTCCATACATGTTCATTGTGCGACCATCACCTCACATAAAAAACATTGTCCAAAGTAACTTTTATAGGGCACGTTATATTCTAAAGCCTGTGTGTGCTCAAATTGATACATAATTTAAGACCAATACCAGTTCCATATTTCACAACAAACCTATTTTATGTGACAGTTGTGGCATAAAGGTTAGGCGTTTGAAACTCATCGCTAAGTCAAATCGGACGACAAGATGAATCCTCTTTTGATATCAATAAGACTGTTATTTTTAGCCTGTTAACGTTCGCCATTTTACCCCCTTTTTCACAGTCATTTTTAGCATATTACCCGTTCGTCATTTTTCCCCTTTTTTCTCGGTTATTTTTTAGCATGTTATCACCCCCAACTTTTACTAGTAATTTTTAAACATTTTTTTCGATTGTGTGATTTTATGCGCTTCTGTATTTTTTATAACGTCTCACTTTTAGTTCTACTTTTTGTTGATTTTAATAATTATGTCTTAAATTTACAATTGTATTTTATGTTTAACACATCAAGCGCACTTCGGTGGATTTTACGCTATTCCGGTGCTTGGCGTTAGTCGTTTGAACGTTCGCAACCTGCCTATCTCGTACGTGATGCATGCATGCGCATCAGCCATGTAGCTTTCGGTTGTATTCGAATCCCCGTTCGTGAGTGTTTTCTCGTCTCGATCTGATTGTTGTATTTGTGTGACGACTCGACGGAGCTTCGGTTTATATTCATGATTGATGCCATTCACCTTATCGTCTGTTCGTGGCCTCTACTCTCCATATAATTGGAGTCAAAGTTTGAAAAGGTCGAAAACGTCGCTTAATTTTTGGAACTGTTCCCGGTGTTTAAATCCACAAGAACACATTGACACCATTCACGTTCACAGATGCACTATAGAACGGGGATTCGAATTTGTCCTCGGAATGCATAAACGTGAACTCTTAGTTGTGTAATTAAAGGGTCAGGGAAGCTCATTGTTTCCATGAAATAATGCAATATAGTTTGGACATCATGATTATTATCGTATCTTGTTTGCCATAAATTGTATGACAATTTTGTTTGTAAATTATAGTCACAAAATGAACTTCACACATCAAATAATATTTCAGAAACATTATGGAATGCCAAAGTGATTCTCATGAAAATTTGAGGTCCCCTCATAAAATATCGTGGAAGATACAACCATAGTAAATTTGTCCTGCTAGATTGTTACTACACGTACATGTATTGGTTCATTTTGCTGTTTTTGTTTTTGGTTTATTTTCCAGCAAATTTGGTATGCCCACCATCCTTTCCGTTTTGTCGATTTTATTCTCATAACCAGAGTGTAATAATTAAAGTAGCTGATAAACATTATGGGGAAGGCTTAACGTCGATGCGATGAGATCTGGGCACAGGTCCGTTAGCACCATGCTAGAGCATCAACCTTAACTTGCCTTTAATATGTCAACTTCTTGTGAACTATACTTATTAAATGGCGGTGGTCTGAGTCTCCGAAAAAACATCGATTATGTATATATAGAACTCTGCTTATGTACAACTCTTTCGTTATAATTGGATTCCTGTTCTCTATATATGTCGTAAGCAATGTGTGCTGTTGTCCACTTCAACCCAATAGACCGAGCGTTTGTCTCAATGTGATTGTATGCCGACCAGCCCTAATTTGTCAGCAAATGTGTATTAAATAGACACTTGTAGTATGCAGTTTCTTACTTATTATCACAATATATCATGTCTGCTATTTTACTCAGATAGCGCTGACTATTGCACAACACATATGCAAAAATTATCATGTAATACATGTGTATCTCACAAATGTTCCAATTCCAAATTTATCCCATTTTTAGCAATAAACGCGAACTTTCACCCTCAGAATGGCAAAAAAAATCGCGCGTGTGTACCCCATTTGATACTGAAATACATGTAGTTAGAAAATAGACATCGTGGAAAAATAACACCAAAACAGAATCTTCAACATCGGTTTCAGTCTCTAAAATATGATTAAATTTGTTTTTCCTCAAAATGTGCCTGCATTGTTTACAAGCGTTCCCATAGCAACGGCACCACTTTCAAATTTGACAGCAAAGCGGAATATGAAGCTGACGTCTTCTAATTGCATATGAAATATATTTTTCCGTGTATCGGAGAAAAATCTAAACACGGAAAATAAGCCATTGTGTTGTCAAGACCGCTCCTCAACATAATTGATGGCACTCAACATCTTCATCTCTATTTGTCAATAAACCATTGCTCAGGTTCTCCTAATTTCGTAATCACAATGATTGCCATTTTCGACATGTGTTGAATATGGCAATGTGCTACACTACCAGTCAGAAGAAGTGGTATATTGAGGCGCGCCTTTATTGCGAAATTGAGCGCGCTTAATTTCGAAAAAGGCGCGATTATAGCGCGATACCAAAAATGTGTCATGCTTATTATTGCGATATTGAACGCAAAATATTGCGATATTAAGCGCGCCAAATTTCATACAGACCCGATAGTGTTATATTTATATTAGATAAATACTAATATGCATATAGTGTACATATAGTGTACATATAGCATTTACAATAATAATTATATACAAATCTAAAACATTGTCTCTATTTATGCAATACACGATATAGAAGAAGCAATAATTTAATTTAAATGTCCCAATTTTGAGCGCACAATGTCACAATATTACGATATTAAGCGCAAAATATTGCAATAAAACCTCAAGCGACGCGCCTATAAGCGTTTCCACTTGGGCGCGAAAATAGCGCGCTTAATATACCATTTCTTTTGACTGGTACTGTACTATGCTGTATTAACCGAGAGATGTTCCGATGTTTTCAATTTAGTTGGTACGTCGATCGCGACCTAAGTTAGGAATGTGATAGAAAGCAACACCTCGATTGCACACATGTGGATCGTATTGTTTTTGTTTTTTCGCTTGAAAACCTGACAAGCAAAAGTCTCCTATGACACAATTATTATAGCTATGCATTCAATGAGAATGGTTATGTATTGGAAACATAGAAGATCATGGTAATGGTACATTATGTCGTATTCTACTCAATTTACACCGCAACGAAAGTCTTGCTGATATCATCGCTCCAATTGCGCATGCACGTACTATATGAGAGAAAAAGAACATATTCGACCACCCGTGTTACCAGAGTAGCATTCCTGTTAATATAAAAACTGTGCATGTCCACGTATAATCACAACTTGGCACATAACATTTTACCTTGAACCGTAATGTCATGTACATGTACCTCTTCTGCTTAGTTTGCGGGTGTAACAGCTGCCTGGTGGATCTGATCGTGTATGTGTTATGTCAGAATAAAATACATCATGGATAAAATTAATTGTGCATTTCATCAGAATATTACACATGTAAACAAAGATATTCATGACGACGAAAAGATACCCTATTCAATTTATGGGTTGTTTGGATGTTCTGTAGTTATAACTCATTGTAATAGGAAACCTTGATAACCACAATTGTACCTATATTTTTGTTGAAATCAAGAACATGTTAATGAATGACATGGTTACAACAAAACTAAATGGTAAATTGTTCTAGGTTTCTATATGAGAGAGAGAGAGACACAGTGAGAGAGGGAGAGAGAGGAGGAGAGAGAGGGAGTTTTAAACGGAATAAAGATAAGAAGATAAGAAGAGGGGAAGAGAAAGTTATAGAAGATGAAATGGGGTGAAGCATGTGGGTAATTGCTATAAGAAAAACGGTATTCTATGGGGATGGTGTCTATTCAGAAACGGATATTAGTTTGTTTGGTGTTTTTTTTCCACAATTGTATCTAACATGGTTATTTCTGAATATATATTATCCACGCTATTTTTACTATATTTCTAGATGCAGCTCCCAATAATCAGCAGTATGCCGGGGCAGCAAATACTGTCAGTACCGGTATCTTCCCCAGCACCCAACAACAATTATCTGGAAACCCGCCGGTAAACACCGGGTCTAACCGGAACTGTCCTGATCCGGATGGGTTCTTTCGCGATTCTACGGATTGTCGTGTGTTCTATGTGTGTTCTGGTGATCGGTACGAGCGAAATAATTGCGGTGTTGGTACCGTGTTCGATGATTATCTGAATAACTGCAGATGGCCAGAAGATGTTCCCGAATGTAACCAGGACAAATACAAGACAAAACCCACTGATATCACCCAGAACGGGGGGAGTGGCTTAAACCCTGGGCTCTTCTATGGTTCCCGCCCATTCACGCCAACGAATAACCAACAGTTCACTGGGTCGTCGCAGCAAGGTTTCAATCAGGGCGCCGCTAGCACGACGTACTATAATGCGGACACCAATAACTACAACAGCTATAAACCGCCATTAAACACGTTTAATGGACAGTACAGTGGTAACAGCTATAAACCGCCATTGAACACGTTTAATGGACAGTACAGTGGTAGTACAGACAAAGTATCGCCCGGGCGTGCGTACTATAATAATTACGTACCGACTGGGAATATTCCATTATACAGCGGTTCGAGCTTCGGAACAACGGGAGGATACTCAAACACACAGAACTGGCAAAACGCAAATGCTTGGGCTCACACTGGAAAATCAGGTAAACATTGAAAGGGAAATGTACAATATAACAATTTTACTTGAGCAAAATCTAGCTTTATTAAATAATACCACAGACTACAACCCATTTCTACAGCTGTCAGCAGGTGTCAGAACTGATTCTGCGCCGAGTCTGCGACCAAGACGGCCATGGACCAGTGTTGGCCACTGTTGGCAGATGGTCGACACAGTCGTCAGAGTAGATAGGCATTATCGCCCATATCTGATTCCATGTGAATCGCATAATCCGAATAGCTAAAAGGCAACAAATTTCTGAAAGACTTTCGCATGTTTGTTTCACAAAGGGCATCGCAATCTTGCTCTGAGCAGATTACTAATGGTGTGCGGGGTGTATCATCAAAGCAATTGCTCTCACGGCCAATCGGACTCGCACATTAAACATGTTTAATATGTTGTCGATTCGCGAGCCCGACTGCTCGGGTGTGCGGTGTATGCGAGCAAGATTTCTTAGCCAAGAGTGGTTGAAACAATTAAATTAGGCTTCCCTCAATGTGTAAAATATACATGGTGTGGAATGAAGGCGATCAGCTGGTGATACTGCCGCATGTGGTAGTGGTCTAGGAGTAATTAAAGTTTGCTAAGCAGGATTGCTCAAGTCTGCGGCAAACCTGACTCCTGAGCAATATTGCTTTCGAGTTCGATTGCTAAGTTCGATTGCTCAAGTGTTCGATGGCCTGTTCTTTCTCTGTTGCAATATATTTGAAGGGTATACATTTTTGAAATTTTATTTAATTATAACACACTCAACATATCGGCGTGTATAGTCAAATTTGATCATAAAGATTGTATGACCATATTTTGTTCATGCAGGGAGGCTGTTATTTGATATTTGTAATTACCACTTGTTACTGCGTTCCAGGCGCCCAGGAGTACCTTCCGAATTGCGCAGACGCAGACGGATATTACGCTGACCCAGCTGACTGCAGGATATACTATCAATGCTCCAGGAATTCTGTGTCCAGACTCACTTGTGGAACTGGAACCGTGTTCAATCCTGTGGAAAATGTTTGCGACTGGGCGGCTAATGTGCCCGGATGTAATGATCCAAAATACACAGTGACGCCATCAACAATATTCCCGAGTGGGCTGTTCAGTAATACGATGATGGGCGGGAAATTCGCTGGTACGTGTAAATAATTAATTGATGAACAGCACATTATCCAGAGTTGATATGCGGTGGTATGAAAGAGAGTGGAAACGCGATGCGCACTTTATTCAACAATAGTTTTAGTTTGAACATATTTATTTGTCTAATTTGATAACACATAGTAAATAACACCTACAATTTTATACATACAATGGGACTGGAGGACAAGTGCTGTTTCAGTTATGGGTGCCTCCTCTCCCGGTTTTATTACACTGAAAAATAAATAAAGGACAATGGCATAGCAATATGACTACCAAAAGCAAGTTGAACATATTTACAAGTAGCTATCACCGATCGTTTCCTTCCCCCGTGTCAATCTTGAGTTTATATATGTATTAGTTGAAAGTCGTGTTTGTTTAAGTCATTAGCTGGCCTATACATTTATTTGCAAGAGATAGTCAAAACAACCTTGTTTTGTCTCACGTATGAATGACTGTACAGCTAAGAAAATCGTTGTCGCAATCACGTAGAATAGGGTTTCCAAAAAGCAAAATTTTAGTGAGCAAATATTACATGGAAGTAATTTACTTAATAGGCGAATTCTTGGGATTGAATGTAGGTAACAATAAAAGAAATAATGGAAGGCATTTTCTTTTCCGTTTCCAATATGCAGTCTTTGGAATTTGCAATATGATTTAGAACCTTATCTGATAGCAGGTTACTACATTCACATCGTAATCTGCAGTGATATATATTTTCAGTCCGCTCTCCGACAGAGTAATACTTGTGTGGTTTGGGCGTTTGGGGTTTAAATGTGTTTTGATAACGTTGTAAGGGGAGAACTCGAGTCTCAATCTGCGTTGCATGCATGTTTTTTTTACACTCATGATTGTTGACTCCATTTTTGTATTGTGTTTAAATGTATAAAGTTTGATGCATCGTGGTCGCTTATGTCTGAAAGTTTTGGGGGAAGTAAGGCAACTAAATATTTGGACAATTTGTGATTGACAGTGCTATGAAAAATTGTTAGTCTCTTTATTTGTCTTCTTTCTGAGAGTGTTTCCCAACCCATTTCGGTTAGTAGTCGTTTGCGGGGTACATATCTCGTAAAGCCACTTGTTATGGTACTCCTGCCCAGACACCACTCACATATTCCATGATTGAGCGTATGTGTGGCTAGAGGATCTTGATAGTTACTTGAATCTTCGTAGTTTGTGACAATTTAGCATAAGCTCTGGGACGTATATATTTTATACATAACTGTTCAATGCTAAATCGTCATCTATGTCCAAGCCTAGATACGTGTGCTGTTTAGAATAATCAAGTGTCAATCCATCACAAATTATGTGCGGTCACTCAGGGCTTGGAAAACTTGTGAAAAATAGCAATTTTGTTTTACAATTATTGAATTTAACTATCCATATGTCCGCCCACTTTCTTATTTTGTCCATGTCATTATCTATATCAATATTTGCGAATGTGTATCTGTCTGTAGAAAATCACGGGGGACCATCTACATGACACCAAAGGGGTCTAACAGGGGTATCATTTTTACGAGGAAGATAATGGTAACGGGTCAGCATTTTCTAAAGTGACGCTGTTGTTGTCAGGGCAGAAAATTCCACCAAACGTATGCATAATAGTCTCCTGATATGAGGAATCTAATGATGTGGTTTAAAGATGTTAAAACTGGCGCCGTTCGAATCAGGTGTACGGATGCGAGAGGGGCACAACAACTGATAAAGAATATTTTTAGCGCCGATGTTCACCAAACTGATACACATTCGTGTTCATGATACAAGTAATCTCGTCGTGTGATTTAAATTGACGCCAAATTGGTGCCGTTTGATGAGAGATGGGGTGGCATTTGATAAGAATTTGTTTAGACGCCGATTACCACCTTACTTATACATAATAATCTCCATTATATCAGGAGTCCATAACGGTGTGGCTTAAAGCTGTCGAAAGTAGTGTCATTCGAGTCAGGGGTGCACTGAAGGGGAGAGAGGCACCAAAATTAATAACAAATATTTTTAGCACTAGATTTTATCAGAATTTGTTTTAGTTGTCGATTACCACCAAACATATATGTAATCATTTCATTGACAACAGGAGTCTAATGGACGTGTTTTAAATATTTCAAAAGTGGCGCCGTTCGAGTCATGCATGTGGAGGGGAGGGGCACCAAAGCTGATACAAATATGTGAAGACATTCATTTATGGAGTAAAGAAAGTTGTTATTCGTTTGGGTACTTTTAATTTTCTAACTAATTTTATCAGGTGCATGTTGAGTGAACCATGCAGTACGCAAAAAAATATGTATCGGGCGTTTTTATTTCTTTCAGATATCAGAATGGGTGCTAGCAACTTCCGTTGTCCAGAGAAATTTGGATACTTCCGTGATCTATCAGATTGTTCAGTTTATTATCAATGTGACGATGGTGTTTCGCACAGGGCGTTCTGCCCTTCTGACAAATATTTCGATCTGAGGTCAACAAAATGTGTTCCGAAGGCATTGGTAGGTGATTGTATGGTCGATCGAACCGAGCGTGAAGATGAGGAGTTCGTTCCCGCTTCTACAGGTGGGTGGGTAGATAAACGTCTACGTCGTGAGCCGTGACATGTTTCGTTTGCAACGCGGTCAAGAGAGTCGCGTCATTGATTTTCACGCGCAATTAGCTGGCGACAGTCACGTGTTAGTCAACTAAATGTGACGTTTGGAAAGCGAGTCTTCATCCACGTAACATTTGTTACAACTGTTCACGCTTTGGCATTGCAGCACTTATATATTCTGATATAAACTGATTGATAAGTTAACCCTTTCTATACTAAATCCAATTTTTAAGAATATATTGGAATGGCCTATTATTCATTTTGAAGGATATTCAGGAATTTTGAGCACACGACAGAGAGCCGGAAATATAATACAAGTGCAGAAGGGTTCATATTGATTGGTGGGAAATGTTCAGATAATAAGTTCAACAAACCTGAACATTTCCTAAGGGAACTACCCGTCAATGGGTATTTAGTAAAGATGGTTTAAATGTATTCAGGGGTCCGCACAATCCAGACTCATGTTACGAAACCTATGATTTAGATTGCATATACTAATAGTTTTTGAGTCAAAACAAGCCACATTGAAGATACTGTCTTGCTACATTTAACATATTGTACCCATTTATTATATATATGTTCAATTATTTAGAGAAAAATACAAATTAAATCTTTTTCGATATTTATAAGAATTAATTTATTATGTCATCTATTGTTTCTAGCATGGTTTATTGCTAACAGCAATTTAAGATTATAAATTATTTTTTAAATGTATTTCTTCTTATTGGAGGCTGGAACCCTTAATACATATTTAGCCGGTTCTTTACTAAATCGATTCTACCATTCAGTTATAACATATACATTAGAATAGTCGTGTATTCAATTGGAGGGAAGTTCTGGAACTATGAGCAGACGACAAACGGAAGAACACACATATGTTACAAGTGCTGAATAATTACTATCTCTTGGTGGGAAATATTCAGATAATTAGTTATACAAACCTGCCCGTTTGTTGAACTTAGTATATGAATATTTCCCGAGGGAGATACTCATCAATTCGTATTTAGTAAAGAAAGGGTTACTTAAGAATAGACATTTATGTACATCTTACACCACCGCGACGGTTAACTGAGCTATTTGGTTCAGAGCTGTTTGCGTATCTGCAAACAGGACTTGCCCCTGGACATATAATAAAACCGAAATTTGGTCAGAGTCATAGTGATGACTTGCTTGACCAAACACCATGATCCGCTGAATGCTTGTGATATATATCTGTATATATGCTATGCTTGTTTTATATGTACTTGTATGTGTTCTGTTATGTGTGCATGTTATGTGTTGTATAACGTTTTGTAAATATATGTATATATGTTTGTGTATGTTATAAATATATGTTTCTGTTATGTCGTGCCATATTTTACTTGTATGTTGCTGTGCTCTATCTAGTTTGGTTCGCAGCTCCCAACCAGTGTCCAAACAATTCTTTTCGACCATTTGTGAATTATTTGCCATTTTTCATTAACTCGATTCAAAAAGGCACCTATCCTGTTCTCAACACAAACGTTCTAGAAATAGCGCATTGCATCGTGGTATCTGAAGAAAAGATTTATTTATGAATCAGTTGTGGCTATTTTTAAGCCTGGCTAAGTTGACCTGATAAACTGCAATGATAGTGGTGGACCCTGCAAATTACCCATTATTGATTGATTTATTTATTCATTTGTGCTGAACGTCCTTTAACTCAGGCACTAGGCCATATCAGTACAGGCCCAGTTGTCAGAAACTATGTAGCGATGCAACTTTGTATAACACAGACAGTGGGTGATACTAAAACAATGCGCTGTGTACAAATTAAAGCTCCCAACGCCTTATCCACTTGGTGTCAGTATTGTATTCAAGAACTGGCCAGTGTGCAAACATTTAACACCCAAAACACATAACATTATCATAAATCTACACGTGGAATAAATAGTGCCTGTCAACAATCAATAGCAAATGGTGGAATTAATATTTGATGAATCGGGTGTGAGCCTTTATATACACGAGACGATGAGTTGTACAATAATTGATTAAAGTGAATTGAATTTATAATATCAAGTTGATATACCACAAATTTATGTCTTTCAAACTCATGCGTTATTATACTGAAGTAGATTTGTCTGACATTTCCATTTCCTGACTGTGGTACAAGTTCTGGAACTTAACCCTTTACCCAACAGAAGGGCCATGTGCCAATGCATTCTCTTATATATGTGAGTCGACCATAGGTCGCCTCGCATATATAAGAGAATGCATTGGCTTAAAGGCACGTGAGGCCTTAGTTGTCGAAAATATTCATATTTGTTCCAATCACCGTAAACAGAAAAACATTAAAACGCATACAGTTTCGTTCATATATACCATGACCATCGCGTAAACAGCATGTTATCATAAAGATTTACTATATTTTACCTAAGCAAGAGCCTGATTGTGTTACAGAAGACAACACAATGCTGCTGGCTAATCACACACAAATGGCATAAACGCTCTTTATTCGTTCCATATCAGGAATTCACCCACAAAGAACGCTCTTTATGTTTACCATCATAATATAAACAAACACCAGATAAGTAACTTTTTATGCTTTTGTTTACATAACAATGGTCAAAAATATGACAATAGCATACTGTTTATGCGATATTTCTTATTTGTATACGGACAAAGTCTGTCTACATTTTGTTGTTCTTTCTGTTTGTAGCGGTTTTTGACGGGTGGAAATATTTTCACATGATACCCACCGCCAAGGCCAACCGTACCTTTAACACATTAAAAATTATAAAATTGTTAAAGAATGTAAGAAAAAATGATAAAAAGTGTTAAAAAGAGATTTTTTTTTAGGCCAATGCATTCTTTTATATATGCGAGGCGACCTATGGTCGACTCGCATATATAAGAGAATGCATTGGCACAGGGCATAACTGTAACCTTCACAATGTGGTCAATGAGCCGGTTCCAATGATATCCATATTTGTATGGTTCTATTGAGACAGACCGAAGATATTTTAGGCTGTTGAAGCTTTATTTGGCCGGTTTTGGCCGGTTTGTTGGGTAAAGGGTTAAGCAAGATATGTTCCCGTCGCTTGCGTTACGATCGATACACGTACTACACTGCCTATGTCGCCGTCTGAGTGCTGGAATCAACGCATTTCCTTGTGATCAACCGAAATGTGCTATGTCCACCTGATGGCCGAGGACAATTTTCTTTGCATCTGGGTATGAATGATGTATCTCAGCTTAATTGTTTGTAATTTGAATACATAGTTCCAAATGGGGCATACATTATCCATTGCTGAGTGGGCAACGAGACAGTTTGAACACTTTATCCTCGGCAATTCTTGTGTCCGTCGCCTGGAGAAGAACACGCGCAAATATAACTTCCTTACTATTGCTAAATTCTTGGCCATAGCCATACTTTTCGCATTTAAAATATCGCAAAGGGATTGTAAAATTATAGACAGTGATAGAATTATCTATCCAACCTTCAACTTAAGTGGGTTTTGATGTCTGTTGACCGTTGGATGTCAGAACTTTTTAGCACTTTTTCGTCATCGATTGGTTTTATGTCTGTAACTCCTTGGTAAATCCATCGAAGAAACGCCCGCACCAATGTGATGATTCTATTGGACACGCCATTGCCTTAGCATTAGTAACCTCCAAATTACAGCCCCACCACCGGGGATGAGACATTTTCTTGACATAACATATGCACAATTGGTCACAACAACCTAAAAAACAATGGTCAAGTACATACAGTTATCTTACACCAAACGTTTCTAACATTGCACATTATCCCGAACTCAGGCCTTCTGTGCGTGAAGCAACGTGTCAAAATGTTTGCACTCTCAGTTCCGGTCTTCCATGAATCCATTTACGCCTTAGCCATTCAGACAAACTTATCATTTGAATGTTGACATTCTGAGTCAGTGTTAAATGTGGATGACGATACCATTATTAAGGTGAGTTTATAACAAGAAATCAAACTTTTTCGACATATTTTAAGATGTAAGTTTAAACCTGATATTACTTAACGTTAATGGGCTTAACTTGATTAGCTAGTCATGTGTGTTTTAACTCTTTCAGTGCCAGGGGCCGATCTCATCGGCCCTAATTTACGGTCTGTAAAATCGGCCCTAAAAAAAAAATTAAAAAAAATAATAAAAAATTGGGGTACTATTTGGGTATGCTTAAGCATGCTATAGCGAATTTAAAAACAAACTCGATAAAACCTTAGGGGCATGTTATAACACAAAACTATCACCAAGTATTCATAGTAATAATTTTGATGCCCATGAAAAACGTGAGATTCCCTGGCACTAAACCTATAAAATAAGTCTGTAAAGAATATAAGAAAAAATTATTAAAATTGTAAAAAATAATAACAAATGATGAAAAATTGTTAGGCCAATGCATTCTCTTATATATGCGAGGCGACCTATGGTCGACTCGCATATATAAGAAAATGCATTGGCACAGGGTATATGGGTTGATACAAAAATCGGACCTGGCACTCAAAGGGTTAAATAAAAATAGCCACAACCGCAGAGAAAGAGTTCAATGCAATGTACAAGCCTGTTAAGGGAATTTACCAATGACTTGGATAAAACTCACGGATGAGTAATATAGTCCCATAAACTAGTTGTGTTCACGTGTCCATTTATACTCAATATTCACATGTGTTGTTTGTTTTTAAACGACACACGATATCCTTTGACTAATAACATTGCTATGTCTGCTCGTTTGTGTACAATTTTCCAGATATTGTCGCCTCAATACCCTGCCCGGAACCGGACGGTTACCATAGGGATATGTATACGTGCAATGTTTACTATCAATGTATCGACAACCAGGCGTACAAAAGATTCTGCCCCGATGGAGAGTTCTTCGATGTCCTCGTGAATGACTGCAAGCAGGCTGCTGACGTCATCGACTGCAAATACAACGGGTGTATGTATCATATCCGGGAATATGCGTCATAATTTGCTCAAAACTAGCAATATATCACACCTGGCAATTTCAATATTCGTTTTTTTTTTATACATTCGGGAATCCGGAAATTTTATACTTTTAAGTCATACCAGAGGTCAACACAAAGAGCAATATGAAGTTTGGGATAAATTTGATGAAAAATGTTGGCAGTAGGTCATGTCGAAGTATTTAGTGATGCAAAGCGTAAAATCCAAGATGGCTGCCGGCAGCCATGTTTCTGATTGAATATCGTTCCAATTCGATAGATCCCATCTAGAACTGTTCCTGAACATGCCTGTAAAGTTTTAAAACATTTCTCCAATTAATGTCGGTTGCAGGGTTTGCCGATGGATTCAGATGTAAAATCTGTGCCGATGGAATCAAATGTGAAATCCAAGATGGCCACTATAGTGGCCTTGTTTTTAACTAAATTGGAATACTATAATGGCTACCATCTAGTGGTCACCACGAAGACCCATGTGAAGTAAATTGTGAAAATTGGATGAGGGATGTGGTCTGTAGGGTGTGCCAAAGGATTTAGACATGCAAAGAGTAAAATCGAAGATGGCCGCCGGTGGCAATGTTTTTCAACGAAATTCGGCTCCTTGTCCCTTTTCTGTGTGCCATATTAAACAACAGTCGATTAACTATCCACACATCTTTGAATATATGTTACTTTTGTCAATTATGTAGGCTTATTAGTGACTTTTGAGAAAAAAATTATAAACCCACTTGCCAATTTTTTTATTTTTTTTTGGCCAAATACACTGATTTTTTGGGGAAAATTTGGCATGTGGAGGCGCGATTCATGACTAATCTAGCCTGGTGCCTCCTGAGCTGTATATTGTGCCATCTTAGTTGGTATTTCATGTCTGATACGCATATATTGCGGATTGTCGCTGAACTTGTCAGTATATGGGTTCCATGCAGTCGGTGCATATTCAATTAATGGCCGTTCCAAAGTCTTATATCCAGTCACGTTCAGATGACGAAACTTATCTGTAGATTTTTCTTCAGAAAATTCAGCGTCTTGTTGGCCTCTGTGCATGTATGTTAATTCCATGACAGAGTTACTGTTATGGTCACTCCAATATATTGTGTCTTCTGCGCCTGCTTCAACTCTACCACATGGAGTGAGTATTCTTATTTGATGATGGGTTATGTGCTCTGTTCTTAAATTTAGCTGGATTAAAGGTCATTTTCAATTTCGTCTCCCATTCTTCCAATAAGCTAATGTCCTTTTACAGATCCGCTGCGTCTTCCGGGGTATTCATGTATAATAGAGTGTCGTCAGCAAATAGTCTTACGTTTTATTTTAGGATATTGTCATTTATGTAGTAGAGTAATCGGGTATAGGTCCCAACACGAATCCAATTGGAGATCTCAGTCTACGACAACACTATTGTCTTCTATCTTGTAAGAAATTTCAGATCCAGTTGTTAGTTTTTGCCATCAATACCGTGGGTCTTAAGTTTGTAGCTGACTGACGTCGAGGAAAATGACATCATGCAGTCCATTATTTATATTGTTGGGGATTTCTGTAGTTAATGCAATTATCTGTGTTTCGCATGACCTTTTGTCTTTGAATCCATCAGTTAATATGAGTTATTCCTTCCCATGCTTCGTTATGCTTCTACAGATAATATGTTCCATCAAGTTACTTGTTATGCATGCCAGTGATATTAGCGGTAGTTATCTGGGTCATTCTTCTTTCCTTTTTTTAAATACTTACGGAGTATTTGATTTCTTCCATTTCGATGGTACTTCTCCAGTTTCATACGACTTTCTTTATATTGCTCCTAAAATCATGCATTCAGTGGATGACAGGATCTTCAAAACTAATAACTTATCTCATCTGTACCAGGTGCTTTATGGATCTCCAGCTCCCTGAAGAGTTTTCTGTCCCAGAGTCTGTAATATCTATGTCTTCCACCGACGAGTTGATGATAGACCTGTTGCATCTCCATTCAAGGTGTTGCAAGACTTTTCTGTGTTCTTTTCCCATTAACCCCAAGCACCTCCACGCCAGAATGGTTTTGTTTTCACATGCTTCACATAAGTCCAGAACTTATTCATAGTTTAAATGTAACATTTGAACATATCCTTGTCTTCCTCGATCCGTGTTACACAGGGTCTGCATAGTCCCAATGTGTTCGCCTCAGTTCCTTCTTGATATTTCGTTTTAATTCCTTGAACTGGGTAATTATCTTGTTCATGACTGACTGCTGGAATAATATGTAAGTTGCATATGCTGACTTGTTCTGTATATCCCCCTTAGTCTCTGGCAGCTGTGTATTGAATTCCAACATATCCTCGCGGAAATACGCGCATAATCGACCTATTGTGTGAAAGAGGTACATAATATTGATTATATTGATTCAGAATTAAGCAGTGATGGACTCTTACCCGTTATTTCATTTTATGCCGCGGACCACGGCGAAAACACCTGTTGAAACGTCGCGAGTTGGCATATTTATGTCATTGGCTGCACATAAAAATGCTTAGAATCGCTTATTATGAGTCGATAATGTGACTAAAATGTCATCTTTTTCAGCAGATTATCGACTCAAAATAAGTAGATTCTAAACAGATTATATACCTAAAACAATCATATTATAAGCAGATAATGTGCCTATCTTCAGAAGAACAGGCTGTGAATTCAGACCAGTCAACATTTGCATAAATTGGAATCTCACGTTGTTTCGGCATATTCCGCATAATTGGGATTTCTATTTCTAGCTTTGGGATATCATTGTCTGGAAGGATGTTAGCATGGCAATCTTTGTGTCTTTTCCTCAACTAGTATGTCCTTAAAAATTGTGAGTAGAGCTTTGTGTAGTTGCATTTTGTCTTTCCAATTCCATTCTGGCAGATTGAAATCCCCAGCTAAAATGAAATGTTGGAGAATGATTTTGTCACCATATGTCTGAAAGGAACTCTGGGCTTCACTCTCGATTTCATGTGGTCTGTAGTAAGAGTCTCTGCTTTTCTTCAACTTCACGTTTGCTCAGATGATTTCACAATCGGTTTATAGCTCGTAAGCTCTGCTCGTCTGTATTCCTTGCCTGCTTGATATGAAGACACCATCTCTAATGCAACTCATTATGTTACGCCTCAAATTGAAACATTTCAGATGAAGAATAAACGAAAAAGATAGGATACGATAGAGCATTTGTATTTCCTATGTACACATAATATAAACACGTTTTGCTGTTACATTTTGTTAGGGGGTACCCTAGTCATGGTTGACTGTCACCGGTTACCCCCATTTTAAACGGAGCAAGTACAGTATGTTGGGGAGCGCCATATGTGGGTAAATCCGTGCACTTGGTGGGAAGTATCTGTGTGGTTGTGATGGGCTTCGTATTTGTGTATAATAGGGGGGGTCTTCTCGGCCAGCTCTTATTTGAATCAATAATGGCAAATGAGGACATAAATTGTCGAGTAGAAGAGCCTGCGTGGAGCTCAATTTAAACACGGGGTTGGAAATTATTCTGAGTACGATCGCCAATGATAACTTTTGAAAAATTTACTCTTAGTTTCGGATTTCCACATCGATATTTAGGTTGATAGCCGTCATTCTGTCCGACGAAACCACGTGCTCTATATCAACCTATGTCCACTCCAGTCGAGGTAACTCTACAATTCCAAATCCATTAGTTTTACGTGCACTGTTATTACATTCATATGTGTGATTTACCTTGATATCTCGAGTGATTATAAACGATGATTTCACTATTGAATTATGTCACCTTATAACTATACCTACGTTATGTATTCATAACCGCTATCGAAATATATGTGTCATTGGTATAATGGTGGTACTATTCGATGTGTCATGGGTATAATGGCGGTACTATTCGATGTGTCATGGGTATAATGGCGGTACTATTCGAATTGCTGGTATAGCTGATGTTTATAGTGGAATATAATGAACAGAATAAACACTTGATAGAACTGATTACTTGAAATAATTCATTCGAGGCAAGGACTATTTTGTAACATGCTCGAGTGCAATGGTTTCTCTTGTTTGTGCAACGTCCCTGCATCTCATAAATTACTTCACGTCACCAGTTCAATCAAATGATTATTCTCTATTTAATTCTAGATCGACCTCGTGATTCTTAAATAGACAGCATTACTTATACATACTTGTTTATCCATCGGACAAAACTTATTGCGTAAGTAGTGCCATTTAAACAAGATTTTCACTCGTTTCATCAATGACGCCCAAACATATATGTGTCCCATGAAGCTAATTACTATTCATGAAGTGGGCAAACTGGAATGCATTAGAAAAAGAACTAGTTCTTCGGTTCTTTGATACTTGTTTGAAACGTTATATGTTCTAATTTCTAATAGTATATAATTGTTTCGGAACGAAAAAGGGTACCTGTTTTCACATTTTGTTTCACATTCATGCATGGAATTTAGAACGAAAAAACGTTCCAAACCACAATGACGCAATTAAGGTCAATTGACGTTCTCCTTAATTGCCTGCGCAATTTGCATATCTAATTATGTCATGAAATTTACCTAATAATGCTACGTTAACCCAATAAATATACGTTGACGAAATACAAGTAGCGTTTATGTTGGAAGCTTTATATAGGAAATATAGTTAGTGAGTGCATGGTGGATAAAATATGTTTTATATTTTATTGTTCGTCTTTACTTTTGTATATGGTACGCAGGCAAGTTTATAGATGGTTTAGAGCGAAACACATATCCTTTTTATGCATTTTGTATCGATTAAACTGAATTGTGGACGATATAAACGTCCCAAAGTCAAAATGACGTAATTTAGGCCGGTTGTCGTCCCTAGTTACCTGTGTAATTTGAATATATGTTTACGTCATGAAAGTAGTACCTACATATACCTAATAAAGCTGCGTTAACCTTGGAATACAGCTACATTGACGTAATAAACGTATCATATAATATAGGCGTTATGTGTGCAATAGAGGTAGTGAGCGGCGGAGAAATAAACATATATGTGGTGACTGTGAACTTTTTTCAGGTAACATTTAATACCATTTGTTTGAATGGACCCTTACTCTATTTTCATGCTGTGATGTGTTATGTGTTATCTTCTATCATGTTCAACTTGGTGCAAATCAATATGTCTTTAACCAACAGTTTTCCACTGTCCCCAATCCCACGGATACTTCAGAGATGGCTCCGATTGCTCAACCTATTTTCATTGTGTCAACGGCATTCCGTATATGAGAACATGCAGACCTGGGGAATATTTCCAGATGGCCAACAACAAATGTGTTCCAGAGAAATATGTACCAGAATGTAAAAGAATGTCGCTTCTGACACAGGCACAAGGTAAGCTACGCGGGTACTTTAATATGGGAAGCCAAATTGACATTTAATAGATAATAAGGGATCCTTATTGCTCTTAAGCGCAATAAAACATTCCTTATTGCGCTTAAGCGCAATTACATCCTTATTGCACTAAAGCGCAATTAATATCTCCCTCATGAGATCACCCCTCTGCAAATAGAACTATCGTATAATAATAATAAAATAAATATAATCATTTGGGGTCGAAACGCTTAGTCGCTGCAATAATATATTGCTGTGTAATGGAAAATAGTTTCATATTTTTTTGGGACGAAGTATAAGGTATTCCACACATGAGTTCTGAAATATTGCTTATTTTGAGATTTTCGCGGGTTTGTTTCTCAAAGAAAACCGAGCGCCCACGTTGGTACAATGGGCACATGAAGAAATAGTGATAGGCGTCTTCAGGCCGATTTCCACATCAATTTGGCTTCCCATACTTTAACCCATGCTATACTAAATTGATTCTCCCATCAGTTATAAAAGTATGCATTGTAATGATCTATTATCCATTGTATAGACTAGTGGTGATCAGGAAAAATAGCACATGACAGACAGACGAAAAAATAGTAGAAGTGCAGAAGGATTACTATTCATTGCATGGTGGGAGATGTTCAGAAGGATTACTATTCATTGCATGGTGGGAGATGTTCAGAAGGATTACTATTCATTGCATGGTGGGAGATGTTCAGATAATAATAGTCGTTTGTTGAACTCATTATCTGAACATTTCCTGCGGGAACTACTCGTCACTTAGTTTTTTAGTATCGAAAGTGTTATGAAGTTATATACTTAAAAGTGATGTGAAACAATCCACTGATGTGTTTAGAACGGAATAACAAAGAATCATGCCAAAATAAGTTATTTTCATAATTTTAACATCAAAATAGGCAGAAAACAGCGTCATTGTTATAAACGAATCACATGCAGTAATTATTGTTGGCGGAATCATTGCTGTAAAGCGCCCCGAATAAAATAGTAAATATTTACATTTGTGCGAAGTTCAAATGTTGTGTTATCTGAAATGGCACAGTCGGAATGTTCGATAATCTTAGTTGGTTGCAACATTCTTCCAGTGCATGGAGATAGTGTTTGGTTACTAACTTCTCGGTTTTATTTACTGAAGTAAGTCCATAATATGTGACCCGCCATATCAAATCCAGTCGGAAGTCGGGATTTTTTTACCCTGTGCCAATGCATTCTCTTATATATGCGAGTCGACCATAGGTCGCCTCGCATATATAAGAGAATGCATTGGCCTAACAATATTTTACAATTTTAATAATTTGTTCTTGTATTCTTTAACAATTTTATAATTTCACCCATACAGAGCGACATACAAACATGAGCAGACGACACTCTTCTATATGCTTCTATATATGTGTGGGGCTCCCTGCAGGGTAATGGATGTTTTTTTATTTTATGTCCTAAAAATTGTAAGAAACATTTATTTAAAAAACATGATAAAAAATTGTTAGGCCAATGCATTCTCTTATATATGCGAGGCGACCTATGGTCGACTCGCATATATAAGAGAATGCATTGGCACAGGGTAAACAAAATCCCGACTTACGACTGGATTTGATATGGCGGGTCACATATGTCTTCAGTTCGTGTTGCATAAAATCGTGACTGATGAATCTTGATTTCTTATTCCGCGAGATAAATTTTATTCGAAGATGCCAGAAGATAGAGGGCCTCGTTCGCGTCACATCTAAAAATAGAATCTTTGGGTCTAAAATTGGTTGTGGATGCCTCGTTAGATTCACATCTAAAAATAGAATCTTTGGGGTCTAAAATTGGTTGTGGGTGTCTCGTTACCTTCACATCTAAAAATAGAATCTTTGGGTCTAAAATTGGTTGTGGGTGTCTCGTTCGCCTCACATCTCAAAATAGAATCTTTGGGTCTAAAATTGGTTGTACTAAAATATTCACAAAAACCCCAAACTTCCAAAATATCAAAACTTCCAAAAAAAAATTTCAAAATCCAAAACTTCCAAAATTTCAAAAACTTCCAAAATTTCAAAAACTTTCAAATATTTCAAAAATTTCAAAAACTTCCAAAATTTCCAGAATTTCCAAAACTTCCAAAATTTCAAAAACTTCCAAAATTTCAAAAACTTCCAAAATTTCCAAAACTCCAAAAATTTCCAAAACTTCCAAAATTTCCAAAACTTCCAAAATTTCCAAAACTCCAAAAATTTCCAAAACTTCCAAAATTTCCAAAATTTCAAAAACTTCAAAAATTTCCAAAACTTCCAAAATTTCAATATAATGAAGATGACGAGCAACCAATTTTCGACTGGCCTGAGGCATTACGTTATGGAATGAATAACGACAGCGGATCAGAATGCATACATATAGTACGTCACTTGGACATTTTATCAGTTTATCACGTGATCACTAAATGTGGCAATCGGGTATCCACCGATGCCTGCAATGTATTATTTATAATAATTGGACTCATTGATCTCACGTAAATAATACTCTTAGTTGTTCCAATAAAATAGTTATCAAATTCGATCACCAATAGATTTGACTGTGGAATGTAATGACCTTTAACTTATTTATCGATCTAAAGGGACACTCATTATGAATGAATGTTAACAATACAAGCGCACGAATGAAGAGCGTTGAACATATACGAAATTACTACACGAATGAATTGAACCTTGAAATTTATATTTCACATCTTACCAACAACAGCTACAGACATAATCATAGTATTATACTGTCTTGCATGTACACACACTATGACATCATTAAAGGCGGACAATCCACTCACGGTGTGACAACAGATACGGACATAGGCATAGTGTTATACAGTCTTCTATGTACCCACGCTATGACACCATTAACGTACATTGGATGTTAGGTCTATGACTCTTGAGTATGCACCAATCAATGAGCAAATGAGCAATAAAAATGAGCAAATGAGCAAAAAAATGAGCAAATGAGCAATAAAATGAGCAAATAAGCAAGAAAATGAGCAAATGAGCAAGAAAATGAGCAAATGAGCAAGAAAATGAGCAAATGAGCAAGAAAATGAGCAAATGAGCAATAAAAATGAGCAAATGAGCAATAAAAATGAGCAAATGAGCAAAAAAATGAGCAAATGAGCAAGAAAATGAGCAAATGAGCAATAAAAATGAGCAAATGAGCAAGAAAATGAGCAAATGAGCAATAAAAATGAGCAAATGAGCAATAAAAATGAGCAAATGAGCAAAAAAATGAGCAAATGAGCAAAAAAATGAGCAAATGAGCAAAAAAATGAGCAAATGAGCAAGAAAATGAGCAAATGAGCAATAAAAATGAGCAAATGAGCAATAAAAATGAGCAAATGAGCAAAAAAATGAGCAAATGAGCAAAAAAATGAGCAAATGAGCAAAAAAATGAGCAAATGAGCAAAAAAATGAGATGTAACATTATATCACTGTTATTGTATCAATTGATAGGTTCAGACAAGTTCGATGTTTAGAAAAGAAAAGTTACCTATAATTCTGCTGTGGTTAAGCAGTCCATTATTTAGGGCATACCTGTATGTAGGCCTATCAGTGGATGAATAGTCTGTCGGAGAAGTACTGTGTAGACAGGTCTTGACGGTAAGAGAGTCAGAAGAGAAGTGAAGGCTCGGCTATTAAAACATAGTAATGCGATAGCGAACATCAAACGAGTCTGCGCACGCATATCTGTCAAAAGGATACAATAGCAGTCATTGGTCAATTTATCCCCGGTGTCAGCTCAGTACCCAATCGGGACGAAGCCGAAGGTCAACTCATTTTTTTTTGCTCATTATAGTACGTCACTTGGACATTTTATCAGTTTATCACGTGATCACTAAATGTGGCAATCGGGTATCCACCGATGCCTGCAATTTATTATTTATAATAATTGGACTCATTGATCTCACGTAAATAATACTCTTAGTTGTTCCAATAAAATAGTTATCAAATTCGATCACCAATAGATTTGACTGTGGAATATAATGACCTTTAACTTATTTATCGATCTATGTTAGAACATGGTCTTAACAAAAAACTTGACCATAACAAAAATTACCTTACATTTATGCATGAATCTAATTAGACCATACGTAAATATTGTCAGCTTATCGTCTGATGAGCAAATCCGATGTTTATCAAAAATAGTACAACTTCCAGTTGGTAATTACTCTTACGAATGAAGAGCGTTGAACATATACGAAATTACTACACGAATGAACTGAAATTTATATTTTCACATCTTACCAACAACAGATACAGACATAGTCATAGTGTTATACTATCTTACATGTACCCATGCTATGACATCATTCGAAGGGGCAATACACTCAAGGAGTTAAAGTGACACAAAACAAGGGACGTGATGTAATATTGGTGTTTGAATCTTAAAGGAACACAAGACACTCTAAAGGGGCACTCATTATGAATGAATGTTAACAATACAAGCACACGGCGGCGGCGGCGGCGGCGGCGGCGACGGCATTGCGGTATTTTACTGGGGCGACGGTGCCGCCGCCGCCGCCGGGGTCCGCCGCCGGCGGACCCCGCAGTAAAATACTGCAATGCCGCCGCCGCCGCCGCCGCCGCCGCCGCCGCCGCCGCCACAACAACAACAACAACAACAACAACAACAACAACACCACCAACAACAACACCACCAACAACAACAACAACAACTGGCGCCGCCGGCGGTGCCGCCGCCGCCGGGGTCCGCCGCCGGCGGGGTCTTATTTTTGAAGTTTTTGAAATTTTTGAAGTTTTTTGAAGTTTTTGAAATTTTTGAAATTTTTGAAGTTTTTGAAATTTTTGAAGTTTTTTGAAATTTTTGAAGTTTTTTGAAATTTTTGAAGTTTTGGGTTTTTGGGAATATTTTAGTACAACCAATTTTAGACCCAAAGATTCTATTTTTAGATGCAATAATCGATTTTTATAAGAGGCGATAAACTTTCTAAAATAAAATGCAGAAAAAAGAGTGACTTGTACATTTTGAAGAAACATGTCGATCCCGTATATTCCAGCAGATCTTGAAATGTGGCGAAAACATTTCAGAGATATGGTTGATGGGAAGTTAATACCAGATAATCAGGGTCGATACTTTATTGACAGAACTAAAAATAGTGATAGTGAAGAAGACGTTCTAAAACCAATTATTAACGTGGTGACACCCATCGCTCAAGCGATTGAAATGGCTAAGGCTGAAGTTGCAGCAAATAAGTTGACAAACACTCGTAAAGCGTCCAAACAAACCAACAAGAGAGTGTCTGATGGAGGTTTGTCTAATAATAAGAAGAAAATGAAAAGATCAGTGTCATACGATTAGCCAAATCATGAATGAATACATAGAGTACCATACTGATAAATTGGCATTAATTGAATCACCGGCGGTCAAATATCTATACCCTAGCCCCCCGGGACGAACGTACTCTTAGAGCGACGGTTGTATACCACACCTTATTCTCTCTTTTTATCGCTACTTATAAGAGTGATGGTTCTTCCAATAATTCGCGATAATGCACGGGTGTGATTTATGTGGCATTATTTTATCGACGAACTACAATCTACAAAGACATAAACAGATTAAACACGGAGTTATGTCCGAGACAAAACCAACTCTCTTCGGAGAAGATACCGATGAATCTGACGAAGCGGTTCTAGATTCAGATGAAGATGAACGTGGAACGCTATCAGATTCAGAAGATGGTAATGGCGTCGGTAGTAGAACGGTATTCGGTCTTAAGAAAGCTGCGCGATGTGTCAACGAGATGGACACATTCAAAAGTATGATGAAACGCGTCACCAATGATGTGAAAGAAGAAGAGAGCATTTCGGGAGATGAGAGCATGTCGGGAAAAGAGGATACCATCGACACAGAGTTTGCTCTGTTTCTCAAAAGTTATAGACGATTAATAGAATACCAGTATCGATTGAAAACATCACGTATACATACCATGATCATGAAGAAAATGGTCAAACTGACCAAACACGGATATAATAATGAATGGGCTGCAGATGAAGCGATGAGAAAATTCAAGAAACTCTTAGAAGTAAATCTAACGGTCGAAGATTCAGACAATGATTAAATTTCAATAAACTTCATCAACATGTTATTCTCGTCTTCGTTATATATCTATAAGTGGGGAGGGGGTTTCACCAATATTACATCACGTCCCTTACCGCGTGTCACTTTAACATTCCACACCGTGCGTGTATTATCCCCCTTTAATTATGTCATAGCATTGGTACATAGAAGACTGTATAACACTATGCCTATGTCTGTATCTGTTGTCACATCGTGAGTGGATTGTCCGCCTTTAATGATGTCATAGCGTGTGTATATGCAAGACAGTATAACCCTATGATAATGCCTGTAGCTGTTGTTGGTAAGATGTGAAATATAAATTTCAAGGTTCAATTCATTCGTGTAGTAATTTTGTATATGTTCAACGCTCTTCATTCGTGTGCTTGTATTGTTAACATTCATTCATAATGAGTGCCCCTTTAGAGTGTCTTGTGTTCCTTTAAGATTCAAACACCAATATTACATCACGTCCCTTGTTTCGTGTCACTTTAACTCCTTGAGTGTATTGCCCCTTCGAATGATGTCATAGCATGGGTACATGTAAGATAGTATAACACTATGACTATGTCTGTATCTGTTGTTGGTAAGATGTGAAAATATAAATTTCAGTTCATTCGTGTAGTAATTTCGTATATGTTCAACGCTCTTCATTCGTAAGAGTAATTACCAACTGGAAGTTGTACTATTTTTGATAAACATCGGATTTGCTCATCAGACGATAAGCTGACAATATTTACGTATGGTCTAATTAGATTCATGCATAAATGTAAGGTAATTTTTGTTATGGTCAAGTTTTTTGTTAAGACCATGTTCTAACATAGATCGATAAATAAGTTAAAGGTCATTATATTCCACAGTCAAATCTATTGGTGATCGAATTTGATAACTATTTTATTGGAACAACTAAGAGTATTATTTACGTGAGATCAATGAGTCCAATTATTATAAATAATAAATTGCAGGCATCGGTGGATACCCGATTGCCACATTTAGTGATCACGTGATAAACTGATAAAATGTCCAAGTGACGTACTATAATGAGCAAAAAAAAATGAGTTGACCTTCGGCTTCGTCCCGATTGGGTACTGAGCTGACACCGGGGATAAATTGACCAATGACTGCTATTGTATCCTTTTGACAGATATGCGTGCGCAGACTCGTTTGATGTTCGCTATCGCATTACTATGTTTTAATAGCCGAGCCTTCACTTCTCTTCTGACTCTCTTACCGTCAAGACCTGTCTACACAGTACTTCTCCGACAGACTATTCATCCACTGATAGGCCTACATACAGGTATGCCCTAAATAATGGACTGCTTAACCACAGCAGAATTATAGGTAACTTTTCTTTTCTAAACATCGAACTTGTCTGAACCTATCAATTGATACAATAACAGTGATATAATGTTACATCTCATTTTTTTGCTCATTTGCTCATTTTTTTGCTCATTTGCTCATTTTTTTGCTCATTTGCTCATTTTTTTGCTCATTTGCTCATTTTTATTGCTCATTTGCTCATTTTTATTGCTCATTTGCTCATTTTTATTGCTCATTTGCTCATTTTCTTGCTCATTTGCTCATTTTTTTGCTCATTTGCTCATTTTTTTGCTCATTTGCTCATTTTTTTGCTCATTTGCTCATTTTTATTGCTCATTTGCTCATTTTCTTGCTCATTTGCTCATTTTCTTGCTCATTTGCTCATTTTTATTGCTCATTTGCTCATTTTCTTGCTCATTTGCTCATTTTTTTGCTCATTTGCTCATTTTTATTGCTCATTTGCTCATTTTTATTGCTCATTTGCTCATTTTCTTGCTCATTTGCTCATTTCTTGCTCATTTGCTCATTTTCTTGCTCATTTGCTCATTTTCTTGCTCATTTGCTCATTTTCTTGCTCATTTGCTCATTTTATTGCTCATTTGCTCATTTTTTTGCTCATTTGCTCATTTTTATTGCTCATTTGCTCATTGATTGGTGCATACTCAAGAGTCATAGACCTAACATCCAATGTACGTTAATGGTGTCATAGCGTGGGTACATAGAAGACTGTATAACACTATGCCTATGTCCGTATCTGTTGTCACACCGTGAGTGGATTGTCCGCCTTTAATGATGTCATAGTGTGTGTACATGCAAGACAGTATAATACTATGATTATGTCTGTAGCTGTTGTTGGTAAGATGTGAAATATAAATTTCAAGGTTCAATTCATTCGTGTAGTAATTTCGTATATGTTCAACGCTCTTCATTCGTGCGCTTGTATTGTTAACATTCATTCATAATGAGTGTCCCTTTAGATCGATAAATAAGTTAAAGGTCATTACATTCCACAGTCAAATCTATTGGTGATCGAATTTGATAACTATTTTATTGGAACAACTAAGAGTATTATTTACGTGAGATCAATGAGTCCAATTATTATAAATAATACATTGCAGGCATCGGTGGATACCCGATTGCCACATTTAGTGATCACGTGATAAACTGATAAAATGTCCAAGTGACGTACTATATGTATGCATTCTGATCCGCTGTCGTTATTCATTCCATAACGTAATGCCTCAGGCCAGTCGAAAATTGGTTGCTCGTCATCTTCATTATATTGAAATTTTGGAAGTTTTGGAAATTTTTGAAGTTTTTGAAATTTTGGAAGTTTTGGAAATTTTTGGAGTTTTGGAAATTTTGGAAGTTTTGGAAATTTTGGAAATTTTGGAAGTTTTGGAAATTTTTGGAGTTTTGGAAATTTTGTAAGTTTTTGGAAATTTTGGAAGTTTTTGAAATTTTGGAAGTTTTGGAAATTCTGGAAATTTTGGAAGTTTTTGAAATTTTTGAAATATTTGAAAGTTTTTGAAATTTTGGAAGTTTTTGAAATTTTGGAAGTTTTGGGTTTTGAAATTTTTTTTTGGAAGTTTTGATATTTTGGAAGTTTGGGGTTTTTGTGAATATTTTAGTACAACCAATTTTAGACCCAAAGATTCTATTTTGAGATGTGAGGCGAACGAGACACCCACAACCAATTTTAGACCCAAAGATTCTATTTTTAGATGTGAAGGTAACGAGACACCCACAACCAATTTTAGACCCCAAAGATTCTATTTTTAGATGTGAATCTAACGAGGCATCCACAACCAATTTTAGACCCAAAGATTCTATTTTTAGATGTGACGCGAACGAGGCCCTCTATCTTCTTGCCTTGTTGACTTGAAATTCAGTATTGGCGGAAATATAGGTATATATATTCGATTTTATGTTAACCTATTCCTCTGCATTGCCAAGTTAATTTGGTTTTATGTGGCTCTTCGAGTCAAATATGATCAGATGTGCAGTTGAATTGCATTTCAGAATGGACGCCGCCATGGTTTTTGGGTCAATTGAGACAGTTACGACTCAAGTCATCAGCTTGAAAGCATTTACGGAGGCCGATAGACGTAATCGGAATGAGCTACAGAAAGCCTTCAAACCTTTCCATACTGAATAAACTTATAAAATATATATTGGAACGGTCTGTTGTTCATTCAGAGTGGTGTTCATGTAATAAATAGCAGACGAAAGAAAACAGATAATACAAGACCAGAATTATTCATATTCATTGGTGGGAATTGTTCAGATAATAATTTCAAAAAGCGATGTTTGTTGAACTTATTATCTGAACATTTCCTAAGGGAACTGCTCGTCAATAAGTATCTAGTAGAGAAATGGTTGAACGCCCCGTGTATATAAAACCTCTCGCACATTGATTATCTCACTACATGCAGGTATCCGCTTAAAACAAATCGCACATGACGCCACACAACTTTTACCTTCATATCGTAACCTTATATAATCATTTCACAAATTAGAACTAGGGTTTATATTTATTTTAACCATATATCAAGGGGGATACCCAGAATAACGGAACATAACAGAACATTATGGAATGGTAATAGTTCATAGTGAACAAAAAAACACTTTAAAGTTTAAAGTAGCCACATGCGTGTTACATAGACAAATGGCCAATTTCCTCTTTTCGCCCAAAATTGTGCGCTATCATATATGTACCTCTTCTCTTTGTACTTCACGCATATACATATCCCTTTCGTTATTTATCGGTAGTGATATGATTAAAACTCCTCAGTGTAGCATTTCAACGCAAGTACACAAGGATGACTCACATTTCATAATGTCAAACAAAAAATCGAAGTACAGTGAAAGAAAGAAGTGATCTATTCTACTGAGCCCCTGCCTCGTACCTTTAAGTATATAATGTTTGTGTGCGCGGATGCAGCTGTGTTTGTCTCGCGTAAAACCATATATGCTCTTATAGGATAGTATATATATGGAATTACACATATCTCACGAGATGTGCTTTAAAAGATAGCTTTTCTTTATTGAAAAACATACCCATATCACACCTGAACCGTGTAATGTCCTAAACAATTAGCCGCATGTTCTGTCCAAATTCGGTGAAAAAATAATTGTAACAAAAAAAATCTAAATGACAACAGTTACTTGTCTCTCTAACTAACAATTATTGCTTTTCACCTTGCATACATACAGAAAGTTCAAGGAAGAGATACACCATCTTTATTGTTATTCCAGGTAAAGTTGATGGGTTAAAATGTCCCAAGGCGGAAGGATATTTTAGAGATCAGACGGACTGCAGTGTTTATTATCTATGCGTCAATGGATTCCCATTCAGACACCAGTGTGACAAAGGAACATTTTATGACTCCCTGACACAGATGTGTGTACTCGATGATTACGTCACAGATTGTCCTACCATCGAAAAATATCAATCACAAAGTAAGGGCTCACTCTACTCAGTACTCAATATACACCTTTCGAATAATGAACGACGACAAATAATTATTACGAATAGGGTACTACGTCACTATCATGTGTGTTCTTTATATCCGTTGTGGTTCCCTATTCGTTATTACGATTACAGGTTCAAATTATGAACAATACATGCATGCATGCATGATTTAAGGGGGAGACGCACGTTTTGCATAAATCACAGTAAATCCAGCCAGAAATGGCAAGTGATTTTCAACAAAGAATTTCTCTGGATCTATCTGGTGAAAAATCTTGAATTTTACATATGATAATTTTCATTATATATAGAATCAGAGCAATTATAAAGAGACAATAACTATAATGGATTTTAATACATTTGAGAGGTTGAAAATATTTGTTTCGTTTCTGTCCCTTTAGGTACCGAGAACTGCCAGAAAAATTTATAATTTCAAACAACATGTCAACCATCAAATAGCTTATTGTCTTGACTCCATGAGAGGAGGCTTCATTTGTATCATAATGTTGAGTTAGCTTTTTAATTGCATATTATAGCATCATACCCCATGTATTATAATGAAGAATAAAGCAGTCACAAATATGCCAGCCCAATGAAAACAAATGTTCAAATGTGGTGCTGTCCACTCAAGCAGGGAGCAATCAACAGAAATTAGGCCACAGTGTTAAGAGATATGGTGGTCAGATTTAACTTGGTTATGAACCCATGACCCAGAACTCAACTGAGCCCAATTTTTCAATGACCAACAAGCATGGCATGAAAATTCTCAATAATAAAAAATTATTTATGGTAGTTGTCTTTCTGAATGAAAATAATCATTTAATTTCATGAATCAAGAAAAATTAAGTCTCCTCTCATGATCTTCAGATATGATATCATGTATATATGAAATGCACTTTCGAAAAAAATATGTTTTACAGTAGTTCTCGGTACCTGAACACAGTGAAATTTTAAAGATTTTTCAGGTCATAAAAGTAAAGTAAATGAGATTATAATAACCAAATGTCCAATGGTTCTTATGTATGGTACCACAATAATCTCTTGTACAAAATTTCACAAAGATATTCCTGATAGATTTAGAGAAAATACTTTTTGAAATACCAGGAAATTTTGGCAAAACGTGCGTCTGACCCTTAATACATACATACATACATGCATACATTACATTACATACATACATACATACATACATGCATGCATGCATACATACATGCATACATTACATACATACATTACATACTTTGCAATCGTTTCTCAGCTCTGTAATGTTGAAGATGTTTCTAAGATTATGTCCTTAAATTGTGATCATCACGTGGCCTTAATTTTTACATATTAGTGGTAAGCAAATCGTTCGTCGTCATGCAACTCGAGAATCTTGCCAAACACAAAGCGCTAAGGTGTGACATAATTACTGCGAGTTGCAAACACGATTGTCTTACAAACGGACTCGTTGTCGTCAATTATACGAACAAGTTTTTGGACCATCCGAAAAAATTACGACTACATATAGCTTTTCGTAATAATTATCTGTCGTCGTTCAGTGTGCGATAGGTGCCTATATTCACAGGGGCCATTCGTTAAGAAAATGGAAAAAAAACGACAACAAATTAAAAGTAAAAATAAACTAGAGGTGGGACTAGATATCCCAGTCATGACTGCATGTATAAGGATACATCCCGCGTTTCAAATTTGCTGAATTAAAGAGGTACTGTACACTGAATCCGGCAATTTATTGGACCATTTCCTTTTATATTCAACATAATTTATGCAGCAGAGTCATAAATTAATTTTCATTATAAATACCATGTTGTTTGCATCGTTCATAGAGCACATGAGCGTATTTTGCACTAACCCATGGCTCATTTTCATTCATTTGTTGTATATATTCTGTTGAGTATAAAATGAGATGGTCCCATAAATGACTTTAGGACACAGTACCCCTTTAAGGGTATATAGCCATATTAAACATATTTGTATTCGAAAGAAAGAACAACAACTGTGAAATCATTATGAATTACCTCACAAGTTCAAGTGCACAGGTCTCCGTGATGGTAAATAATATGTGTCAAATTTCATAAAAAAGTAACAAGAAACTAATGAAAAAACCTTGGAGAAATACACCAAAGTAAACTCCACTTCAAATATCAATGATAAAGTTTGAACTTCTGAATTTCCAGATGAGTTTGACTGTCCCATGCCACAAGGATATTTCCGAGATAGCTACGATTGCAGCGTGTACTACCACTGTGACGACAACATGCCTTACAGGCGGCAGTGCGAAGATGGCCAGTTTTTCAGTCTATTCGAACATCAATGCGTCGATGCTGAATATGTACAGGAATGTGATCAACAAAGACCAGATGACACTGCAGAAGTTGATTATCAATCCGTCGTCCCGGAGGGTATGTATACGCTCACATGTGGCTGTAAAATTATAATCATTTAAGAATCTGATGGAGTTTGAGTGTTTTGTTGAAGGTTCTATAGAGCAGTGGCCGTTGAGCTGTGGTTCACACTATAAATGCGCTCATACGGCATCAGCGACATACCCCTCGATAAAACACACTCAAACTGTATTCATTTCTAATATTTATATATTTTGTTCGCTATCAGTTTCTACAAACTCACTTAAATATTTATTCTGAAATACGTCTGCAGATTGGATATTCTACCTGTGAATTATTGATGGATTAGTATATGACCGCGCACTCAAAAACACACCCAGTTATGCTATCTACCGCATTAAATTAGCCGAATATTCGACCTGTGAATTATTGATGGATTAGGCTATGACCGCGCATTCAAAAACACACTCAGTTATGCAATCTACGGCATTAAATTTAAACAGTATTTATTCCACGAATAATGCAACAATAATAAGTACTATACATGTACAATAAGTGTGTGTTTCATCCTGGATCAGATTCGACATCAAGCGTGTAAGCTTATGTGAGTCGTTTCCTGCTATTTACCGCATTTATACTCACATAAATGTCAACAAGATGTGACGCCGGTTCGTTTTATTGGTATGTGAAACGCATTGCCCAATTGGAAGTTGACAAATCACATAACAGTATAAAGAGTAACACATACGGGCTATGCAAATATATCTGCATAAATATTATATATATAACTGGAAAAGTTTCGTAATCTGGCTGAGGCAAATCGTATGCAAAAGGGATCCGTTCTGAGAGAAAAATTACACTTGTGCGTGATCAAAAGTTCTGAGGCATAAATGACATGAAAACTCGGTGTATGTCCCAAACGGCCCTTTATTTCTAGAGTAGATGACAGTTTAATCAGAAATATAACAACGGAAAAACAGTTCATTCGTTTCGTTTCGTGTCTAGAAAATGGTCAGCCAGTAATTCCAGAAATTGTCGATCACAGCCTGATTTCACGAAAGACTTGGGTGTGGCACAGTCACCCAATTCCGTTTCTTGCAAATTTTAGAGGAAAATTAACGTAAATGCTATAGAGCACCCTTGTGTAATTGTTTATACATCCCATATTTTCATTAGTCGCACATGGCTCATTTGAACATAACAAAATAAGTATACGTATAATTTGCCAGGAAGGATAAGACGGGTCAATAAATACTCGAAATATTGCGATCCTTAGGCTTTATATATAAACGGGAAAATCCTACCATAGCGAATTTCCAGCTGTTTTTAATTTCCCTATATAAGTTAGACAGACGCGCTTTATTTTTAACATATCGGGAAAAAAATTAACAAGGAACGCTGTTCGTCGTTCAAAGATACGGGCGGCGTTGGCGGTCGGTATGCTGTTAAAATATTCACCTCCGTCAAAAACCGCTATAAACAGAAAGAATAGTAAAATATAGACAGATCTTGTTCTTATACCAATCAGAAATATGGCACAAACAGTATGTTATTGTCAATTTTTGTTCCTGTGCTATGTAAACAAAAGCAAAAAACGTTACGTTACCTGGCTTTTGTTTCGATCCGGATATGGTAAACATAAAGAGCGTTTTTTGTTACTGTTTTCCTGATATGGAAATAATAAAGAGCGTTTATATCATTTGTGTGTGATTAACCAATAGAATTGCGCTGTGTTATGTAAACAGAAGCACAACTTCTGTAACACGATCAGGCTCTTGTTTACGTACACCATCGTACGTCTTGACGACAATATACTATTTACGCGCTGATTATGTTTGGCATATGAACAAAAAACTATATATTTTAATATTCCTTCTGTTGATGGCGATTTGAACAAATATGAATATTTCTGCAACGAACGCCGCCCGTGCCTTTCAATCGAGGAGAATAGTACATGTATGTGTCAGATTTTTCTCGTCGTCTTGCGACATATAAATCCGTATAAAGTATTTTACGTATTTGTTTTACCCATTTTGACCCTCAGAACCGGATCTAATTGTCGCACAAGTGGTCATTGAATGTGGCTTAACACTTGCTATACACTAAATGTATTCTCCCATCCAGTCATAAAAGTATATATTATAATATTCTATCATTCATTTGGAGGGGTGCATGCAGAAGAATTCAAATACTGGTGAGAAATGTTCCGATGGTCATTTGTTGAGCCTACTATCTGAACATTTCCTAAGGGAACTACTCGATAATTTAGTATATAACTTATAGTTAATCAGATAATTACACAATATATTCCAGTGTTCACTTGCCCCAAACTATACGGTTATTTCCGAGATGACAATGAGTGTGCTACGTACTATCACTGCATCAACAACACACCATATCGATACCAATGTAAGGACGGCTTCCACTTCGATATCGACATATTGATGTGTTCCGCTGTGAATCACGGCAGGGGATGCGGCACTGTCAGTAATGAGTTGGAACACAGCGCAAATTTGGAGATATTTGCCAGTACCCCAGGTGCGTATACAAATATATCCATTACCTTCTTAAATCCATTTCAATTCATTATTTACTGTATATATATAATATGTACCAAGATGGTAGTGGTATATCTTCTCTGGTAGTCTTTTTTTTTTTTGGAGTAAGTAATTTCGTACCATAACCAATTCGTAACCTCCGAAAAAAAAGTGATTAAAGGCACGTGTGGCGTTCGTTGCAGAAATATTCATATTTGTTCAAATCGCCATCAACGGAAGGTATATTTAAGAAATAAATACACGGTGTAGAGGTGTGTATGGTCAAGTTGTACCACAAAAAACTGATTGTAGGACGACGCGTAGCGGAGTCCTACAATCAGTTTTTTGTGGTACAACTTGACCATACACACCGATACACCGTGTATTTATTTCTTTTGTAATACGACTGAAAGTTTATGGTCACAATTCGACTGAATAGTCAACGAAATGCTGCGCTTTTTCGGTCTCAGGTGAGAAAACATTTCGTGGTGTAATTCGTATTGGGCGTACTCGATTTCTGTGCATGGAGTACTCTGGTAATGTCTTGTCTTGTTATGAAATTCCCCCGTTGACTTTTCGAGGCACCTCTTCTAGAAATAATCGTTGTGATTGGCTAAAAAACGATGTGTTTTCAGCGGCGCCCGTGCGTTTCATTTAAATTGTACAGGAAATACGCTTGGGTCATTTCTGTTTTGAAAGTTGTTGGAACAAGATGAATATGGGTGATTCTCCCTTAAATGAACAAATTCGTCCATAAAATTCTGAAAAAATTAAATATGTCACATGCCGATGAATTTTAAGGAGTATGTAGCACAGATATTGGTGACCACAAAAATGACAGTTGGCAAAATTATAGGGCAAGATCAAGGTCAATCAAGGACGTTCATTACGGCATGTGCCAATGACGTTTTTGGGTTGAATCAGGGCGACGTCATTGTCAAATTCGCTCTTTCTCCAAAACTTGTGTTTAATTCGAATATCATGATTAATGGAAACCAAACAAAATTGAGCCACTTTGTTGACATGTGCCCTTTAATAGTTGAATTATCGTTATGTGTATATATTCAACTTGTACATCATGGAGTAGTCGATGGTGTATCCGTCCAAACGACGTATCGCGCAGCTCCGCACGTTGAGTCGTCTATGATATACAGCCATTTGAATATAGGTTACACTGGTGTAAATACTATAGGCAGCTCCCCCCTGCGGTTGCGGGAGGAGTATAGAGTTTCACAGTTAAAACACTCTGGGCTGTGATTGGTTGCATGAATTAAATGTAAACTGTTGACAAAAATTCAAGGAATCATTCTCCCACAAACTTCATTTGCCAAGAGGCCCATTCATTAAAGGTGAAGTCTGTTGTGGCTGTTTAGAAATTTTAAGTGTGATTGAAAAAATGACAATATTTTTTTAGTGCGGAACTGACCCTAGTTATGAAAAAACGAAAATTTGAAGTGGATTCCCTGCTAGACGGTGTTGATTTTTTTATTGGGAAAGTTTCCACAGATGTCAAGCTCACATAATCCGAAGGCAGTTTGAACAGTTTCCATTTGACCTCTGATGTAGACAACGTGAACATACGTCAATCAAACTCTGTTCCTCAAAGGGTTCGCCAAATTGCAAAGAGAATTTACAATAGAAAACAATGTCGATGGATTTCTCTTACATGTTTCAAGATATCGAACTGAAATTTTGTATTTAGGGGTTTTTCGATGAGCTCAATCAGATAGAATTGTCAGTGAGATATTACGATGGCCCAAAATGTGTCATTGACGCCTTTGCTATACCACACGAGCCGGAAATCGTCCCACAGGCAGTACGATTGTTGAAAAGTACCGAAACAATTGATTTTTAAATTGTCATCTGCTTCTCTCTGAGTACACCCCCCCCCCCCACCAACTCACTCACAACCCCCCCCCCCCCGGATACAATAACAACTATATGTGTATGTACATCGTGTTGACCCATTTTACAACATAACCACCCAAATATTCTAAGCGTGAAATGTGTCTGTGGATGGCTGTAACGCTATTCTGCGTCGCGGTGTGGACATGTCGCGGTGTGGACAATTTTGATATTTTCTTCATTTTTTTTCATTTTCTGTTTATGTCAGGCGTCCGTTCGTTTTTATTCACGATTCTTCACCCCATGTGTACTATTTGAGCAATTTTGGTAGTCTCCCGACATGTTTTCTAGTTCCTTTGATAGCGTCGCGGTGTGGACATTAATTAAGGTTCGCTGGAGGGTACACATATTTTCGTCTCATTTTTCATGTGTTTCGATTCTTTATATTGTCCAAAATCTTCAAAACAAATTGTCAAAAGGCAAAACTTTCTTATCCGTATGGTAGGTTGTTGCCCTTAGTTAAAATGGAACCGGGATGGCCTATATTGTAAATAATGTCGCGGTGTGGACATTTCTAGAGACAGGCGATTTTCGATGTTTCAGAGTCAATATTTACATCAAACCACGAAAAACGTGCATCATAAATGATATTAATAGATAAAGAGTCCAAGAAATAACATAACAGTGCACGTTGTTTGTCAATTAGAGGTAAGATAACTTAATAGGAATAAAATGAAATTTCGCAGTTAGGCGATGAGACAGTGCGATTTTCGTGTTTTCTCGCTGTTTTGATCATGTAACTAAAGGCATGTGTTGATATATTACAATACTGTTATATCATAACGGTGTGCCACATGCTCATCAGTGAAATGGAACGCCACAATAGGTCTTGTTTGTGGCACAATCATATTTTTATGGAACAATTGTACACGAGACATCAATTTGCTCGTTTAAGGGAGAACCACCCATGGGTGATTCTCCCTTAAATGAACAAATTCGTCCATAAAATTCTGAAAAAATTAAATATGTCACATGCCGATGAATTTTAAGGAGTATGTAGCACAGATATTGGTGACCACAAAAATGACAGTTGGCAAAATTATAGGGCAAGATCAAGGTCAATCAAGGACGTTCATTACGGCATGTGCCAATGACGTTTTTGGGTTGAATCAGGGCGACGTCATTGTCAAATTCGCTCTTTCTCCAAAACTTGTGTTTAATTCGAATATCATGATTAATGGAAACCAAACAAAATTGAGCCACTTTGTTGACATGTGCCCTTTAATAGTTGAATTATCGTTATGTGTATATATTCAACTTGTACATCATGGAGTAGTCGATGGTGTATCCGTCCAAACGACGTATCGCGCAGCTCCGCACGTTGAGTCGTCTATGATATACAGCCATTTGAATATAGGTTACACTGGTGTAAATACTATAGGCAGCTCCCCCCTGCGGTTGCGGGAGGAGTATAGAGTTTCACAGTTAAAACACTCTGGGCTGTGATTGGTTGCATGAATTAAATGTAAACTGTTGACAAAAATTCAAGGAATCATTCTCCCACAAACTTCATTTGCCAAGAGGCCCATTCATTAAAGGTGAAGTCTGTTGTGGCTGTTTAGAAATTTTAAGTGTGATTGAAAAAATGACAATATTTTTTTAGTGCGGAACTGACCCTAGTTATGAAAAAACGAAAATTTGAAGTGGATTCCCTGCTAGACGGTGTTGATTTTTTTATTGGGAAAGTTTCCACAGATGTCAAGCTCACATAATCCGAAGGCAGTTTGAACAGTTTCCATTTGACCTCTGATGTAGACAACGTGAACATACGTCAATCAAACTCTGTTCCTCAAAGGGTTCGCCAAATTGCAAAGAGAATTTACAATAGAAAACAATGTCGATGGATTTCTCTTACATGTTTCAAGATATCGAACTGAAATTTTGTATTTAGGGGTTTTTCGATGAGCTCAATCAGATAGAATTGTCAGTGAGATATTACGATGGCCCAAAATGTGTCATTGACGCCTTTGCTATACCACACGAGCCGGAAATCGTCCCACAGGCAGTACGATTGTTGAAAAGTACCGAAACAATTGATTTTTAAATTGTCATCTGCTTCTCTCTGAGTACACCCCCCCCCCCCACCAACTCACTCACAACCCCCCCCCCCCCCCCCCCCCGGATACAATAACAACTATATGTGTATGTACATCGTGTTGACCCATTTTACAACATAACCACCCAAATATTCTAAGCGTGAAATGTGTCTGTGGATGGCTGTAACGCTATTCTGCGTCGCGGTGTGGACATGTCGCGGTGTGGACAATTTTGATATTTTCTTCATTTTTTTTCATTTTCTGTTTATGTCAGGCGTCCGTTCGTTTTTATTCACGATTCTTCACCCCATGTGTACTATTTGAGCAATTTTGGTAGTCTCCCGACATGTTTTCTAGTTCCTTTGATAGCGTCGCGGTGTGGACATTAATTAAGGTTCGCTGGAGGGTACACATATTTTCGTCTCATTTTTCATGTGTTTCGATTCTTTATATTGTCCAAAATCTTCAAAACAAATTGTCAAAAGGCAAAACTTTCTTATCCGTATGGTAGGTTGTTGCCCTTAGTTAAAATGGAACCGGGATGGCCTATATTGTAAATAATGTCGCGGTGTGGACATTTCTAGAGACAGGCGATTTTCGATGTTTCAGAGTCAATATTTACATCAAACCACGAAAAACGTGCATCATAAATGATATTAATAGATAAAGAGTCCAAGAAATAACATAACAGTGCACGTTGTTTGTCAATTAGAGGTAAGATAACTTAATAGGAATAAAATGAAATTTCGCAGTTAGGCGATGAGACAGTGCGATTTTCGTGTTTTCTCGCTGTTTTGATCATGTAACTAAAGGCATGTGTTGATATATTACAATACTGTTATATCATAACGGTGTGCCACATGCTCATCAGTGAAATGGAACGCCACAATAGGTCTTGTTTGTGGCACAATCATATTTTTATGGAACAATTGTACACGAGACATCAATTTGCTCGTTTAAGGGAGAACCACCCATATGATCATCGACTATGGACCATTTTCCTTACACAAAGCGATCTAAATGATCTAGTTTACTAAACTAATCTTATTCCCCTTCTGTACTGGTGAACAAACGCTTTCATTTTCAACTTGATTCCGAAATATCGAATATGATCGAGATTCGAATCGACGAATGCACAGCCCGGCCCCATGGATTTATTTTGTCATTTAATATACTTATTAAGTAACTTTCTTTGGTCGTAACATATATCAATATACCATAACATCATTTGGACCATATTCATTGGCAACCAAACTGGTTTCAAGCGACAAATCGCTAGAAAATTCGCAAGATTGTCAAGATGTAGCAAAATTCAAAGGGATACGGGTGCGGGTGTACTCCGTTGATGCCCCGTTTGCGCGGAGTTAGAAAAGACGGGAAAAGTCGCGTGCGGCGATCTGAATAAACCGATTTTTTTCGTGGTACAATTGGAAAAAGTAGAATTGTACCACAAAACTGGAACGAGATAGCCATGGCAACTCGGGCCACTGGCCAATCAGGACATGGCTTTTAAGCATAGTTAGGCAGGGTCGTATTACAATAAAATATATATAGTTTTGTTCATATGCCAAATATAATCAGTGCGTAAATAGTATATTATTACCACTTTATAGGGCGTTCTCTAGGCCATTGATAATGTTTTTCGGGGCGTTCCAAATAGCGTATTGTTACCAAAACAGCGGGCCGCGGGCCGATAATGAGAAGCCTAGTTCAATATCGGCCCGCCGCCCGGAAACTATAGATCTCGTTTATTATCGCGAGAGTTACGTCCCTTCAACTTCCGATTATTATGGCGTGTTTATTTCAAGAAAATAATGGGAAGATGTATCCGATTTCCTCGACACTATAATGGTTTTATGATTGGAATTCACGCTATATGATTGAATTATTGTATCAAGCATAAGTATGCATTGATACTTTTAGCTGTCAACCTCTCATTGGTTGTTACTCGTCTCCAATACTGGGTTTTCCCGTGTCCTATTTTCGAGACTCCGTCAGTCCGTGTCAGCTGACAAGTCAAATGATATCAAACTTAAATGTTCTTGAAAATATTTCTCTCTTAATCTACTTCATTATTCCACTAAATCCTCAAATGGGTAAAATGTCCAAAAACTGTGGTAATAATAGTAATAACATGATTTCATCGGGCATTATGGTTTATTAACGGCCCTCTGGAATGATTAACAGCCCTCGGGCCTATTAGCGTCCCTCGACTTCGTCTCGGGCCGCTAATAGGCCCTTGGGCTGTTAATCATTCCAGCCGGGCCGTTAATAAACCATAACGCCCTCAAAAATCATGTTATTGTTATATTGTCGTCAAGATGTACGACGGTGTACGTAAACGAGAACCTTCTCGTGTTACATAAGTTTTGCTTCTGTTTACATAACACAGTGCAATTATATTGGTTAATCACACACAAATGACATAAACGCACTTTATTATTTCCATATCAGGAAAACAGTAACAAAAACGCTCTTTATGTTTACCATATCCGGATCTAAACAAAAGCCAGGTTCTGTAACGTTTTACGGCTTTTGTTTACATAACAAAGGAAAACATTTGACAATAACACACTGCTTATGCCATATTTCTGATTGGTATAAGAACAAGGTCTGTCTATATTTTACTATTATTTAAATGCAGAGTTGACAATAGCTGAATCACGGTAAACTCATACAAATATGTGAATCAGGGCACGAGTTGCATGAGTTGTCACGTGGTTACTCACTATACATCACTTAAAGTCGAGGTCACATATACATGTATCTAGTTGTACCGTAATTCATATGTTATTGATTTCCCAGCCGCACTGATGGACCAGTCTGACAAATGTCACTTCCTGGCAACTGGTTTCTATGGCGACAAAACAAATTGCGGGAAATTCTATCGATGTGTTGCTGGCAAGAAGTATGTGTTTGACTGTCCTCCCGGAACGTTCTACGACACCAAGATGCAGTTGTGTAATTTCAAAGATCTCGTATCAGACTGCTCCTCCTCGGGCCACAGGGTGATGTCACACTCGAACAATCGAGTTAAGGAAGTTTCGGGTAAGTATAGTGTATGTACTACGAGAGCGCAATAGGGCCACCCGAAACACCACCTCACCCCCAAATATACAAATACACAACTCGTTATAACGACTTGCAAGTCGTTACAATGACTTCCAACAACTCGTTATAACGACTTACAACTCGTTATAACGACTTGCAAGTCGTTATAACGAGTTTTGAAATTCATTTTTACGACTTTGAACTAGTTATAACGAGTTGCAACGAGTTGTTGGTAGTCGGTATTTCGACTTGCAAGTCATTATAATGAGTTGAAAGTCGTTATAACAAGTTGTTGGAAGTCGTTCTAACGAGTTGTGTATTTGTATATGTGCGGGTGCGGTGGTGTTTCCAATGGCCCTAATGCACTATCATGGCACACGAGTCTATTTTTGCACAAAGTCGTGGCTCAAATTCATTTATTTGTTGCATATATTATGTTGAATATAAAAGGCGATGGTCCAATAAATTACCGGATTTAGTATACAGACCCAAAATAGGCGAATGTGTGACCTATGGACACGAGTGAGTGTTTGAACCAGCGTCTTCTAGATTGAACCGCTTGTGGTGTGTCTTTCCAATCAAGACATAATTGTCTGATTGCTATAAAGTTTAGAATGTTATCAATGTAAATTCAATTTTATTGACTTTATATTGACACCTCTTCAATTCAATTCAATTGACTTTACATTGACACCATATCAGAACAAATTACCCTTTTCGGGTCTATGAAACCAACGTGACCTTTAAATGTGGTCTATCTCTTCCCAGCAAGTTTTATAGAGTTCAGTTTAGAGTTCAGGGTATAAAATAATAGATATGAATCGAGGACACCTTTTCGGAAAAATCTTCTGCCAATTCATTTAAAACGATATATTTACATTGCCCGTCTGTGTTACACTAAATCCTGTTTGGTAATTTGGCAATGGCAAATTGGGTCACTCGGTTTACATCCCAATAATACGAAGAGTGTATCACGAACAGGAAGTTACAAACTATTGACCAAATTTCAACTAATCACAAATGCGGTCAGCAGAATATTTGGGCGTGCTATTAAAAGTTTAGCGGAATTGCATCTGAAGCCAGTTATTTATATCGATCACGTTATCGCAGCGAAGACTTTGGAAATCTTGGGCTGACTTAATGTCCTGCATGGGCTAGTCTCAAATGATCGGTTGATTTCGTGGGATAACTTAATCTTGTAAGCAGCCTCTATCGCGGAAATTTGCGGATCGCGGAAATTTGCGGATCAGCTGAGAGATTTACTGCGAACTACGATCTAAATAAACCACTTTGTTATGCCTGTATAGACAAATAATATACCCCATCTCCAGTATTATCTGTATTTCATTCATCAAATAGCTATATGTAGTCTTGAAATCGAGATTTAAAAAAAATATGTTGTTGTTGTAATTGTGGCCCGGAAAATATAGACCATCTTTAAATGCCATTCTATATAATGCGTCTCAAGATGTTACTGTCGCCTTGATGGTATGGTATTGTTTCTGGTCACATGCTAGCACTGCTATGGATTCCTTCTTCCGATTCAGACATGAAATACGTTGGTAAAACAGAGAACAATGGCAAGAAACCCAGTGAGCCGTTAAGTGAGACATATACCGGTTTGCGACGGGATATGAATGTGGGCGTCAGTGGAACAGGAAAGATGTTATCAGCAAATACCGTAGATGATTATGAGACATCGTCAGGTAAAAGATTGTTTTTATTATACTAACCATTTCTTTACTAAATAGATTATCGCATCAATTGTAAAAGTATACATTTAGTGTAGTCTCCTGGGGCCTATACTATAGAATTACAATTGCCGTGTTTCTCCACGTGGACAGCGTTAGTCGGTAATTTCCCAGTCTTGTAAAGCTAGACTTGTGTTCTATAGTACTCGAGCAATTGTGTTCTTGTAAATTCCTTGCATTGGATATTGGAATTTAACAATAGGCGATTACCCTTTTTCACAACATACATCGTTGTGAACTGACTTATATAATGTTCTGGGAGAGCCATTCTGTAACTGGGATTCATTTCAGCAGCAAGCTGCTCGGGTTTTGTTGTGTTTGGAGTGTCCCAAAGCTGCATCTTGTTGTTATTCTATAGTACTCGATTTGTCTAACTTGGGGAAAAACAAGAACTCGCTTGACGGGCTGATAAATTACCAACTTAGGGAGTTCCATAGTACAGACATAACACAAATCGGGTAGAACACGGTGTTAACATTACAAGTATACGAGGCTGAATTAGTGGTTGTCACCGCAATGAAACGCGTGCGAATGTCGATATGTCGGATTATCGCTTTGTGTATTGCGCACTCATGCATTAACCCTTTCTCGACGTGCGAAGTTTCACCGGGTCAATAAAATCGTAGTCATATTGAGATGATGGGTTCAAATTACGCATGGGCGTAGATAGATATATTTTGAGATGGGGTTCATAAACATAGACAAATTGGCTTTGATAAATAAGGGTTTGCACATAAATTATGTTGTGACGGGGGGCGATTCTCATCAAAATACTCAACAATTGGGAATGTCTCACGCAGGGACGTTCAATGGGTGTTGGCGCATCACAATAATCTTCGTCCCAAAGTTAGTGATGATTGATTTATGGGTTAAATGGCAATTAGTTCAGAAGTTTCGATCGGTTGGAATTGTTGGTTTGGGGATTTCTAACAGTTGGAAATCTTGAGTAACCATTGCAGAATTTCAACCGAATGGGGTGCAAATATAGTTTTCTGGTTCAGGGATCGAGGTGTACTCGGGCAGCGGAGACCTTATACGTGAATGTTACCGCGATTCCATGGTAGAAAATGGCACTGAATTTAAAAATAATTAAGACTGGAGAATAGGTTATAATCATTACAATGACCTCATTTTCCAGCTAATGTAACTGCAAATTATAATTTATACTACTAGTATGATGTTTTCCTACATTCAGTGTAATTTTGGTTGTTAAATCTAAGTTTCTACTTAAACAAAAAGTTACACCGACCCTTTGGAAAATATACTTGAAATATATATTTTCACCCTTTTAACTTGGAAATATTTTTATCGGTCTATTATCTCCGGCAATTCAGTTTGTTTTCAATTACATTGTACATGTATCGAAATCGTACGTATACGACAACCAGTTAAAATTTCCCTGCTCAATCTGACACTATAATCACCATGTGTAGGTTTTTCTGTCGATGGGGTTTATTTGTGAATACTCTATCCGTCTCTATCCCTTTGTGTTCGTACATACATCGTTAAATATATTTGACCATGAACCATGTAAATACAAGGAAAGTCATGAACAGCTATATATTGTCTTCTATGATGTTGGTCAATAAAACATCTATCTCTTATACTGAGAGTTTTCGCTTACGATATTTTGTACTCGTGTTCAGCGTAAAATGTTGTAATCGTTCGTGTATTTTCGCGTTGCTTGTGCCATTGGGATTATGGTGCACGCAAGTAGTTTTCGTGTTCCCCATTGCCTATCATAACATTGACTTTATACATCCACTAAACCACTCGCCAAATGACTCAAATATATATAGGCATTGCTATATCCATTTATGTATAATATTAGAGTAAGTTCCCTTTACCCATTAACAAGCGTTCGCCTCCACGCGTAGAAAACGAAGATCCATAGTACTGGATTTGGTCTGTTCTTGTAAATGACGGGGAGTCGCACACACTTGTAAATTATCGTATCCATAGTATTCGACAGTTTGTCCACGTGGAGAAACACGGCAATTGTAATTCTATAGTATAGGCCCCAGGTGCGGGGTTGTTTGCATAAAATGTACCCTCATTTTTACTTCAAATGTTAATAGCGGAATGGTTATTTATTGATTTTATTCTGGTCATGTGACCTGGTTCATGGTCAGTTTGCCGCCAAATTGAAATCCAAGATGGCCGCCTTTCTTATTTTTGGAAATTCACCTGTTTTAATAAATCACCAACGTGACGTCAGCATACACTATCTAGCTTAGAAATGTTGCACAATTCATATATATGCTACGGTTTGCAGATAACTACATATGATGACATTTACTTGTAAAGAAATAGAAATATTCCATAATTAGTCACAAAATTTGGGGTAAAAAATGTGTAGTTTTTTCACATAGGGGTACATTCCGTTTATTTTGTTTCCGCACATAAGAAAAAAAGGTCAATGTATTAAATATGTTGTGTTATATGGCCTCGGGGATATAAACAATTGTGGTTTACATGTTATAGTTTGCCCGTGAATATCAATAAAACTTACCATCCTCTATTTTTGATTATTTCCACAATTTAAGTATTTGGAAGGAGAACAGCATACATCTTGTGAATTGATGATTGGTTCGAACTAGATTGGTGATTCCATACATAATGTGTCCATGCAGTGACAAACATTCTAAATTATTTGCGAATTTTGCGATTTTTAGTGAAAATTTCAGAAAATTACAAACGTTTGGGAATTTTTTATTTTATCCGCATTCTATTGGCCAAATTCCAAATATGAAACCCCAGAAAACATTTATTTTGTTGAATAAGCTCTTCTTTTTTTTTACATCCTTTCTGCCATCTGAGGGACATTTTATTGAAGAATTAAAAAAAAACTCGCCATAAATTCTCACACAACAGATTAAAACATTTTATCATTTTCCAAAAAATAGCATTTGGAATATGAACAGTATGCCTTTTGCGAACTCATGGTTGGTTCCGTCTCGAAATATCGTTCTATACATAATGTCTTCATTTAGTAACGAAAAATTTTGCATGAATTTTATGATTTTTAAAGAAAATTTCAGAAAATAGTAGAAATATTTTGAAAATTTTATTTTATTGCCAAAATTTTAATTGTGGGCAAACTTCCCTGCGTTATACTCCAGAAAGCACGCATTGTGTTCGTAATTGTCCTTTTTGACTTACATTGAATCCATATATCTCATATATATTTTGAAGACCTCTGTCTGTCTGTCTGTCTGTCTGTCTGTCTGTATGTCTGTCTGTATGTATGTATGTCATTTATACAAATCTACGATTCTCGACCGATCGGGACGAAACTTGGTACGTGTATGTAGTTTGACCAGGCGGTCGTCGTTGTCGTATTGCCGAGCCCGTGCGGCACCCGCTTCGCGCATGCGCAGATGAGATCTCGGAAACGGGTGGAGCTATCGACTTGAAATTTGCTATGTGAATGTATCTTGCCCCGGATACGAATTTTATCGGGTCGCCGAGCCCGTGCGACGCCAGCTTCGCGCAGACGATATCTCGGAAACGGGTGGAGCTATCGACTTGAAATTTGGTAAGTGTATGTATCTTGCCCCGGATACGAATTTTATCGGGTCGCCGAGCCCGTGCGACGCCAGCTTCGCGCATGCGCAGACGAGATCTCGGAAACGGGTGGAGCTATCGACTTGAAATTTGGTATGTGAATGTATCTTGCCCCGGATACGAATTTTATCGGGTCGCGGAGCCCGAGCGACGCCAGCTTCGTGCATGCGCAGACGAGATCTCGGAAACGGGTGGAGCTATCGACTTGAAATTTGCTATGTGAATGTATCTTGCCCCGGATACGAATTTTATCCGGTCGCTTGCGACGCCAGCTTCGCGCATGCGCAGACCAGATCTCGGAAACGGGTAGAGCTATCGACTTGAAATTTGGTTTTTGAATAGCCCGGACAACGTCGGGCTCATCGGCTAGTATATTATATAATTTATATGAATTAATATCTAAATTATCATAAAAAAAATCAATCAATATTTACGTTTTTAGCATTCGGTCTATTCGGAAGGTGACGCTTGTACCTGTCTCCACAACCAACTACTTACTATTGTCTTTCCAGATCCAGACCCTACCTTCTGTCCAGAAATGTACGGTTTATTTGAACACCCGACTAACTGCCGGGCATTCGTTTATTGCGTAAACCGGATTCCGATTTTCCTAGACTGTCCAAGCGGTTCATCCTACGATAAAGAGAAACAATCGTGCTTACAAATGGATGGATTTGATTGCCAGCGAAAGAACCTGGGTTGACAAAGGGACACCATATAGACTAACGGTCAGATGCTGGTAGTCCGTTTATATATACACGCGTGTATTCACAAAATAGAAATGTACAAAAAAAACGGCGTGCTTTTGACCGTGTATTTAGCCATGGCGTGTGTGTCTCTGTTGGCCGTAACATGCGGCCCGGCGTTATTGTTTTTGAAGGGTAATCATTGTCAACTGTGTTGTTATATAGATTGGCGAACGGATTAGCGGTTTTTATGTCTGTTCGGGTAAGATTTTATGTTTAAACTATGTCTGAAATAGACGCACTTTTTCTACTATAATTTGTGCAACAGAAGCGCGAGGAAATCATATAATATAATATGTAATGTGTGTTTAAAGGCACGGGCGGCGTTCGTTGCAGAAATATTCATATTTGTTAAAATCGCCATCAACAGAAGGAATATTAAAATATATATAGTTTTGTTCATATGCCAAACATAATCAGTGCGTAAATAGTATAAATCGTCAAGACGTACGATGGTGTACGTAAACAAGAGCCTGTTCGTGTTACAGAAGTTGTGCTTCTGTTTACATAACACAGCGCAATTATATTGGTTAATCACACACAAATGATATAAACGCTCTTTATCATTTCCATATCAGGAAAACAGTAACAAATTACGCTCTTTATGTTTACCATATCCGGATCTAAACAAAAGCCAGGTAACGTAACGTTTTTTGCTTTTGTTTACATAACAAAGGAAAAACATTTGACAATAACATACTGTTTATGTCATATTTCTGATTGGTATAAGAACAAAGTCTGTCTATATTTTACTATTCTTTCTGTTTATAGCGGTTTTTGAATGATATGAACATTTCAACAGCATACCCACCGCCAACGCCGCCCGTATATCTTTAAGGGTTTTTGGATACCATATATATGATATGCGACTGCATCCCGTTTGGGTCAATTGGGATGTCTTTTGTGCATTTTTGTCGTTATAAGACCCATGCCTTGTTTATTTTTATGCATGTGGTCTTCTGCGGTGGAATATCTTGATCTGTTCCAATTTTAATATTTACGCTTTCTCATCTTCAGTTAATGCAATAACTGGCCCTAATTGGCGTAAGGTGCCAAGTATCCCTGACTCAACCTGGGGTGCTCTCGCGACTTTGTTTTTGATTTCTCAATATTTTTGTTCTATCTTTCTATTCGATAATGCACTGCTACGAGAGCTATATAGGGACCATATACTAAACAAAAACGCTCACGCGCGGATATAACGTCGTGCAGCCCTATATATAAAGCGATGCTTGTTTTGTCGAAATGAGACGGACGACCTATCGCCAAAAACGCGACATATAAATACACAGGGCATGGCTTATTGATATAAACTGCGGAGTGTATTTTCCTTGTGTATATCTGACATATACCCATGTGTGTATATAAACGGGCTACCAGCATCTGGCCGTTTGGGTATGAACTAACAGAGACCAGTTTGTGTGACGGATGGCTTTCAAATTGACACTGGACACTCGACGGGCATGGGGGACACACACTGACAAGTCCCTCCGAATATGTTTCAAATTGTATTTGACCATTGCAGTATTATCAGGGCTTCTAGTGGTTATCCAGATGTTTGTAGACTTTTCATATATATGTCAGTTTTTGTTGCATTTCTTTGCTGCAGAAAATAAATACTGCGCATATATAACCGGCTATACCGGAGTTACAAATATGTTCTCGTGTAGATAAACTCCGAAATTCACTTGTAACACCAGTGAAACTAGTTTTTGTTTTCTTGTTGGAAGATTCTGCAGTAGGCTAAATGGTTTCTGTGGGAGAGAAAAAACAGGTTACTTGTAACCCCAGTAACCCGATTACAATTAAATGCGAAATTTTGGTACCAAATCTGGACATATCTACTTGTGGTAGTACTTTCGTGATAAAGGTGAGAAAATAAGTGAATTGTACATGCAGCGTAGGCCTGCCTTAATGAATACTATGTCAACAGAGATAGTGAACTGCAACATATTTTATTTCCTGTTTAGTCACGCACAGCGTGGTATGATTGCCTGATGCTGCACTGATGACGAACAGTGGCGACGATATTCATGTCTTGTCTCACTGTTCACCATTTCGTATTGTGATTTATATTGGAACCTTTTCACGGAACTTCATTAGATCGCTGTTTTTGGAAGTTTTGTTTTGGCATTCCCTGAGATTCATCTGATACTGATACTTGATACTAATTACATACGTGTGGTTGTAGGACATCGTTGTCACGAGAAGGTGTTTCTTATGCAAATGTCTGTTGAAGTTTTTGTTTTGGCGTTCACGTCTCATTTTCTGCTATATCTTATCTCTATCTGATAATACACCACATGCATCCGGATATGCTCGTAGCGGAAGACATGCTCGTATAGCAGAATAACCACATGGCCCGCGATTTGCACACCGTTCACGGTTAGACACATGTCGCACCGAAACCAACACATACCAGTGGTTGACGGTGGTGGTATTATTTGTGACTATAATTTACCCAACTGTACATCAAACTTCTTTAAACGTGGAAGAAGTTTAATCCTATTTTACCGGGAAGTTAGGCCAAAAATTGTGGCAAAATTTGCATTTCTTACATAAAATTACGATTTCTGTGGTAACAGCCCAGACAATCTAGTCTTTGCATACATTGCTATTTCCGCGGATATTCCCTTAATATAATAGACAACATTTCCAGTCATGTATCTACATTTTCCATAGTAAAAAGTAACCATATATGCAGGTCATAGCAAGAAAATATGGCATGTCTATAGCAGTGGTATGATATGTCTATCATAGCAAGTTTTACGTTTGCTATTGACATGCCCCAAAATCGAGTGAGTGCCTCCATGGAAACTAATTTTTCGGACACTAATATGATTGACATCGCAAACATGTCCAGTTCATTTTGAAGCTAAGATATCATACTTTGAGAGACTGTATGTTATATAATGTGTCAATGCAAAGATTCATTAAAATTTGATAAAACTTATATCGAGTAAGTATTTCAGGTCATAATTTTCGTATAAAACCCGATTATCGAACTGTAATATGCAAATTGCGGAAACCACAACCGCTCATTTCTGTAGACCGATTATCGCTGTTAACGTTAAAAAAATCAATGTAAAATAAACCGTGTTTTTATGAAATAACTAACGACAACTAAAGACGATGTGCAAATCGCGGGCCATGTGGTTATTCCGCTACGAACATGTCTTCAGCTACGAGCATATCCGGATGCATGGGGTGTAATATAGTTATGAATATGCGGGGTTGTACACGTAGGACATCATAGTCATAAGCATACGATAACTGGAACTTGAAATAGCTATAAGTCTATAAACAGCTGAAATGTATATATTATCTTTGGTGCATAGTTGGAAGATGCACAGAAACATGCAGTGATAGCATTGGTACCTTGAACCCTTATATATGTGCGTATGTTTGTGTTATTCACATTGTTAAATAGCCATTAGTGTATTTTGAATAGTCTTGCTTTTTTCCAGCACATACAATTATTTTGTATGTAATTGTTTTGTATGGCCATGTACACACATCAAAGAAGTAAGTTCTCCCTATATCCCCATGCATCCGATTGCCATGAAATTTCGCATATATAAACTTCGTCATCAGACCACTTAACCATATTAACACTGAACGTTTGGTTTGATTGCAATATTCGGGCGTTATCAATGCAGTCTGTGTAAGCATACACTCAGAGTCATACTGACAAACTGAGTCTATATCGTAATCTCGTCGAACTGTCATTTCCTGGAATCGTGTGGGCTTTCCCCAAATTACGTCACATCGTGTTATGTTAATCGCTTCGATTGGAGCGGTTCGGAAATAAAAAGTCTACGACAAGTCTAACAAGAAAACCATAGTCAGAAATGGTAACGCGCTCAAGATCATCTATTATATACCCATGATTGTAATTATAGAATCTTTTTCATTTCCGTTATTTGTAATTGGCATAGCTTATCACAAACCAAAAATCAACATTATTGACATAATGTAAACGCCAATAAACGAAATTGAAATTCTCAAATACACCTTTTACCGGGCTCGGCCTCGGGGTCAGACTACAGCTCGGATTCGGGGTCGCACTACAACTTTTAATTTGTCCCAATAATTAACATTCTATAAATAGAACTCCCATGCGCTATGGCAGCGCACAGGCGAAACAAGAATTTGTACACCAGTATACACGCGGCGCGCGTAATCAGACCACTATGGATATCTGGGTTTGTAGTTAACTTAGACTGGGCGTTATCCGCGTTGCTGCAAACACACAATCTCTACCAAAGAGCACCAGTCATACATCCTTTCTGACTCTGTCACCAGCTGGGTATTTGGCGGGGGTTTTGACCTGTAGCACTTAAACCGCGGAATGTGGGCTGGATGGATCCAATATGGTGGCGACCCAGTTATCTCGCTTGTTGTCTGACAAGTTGAGTTATTCGACGCAGTTGAAAGGTATAAAAACTGTTCATGCAAATTTGGTTTAAACATGATATAGGTAGAGTAAGCTGGAGTAAGTGCGAATATATATGCTCCCCAAGAGTCGCTCATGTTTGATCAAAGTTTGATCAAAGTCCCTTGCTTGGTGGGGCTCCCGTGACACTAATTACGCCCTCTAGGGTGTATGCTGTGAGGCTCATCTGGCGATGTCATTGGAGCTATGTATCTAACTTTGATTAATAATGTACTCGCTATATTGCGTACCGGTTAGACTTTTTGTAGGATGTAAGTATTCGCGGATGTGTCTTCGCGGATGTCTCATTGTTGCAGTATGTAACTTGTATGACCACGTTAGTTGCTTTCGATATTTAGGCTTGAGCAATGGCTGGGCCACTCTTGATGAATTTATTGCGGGAACACATGCATAATATAACAACTAACATTGCTGATGAAGAATGTCTCAGTTGGACTGTAGACTAAAGGTCGTTTTGCGAAGTATCAGGGGTGTATTTAATCCGATTATTAGAAGTTTTGGCCGCATTTAGAGGCTTTCTGGTGTGGTGAATGAGAAACTTTCAGTGATAAGCCGTAGTTGTTGTAATAATTTGAAGGATTAGTTGTTTTAACGGAATTCCGAGGTGGTGCATTCATGAAACCAGTATATTTTTATATTATTATATATGCCTAATAAAATATGATATTGAGGGCGCCACCATTTCGGACTACGGTTTTCTTGTAATATGATTGGTATGCGGTTAATCCATGTACGTGCTGTGCTACTGTGGTCTAAACTTCGTTTTGTGATTTTTGTTTTTTTAAACGTGTCATTTTCCCTTTAAATGTCACTCATTCAAGCGAAACACTACCGACATGCCCATGCACCATTCACAGTGTAGATTATGTTTTTAAAGAAAATACTGGTGCCATATTTCATAAAAAAAATAGAACCCTTATATTTGGAGAGAGACAAAAAAAGAAATATAAGGGGGTATTTACTATTTTGATGTGTTTATTTACTATTTTGAGGTGTTTATTTGCTTATCAACGCTGTTGGTGATAACATGTATAATAGCAACTAAACGGCCATACAGGAGCCGTACAGGAGCTTTTTTATTATCCTATAAGACCAATTTGTTTTACGTTGGAAATTATATCTGTCTTCTGTATATCAACCTGTTTTAAAGCTGCTTTGCGGTTTAAGCCTAAATTGTGCTCGCTTTTGATTCTTTCCGGTACAGCTGGGGGGGGGGGGGGGTGGTAAAATACACGGTTGGAAATCACGTGGTCTCGAGTTGATGAGTATCACGCATTCAAACTTGCCGAGGCGTTAGAAAACCCGAAGGAAATGAGGAAAGGGGTAATAAAATAGGATAATTATATATTACATAGTATTTTGGCAGCAACGAGCATATATGCTATACTGTTTTTCAATTGTGACCAAACTCTCAGTTGTGTGTTCTAACATTCTGACCAAAGTTGTCAGTCGAAGGATTCTACCAGATGTATGGACTTGTGTATTCTACAAACACCTGATGGACAACTTTGGTCAGAATTTTACAGAAAACTACTGAGTATTTCCGAACATATAAGGTATCAACTTGTTTTAAATATAAACTACCATATGTTCGTAACAGTCAAACTTTGAATGCGTTGTACTCACCAACCTCGAAACCAAGCTCAACTTGGGAAGGAGTTTATTTTTTGCCATGTTTTTCTGCGAATTTTGCTCTCATCTAGAAGTCACAATGGAGATCCATATAACGTTTGGTGATGGTCAGATGGGTATTGTGTGCCAAAGGATTTAGTCATGCAAAGAGTAAAATACAAGATGGCTGCCGGCGGCCATGTTTTTCATCGAACATTGTCCAAATTCGATGGCTCCCATCTAGAGGTGATCCTTAACATGACTGAAAATTTTCAAAACAATTATCCAATAAATGCGGGCTGCCGGCTGAGTCGATGGATTCAAATTTGAAATCCAAGATGGCTGCTGGCGGCCTTGTTTTTTTAACGAATTTTGGAGAACAAATCGATGGCTCCCATCTATATGTCATATGAAGTTTGGTGATGATCGGATGAGGGATATGGGTAGTAAGATGTGCCGAATGATTTAGTCATGCAAAGAGTAAAATCCAAGATGGCTGCCGGCGGCCATGTTTTTCAACGAAAATCGCTCAAATTTGATAGCTCCCATCTAGAGGTGAACCTAAATATGCTTGTAAATTTCAAAACATTTCTCCAATAAATGCATGCTGCAGGGTGTGCCGGTGGATTCAATTTAAAAACCCGAGGATCCATATAAAGTTTGCTGATGATCGGATGAGGGATGCTGCCTATAGGGTGAGTCAAAGGAAATTGTTGACGGACGACGGACACCAACCCATGGCAATAGCTCAAACTTTACAAAGTAAAGTTGAGCTAATAAGGATAAGACAGATCGATAAATATACACACTATAGTGCACAAATCAACTGCAAAAACTTGTCACGGTCGCGGAAATATTATAGATGTTTTCACGTTTGTTAGGTTTTTTTCCGCGTATTTATCGACCCGGAACAGCTATATAGGGGCGTATATTTAGGTTGCAAACCACAATGGGGTTTTAACCCTTTCTATACGGAATGGATTGTCCCACTCAGTTATAAAAATATACGTAGGACTTGTTTATTACTCATCTAGAGGACTGTAAGCAGATGACAGATCAGAAAAGTGTATAGAAGGAGAGAAATGTTCTGACAATAAGCTCAACAAATGGCCTAAGGGAACCACTCGGCAATGAGTATTTAGTATATATAGACACGTTGAGCTTCAACGGAACTTCCTCTCTGTTCTTAAAACCTGACACATTTTCACACTACATTCTGGTTGAAATATAAGACTATCAGAACAAATTGAACCCACATTTGGTATGATATTTCCGACTAATGGTGTCCCTCTACCCTATCGCCACATCCCTGCCCTGACGGAATCGACACATACGTATATCTAAATATGTCTATTAATTTATTATTTACAATACACACGATCAAGTAACCCTGATATCAATTTCAGTTAACTGTCACTCAAGAACGTCCCGCTGGTCTGTTATTCTTAACTGTAAATGGTAGTTCTGCGGAACCTCTCTTAAGTTGTGATGTGCCTCTGTGGCGAATTTGAACTTGAATAAACTGTAACATTTGGCAAATATATAATCATGCATAATTGAAAGCCGAAAAGAACATGTTAGTTGCGCGAAGTTGCGTATTAATACTTGCTACCGACTTGTGATATGATATGCAATGGAAAAGCACAATTTCCTTCGCGATTACAATGCATGAATGTATATTCAAGCTATACTTTTAAAAGCGGTGTAGACCTAATCAAAGGTTAAATTATCTGGTGACTTCAATATAGACACGCATTTCTGTCAATGGTATAGGTCATATACATAATTTTGTTCGACGTTTTTCATTGCGGACATATATTGAACGCAGTGAACGATGTTGATACTATATAGACCGACACACCTTGTCATGTCAACCAGCTTGCCAGAATATCGAAATGAAATCGGGAACAACCCATATTGAATCTGCCCATCGAAAAATAACATTAGGGTACCAAGTGAGTATTTTCAATATGTGATAGTCTTGGCGGTATATTGATTTTCATCAAAGAATATAGTGCATGTGGGGGAATTGCATCATTCCTAAATGTTGATATAACATTGCTCATCTCCCAACTATAGCAACTAGACTTTAGCAACCAGAAACAAACATGTCCACATCGGCTTTTCAAATATACATGTTCACATATGCGCAACCAAACCACAAGGCAGAGTTCGGTCCCCTCGCTACGCTGGTCTGACCACCGTCACAACGTATATAAGACTAATTAAAGCTGAAGGGGTCACACTCACCAAACAAGTGCTGAAGGGTACACAGGGTTTGAAAATGTGCTGAAGGGTACACATGGTTTGCGATCGGCACTAATTATAACACCGTTACTTAAACTGTTTTTTCTGAAAGTCTGCCGCCCATTAGCAGTTTGTTTTCAGTTCATTTTAATGTTCATTGGAACGTAAAAAGTTATTCTCTAACAGAAATCATGGCAGAAACTAAACGTCATTTAGAACGACCTTTCAAAACCTATGTACCCGTCAGCACATTTTCAAAACATGTGTACCCTTCAGCACTTTTTTTGGTGAGAGTGACCCTTTCAGCCTAATTAAATCTAAAATTTGTTCTATTTAAGAGTTTTGTCGGTTACAATTCATTCCAATTTGATCAAACAAATTTATTAATTAATATAGACTGTTCGATTTCTCTGTATAATGCAGAGTGAATTGCAACCGATCAGTCTTAGATAAAACCACGAGAGATTTCATCACATGTTGTTGGTGCGCTGGCAGTAGCCTCGTCTGCGTAGCATGGGACTGAAGTCTGGTTTGAAGTCTGATGCGCAACAAGCAAACGCATGCTACTGCACTCAGAATCCATACTCCCGTGTGTTATACTGAAAATTGTTCATAATATGCTTGAAGACTACAATGTAGGATAATCATTTGTTTCCAACGAAGCACAGTCGTGGATCGGGATAGTCACATTTCAGATCAGCGAAATTATACCACAATCCACTTGGACAAGAATGCTTGATAAGCTCGCCATTCACACACCAGTAGAAATTCGAACAGTTCGTGAAGTCCGGAAATTCAAAAAATGGGACGAAGTCTGGACAAATAAGTTTACCTGAAACGAAAAATAGTTCAGTTGAATTATCTCAAACTGCAAGACAGAGTTCAATCTCCTCGCTACGCTTTTCTGACCACTGCCATCACGTATATTTACATAATTAAATCTAACATTTTTTATTTATTATGCTCGGTTATAATTCATTCTGATTTGATCTAACCAATTCGGTTTCTCGGTTCGGTTTCTAAAGAATAAGGCAGAATGAATTATAATCGAGCAATTTCTTAACCCTTTTACGACGGGAGATGCGCTGGTACAGCATTTAAAGATCCTGTGCCAGTGAGTCACTGTAAGTCCCTACGGCAGACTCGCATATATAAGAGAATGCATTGGCTTACAAGGTCGATGAAAAATATTGCTGGGCCAATGTATTATCGTATACATGCGGTGCTCCTTATTTGAGACTTCCATAATAAGATAATGCATTGGCACATGGATTTAGCAGAATTTCAGGAAGCTCCAGTCATGGGAGGGTTATATAAAAAATGAGAGATCTCCTCACGTGATGTATACGAGGTGGTAGCGGTCAGACCGTCGTATAGCATGGGACTGAACTCTACCTGCAGTGTGATAGCTCAGTTGATTTAACCAGGTTTAGGTTTGTTCGAACATAACAGAAATAGTTCATCGCAGGTAAAAATTTGTAAGAATAGGTGCCACCGATTGGTATATATCACATGAAACCCCTATAATATCATTGAACATTCCATTAGATATTATTTAGGAAGGCCGCACTTGACACCAATACCAGACATTGCAAAATGTTTGCTTTGTACATTAAAGTTCAATTATTGTCCAAATTAGTTTCACTAACGAAAATGGTCACAAAAACAAAGAGGCAAATTGGGGAACTATATGTTTCGTCGCAAGGCAGAGCGCACAATACTGTCGTATACGGATGTGAAGCGTCTCGCCGTGCATGTATGCATTTTACATGCATTTTGAGCTTCTTTTAAAGATTCTGATTTGTTAAAAAGGCATAAAGCTCTAGATTTTTTTTTCATGTGATATACAAGATCTTCAACTCGTTATATTGGGAAAAAGATTTTATGAAATGATAAATTTGATTCACAACTCGTCTACGACTCGTTGTGAATCAAATTTATCAAACTCGTTTCATAAAATCTTATATCCCAACATAACTCGTTGGAGATCCTCTATATATAGTAAACGGGACATCCCTTCTTAACTATAGCCAGTGTTGGATTTCAAAGAGATATCATTCGTAACTCAGAATTAGGTGATATTTCTTTGAATAGAACAATTATTTAAAAAAATAAATTAAATCAAAATGTAGCTGAATCCTTATGAAAATCACACACACAATTTATAGCTAATATTGTCATCTAGTTAACTCACTGGTTTATTGGTTTAAATAGATTAACTTTGATAGAGAACATGGACGTTCCATTGAACACCATGACGTGTCCTTTTGAAAGAATTTAGTGTCCAAAATTGCTTTGATAAAATCTTTTCCCGCAAAATAAACAAGTACTTGCAACACATTAAAATAAACAAGTGTTTGTGCTCTCTATAGAGAGCTATAGCTTTTCAATGAATCCATAAATGTGAGAACGTAATTCTGGAAACTTTGCCATGACCATCAATGTTGAAGTTAGTCATCTCTCAGCTACTTAAACCCTTTCATGACTGGCTCTTCCTGGAAGTTTGCGAAAACCCTGTGCCAATGCATTGTCTTATATATGCGAGTCTCCCATATGCATGGAGCCTCGCATATATAAGAGAATGCATTGGCCTAACAATATTTACCTTGATCTTGTAAGCCAGTGCATTTCTCTTATATATTCGAGGCTCCATATGGGAGACTGACATATATAAGAGAATGCACTGTCACGTGGTCTTTAATGCTGCGCCAACACGGGTCCCGTCATGAAAGGGGTAACCATATACTGACTAAATAATCATTGACGAGTATCTTAGACTCGTATATAATTATATATCCGCGGACCCTTCGATGACATAGATAATTACCAATATGGAAACTTGTGCATCTGCAACGAAGAGCTTATTCGGACTTTTAATGGAATTTTACACTTTTTTAACTTAAAAATGTTTCGCAACATACCTCATTTTCACCAAGCGTGTACTCCTTCATAATATCCTGGTTTGTGTTAAGTCGTCGTGATCATTGAATTCTTACTGGGACGAAATAATGAATTAAGTTGGTCAAATAATAGCTGAAATTGTTTCGATCTACGCCCCCGATTGATCAATTTCCCCAAGAATAGTTGACACTTTCCCGTCAGTATCCTATACATACATGTATACTCACCAAATTCAATGTTGGTAATATGTCCTGGTTGATTAGGTTCAACTGTAGATGGCGTCATTGGAGGCGGGGTTATTGGGCTGGAGTTCTTAATACAGTTTGCCTGGTCTGGCCAATCACAGATCCCGAGGGTGGGATTCCAATGGGTTCCTGGAGCACATGGTCTGGCCAACAACCGTCCGTGATCACATTCTAAGTACATTGTACAGCTCTCTGGATGAGGGTAACGCCCGAACTGCGAAGGACATTTGAAGTCTAGAGCCAAAATGCCAGGGATGAGTGCGAATACTGAAGAAGAAAATGAATATTCATCTAATGTTCGTTTACCATGTCTCCAATTTAAATAGGCCAATCAGAGTCCGGAACTACTGACCGCGAAGCGGAGGGTGGTATTGGTCCCGCCGAGCCTGGTGACACGCTATAACAGACAACTGGAGACACTCTAACGTATTTACCATGTCGACAAATTGTAACCTCGTCACAAAAATGATCACCAGCGCATAAGTTTTCGTGGAAATGCCAAAGCTGTAAATAAAACACCCGAACGCGTGATTCCGCGTTAAATCTGATAACATCTTCTGGTTTATCAGTGTGGTATCAGGAAACAACAATCAGTAATACAACCCGCGTCCAACGTCTAAAGTATGAAGCGGACAAAAAATGATAACCCAAAGTTTGTTTTCCAAATCAAGGTTGATCCCAAATCATGCAATAAGTTCAAATATTTCAGTCTAAATATGATTTTCATTATATTTAACAATGCTTTGACCTTTTCCAATGTTTACTGTCAATATTGATTAAACGTTGGTATCTTACTTAATTTGACTCTGGTCGGCAATGCCACTGTAGCTGCGTTTACATACCAATTGTTTTCAGATGTGAAATCTCATTATTGGAGAGTTATTAATAATGAAAATAAGAAAATGGTCCATTTATTTTTACATGTATCATGTATTGATGATGTATAGTTGTTGTGTAGACTTTTATAAAATTTATGTTGTTTCGCATGAAACTAACTCGGATGCTTGATTCGAGTCCCTTTAAAACATAAGATTAGAGGGCCGTGGGTTGATTCCCAATCCGAGCTATTTGTGAACTCTATTGGATATGGGTGGTCGTTCGGTCGTAAATTACATGAAATAAAAGTTAATGGTGGGTTGTTTAAAAACTTACATGCCCACACATTCAATATAAGCCCATTCAGATTTAATAGCAATCTTTTTCAAACCAAAGGTGTCTATTTTCAAACCAATAGTCGTTCTTATAATCAATAGGAGACAATTCAATTTTAATATATATATATCGTTTTCTAATCAATGTTGATCGACGCACAATATTAAATTCTATTTCAATTAAATAGTACTCATATACTGAAAATACATATTTGTAAAAACAAATTATAATACAGCAATTATATATTCCAATACAGATATCGTACATTTAATGTACATTAATTTCCTTTTAATAGCATTGCTATCAATATACGACAATACGAAACTAACAGCAGTCCATGAAAATCTAACAGTCATATCCCGAACTAATATGAGTCGATTTATAAACAATAGACAAAATCAAACAGACACAAGAGGGCGCCGCGTAACGTATAATCGTGGTGGGAACCCCAGATATATTTAGTCTATTTAAATATTGCTGACGTCACATGAACCGAAGTCCTCCACATAATCTATATATAATCTGTGGTTCTTCCTGTTATATATGGAATTCCCATGTTTATTTATATATTGCTGACGTCACATGAACCAAGTATTTCCAACGTCCCTGGTTGCGCGTCTAGCGTTAATTCGAGAATTGGTTATTGGTTTGTAAACGGTAGTTATTAAAATGTCAACTGCTATAATTGAATATTACCGGAAATAGATAATTGATTTTGCTGTTATATATTGATTGGAATACGAAAAATTGAATTGAAATAGGACATTAATTCTGCGTTGATGATAATTGATGTGGATATGATATCTATTGAATATACGAAAGACAAGGTCTATTGGTTTGAAATTGAGCATCGTTGATTGGGGAATTCTATATTGATTAGGAAAATATGTCTATTGGTTTGAAAATGAACATCGTTGATTGTGGCTATTGAAAGCGATAGCTGTACTAATTGTTTGTTATTAGATATTGGTTGAAAAATTAATAGTATTGAAAATGGACACCATTGGTTTGAAAAAGATTGCTATTAAAACGGAATTGACTTATATTGAATGTATTGTGCATGTAACTGTTTAAACAAACTACCATTATCTTTTATTTCATGTAATATCCGACCCAACGGCTGCCCATAATTGGACTTTTCCAATGTGAAATTATGTCACCTTTTCCCTTTTCTTTGTACATGAATGATCTGAATAATTTCATGGATGATTGTTCGCTTGAATCTTTTACACGGTGAAATGGGTGAACCACAAGAATGCCAATAATCTACGTATGGCATAATGCATTCTGTTAAAGATGTCCGGCATAAAACCACCATATGAAATGGGAGGGTCGTAACAAAATTTGCAGACACAGAGTAGAAAAACATCATTTTCGCTACGTGACCACCCACCGCACCCTCTTTTCAATAATTTGTTTGATTTTTTCCAGTCCAACTTTTTGGGACCCACCCCAACAATTAGTAAATAAATCAGAATATGAAACAAAGTCATATCAGCCTGGTTCTTTCTAACAATTACTATATTCCATCATATTAATACAACCCAAAACAGTTTAATGGTAGTAGCATGATCGGAAGCAAAATCATAAAAACAGTTTGCACGGTTATCTGCTTCCCATCTTTTGCCAACATTAAATACTTCTGAATGTATGAATGTATGAAGATATGCATTATGTACAGGTAGTTATTCTTAGGCATTCAATTTTAATGGTGCATGTGCTCATACAGTATTCAAGTTTGTTGGACAATAAACTCCCATGTGGCATCCTAATGGACTGGGCAGTATGGCAGTAATTGTTTGATTCCTTGTGTGTGGTCTACCATCGTACATACAAATAACATGGTTTTGGTAACCGGTGACTTGTGTAAAAGTCTCAGCTCGCCTTAAACAAAATGCAGGGGCAAACGCGGGGCGCGCGACAGGGACCAATATAGAGGGCGACTTTATATACATTTTCTCCCAGAAATGTGCCACTTCTCCCTATTTTTCTCCTAGAGACTTCTCTCCCATATACCAACATACATATGTCACAACAACATGTTTATAGTGTATTTATTGATTATAGTGGTGTTGTCAGTAACTGTTGGTGTTACTAACTATAATGGTTTTATAAATGAATAAATAATAAAGTGTATGAATTCTACTATTAAAGAGTAAAGTTTGATCCAATCATTATCTGCGTAGAAATGGAAAATCACAAAGTACCAACAGATAGCATCGAATTTCATGATTTTGGGGGCATCGGTGGCTCAGTCGGTAAGGGGTACAACTCTCGCCCTCCAGCGCTGGCGATAATGGTTCAAATCCACATGTTTCCAACGTGGACTTTGTAACTTGAAATCGTTATCTGGTGGAGTTGCCAATTACTCTCCGATGGCCGGTGGTTTGCCGCACACGGTCGCCGAGTTTATCAGCCATTGAAATCACGGATATATTAGCCGTAAGTGTGCAGATTTCCTCCACCACCAAAAATGGCAATGTCATGATATGGCCTTAGTTGCTGAAAGCGATATTAAACCCCAATCAATCATGCATGATTTTTGACTCGAAATTTTGTTGGGTATCAGTCGTTGGTGTGTTAGAGATTTTAGATATTCCTATTGATGCCGAGTATATGGAATTTATATTGATGTCTACTGTACAGTTTTTGTAATGTCATGCTCAAATATGAGTACTAATATTTTGTTAAATGTTTGATATTTGAGACATTTTCCCGACCCACAACTCAACTCAACGTGATATCTGACTTAACATGGAGTGGATTGTTCCATCGACGTGAAGCAGCTGCACGTCACTGTGAATATGTAGTGCAGGTATGAGAAAAAACAACAATTGCGATTCTACACAAAAAAGGATTGGATCAGACTATACTCTCTGTAAGAGTAGAATGTATACACTTTCTTTATATCAATGTATTCTACGGTGTACGTTGGCTGATTTAGGACATAAACAAAAATATTTTTTTCGAGATAATTTTCGAAATTTCGAGATCAAATCTCGAAATTTCAACGTAACATCTCGAATTTTCGACCTACTATCGCGCAATTTCGACATAAAATCTCGAAATGTCGACAAAACATCCCGAAATTTCGAGATAAAAATATTTGTTTTATGTCCTAAATCAGCCACCGTAACAGATGCTCCTTCTGTAGTAATTAACGTAACGACACCTCCATAAATTCTCAGGAAAACTCGTGTACTGAAAATAGATTTGCGCGCCTATTCCCATGATACCAATGATATCAAAATACCGCGTCTAGTCATAAGCGCGACATTCGGTGTTTGTGGCCAAGCACAAATTTGTTGGTTGTAAACAGTAGTTTTTAGATTATCGGACCAACGAAGAATGTTTGCCGCTTTGACATTAGAAATAGTTCTTGAATAAGGAGATACTAGTGCACTTCCTGTAACATCGAACCGCGGTGAGAGTTAGGGTTGATTCAGGGATATTTAATGCAAACAAAGGGACAATGAAAATCGGTACAAGCAAATCAAAAATCGACTACAACAACGTATCCCGATTGCCAGATAACTCTGTTATGGAATTTTGGCTGATCCGGACCCAGGCTGTTAAGGACCTTGCCAGATGCGTACCTTGGGTTTACACTGGCTGTTACCGACCCAGGTTAATATGGCCCCGCGACTGGTGTGAGTCGTCGCTCGTATGGACTCCATGGCTGTGGGGTTTTTATAATTATACTTTGATTTAGATCCCTCAATACACATCGATAAAAACATGCATGCTATAATAATATGCCCTCATTTTGGTTATAATAGCTGTCTTATGTATGCTTATGTAACTGAGGTTTTTTTTATTTCGAGGCTCAAAGCATTGTTGAAAATGTACTGAAAATCATATTTAGACAAAACTAGAGGTGTGACTGTCACAATGGGACTAAGGATGTTTCACATGTCAGTAAACATTAAGTTAAAATAATACAATAACAGATTCCCATTGCAGGTGCACAATTATTCAAAAATGACCGAGAAACACTCCGGACAAAGCTTGTCCACGGACGGTGGACGGACGGACGAACCTGCATTCCAGATTATAGCAAGGATCAAATAGCATAGTAGTCGGAGGGTTTTTCCTGTCAATTAGATATAAAAAATATAGGTGACATGTATTCAACAGACATATGATCTGGTGGCAGGTTAGATGTCAACAGTAAAATACTTACAGTTAACTTAGGATATAGTTAAAATGAGAGATCATCTCACCGCAAATAATTGGTAAAAACAAATGAGAAAAATGAAAATATTCTAAGTCAAGAAGGCCAATGACTCCGCCAAAATAAGTCTGACCAACATTAAAATCGCAGGTAAACAGGTTCCCATGGTGGATGATGTCTATGCAAAGATTAACATAAAACGACTCAGAAAAACTCCGGACAAATTGTGTCGACGATTGAAATATTCTAAGTCAAGAAGGCCAATAACTCTGCGAAAATAAGTCTGAAGACATTAAAATCGCAGGTGCACAGTGCCAAGTTTCACGGAAAATTATTAAAAACGACTGAGAAAAACACCGGACTAATTTGTGTCCATGGACGGACGGACGATGGACGACGGACGGCTAGAAAAGCTGATTCCAGTATACCTCCACAACTTTGTTGCGGGGGGGGGGTATAAATATTTTAACTTACTACGCGATTGGTTTGATTGATTGATTATTTATTTATATACAATCGCCAGCTGTCAAATTTCATCAGAACATGAATGCCTGCATGGGGAGAGAAACTCCGATAAGTTTGGTATATTTTCTGCTCCGATTCCCTGTGCAACCACGCCATATTATGTCAACTTCTTTTATGCAATCTGTAGTTTATGTGGGTAACAAAATATCTTCTATATCCCTGGGAAACATGAGCAAATGAAATCGCCAACGATAGTCGCTACAAATAATCTATGTACAAGAATGATAATATGTGTTGCCAAACTGTATACAACATTTGTATGAATGACCACATTGACCAAGATTACTGGCTTTCGGCATATAAACACCACAACATAATGTTTACATCACTTAATCCACATATTTGTAAGAACTGAAGCGAATAAAACTGACTCATCCGATTTGGCACCATCTGAATATTATACTTGTAATATTTCGGTGTCAGAAAATGAAACAAATCGAACCTATTTATGACTATAAGCACATAGGCGTTTGGGCGCCAAAATTGTTATGGAGCCGAGACTTTTTGTCCGAATTATTTTACATGATATATTCATGCTTGTAGCACAGTGTTTGTAGAATATAACTTGTATATACACTGAAATATAAATAAATAGATTCAAATTAACCTTAAATATGTATAATTCTGACAGAAATGTGGAAAATACTGTAATTGGCCGTAATTTCCTCCTGAAATATCATTCCATTTGTTCGAAAATTGTCCGAATTTGACCGAAAATATCTCCAATTTGCCCGGAAATTGCCCGAATGTCGAGCTTTCAAAAAGTGAGGGCTGGAGACCTCTGGCCCGTACGACTATGAAGTCTGAGCACCGAGATTTCTGAGCACCTGGGAATCTCGGGTGCTGAGTCTTACAGATCAATTCTTGTTGACCAGATATCGACTTCCAAAAAAGCCAATCAACCAAAACTAAAAACATCAAAAAGAAGCAGATTTACCATTAGAGAGTCACCCAAAACTAAAAACATCATCTATGCGTGGTAACTCGCTCATATTCTGGATATCTCAAGTGGCAATCACAAAGTACTCTAGTCTCCCTGGAGATGGATCGTTTTCAAAAGGTGTCACAAACTTCGTGATGATGGCGATGACGATGATGATGAAGATGACGTGATGTGGATGAGAATGTGGAGAAGGATGATGAAGATGAAATGGTCAGGCGGCGACGATGGTTTGTGAAGATGACGTGATGGGGATGAGGATGATTATGAATATGATGTTGATGTATATACTGTATATATGTGATGTCTTTCTTTATTTTCTGTTGTCTATCTTATGTAAAGAAAAAACTACATTTCTTTGTTTTCTCAATGTCCATGTATAATGATAACTTTGATCAGAGAATAAAGCAATTATATATTAATCCAAGATTCTCGAAGTACGATTGCCTTAAAATTACTCTTATTTCGCGGACTTTACGCCGACACCAATTGGCGGGTTTTTCATCAATTGTAATAAACTGTATCATACAAATCAATAGAAAATGCTATTTGTATCGGAAATGGTGATATCTTACGGTCATTATGGTGTATTATATTCTGTCATTTATGTTAAATTTCGCACATAATGTGCCTTGGTCTTTATACACGAGCATTTGGCGTTGTGGTGTTTATACGCGAGTGCAGCAACGCGTCGTCCTACAACCAGTTTATTTGTGATCAAATTCTACTATACACGCCGCTGTGCATTGCAGTGTATTTATTTCTTAATTAATCATTGCTTTACTAAATATTCATTGACGAGTAGTTACCTTAAGGAATTTTCTGCTAATAACCTTCTGCATATACTTGTCTTATCTGTCACCTGCTTATTTTTCTCAAACACCTCCAGATGAGTAATATACTAACCCAATGTATCCTTTTATAACTGTGGGGGGAATCCATTTAGTATAGAAAGGGTTCAGCGTGGACCAAAGAAACCCAATAATTCTCATGAGATGTTTCTTCAAATGACCCTATAATGCACAATGGCAATAACATGTCAAACGGGATAAATTCAATATGCTTCTTACCACGTGCGGTGATAGGTGGACGTATGTGGTTTAGCTCCCTGGTGTTATTATGATAACCAGGTGTATTTAAATCAGGGGTCACATATATAGATGTGTATTGTATCATATAGGCATGTTTGGGTAAGGGTGAGATTTGCAGAGGTCATATGCAGCAACACATTATCCTGGGATATTCACCTAAACCAAACGATAAAGCATTTCCATGACAACCTCATTCCAGCAATTTCTGGCAAGTCAACATCGTGTAGAGACTCGACTTATTCTTCCGTGAAGAACGTGAGATCTTCCACGCGACCAAATAAAGAGATTGGTCCACAGAAAGAGGAGGGGGAGATGTCAATAGCTCGAACTGAGCTTGAAGTGGTGAAGGACCATAAGTATATATACATGTAGTCGAAAAAGAGGAGACATGACAGAAGTGTGCAAAATAACTCATGTGGTCTGTACAACATCGACAAACGTAAATTATTTGAGAACGCATTGCACAAAGGCACCCGAGGTCACGAATACAATTTGCAGAAACATTGTGTCAAGAAAGATGTTCTAAAACGTTTCCTTACACTAAGAGTTATCACTACATGGAACAATCTGCCCAGACAAATTGTCGCAGCAGATCATCTTGACACATACAAAGAACTATTTGACTACCACCATTGGTTGGAGCGTTATGGATATGGTTAACACAAACTATCGCTTACACATACATATATCAACTTGAAACATCTGAACTGCACAATGGGTAATATTCATTGCGACTTATTCCGTTATATTGAGACGATGATGATAACTGACTACTGAGACCCCATGTTTGGTTGAAGGAACTGATTCTATTTATAATCGGAAGTTTGTATGCCGCTTGAAAATCTTTAATTTAAATTATGAGTAAGTCCCTTTTTTTCTTGGAATATGTCACCGCTGCGCATTACAAACACAAGCTGCGTGGCGAAATTATACGAGATAGTTCAGCCATTAATATCGACTATGCATAGAGTCATTTTCCAGGTAAACCTATAGTCTCAATTTTATGCTGCTATAAGTTTGCAATTTTTCAAACCATAAAAATTAAGTAAACGACATTGTCCTTTCTAATATCAGTTTTCCCCGATTCCGAATTCGAAATGGAGACAATGTCGGAGTATCAATACTTCATGCAAGTTGTAATTTATAAAATTCGCAAATGGACATGGTAATCGGCCTCCACACCGAGAGTTTGTGTTAGAGGAAACAATCGGGGACAGGCGCAAACAGAAAGAAATGCTGATACATGTATGTTGATACAACTTGAAATGCACAGAGACGAACAAGCAAACCGTATATAGATCGTACGTGTTCGTCTTATACGTTTGTGATATATCATGACACTTTTACATAGTAGTCTAGTCGTAAATGCATTATGTGCAGTTCTAAATATCTCCCAATTGATTATGCTGAAGTTGATTTGCAACCCACTAAACTATGTGCATCTTACACACAAGTAAGAGCCAGCATGCAGAATTTAGGTTCAAAAATTCAATGCTACCAATACACTGATGCGACTTATCCATCGACTGGTATGGTATATGGTCATCTGCTCAGAAATGTATATCTTGCATTTTTTAAAGAAATGAATGTAGTGGGCGTGTGTTGGAGGGGGTACGGCACTTTGGTTAGTGTGGCACATAGCGCGAACCGCGCCGTACCACACAATAACACACAACCGCTACATTCAATTCTTATATTTATATAGATTTTTGAATATTTATTCCCATAAAAAAAGATAAATGTATTCTTATTTATTTTCACAAAACCTGCCGAGAATTTGAGACTGGTCCAACCAGGACATTAGGTGAGCCCAATATAATATTTCCAATCACTTAGCAACGATAACGTGATCGATATAAATAACTGGCTTCAGATGCAATTCGGCTGAACTTTTAAAAACACGCCCAATTATTATGCTGACTGCTTTTAGTGATTAGGTCAGATTATATAGGTCAACAATTTGTAACGTCGTGTTCGTGTTACGGTCTGTGTTATTGGGGTATGAAATGGGTGACCCAGTTGGCAGTTGACCAATAACGGAACAGGATTTAGTGTAACACAGACTAGCCTTGTAAATATAAGACGATATAAAGAATCTGTGTGGCATAATATTAAAACAGGTCGTTTGACGAGAGTAATAATTTTTATTTGACTGATATAATAGAGCAAATTGGCTTAAATTTCGACACATTGATACACATGAACTGCACTGAGTTACACATTTAGTGCGTAAATCGGTATTACATTTTGAAAAGGAACACACATTTTAATTGACTGACTGCATTAAGAAAGAAAATAAGTGAAAGTCGGGCCTGTCGGTAATATAAGAACTGTTATACAGATTGAAACATTAATACTCAGAAAAACTTATGTATTTGGACCATATTCAGTATAGGGATAAAATGTTTCCAATCGATGATGACTGAACAAATATTTTATTGAGTGGTGTATTAATACTAAATGGATTCTCCCACCCTGTTATAAAAGTAAATATAGGTCTATTATCCATTTGGAGGAGCGATCAGACGACAGTATGACGAAAAGATATATAAAGTGCAGAAGTATTAATATTCCTTGGTGGGAACTGTTCAGATAATAAGTTGAAGTTATTATGTGAACATGTCCGACGGGAACTAATCGCCAATGAGTATTTAGTATAGAAAGGGCTAAGGAAGCCGATTAAGTGATTTTTTTTTAATATTTGTCAGTTGGTATCCAATTAACTGATTTATGGACTTACATGTACAGTAAGATGTTCAGGGCTCTAACTTTAAAATAGTGTTTAAAAGGCCCACTTAATTATCGAACCACCAGATAATTTGATATCAAATATATGCCATATTATAAACCATTTGAAAGAGGAAAACCCCAAAACATTGTATTATCAACTTATTCGGTGTAATAAACTGTGAACTTGTTTTTGTTGTGATATCGACTTGGGTACTGTGATAAAGTTTCATTATTTTCGATGGAAAGGGAATAACTCTATATCTTAAAATATAGAGTTATTTCCCTTCCGTTAGTTTGAATTATGTTGCATTCTGGGAGCCATAACGTGAGAAATCTTCCTATGATTTCAGCTGTTTTCCATTTCTCTATGTCTTCTTGAGGCACAGACGTTTCAAATTAATGATGAATTAATAGCAGAATTATAGTATTTTAATAATATTTTATGGCAGATTGTCACTAAAACCGTATATCAAGGCACTATAAAACAAAATTATCAGTGATTCGAAAATTAAATGGACCCTTAAACTATTTCGACGAAAGAAAGCCTTTTTGCTCGTTCAGTGATTACATCGCCACTACGAGTTGTAGTTGATGTGTATGAACTGCGATGTACTCGACATACGCTTTATGTTGTACCCTTATTATTAAGACCATCTTTCTTTATTTCCGTCAAAGTCTCAGTCGAGAAAAGTCGCATTAAATAAGCCTCCGTTAATAATAGTCTCAGATACTTCCCAGTGGTCGCCCAATACCAAAGTGTAGGTTCTTACATACTATCATACTGGCGTGGTGGCAGTGTTATAACGAATCTTAACGCTCTGTTCGCCCAAAAGGTGTATATGACTGATATATGGTACATCACCTAATTTCGTGATAGACGACGGCCCGCCACAAGCAGACAAAGCACTGTGGTTGTGAGAGACATTTAGTTTGCGCTTCTCCTGGGGCAAAATAACATCTTCCGAAATGGCAACGGCAAGAGCTCCCAAACAATGGTGTTTAAGTAGGACAGAAACCGTAAATTCATTTGAGAATAGGAAGTCGAACATCGAATATGTTTTGAATCTCGATAACAACTTTTCTCTGTTCCTGTTTGACGGTGTTGTTTGGTTGGAGCGAACGAATGGTGGACCGTTGCGCAGATTCAAGGATGAAGGCAACGCCATACCGGCAGATTCTAGGAAGACCGCACAGCAAACAGTTAAGTTACTTGAATTGATGCTGGGTCAAGTGGCAAATTATTGTCCAGTCATTTCTCGTGACACCATTATCAAGAAATCGACGTCTATGGACAGTGTTTGGCAGGCAATCCGCACACATTTCGGGTTCCAGTCCACCGGCGGTCATTTTCTCGACTTCGCGGCAATAAAGTTGGAAGTCGAGGAAAGACCTGAGGATTTGTTTCAAAGGATATAAGCCTTCGTCGAAGACAACCTCATGACCGTGGACGGGGGCATAACACACCATGGAAAGCAACCCGGGCATGACGAAGATGTCTCTCCAACTTTAGAAAATTCATCGTCTTGACATTAAAGCTGATACATCCCGACTTACCACGTTTGGTGAAGCAACGGTATGGAACCGAGCTCTGTGCCAGATCCCTGGCCTATATAAAGCCAGAGATATCACAGGCTTTGGATAATCTCTTGGACGAGATATCGACTACCGAAGAGTCAAAAGTAATGCGACCAGTTACGTACCCTCAAACAACAGACCGGCGATGACGACCGACCATACAGATGCGACGTCAGATGCCAGCACAAGTGTGTCCGCTGTGTAAGCAGGCTGGGCGAAGTGACTTTCATCACTATCTGAGTAAGTTTGTTTTTCTACCAGATAGCGACCGCAAGTATCTGACAAAAACTCGCACTGTCGCAGTCGACGATGACGTTGGTGATGTACAGATGAATAACGAACCAGAATTCGAAGACCACACACAAACGGAGACACAGTGTAGCACGCGTAGGGTCGAAGTTCGCAGTTCGCCATTCTTGAATTTATTCTATCAGCATCATTCTGCGCGCGTCACACTGGATTCGGGCGCGGAGTCAAATTTAATCAAGGCATCAATGGCACGCCAGCTCTCACTTCCTGTGAAAACGACGAACCAACAAGCGTTACAAGCGGATGGTCGCTCGCCTCTTTGTGTTGTCGGAGAAACGAAAATTCAACTATCACGCGATAAAACATTTTCAACCTGGAAGCTCTTGTTGTAGAAGACTTTGATGTAGCTGTTCTTGGTGGCGTACCATTCACAAGCTCCAATGATATTAGCGTGCATACAGCTATGTTGTCAGTTACCGTCCGTGGCAAACATACCATTATGGGAATGACAAGAAGAAGGGCACACGCGTGGTGCGACGAACGAAGGCACACGTCATAAGTGCTCCAACGGACAAAACTATAGTTTGGCCTGGTGAATTTCTGGAGGTATCTTTACCGTGTGACATTGAGTCAGACTCTACACTCGCCATCGAACCACGCGTCGATTCCCAGAACAATAGCGCGACACCCAACGTGGCCTTCTCCTGCAATTATCAGTTCGGTAGGACGAGCTATCAGAGTTCCGAATGATACAGATGAGCCGATCAGCCTTATCGGAGTGAACATTTCTGTCAGGTTCTTCCAATCATTATTGAAGAGGACAGTATTCCTGTGTCACATGCGTATGGTCGGCCCACAAGTGCCGAGACAGTACACACCGATGACCGATTATCCTGCCAGTATACAGATTCAGTGTGTAAACAGAATACATGTTACACAGATAAGCCTATCGCAGGTGGAAATAAGTGCCAAAGGTCTGACAACGGTGCACGCACTAGGACACTCGCTGTAGATCAAGTACAAATCGCCATATCACACGCAAAAGGGCGGTCGCATGCAAATTATCAGTACTCGCATACTGTTTCTGTTGACCCAGATAACATCCTTCCTGCAGACATATCTAGCAAATTTCGATCTATTTTGACAGAGTATGACTCGGTCTTCAATCCGGAGTTTTGCGGATACAATGGTGCATGTGGGAAATATCAGGCTGTAGTGAACATGGGTCCAGTCCAACATCCACAACGGAAGGGTCGAGTACCTCAGTACTCCAACGGCAAGCTTGTGGAACTACAAGCCAAATTCGACGAATTGGAAGAGCTCGGAGTATTTCAGACTCCAGAACAAGCGGGTGTTGTAGCTGAGTATTTAAACCCATCGTTCCTAATAAAGAAACATACTGGTGGCCATCGATTAGTCACTGCGTTTGCAGACGTAGGCCGATATGCAAAACCACAACCATCGGTTATGCCGGACGTCGATTCAACATTACGAAAGATAGCACAGTGGAAGTATATCGTCGTTTCCTATCTCACAAAGGCCCTTTATCAGATCCCATTGTCCAAAGAGTCACGAAAGTATTGCGGTGTGGCGACACCTTTCAAATGAGTCAGAGTGTACACTAGATCTGCAATTGGGATGCCCGGATCGGAGACTGCGTTAGAGGAGCTGATGGCGATAGTTCTAGGAGATCTTCTGATGGATGGTGTAGTCACAAAGCTGGCCGACGGTTTGTTTTGTGGGGGAAACACGCCACATGAGTTATTGAACAATTGGACCCGTGTTTTTCAGGCATTTCAGAAATGTGGTTTAAAGTTATCTGCTTCAAAGACAATCATTGCACCAAATAGCACCACAATTCTAGGACAGGTGTGGAGTGAAGGAACCATCCGTGCTTGCAACCACCGGATTTCCACATTGGCTACATGTGAACGTCCGAACACCATATGTGGACTCAGATCATTTATCGGGGCCTACAAGATCCTAGCCAGAGTTCTGCCCCAAGCCGCTACACTACTATCACCGCTTGACAGTATTGTCGCAGGCGCTGTGTCGCAGGATATTATAGTGTGGACAGACGTAGACTTGCGGCTTTTGAAGCCGCACAAAAACACCTGACAACTAATAGGTGCATAACCTTGCCACGGTCAACTGATGTTCTCTGGATAGTCACAGACGGATCCGTCAAACAGAGCGGCATAGGGGGCGACATTATACGTTGTTCGCAACAACAAGCCAATATTGGCCGGTTTCTTCAGTGCAAAACTCCAAAAGGCACAAAGTCGATGACTACCCTGCGAGGTCGAAGCGTTAGCAATTGGATCAGCTATAAGACACTTTGCCCCATACATCATACAGGCCGATCAACAGATGTGTGTACTAACGGACAGCAAACCTTGTGTCCAGGCGTTTGAAAAATTATGCAGGGGAGAGTTTTCCGCCAGTCCAAGAGTGTCCACATTTCTGAATATGGTTAGCCGGTACCAGGTTTCATTGCGTCATATTCAAGGGAGCGCCAATTTGGTAGCCGATTTTGCTAGTCGAAATGCGTTGGATTGTGAGACTCCCGAAAGATGTCGCGTATGCCTGTTCGTGGACAGTTCGGTCACTTCTGTTGTAAGAAACATATCTGCCAAAGATATTTTGGAATGGAAAGCACGACTATCCTTTACTACAAGAAGTACCTGGAAGCAAGCACAACAAGAATGCCCCGAGCTACGTCGTACTCATGGCCATTTGGTTCAGGGAACCAGACCATCGAAAAAGGCCACACGCGTGCGAGACGTCAAAAGGTACCTAAATTGCACAACACTAGCACATGACGGGTTAATTGTTGTGAAAAGACAAGAGCCGTTATTTGCCGATCGCGAGTGTATAGTGGTACCACGCGATGTTCTACAAGGCCTCATAACGGCAATACACCTGAAGCTGAATCACCCGACCGCTCACCCGTTACGACTAAGTATTCGTCGATACTTCTTTTCCCTGGACATGGACAAAGCCATAGACTTTTTTGCGACCAAGTCGTGTCACACATGTGCAACATTAAGACCAGTACCACATCTCCTTCGAGATCAGTCTACGAATGAGTCGCCAGAGAAGGTGGGCATCTCGTATACTATGCGGCTGACGTTATGGTACGAAATCGGCAGAACATTCTTGTCTTGCGTGATACAGTTACATCATTCACAGACGCGTGTATGATCGAGAATGAACGCAGAGAAACACTCAGAGATGCCTTGCTACAAATGTGTATCAGGATGAAACCTACAGATAGTCAACCTATAGTAGTTCGCACAGACAACGCGCCTGGATTACAAGGACTGACGAAAGATCAGTTGTTGGAACGTCATCAAATCACGATTGACCTAGGGCGTGTGAAGAATACCAACAAGAACCCAGTGGCGGAGAAGGCTATACAAGAGCTACAAGGTGAGTTGCTCAGACAGGAAGACAGATTATCTAAGCTAACTGCAATAACGCTCGCGACGGCCATCTTCAAATTGAATTCCAGAATTCGCACGCGAGGCCTATCTGCACGCGAGATGTTATATCAAAGGGATCAGGAATGAGCTACCGGTCAACGACATGGACCTAATTCAGAGCCAGAATGAATCTCGTCTAGTGAATCACCCATACAGCGAACGAAGCAAGGCCCCAAATCTCAAGAGCTTGAGCCCGCCTCAATAGATTGGTGATTTAGTGTATATACATCAAGATAAGAGCAAGCACCATGCACGGGACCGTTACCTTGTGGTTAGAGTGGACGGTGATTGGTGTCATGTCATTTGCATAGGCAGCGATCAACACATTGAAGCACCAGGTATTTTATCCTACCACGAGGACTCTTCGGATGATGAAACGGAAGTATCCGAGCCACCACCACCTCCGGTCGTGCCCGAATAATTAGTTGAGCAGGCTACACCTCCAGTCGTGACATGGGAACAAGTCCGCGTGCGAGTCCGAAACGAAACCGCAAAAGAAGGCGACGCAGGCCCGTCCATTTGACGGATTATGTCACAGACTTCTGATGTGGAACGTCATCGCCACTACGAGTTGTAGTTGATGTGTATGAACTGCGATGTACGCGACATACGCTTTATGTTGTACCCTTATTATTAAGACCATCTTTCTTTCTTTCTTTCTTTCTTTCCGTCAAAGTCTCAGTCGAGAAAAGTCGCATTAAATAAGCCTCCGTTAATAATAGTCTCAGATACTTCCCAGTGGTCGCCCAATTCCAAAGTAAAGGTTCTTACATACTATCATACTGGCGCATATTGAAGATTAGAAAGACCCTATGTCAACATAATCTCTTATCGCTTGTTTGTTGTTGTTGTTGTTGTTGTTGTTGTTGTTGTTGTTGAATATTTGACGTTTCTAACAGATGTTGCATTACCGGGATCCGTGACTTTGGTTTTACGACAAAGCCCGGTATCGTACAGTGCCCATGTTTATATGTATCCCTTTCACCGCGGGATTGTGCAATTCTCTCACCGTGGGTGTGCACATGGCATGAGAACAGTCCAACTGTACTCCGCCTATAACGCAGATTTCACAATATCTCGAGGCTTTGGTAATCCCTGATTTATCGCTCTCATTGTTTGGATGGACCCATCTTGTCGTGGTGCAAGCTAACTCTCCTGCCGTGGAGTCGCTAATCTGTTTAGACAATAGGACGGTTACAGCCAAGTTGTAGTCGGCTATGGCCCGGGTCGGCGTGAACTTTTATTTCTTATGAGTCAGTCAATGTTCAAATGCAGAGAAACGCTACAGGGGTATACAAGAAATAAAAAAATATATAGAATTAATCAAATAAATTAGTTTTTTTTTAAAGATTATTTAGATGTGCCATTACTTAAACGGACATGGCTTATTCTAGATTCCAAATTTTGTCTACATAATTTGGAAGGAGGTATAAGATAGGTTGATAGATACAAGAACTATTGACATATTCATATGATCTGAAGTTTACATGCCATTGCCACAGTCATTTTCCAGCTGTTTTCAATTTTTGGGACTGAAGTAAAAGAAACACTCTTTATTTCTACCATGTCAGGAATAGGCTAACACCGAACGCTCTTTTCTGTTCCACACAGTGCACATTGCTGTTTGTTTGTGGCCCAGACAACGTGTTCAAAGTGGGATTTTTTTTTACTTCAATGCGTCTTTCAGGGACATATTTCGATACCGCAGAAAATTCAGAAGCGATAATATTATTAGGGGTATTTTGGATCTCAAATCGCCAATTGGCTTTAAACAGGCATGGCTAGTTTGAACCTCCAAAGTATTCTACATAATTTTGAGAGAATGGATAAAATAGGTCGACAAATACACCAAATTACATATACACACGCCCGTGTGTGAAAATAACTTGTCAAAGTAATAACAATTATTTTAGTCGTTTTCCCACAGAGACGTAGGGTAAACGCTCTTTATGTTTACCATATCAGGAATAGATCAACAACGCAAGGTCTGATCATCGGAACCGGAGCAGGCTGCATGTATACAGCAAAATGGGACAAAATTTCAGTTCTCAAACCTACTCGGGTCTTTGAAATCGGTGTCATTCGTAACACAACCAACACAATAATCCCACAAAATTGTCCTACATAAATCGATGAGAATTGATGAATATGAACATTTATTTCCAGGAACGCTTTTTAAACGAACACATTTTGGAAGGAGGTATAAGATAGGTTGAAAAATACACGAAATAATGATAAACCTACTGCATACGTTTTTAGAAATACTTTCCATAGGCACAGCCGTTTCCCTGCTGTTTTCAATGTTTCGCACAGAAGTGTAAAACACGCCCTTTTATTTCTACCATATCAGGAATATTCTTAACACGGAAGGCTCTTTTCTGTTCCATGCTGTTGTTTGTTTTGGGATAGAAACACCTTGTCCAAAGTTATCTTTTTTTAGGAATTCAATGCGTCTTTCTGTCACATAGAATGCCTGTAGAATGGTAGTTCAAGTATTTATCGACCTATTTCGATACCGGGGGAAATTCAAAAGCGAATATATTATCACGGTTTGTTTGTTTTTTTTGGAGCGCAAACCGCCATGTGGGTTTGACCATTTCATGACGGGAGCTGCGCTGGCGCAACATTAAAGACCATGTGCCAATACATTCTTTTATGTATGCGATTCGACCATAGGTCGCCTCGCATATATATAAGAGAATACATTGGACAAAAAATTGTTTTTATCAATTTTTCTTACATTCTCAATTTTTTATAATTTTGTCTTACATTCTGTAACAATTTTTATAATTTTTTCTTATATTCCTTAACAATTATATCAGGATTTATATATATATATTTTTGTTACATTTTTGAACAAATTTTTCTCTTTTTTTTATCATTTTTTATCATTTTTTTATCATTCCTTAACAATTGTTATAATTTTGTTATCATTACTTGTTATATTCTTAAGCAATTTGTTATAATTTTTTTAATTGTTTCTTACATTTATTAACAATTAATAAACATAATATAAAATTTGTTAGGCCAATGCATTCTCTTATATATGCGAGGCGACCTATAGTCGACTCGTTATAAGAGAATGAATTGCCACAGGTTTTTCGCAAAAATTCAGGAAGCTCCAGTCACGAAAGCCTTAAGGCCCCGTGACGGTTTTGCAGTCTGAGAATATGATCGATTTATTACAATTCGGGAATCAAAATATGTCGATACTTGGAAACGTTGAAAGATTCCCTGTCAGATTTGACACAATAAAACCACCATACACTGTCGATACAAGACAATAATTAGATCGTACCTATGACTAAATTAATATGATGTTTTAACGGTCAGATGTCGAATTTTAAAAGAGGACGTTTTAACAAGGTTTGAATTTTTGTCAGCTTAAAAAATCCAATGATCACCAGTATAAAGAGTGTCAATGCTTACGTTGCACACAATCTGTAGATAATAAAGACCTTTCACAATAATAAGCTCTTGGGCTTGTTTTCGGCATATTTCTTGTGGATGATTGTGGTGATTTTCGCTAGGCCTGTGTGATACGAATGATTGTGGTGATTTTCACTGGGCCTGTGTGATACGTTATTTTCGCCAGACCTGTGTGATAAGAATGGTTGTGGTGATTTTCGCCAGGCCTGTGTGATACGAATGATTGTGGTGATTTTCACTGGGCCTGTGTGATACGAATGCTTGTGGTGATTTTCGATGTGCCCGTGTGATACGGAAGATGGTGGTGATTTTCGCCAGGCCTGTGTGATACAAATGATTGTGGAGATTCTCGCCTGGCCTGTGTGAAACGAATGATTGTGGTGATTCTCACCAGGTCTGTGTAATACAAATTATATTGGTGATTTTCACCAGGCCTGTGTGATACGAATGCTTGTGGTGATTCTCACCAGGCCTGTGTAATACAAATTATATTGGTGATTTTCGCCAGGCTTGTGTGATACGAATGATTGTGGTGATTCTCACCAGGCCTGTGTAATACAAATTATATTGGTGATTTTCGCCAGGCTTGTGTGATACGAATGATTGAGGTGATTTTCACCAGGCCTGTGTGATACGAATGCTTGTGGTGATTTTCATTTTCGCTAGGCCTGTGTGATACGAATGATTGTGGTGATGTTCGCTGTGTCTGTGTGATACGAATGATTGAGGTGGTTTGCGATGTGACATGTGATACGAATGCTTGTGGTGATTTTCGCTTGGCCTCTGCGAAAGGAATGATAGAGGTGATTTTCGATGTGCCTGTCACAGTGTGTGATACAAATGATTGTGGTTGTAAGTATCTTTAATTTTCTTTTTGCCTGCATGCATGGTACGCACGGAAACTCGACTTTTGGATTCTGCCTTATTTTGGGTCAAATCGAACAGTGGAGCTTTAATACTTTCATACGAATATTAAATGGCACAAAAAGACTTGTTCGAGAAATGGAATTAAGATACTTCTTGTCACGAGTTTTCTTCGGCACCGAACAACGAAGATCGTTTCCTGTTAGTTAATTCCTGATATGGTAAAAATAAAGAGCAGTTGTTTCGAATCTAATTATGCGAAAAAGAATTTGAAACGGCTGAAAAATTTCTATGACTTTAGCAAGTTGTGTTTACAGTATACAGACATGTAGATTGATATATTTCGTGCAATTTTGTCGACCAATTTCATATCTCCCATAAACATAATTTGCAGGTTCAAATCAGCTATGTCCGTTTAAGTATATCGTTATCGTCATTTTTTATAACCTAACCACAGTAATGTAACTAGCGGACTCCAAAGCATGTGTTCTATCGATGTCGGTTTGATCACTTCCTCAGTTCGTGTTCGATCGGTCCGAGTGTATTCTCGCTAGAAATCAAATAAGTTGTCAACTATTTAAATTTCTTAGTACTGTCCCAACGAAATTGAGAAGTAAACATCTTTATACCTGTAGACATTATCATATGGAATATGTCCTGTGGTATGACAGAAGGGGGAAAATTGGCTGGGGGAATGGGGCCCAAAAAGGGATCCCCTGCCGCTATAGCGAAAACCTTGAATAAGGGGTGATTTGGCTGGATTTGGAGGTAAAAAGGGGGTGGGTACCCCGCATGAAATTGGAAAAAATATTGTTTCCTTCAAATGGGGTGGTGGGTACCCAAGAGGCGGAAAAAAACAATTTCAGCCTACTGTCTTTGCACTTTTTTCCGACCCTCCCCTGGTAAAATCGGAAAAATATAATTTGTATTGGGTCGTTTTACAATTATTCGTACAGTTACTCTTAAAATATGTTTTATTTATTTAATTAATAACGATATACTTAAACGGACATAGCTGATTTGAACCTGCAAATTATGTTTATGGGAGATATGAAATTGGTCGACAAAATTGCACGAAATATATCAATCTACATGTCTGTATACTGTAAACACAACTTGCTAAAGTCATAGAAATTTTTCAGCCGTTTCAAATTCTTTTTCGCATAATTAGATTCGAAACAACTGCTCTTTATTTTTACCATATCAGGAATTAACTAACAGGAAACGATACTTACAACCACAATCATTTGTATCACACACTGTGACAGGCACATCGAAAATCACCTCTATCATTCCTTTCGCAGAGGCCAAGCGAAAATCACCACAAGCATTCGTATCACATGTCACATCGCAAACCACCTCAATCATTCGTATCACACAGACACAGCGAACATCACCACAATCATTCGTATCACACAGGCCTAGCGAAAATGAAAATCACCACAAGCATTCGTATCACACAGGCCTGGTGAAAATCACCAATATAATTTGTATTACACAGGCCTGGTGAGAATCACCTCAATCATTCGTATCACACAAGCCTGGCGAAAATCACCAATATAATTTGTATTACACAGGCCTGGTGAGAATCACCACAATCATTCGTATCACACAAGCCTGGCGAAAATCACCTATATAATTTGTATTACACAGGCCTGGTGAGAATCACCACAAGCATTCGTATCACACAGGCCTGGTGAAAATCACCAATATAATTTGTATTACACAGACCTGGTGAGAATCACCACAATCATTCGTTTCACACAGGCCAGGCGAGAATCTCCACAATCATTTGTATCACACAGGCCTGGCGAAAATCACCACCATCTTTCGTATCACACGGGCACATAGAAAATCACCACAATCATTCGTATCACACAGGCCCAGTGAAAATCACCACAATCATTGGTATTACACAGGCCTGTGAGAATCACCACAATCATTCGTATCACACAGGCCTGGCGAAAATCACCACAACCATTCGTATCACACAGGTCTGGCGAAAATAACGTATCACACAGGCCCAGTGAAAATCACCACAAGCATTCGTATCACACAGGCCTAGCGAAAATCACCACAATCATCCACAAGAAATATGCCGAAAACAAGCCCAAGAGCTTATTATTGTGAAAGGTCTTTATTATCTACAGATTTTGTGCAACGTAAGCATTGACACTCTTTATACCGGTGATCATTGGATTTTTTAAGCTGACAAAAATTCAAACCTTGTTAAAACGTCCTCTTTTAAAATTCGACATCTGACCGTTAAAACATCATATTAATTTAGTCATAGGTACGATCTAATTATTGTCTTGTATCGACAGTGTATGGTGGTTTTATTGTGTCAAATCTGACAGGGAATCTTTCAACGTTTCCAAGTATCGACATATTTTGATTCCCGAATTGTAATAAATCGATCATATTCTCAGACTGCAAAACCGTCACGGGGCCTTAAGGCTTTCATGACTGGAGCTTCCTGAAATTTTGCGAAAAACCTGTGGCAATTCATTCTCTTATAACGAGTCGACTATAGGTCGCCTCGCGTATATAAGAGAATGCATTGGCTAACAAATTTTATATTATGTTTAATAATTGTTAATAAATGTAAGAAACAATTAAAAAAATGATAACAAATTGCTTAAGAATGTAAGAAGTAATGATACAAAAATTATAACAATTGTTAAAGAATGTGAGAATTTTTTTTTTATCAAAATTGATAAATATTGTAAGAAAAAATGAGGGGAAAAAAAGGAGAATTTTTTTTCAAAAATGTAAAAAACAACAACAAAATGTATAAATATAATAAAAAATTATAAAAATTGTTACAGAATGTAAGAAAAAATTATAAAAATTGTTAAAGAATGTAAGAAAAATTGATACAAAAAAATTGTTTGTCCAATGTATTCTCTTATATATGCGAGGCGACCTATGGTCGAATCGCATATATAAAAGAATGCATTGGCACATGGTTTTTAATGTTGCGCCAGCGCAGCTCCCGTCATGAAATGGTCAAACTCACATGGCGGTTTGCGCTCCAAAAAAAACAAACCGTGATAATATATTCGCTTTTGAATTTCCCCCGGTATCGAAATAGGTCGACAAATACTTGAACTACCATTCTACAGGCATTCTATGTGACAGAAAGACGCATTGAATTCTTTAAAAAAGATAACTTTGGACAAGGTGTTTCTATCCCAAAACAAACAACAGCATGGAACAGAAAAGAACCTTCCGTGTTAAGAATATTCCTGATATGGTAGAAATAAAAGGGCGTGTGTTACACTTCTGTGCGAAACATTGAAAACAGCAGGGAAATGGCTGTGCCCATGGAAAGTATTTCTAAAAACGTATGCAGTAGGTTTATCATTATTTCGTGTATTTTTCAACCTATCTTATACCTCCTTCCAAAATGTGTTCGTTTAAAAAGCGTTCCTGGAAATAAATGTTCATATTCATAAATTCTCATCGATTTATGTAGGACAATTTTGTGGGATTATTGTGTTGGTTGTGTTACGAATGACCCGAGTAGGTTTGAGAACTGAAATTATGTCCCCTTTTGTTGTATACATGCAGCCTGCTCTGGTTCCGAGGATCAGACGGTGCGTTGTTGATCTATTCCTGATATGGTAAACATAAAGAGCGTTTACCTTACGTCTCTGTGGGGAAAACGACTAAAATAATTGCTATTACTTTGACAAGTTATTTTCACACACGGGCGTGTATATATGTAATTTGGTGTATTTGTCGACCTATTTTATCCATTCTCTCAAAATTATGTAGAATACTTTGGAGGTTCAAACTAGCCATGCCTGTTTAAAGCCAATTGGCGATTTGAGATCCAAAATACCGCTAATAATATTATCGCTTCTGAATTTTCTCCGGTATCGAAATATGTCCCTGAAAGACGCATTGAAGTAAAACAAAATCCCACTTTGAACACGTTGTCTGGGCCACAAACAAACAGCAATGTGCACTGTGTGGAACAGAAAAGAGCGTTCGGTGTTAGCCTATTCCTGACATGGTAGAAATAAAGAGTGTTTCTTTTACTTCAGTCCCAAAAATTGAAAACAGCTGGAAAATGACTGGGGCAATGGCATGTAAACTTCAGATCATATGAATATGTCAATAGTTCTTGTATCTATCAACCTATCTTATACCTCCTTCCAAATTATGTAGACAAAATTTGGAATCTAGAATAAGCCATGCCCGTTTAAGTAATGGCACATCTAAATAATCTTTAAAAAAAAAACTAATTTATTTGATTAATTCTAAATATATATATATTTTTTAATTTCTTGTACCCCTGTAGCGTTTCTCTGCATTTGAACATTGACTGACTCATAAGAAATAAAAGTTCACGCCGACCCGGGCCATAGCCGACTCTGTGATCGCGAATGCTATACATAAAGATAATGGTTCGGTAACATGCATTACACTCATGTAGGTGTATAGACTGTGCACGCAATATTTACCAAAGTGATAGCAAGTTGCTTCATTTGTCCCGCAAAAAGAAAAACGGATCCCATTTTCCTCCAACATGCATAACAATAAAGAGCGGTAATTGCTACTTTTTACGTGATTGCTAAAATAAAGAGCGTTTCGTTTATGTCTTAAACGTTTTCTAATAGGATACAAGTTATTACTCATTGCATGATATGTTGACATGCGAGCGAGTGTAACACTCCATAAGCCAAATATGACCTATTCGGTTTGGCATAATGAACCTACTATGTGTTAGAGTTCTGTGTCCGGAAATACTAAGAGTGTACTTATTGGTCCATACATGGGAGTTTTTTTTATGGTCAGATATCCCATTTCAAAACAGGCAGTTTTACCACGTGATGACTTCTTGCCAGGTGCCAAAAATTACAATGATCGCCCTGGATCATCTATGGCAGAGAGAACTTTAACCCTCTCTATACTAAAAGGATTCTCCAAGTCAGTTAAACAATGCACATCAGAACGGTCTATTGTTGATTCGGGGGGTGTTAAGGTAATAAAAGCATATACGACAGATAATTAAAAGTGCTGAAGGAGCCCTATTTATCGAGGGAAACGTTTAGATAATAAGTTCAACAACATTTGTTGAACTTTTATCTGAGCATTTCATATGGGATAAATACTCATGCATCAATGGTGCTTTAGTATATATAGAAAGTTAATTACGGGTTACGTTCATTCTGCGCGGTAATTTCCATGTTTTCCTGGTAGGCGGTACATTTGGATTTAGGTTTTGTTTAGGTTAATTTAGTTTAGGTTAATTTTGCGTCAATTAATCAGATGAGATATCTTTATTAAATTTCTGTCAATTAATTTTTGGTCTCTTCGTGGTGAAAACAAAATTTAATCCGTAGATGTATTAAATAAAGATTTTAATGGAAATTCTAAACCTGTTTTCCTATTTATTTATAAATTCTATATTACCTGTTGAGAGAACCGCCATCAAAGAAAAGTTGTTCATGATGGCTCCCAGAAAGCTAACTTCCAATAGCGCGACATATAACAAAATGGGCGCTAGAAAGCATGATTCTGCCCACAGTTCATCACATTAGACAATATCAAAATGAAATTGCTGAAAAGAAAACGATACAATAGGAGTAAGATCACCAAATAATCCGCGTGGCGGTAATCTCCCCAAACCTTTAGTTGGCACACATTCTGTTGTTGGTGGGAGATGTTTTGTGTGCACAGTAAATTCGCTGCTATCAGAAGCGCACGGGTCCAATAGGGTTGTTTGGTGCTTGGTCGCGCATAGCGTCACCAAATTATGCTCAACTGTAAATATTATAGAGTCAGCAACGGTCACCCCACCCAAATCGCGTACTAAATTATGTAAACTTGATGAACAATAAGAGATATTCCATGTTGAACAATCGGCAAATATCTAAAAAGATGTGCATTGTGATATACAAACAAACTGAAACGAAGTGTGTTAAACGGGAAATATAAGAATACCTGTCATAAAAGATGTATTATGGGGTTTCTATATATATAGCATCTGCAATGTATAAAATAATATTTGAGTTGAGGATGTATGGCCTAATATTTATCAATCTACCCACGAAGCTATCATGTTTTACTTATTTATTGTATTATATGCTTACATAAAGGAATATATATATATTAATAAGGCGCATATAATAAAAAAGAATACCTACAGTTTTTGTTTGAATACCTGAAACATCTCATTCGTGTTTGGAAATAAATATCGAATATTCACTCGCGGCTTGAGGTCGCTCGTGAAATTCGATATTTATTTCCATTCATGAGATAATGTCTGTATTCAAGCAAAAACTGTAGGTATATATTCTCTATATATCTCTCCAAAATCTTCCTGAAATGTGGCTAAACGGGTAACCGCCCCAACTATGTACCATTATTTGACCCCGATCAACAATTTAATACTTTCTGTACTTCTGTATTTCACCCAGTTATAAAAGTATATGTTAGAATGGTATATCATTCATTAGGAAGGGTGTCCAGGAAAAATTATTTGACGACAGATATAGGAAAAATGATACAAGTGCAGAAGGATTCCTATTATTTTGTTGGAAATGTTCAGATAATAAGTTGAACCAAGTTGAACCAACTACCTATGATTTTATTAAAATTTATTATCAGAACATTTCCTAAGGGAATTATTCGTCAATGAGCATTTAGTAAAGAAAGGGGTAAGGATGACCAAAACCAAAAACAAGGATAGAACAGCAACTGGTTCACTGCTAATAGAATGTTCCAAAACACTTTCAGGACGACATTCTTCTCAATTTATAAGCTCGCTCGGGTGACCGCATGAGTTGGTCACTCCTCACAAGACCTTGAATAATAGCAGATCGGTTGATTTTGAGCACCAGTGAGTTAGCTGTGCATGAGTCAAATATATTAACTGAATTGGCTTCACAGGAAGTGACAAATGTACATGATGGGCTGCAAAAAGTGTCAGTGATACAAAGGAACCATTGAATAGTTATTAACTTGATGGTACACCATTAATATGAGCTGATCCAAAATCGCTAAAATTCGCTTGAGCAAAATTTTCTATTAAAAAATGGCGTCCTGCCAGTTTGGTATCGAACAATGCTGACTCTTTGTGGTAGGTGCACCATCTAATGCCAAAATGCATTGGTAATACATTCTAAAGTTGTAAACCATGTCTGTAGAATGTCTGTCTCAAAATGGCCGCCAAAATGGACAAATCGAATGAAATGTACAATTTGTGGAAAATTTAATAGCTGGTCCTATAAGAGTGAATATACGAATTATGCGAGGAAGAATGATTTCAGAGTATAAGGGAAACGTTTGATAAGAGATGTGCGAAACATATTTAGTGTATCTCACGAGAGACCAAGCGAAAGCAGGGTCTCATACAACGGTTAAATCTGGGCAATTTGGGTGCCCAGAAACAGACAAATTATGCTGTTTTATCTCTACTGATTATATTGAATCGTGTGATATGTGTGAAATTAATCAGCTACATTGGGATTTAATAGGGATGTATTGATATGTGACTTTTTTTAAAGCAGATATATGGGTATATGGGTGACAGATCATCATTTATTTTTTATCTACAACATCAAACCTGTCAAAATTCACTGCTATAGAACAGCGTGATAGATGTTCATAGAGTACTTGGTAAAATGTGTAGATCCTATTGTCTGTGTCTTAAAATAATAGTCATAGTTACCTCCGGTCAAATGATGAGACATGAATATTTCGATTTTCTCACAAGAATGCATGGTGGTATACTATGAACGCCATTTATCAAAATACAAAGGAGTACCACGCACTGCCTTCAATAAATTCTTAAAACCGAAATGCCTACATACTCTGTGGCAGAGTCTTTGTTTATATCTGAAATTATATTTGGTCATATTCACTAAGGCCACATATACGCGAAACATACTACGTTTTCTGCAGCCGCATCGCTGCCTTTATCCCTGTTCTCTAATGTTACACATATCTACTGCATACAAAACCGTAGCAACACTGAGTGAATGGTCAACCCTGAAATAATAGCTTTAAATGCTGATCACATGATATTTATCACAAGTACGTGGATGGAATTGGTAAGATATTTTCAACAACAAAATACTGAAAATAATATTGTGCATTTGGTGGTAGCATATTCCAGTTGTAAAGTGCCGACTGAAGTAATTTGAACGAAATTATCTGCTAAGAAACTGATTCGGTAGCAACATGAAAATTAGTCTTATATAAGATGTACGATGTACCATCTCTTCAATCTGGTGAGATGGGGACCCCATCATGGGGTGCTAATCCATTGACGAGATGGGTACTTAGTTATAGTTTAATAAGCATTGTTTATTAACTCGGAGAGTATTGAAACTTACGGAAATATAAATATAGTATTTATACCGCAAGGATGTGAACATCAGTTCATGCTTTACATTCAATAATTAATCATCATTCCGAATGAAATTACCACGCACTGTGTGGCGAAACAGTACTTATCATGTTACATGCCCGAAATTATTATTTTTGGCCCGACTGATGGATGCATTCTAAGGAAAAAACCAGAACTTTAAAGACTAAAATCATTGGGTTTAACTTACCTTGCAGTGACCGATAAATTAATCAGATGGATCTGTTTTCACGATATGTGTACCTTTAAAGATATTTAACAATGTACTTGTAAATTAACAATACGTATGTTCACTTGTAGGTGGCTATTCATTATGTTGCTTTCGTCGGCTTGGAGTTGCGGCCATTTTGACAGCCATTTAATGGCCGTGATTGCATCAGTTTTCTGTCCTTGTCATTATATTCGCCCCTGTATTCTAATTGCACACACACTGATATATATCGGCCGGAGGATTAAGGCATTCTGGTGTCGCCACTGATATTGTCAAAAAAAAATACTTTCCAAGGCTGAAAAATGGACATTTTAAAAATCGCTATAAAAAAGTTTGCTCAGAGCGGATTTTGGATGTTATAGAGGAGATATTCCTGCTTCAAATAACACCAAATTACCTTCATTACAAATTTATTCCGGGTAGACACATATTTTCGCCTTTGACGACCAGCCTACATTGTTAATCGACACCCACTCCCCCTCTATTTTGGTACGCGGGATTCAGGCCATTTCCAGGCGGTACGCGGGAGTCATATACCCGTCTGTTAACTCGCACTCGGGATTCATATACCAAATTTAACATGTATTCAGGATTCAAGAAAAGGGCTTGTACGCAGCTTTTATGGTACAAAATTACACAAATGTTGATGTAATTCATTCTACAAACCTCTTGATATGTTGAAGTTATGGATACTACTTCAGCAAATGTGTGAAAACTATCATATTAGTGTAAAATTATACTAACTTATGTGTTCCATATGTTCTTAACTGGTACGCAGGATATACCCCTCTCTTTTATCCGGTATTCAGGATTCAGGGAGGGTAGGGGTTCTGGCTTTGCATGATTTATTTCCATCATTTCCGTCGCAATACACCTTGGGGGAAGTATCGCCCATTACTCACTGGTGCTATACCTAACGGGCAAGATAAGATTACTTGACTCGAGTCGCCCATTAATCACTATAGTCGAGCTGGTGCTATACCTAACGGGCAGATAAGATTACTTGACACGAGTCGCCCATTACTCACTGGTGCTATATATAACGGACAGATAAGATTACTTGACTCGAGTAGTTTTGCTTGCGTGTGGCCGAGATGTTTTGGACAACGGACATTCTGCATGTCCTCGGGTATCATCAACCTGATTGTTACATCGGCGAGTTCCGCCCCTGTACTATAGCCATGCACGCTCAGACTGAAGTATTTACTCGGACTCATGTCGAGGGTAGATTCCTGGACACATGATGCTCGGGTACCCAAATGGGCACGTTTTAACGGGTGGCATCGACATACCCAGTGTACATATCGTATAAAGGTACCTATAAATTGAACAAATAAATCGGGTCTGCGTTAAGTTGGCAAATTCATCAAATGAGCTCTGAGTCGCGATCCTCAAATATTTAATTTCTCATTATTTGGGAAAATAAGTTTATAATGCCAGTGTGTCATTACTTGACAGTTCGGAACGGGAGAAACATGGATTATTTTTATTTCTACTTTAACGTTATTCTCTTGGGTATGTTGTCTTAACTGCATATAGGGTTTACTCGTGGCCGTATGATATTGTATTGAAGCATTACTATTGCAGTGCACGGTTTGCCTACATGTGACTTGTGCCTTCCCGCTGAGTTTTTTGACTTTTTTTTAATTAAGCGAATCAAAGGGGAATCAAAAGTTGTATCTTTCCTTTTTAAATTGATACACATTGCAATCAAAGCCCTCTTATCGGAAGAATGTTCTGATCGAAATGACTGTTTAGATTGGATTGGATTGGATTAAAATGTTGGTGCATATTACTTTTTCCTATGTAAACAGTATCAATAAATTATCTGCAATTCAATTTGAAGAATTACCAAATAAATTTGGCTATGATATTATTTATCAACCCGATATAACATGCCTCCAAATCTCCGATAAGATACAATAACAATTTTAGTCAACTATATATACTCTGTCTCAATATGCTATCGCACCTTGGTCTGTATTTCTGGTACAGATACCCAAGCGGGTACCCAAACATTTGTTAGTCTACTTCAGCAAATACTTGTATACTAAATTACCAGCAGTCACTATACCAGACGTGTATAGTTAAGGTGTTGTGGGAGTGACAGATTTAGTCATCTGAGTTGATAGATATATATGCAAATAATCCACTGATTTACTGGTTGCACTGGTGACAGTTATCATCTATATCCATTGATGTATAGTCACCATAATGTTTGAGACAGATGCTCGCTCTTTTTCCCTGCACACAAAGGTCTTGGCATAAAGATCATATAGTTATATACATCGGGAAAAGTATATATCTTCCAGTTTTGCATTTCTCGAAACTATTTGTGTTTACATGACTGTTGAAGTTTCTAGTATCAACAGTGGTCTCAATGTTGTTACATATATAAGTTCATCAAGGAGACACTTAATTCATTTCGTTTACACATTTTCTAAACTGTTTTATTCAAAAGATTGTTAAAGTTTCCGCACTGGTCTCAAGTCTATATTTACTTATTATTTTTGATGAAAATATATCATACCAGATCTCCCTATTTTTTTCTTCTAAAAATTTCCATGCCGGGTTCTTTCTGAAGGGTGTCGAGAAGGAAGTTTTTCACCTCACCGTCCCATAATTATGCAACATTCCATAGCTTAATGTTCACTGATAGTCACATTAAAGATGGATTATCTCTTTAAATAACATATTTGAAATAGTTGCATGGGTATAAATTAATAAATATGAACTGAAGACCCATGTCCGGAAAGGCTTCTATCAATTAATATTGAGTTTATTTCGAATATTTTATTGGGACCGTTTATTTGTCTATTTTAGAACAGACCATTCGGGTGATACCATATAGCGATAGAGATCATTAGGCTGTTCCTATGGCTACGTACCGAACGTCAAATGGCCCAGATTGATTGGTTGTATTGTTTTATTCCATATTTATAAGCGATAATGAGTATAATTAACGTTTATTTGTGACAAAATTACACCATAAAATTTCTGGTCTCTGTTAACAGTAACCACTATTGTTCGTTAGCTAAACAACCACACCTTTTTAGACCAGAAAATATTCGAAATAAAATGAATATTAATCGATAGAAGCATTTCCGGACAGGAGTCTTCGATTCAGATCTAATATTTTATACCCCGGTAACTATATAATACATGTTTACAAAGAGATAATATACCTTTAGTGTTTGAGACAGTAACTGTTGCTCCCTCTGTTTCCATGCACACAATCATCCAGGCTTAAATGTCTTAGTTACATCAGGAGAAGTATATTTTTTCAGTTTCAATTAATTTGAAATAGTTTTACATTTAAAAAGATTTTATATTAGATGTTTATACTTATGGAGGGTTATTAGGGTCACAATCCTAACTTCACATTTTAATTCTAACTTAACATTTTAATTCTTATATTTTAATTCTAACTTAACATTTTAATTCTTATATTTTAATTCTATTTACATTATATTTACATTCTATTTACATTCTATTTACATTCTATTTACATTCTAGAAACATTACAGAAACATTCTAGAAACATTACAGAAACATTCTATTAACTCTAACTTAATCTTTTAATTCTTACTTAATATTTTAATTCTTATATTTTAATTCTATTTACATTCTATTTACATTCTATTTACATTCTATTTACATTCTATTTACATTCTATTTACATTCTAGAAACATTACAGAAACATTCTAGAAACATTACAGAAACATTCTATTAACACTAACTTAATCTTTTAATTCTTACTTAATATTTTAATTCTTATATTTTAATTCTAACTTACATTTTAATTCTTACTTTACATGTTAATTCTTATATTTTAATTCTATAATTGTTGAAATTGAAATGAGCATAAAACGGATCTCAGAATTGAAAGGCAAAAATTAAAACAAACATAAAATGGATTCTAGAAGTTGTAATTGTGACCCTAATAACGCGCCTGCACTTCTGTAACAATTATAACGAAAGGGGTCGCTGCGATCGGACGGCGTGGCATGACAATCTGCGGGATGGGATGGAATATGGAATAGAACGACAATCTCCGGAACAGAACTTCAAATTGCGTGTAACGGTCGATATCTCGAGGAATACAACACATAGAGGGCTCCTTTTTGTGATTAACGAAAGGCCCACAGTCGCCCTATCCACACATATTAACCCCGTCACTGACCGGACACCAGAAGTTGCATTATTTGGTCGACAACTGACCTAACATGAAAGTTGTCGAAATCAAGGCCGTGGAACAGCTGTAGAAATGCATTTTTACAGCGATAACGCTATGCACACAAGCAGACTTGGTATTAAAACGAAGTTTATCATCTATTTCACAGCAAGAGACCGATTAACCCACCCATGCGAAGGTGCCATGAAACACGAAAAACTGCGTTCGACGTCAATGTTTAGAATTTAGATTTCTCGATGAATACGCTAGCAAACAACAAGTGTTAGGTACCAAATGACACAGTGGAATACTGCGCATTCGTTTTTAGCTACAGTATGGCTGTTTTAGTACGAATAATGTAATGGCGAAATCGCAAACACGCGCCGATGAAAACAGCTAAAAATAGACTCAATGTTTACAATAACAGGATCGATTTCAGCTGATATATTCCATATAATGGGGCGTATAGTATATCAAAATGTAGACACAGGGAATGTAATTTTGTCCAAATGGGTCCAACACGCAGTGAAATTGTTGCAGAAATTCGCTCCAAGAAAGAGCGCTACTTTTTCTCGTAAAAAATAGAATGGCCGACTGAAGCCGTTTTATCGTTCCAACTAAGGCTGTTCTTAGCAGCACTTCGTCAACAGAATACGAATATACACCATGTATCAGAAGACGTATCAAATGTGATTTTTTAAGGACTTTGCGCTCTTCATTTGTTATAATTCGCACTTATTTTTTATTTCAGTTGTGACTAAAAGCCCAGATGCCGGAAGCCGGTGTCCGGCGATTACAAGCCAAGTTACAAAATAGATTAACTGGGTTAAACGCATGAATATGTCAATAGTGAGAATGTTCGAAAGAATATTCAAATCAAATAGTGTTTATAGACTTAAAAACTTATGTGTCCGCCGGTCATACGCGGTGGAGGTTCTCATATTATCTGCCGGGCAAACGCGGGCCGGGAGGTTCTCATATGAATATATTATCTGCCGGTCATACGCAGGGGAGGTTCTCATATGAACATATTATCCGCCGGTCATACGCGGTGGTGGTTCTCATATTATCCGCGGTCATCTGCGGGGGGGGGGGGGGTTCTCATATTATCCTCAGGTCATACGGGGGAGGTTCTCATATAAACATATTATCCGCTGGTCATACGCGGTGGAGGTTCATATTATTCATGCGAGGGAGGTTCTCATATTATACGCCAGTCAAAACGGGTGAGGTTCTCATGTGAGAACCTCCCCCGCGTATGACTGGTGGATAATATGAGAACCCCCCTTGCATATGACTGGCGGATAATATGAACCTCCACCGCGTATGACCGGAGGATAATATGTTCATATGAGAACCTCCCCCGCGTATGACCGGCAGATAATATGAGAACCTCCACCGCGTATGACCGGCGGACACATAAGTTTTTAAGTCTATAAACACTATTTGATTTGAATATTCTTTCAAACATGAATTCCACGAAAAAGCGGCCATGGATACCGATAATGGGTATTTTCATCATAAGCATGTCATCGGGGAATGTTGTTGCTTCTTCTGTATTTCATTATTACTATCCAATGAATATATTTTTGGAATGGTCATTGCCCTCACTATACAATCTCTTAAACACCAGATATTGTGTGACTGGGGATCAATGATGCGCGCATGCGCAGTCAACGCATATTTTCATATTTTGCCAAATAAGGTCAAATGAACCAAAATATCATTTTCAAGCAGCTCGAAAATGCATGGCTGATTTTTGCCTTTCAATTCTGAGATCCGTTTTATGCTCATTTCAATTTAAACTTTTTAAATATAATATTTTAATTCCAATTTTGTAGTAGATTTAAAATATTAAAATAAAACTATTAAGTAAGAATTGAAATATAAAGTTAGAGTTAGAATTAAAATATAAGAATTAAGATATTAAGTAAGAATTAAAATATGAAGTTATAATTAAAATATCAAGTTAGAATTAAAATGTAAAGTTAGAATTAAAATTTAAGAATTAAAATGTTAAGTTAGAATTAAAATAATAAGTAAGAATTAAAAGATTAAGTTAGAGTTAAAATGTTAAGTTAGAATTAAAATATAAGAATTAAAATGTTAAGTTAGAATTAAAATGTTAAGTTAGAATTAAAATATAAGAATTAAAATGTTAAGTTAGAATTAAAATATTAAGTAAGAATTAAAATGTTAAGTTAGAAATAAAATGTGAAGTTAGGATTGTGACCCTAATAACCCTCCATATATACTCCCCATGTTGTTTCATAAGCTATGTCATCAAGGAAAAACCTAATTTATGTCAGTTATATATTTTATGAACTGTTTTATTTACAAGATTGTTGATTCAAGTTGAAGTTTCATCACTGGTCTCCAGTCTATTTTTACTTATTATTTGAAAAAGATTTGTACGGGACAAATTTGTCACCAGTTACATTTTGAACAATCTCAATGGTAAATGTTAAAATCTCAGAAAAATTCAGGACTACATTTGATGTAAAATTGATTGTAGGGTAAATCTGGTTTGGGGACTGAATTAAAGATTTGTGGGGAAAATATGATAATAGTGTTGTACGGGACAAATCCAGGTGTTGAACGGCACATTGTCGTTTTTAGGTCAAGACGCGACATCACATTGATATTTTTTACTCGGAATTAAAATCCTAAAATGGTGGAATTGCGGCAATAACTAATTTAGAGTTTCAGTTAATAATATGAGCCTTTGGAGAATGAGCTCACAACATTATTGCGTACCGTGACTGCATGTGCATAGACCTGTGCTGTTTGATGGTTCCCCAAAAACCACCAAAATGATTCATTTTGCAAAATTGTGTACACATATTTCGAAATGTCTCATTTGTGAGTGTCCAATTTTGGTGAAACCATCCTATATGAGTTGAAAAGGCTGAATATGTGGATTATACTTTGAAATTAGTTATTTGCGTCAATTCTTTATTTTATTTATTTTTTTACAAATGCACAAGTTCAATAATAATGTTCTTTCATTGTTTGCCCAGCCACATATGAATATATAGGCAAAACAAATAATGTTTTCATACACAGGCAATTCTTTTTGAAAACCAGTGAACCTGCAGAGTTAATTTCTTTTGTATTCCTGACGACAACATCTTTTCACTGCGATAGCTCACTGCCGGAAGGATGGTACTTTGCGGACCAATACATCCATTTTTTACGCATCGTCGGAACTATATTTAGTCACCTATATTATCTTATATTTTGACCACCAAAAGTTTGCAATAATTGTAATTCTTTTGGTATTGATAAGAACAATGTGAACTGAGCCAGACATAGACAATTTTAATCCTGAAACACAAGAACTAAGATCATGTCAGAAATCCTAACCAAATCGCCTTGTGGCAGTGGTATCATAAGCGGAGCAATGAGAGACAACTCTGCCTGGAATTGCGTCTACTATTGTTTTGCACACTTTTGAGTGAAAACAAATAAAATACGGAGTATCCAGGCGTATCTGTCTTCTACTGATCTGAAAGTATATACTGTGTTATAGCTCATTGGAGATGGAATTCCACGAAATATGGCATGATTGATTTCCCCGGATATTTTGTGCTAATGTTGGGCAAATATTGTCGACTGCTATGTATGATCGCTTGCAGAGTAGGGAACTACATATATATCTCTAATCGTGCAGTAAATGTATATGATCAATATAACTTCGAAAAGAGCAAACTATTCAAAGATACTCTATAAAGGGGAACATGTGGACATTCTATGGAACTTCAGAAACAACAAATGAATAAGGATGTTCGTAAATTCTTTTTCTCACAAAGAGTTGTATCTGCCTGGAATACGTTGTCTGAACATGTCGTCGAGGCCAAATCTCTGAAAGAATTCAAGGAACTTTTCGATAACGAGTATTAGGACGTAAGATATAAATTCGATCGTTGAAAATTAAGAGACATGCATAAATACAACTAACATTTAGATTAATACTGTGTCGTTTTGTTACACTAAAATTGTCGAAGGCTGCCGGACTGCTGTAGAATTGCGTTTTTACAGCGAAAAAGCAATGCCCAATAAGCAAACTTGGTATTAAACTGAAGCTTAGCATACATTCCACAGCCAGATTGTATTCATTCGAGCGAAGTTGTTGTTTTTGTTGTTGTTGTTGTCGTTGTTGTTGTTGTACATCTAGAGACAGAGTAACACCAAAAACGAGCGCTCTATGTGCTATATATACTCTTCGAGATATTGGATGTCCCATGCACGCAATTACAAATAATGTCACGCAGTTTGTCATTTTGTCCCGCATCCCAGTTTGTCATGATTGTCTCCCCACAATAGTCCTCTGCGATGAATTGATTGCCTTTTTTACTACTGGCTTTTTCAGCAGTGCTATGCCTCCAGCTTGGAGTCGGCGAAAAATTCCCAGGGAAATGTATGCCAGACGTGAACGACATGTTTTCACACCCAAACAGCTGTGATCTGTACATCCAGTGCACGAATACCAGGTCCTATGTACACCAATGTCCCAGGGGTCTATACTACAGCGATGCAAAGAAGGCATGTGACTACCAGACCAACGTGAACTGCAAGCAGACAGACTCTAACTATCCGTCTATATCTACATACAACAGCAGAATAGGTTCGTGATGGTTATACTCACTATGTATATAGCTTGACCACATGCATGGACATGCAACGCGCTCCGCTGCCAGCCCCCTTCGCACTGCCCCTATACGCCAAAACTATATACTCGCCTGCTTTACGTTAACAATATCATGTCCTATATATGATACTATTAACGTAAAGCAGGCGCTTATATAGTTTTGGCGTATAGTTGCAGAACTTGCAGTGCAAGGGAGGCAGCGGGGCGCGTTATAAGACCCATGTGAGCTTGTCGGACTGGTTATGGTAGTGCAATTTAACCAATAAGGATTACTAATGTTCTCATCAGTTTACCCCTTTTATACTAAATGGATTCTCCAATTAAGTTACATAATTATACACTGGAATGGTCTACTATTCATCTGGAGGGGGTGTTCAGATAACATAAGCAGACAACAGATACTAAAAGGAGCAGAAGGTGTCCTATTTATTGGAGGGATGTTCAGATAATAAGTTCAACAAACGACATACCTGCTGAACTTATTATCTGAACATTTCCTAAAGGGATAACTACTCATCAATATGTATTTAGTATGGAAAGGGTTAATAACAACAGTTAAGCAGCGGGAGGTTGGTTTCAACTTGCACTCACGTGGGCCTCACTCCACGTAATGTGCCATGCCTCATCAGCAAGCCTGAATCTAGTGTGTCTGACATTTGCAGAATTAGGTCCCCAGAGGGTGAAATTAGTGACGCTATCCCGCACGACGGGCTAGCATCACCAAATTCACTCTCTGTGGAACCTCATTCTGCTTAGGCCACATCTTCTGGGAAGTATCTATAGTCTCAAATTAACATTGTTTTGAGTTACTTTTTCCCTTCTGAGAAGTTTCTATATCCCCTAATTTGCAGAAGATAAAATGCACTATCGAGATGACTGATGGGTGAACATCACCAACTTCAACTATGGAACTTCAATCTTATCCTAGGTCTCCCATTGCTGTTGAGGCCTAAGCAGAATAAGATCCCCAGAGGGTGAACTCTGAGATGCTAGCCTGCTGAGCAGGATATTGTTACTAAATTCACCATCTGGCGACCTCGGTCTGCAAATGTGAGACACACTAATTTCAGGCTTGCTCATCAGTTTCTCGAATTTTTTGCTTGCCAGACGTGGGGGGGGGGTCTGGAAAAAAATAGCACACATGGGGCCCAAAAAGTTTTTTTTTTCCGACCCCGAGGGACCCACCACCCCATTTGTGCAAAACAATTATTTTTGTCCTCCAAAATTTTGGGGACCCACCCCCCTTTTTCATGTTTTTATCAAAATTTCAGAGTTTTTTTTTAGCCGTTCTTCAATAACTGTGTTAACTGCCTTTCAATCCCATTCCACTATCCTTTTTTGGTGCAAACTCTTGCTGTGTACCATTAAGACTCAAGCAATAACATGCTTAATTGGTAAACAGAAAAACGAAAAATAAACTGTATTTCAAGGTGTTTTCAGTATATAACAACAATAATAAAGCATTGTGTAGGTACACTATATGTCACAAATCGCCCTAGACCCCATTATAGCCTTAATATATCGAGTGTGTTGTGTCTGACAGAGAATACTGGCCAGTGTAAATAGTGGTAAACAGGTCAGGGGTTCCACAATTATTTGTGCATGACCACCGGGGTGGGGTGGGGGAGGGGAATTGTTTTTGGTTAGGTATACACATAGATATATGGTTATTATACCATATTATATATGAAAGTTCTTGATTCCGAGAAAGACAGAATGGTCAAACTCTAACCATCAGAATATTTTAAATTCTTAAAGACTGAATCTCCACTATATCAACTCATGATCAACATTGTCTACTTTGTAGGCCTGGCTTAAAGGTACTCAATCCGATAAAACTCCTCTCAATTACTATTTCAATGGCTTCGGGGGTCAAAAATATTTGATTCAAGTCGAGGAAGTCACCCATCAAAGCTCAGATTTGTTAGATATCGATTTTAGAAATCTATTATTTTTCATTATCGGGAATTCTTTCTGGCCCAGAAGACAGTCAAAATTTCGTTATTATTACCACTTGATTATAGAGTTATCCATCCTTGTCTGTTTGAATAGAGTTTTGGCGTAAAATCTCGAGCAGGTTACCAAATTGACGGCAGTTATTAGTACTCATCTCGAGCAATTAACAAATTTCAAAAATCAATATTTAATAACTCTGAGCTTTGTTTGATGGGTTCCTCGACTCGAATCAAATATTTTTTACCCCCAAAGCCAAAGAAATAGTAATATAGGACCCTCTGATCGGATTGTTGTTGTTGGAATCTGTTGAGATGGGGACCCTCTTTACGGATTGAGTACCTTTAATTGTGTTTGGTTTTCCACAAAATTAGATATAATTTTATCTGTTGCATTGAATGCACCACCCTTATCATAATTCAGTAATAGCTTGGGTCAGTATACCTAGTTGTAGTGTAACTTGTACAGATCATTTAGATGACTTTATAACCATAATGCCAATTTTAATAATATTACATATATCTAATGAATCCATTGTGGCTCACAACATGACTGCTTTTAACTAACCATATCAGTAAAGGCAAATAGAATGTGTGGACCTAAATGTTATCAAATGTTCAAGAACTGTTGAGTTTTAGTGGAGCTTCAGTTGCTATGGATTTTAAATATTTGTATGTACATTTGTGCACTAGAGTCTGCAGTACAGTCTCAGTCAGATTTTATTCTTGATTTTACTTTTAGTTTGAACTTTGAAGACATTGAAGAATGTCATTTCTCAATGCATCTGAATGCATCACATTATTTCAGTTCATCTACTTGTAAGTGATAACAGTATACAATTAGTATTTTAGTTTAGTCTTGTTGAGCAGTAAAGCTCCAAGATGAAGTTCGGAAATTCAATGAGAATAGCGTCACCTTCAGTTGGGATTGTCTGAGCAGAAACAGTAACGGTCATTCATCATAACCAATTCAGTTTTATTTGGATAATTGTTGCAAATTAACATTACTTGCAATCATTCAAGATGAGAAATAACCAGAAGGAATGAATTTGATTACATGCCAGAACAAGACAGTATTTCAGACATTAGAAATTTATGAGATACCTTTTTCAAATTCATGTTATGCAACAATCAGGTTAATGATATCTAGTCATCATTGAGTATTCACCATGTAGTATCCGATTTGTGATACAGTTTTTTTGTTTTATTACTTTTATTCAGGTAATATATTAATTTTGTTACTAAATATTTCTTCTGTTGATCATAAGTTTCCTGAACGCTATTACGGTGGTCCACTGTGAAGTGGGCCGGGATCCTGTGAAATCCAGAATGTTGCTAAATCTGAGGCTAAAGTCACTTTAGCTGCCTATATAGCCCTAAACCAACAGGCATGGTACTAACATGCTTACAAACAACATTACATGGTCAGTACTTGTAAATTGTTTGAAAAAAAACCATTTTGGAAAAAATTTACAAGCACAATTTTTTCGGCCTCTGGACCACCCACCCACCCTGGCCCTATATATGGAATTTTTTGGAAGACCCCCCCCCCTTGGCCAGAGGTGATTCCCTGTGTCTTGGACAAGGAACATTGGTTGCAACTGTCTCACCACCCATAAATTAAGAGAGTGCCCGGTAGGGAGGTTATAGATCTTATCAGTATGCTAATTCTTAAATGCAAGTAAATTTGTAGATGTAGATGATGGGATGACAGTGTAACATACCCTTTGACCAAGTCAATGGATGTTAAGCCCTTTGAAAATGAATTACTGAATACATCTGTGATATCTAAATGGATTCATTATCATATGTTAATAAGCGAGATCACTGAGTCGCTATCATATTGGATCCATCCAGCCCCGTTCCGCACATTCAGTACTACAGGTCAAAGTTATGAAGCAGCATTACATATATGGAGCCTATGAATATTCCTGAATTCCGTATATGGAATTCATGAATGTTAAAAACTCCATATATGGAATTCTACTCCAGAACTTTGATCTGTAGCACTAAAACCACATAATGGGGGGCTGGATGGATCCAATATGATAGCAATTCAGTGATCTCACTTATAGGTCTGATTTACAACAAAAAAACGTTAATTTAATCAGAAATACAGTAATGCCCTAATTAATCGACTGCTTAACCACAGCAGAATTATGGGTAACTTTTCAGGATTTAGTCGGAAATATGGCTTGTTGCCATTCATCGGAAAGCTTCGTTACCCATAATTCTGCTGTGGTTAAGCAGTCGATTAATTAGGGCATTACTGTACCAAAGGGAAATATCAAATACAAGTTGAAATGAGTCTGGGCTAAATTTAGGGTCAGTAGTTAGTCAGTTGTGGAGCAGCAGGATGATTTATTATTTTTATTTTCAGTGCGTCATAAAAAGCACCCAGCAGGCCATGTTTTTGTGAGGGGGCATGTGTCTGAGAAACACAATTTTGTTTCAGTAATGCCCTTAATAATTGACTACTTAACCACAGCAGAATTATGGATAACTTTTCAGGATTTTTCCGATGAATGGCAACAAGCCATATTTCCGACTAAATCCTGAAAAGTTACCCATAATTCAACTGTGGTTAAGGAGTCGATTATTTAGGGCATTACATTATTTACTTTCCACCTCTTCTTTTCAGACCCATCATTCCTGCCGTGCCCCATCAACCTGCCAATCCTGTTCCTGTACCCAAACTGGTTCAACTGCAGCACTTTCTACGTGTGTACGAAAGGGGAGATAAGCCTGGTGAGGTGTGAATCTGGAAAATATTACAACCCGCTGTTCTACAGATGTGATGTCAAGTCAAAATCTCCATGTTGTGATATTAACCCATCTGCCTGTGATTAAATCATTGATAAGACTGATCTCATTTATTATTTAAAGGCCCACTTAATTTTCGAAGCCCCAGATCACATTATATAAAATATATGCCATATTATATACCATATGAAAGAGGAAGCTCCAAAACATTGTATTATCAACTTATCCGCTGTAATAAACTGTAAACATGTTGTTTTTGTTGAGGTACCGACATGTTTTCTGTGCTTAAGTTTCATCTGGGCTGTACTACAATATATTATTTTCAATGGAAGTGGAATAACTCTATCTCTTAGTTTGCATTCTCTGGCATTCTGGGAGCAAAACGGGGGAAATGTTTCTATGATTTCAGCTATTTTCTATTACTCTATGGGCACCTTATGAGACACAGACGACCGAGTCTGCGCTTTAGGATTGTATTTACATCCCTCATGATGAAATCAGCCTTAAAACTCACTCCCAAATATAGTTTGTAGAAGTGAATTTTTGGGCTTACCGGAACTGGAGAAATAATAAAAAATCTCATACAACAAGACAGTCAAAGACTGTGGGGTCGCCCACCAGACTGCACAGACTGAGGCTTTGGAGACCATAACAGTTAGAACTTTTCATAATCACTTTAAAAGTAGATATAAACAGGATATGTGGATATAGAGGCTTCATGTATGCAGATCGGCGAATATCTACTTTTAAAGTACCAACTGTACGCTACTAAGTCCCCATAGCCCCGTCATTTCTTAACAGGTTGCCTCATGTTAACAAATCTTACTCTCAGTCACTAAAGGATCCTCCATACTATATGTAAGCTATATAGTCCAACCTCTCTTGAGAAGACATTTTATGTATTACTATAGAGACATACAGTTATGTCTCTGGTCCCACCCTATTTAATCTGGTGACCCCATCTGTATAAATTTGAAACCCCATTTAAAACAAGTGACCCCATTTTAACAAATCTGAACTCCAGTCACCCAAGGACCCTTCATACCAAATATGAACCCATTCAACCTGATAGTAGATGAGAAGAAGTCGTTTTTAAGAATTACTATGGAGGGCAAGAGTTATGGCCCTGGCTTCACAACCATTTGAAAGAGTGACCTGATTTGAACAAATCTGAATGTGAGTCACCTAGGGAAAATCCACACCAAATATGAACCCATTCAGTCTTATGATCTAGAGAAGATGTTCACAGAATTGTTGACAGATTGATGGACGGACAGACAGATGAACAGGTGACAGATGAGAAGTGATGACTATAGCTTCGTCTCAGGTGAGATCAAAAATTACATTTCATTGAACAAATCTGTAAATCACCTCCCCCAACACTGTGGGGACATCCCTGCAAGAATATGACATTATCTTATTATACCAGTAGCGTACAACATAGATACAGGTAGTGTGGGTGGGGCAGAGCTAAATCTCTTACCTCTGCCCCTATTTAAACAAACATGAATCCCCATCTCTGATATCTATTCATCTTATAATTTTAAACATTCGCTTTTAAGAGTTGAAGTTAATTGATTTTCCAAAAAGGACCCCATTGGAACAGATCTAAACATGCCACCCAAGGACCCTGCATACACAAATATAAGCTAAATAGACTTGATGGTTCTTGAGAAGTAATAGTTGTTAGAATTACTATGGAGGGAAAAGTTATGACCCTGGCATCCCTCCTATTTGACCTGATGAACTTATTTGAACAAATCTGAATGTGAGTCACATACAGGTAGGGAATTCATATAGATCTCGAGAAGAAAATAATTGTTGATGGATGGATGGACAGAACAATGGATGGAAGGACACTCCGACAGACCAGCAGTTTTAATCCAATATACCCCCCCCCCACTTTTTTGTCCATAATAAGGTATAATGAGTTCACATAGATAAGTGGTTAAGAAAATAATATTGGAACAGCCAAGCGTGAATTTAGTGTGTCTGAGGTCCCAAAAGGGCGAATGTAGTGATGCTGTTCTGTAAGGTGGGCTAGCATCACCAAATTCACCATCTGGGAACCCAATTTTACTTAGTCCTCAACTGCTATGGGAGACCTAGGGACAGACAGAAGTTCTCCAGCTGAAGTTGGTGACATTACTGACATATGACAGTATGCGCACCCATTTGACACCTCAATTATGCATTTTAGAATCTGAACAGAAGGGAAGAGATCTGCTAAAAATGTAAATTTGAGACTCTAGATACTTCCCAGAAGATGAAGCCTAAGCAGAATGAGGTCCTCATATGGTGTATTTGGCGATGCTACCCTGCCGTGCAGGGTAGCATAATTAAATTCACCCTCTGGGAACCTCATTCTACAAATGCCAGACACACTTAAAGCTCTGAGAAAAGGAATTTAATCTGATATTAATGACCAGTGTATTGTAAACAATGATGGCGCTACATTGACAACTTTAGAAAACAAATGTACAACACTATTAATCTCATTTAAATTATGAATGACATGAATACACTCCCTGGGGACTCTGCCTATAGCTACAGAAGTTCTCTTATATATCTATCTGGCCCTGATTATAAACAACATGTGTCATGTCTATCAGCCTGGAAGTTCAGAGCAGAGTTGTCTTGTAATGGGAATGCACAGATATTAAAAGGAATTTACTGAACATTTCTGTACATCTGTCTGTTCATTTTTCTCCCAAACCCCTGATTTCATCCAAATTTAGTGGGGTGACTAGAGGTACCTACCACCCGAAGATGTAATGTCATAAGTTCTTCAAAATTTTAATTAAAGGTTTTTATTTTATTTAAATAAAAATTATTTTATTTAATAAAAAAAAATTATTTATTAAAAATAAAATATATATATATTTATTTTTTTTTTGGTTAAATTGAGCAATAAGTTAAATCTAAAAAAAAAATTACTTCAGATTTATGTCCATAGCCCCACCCACATTTGACCCAGTGACCTCATTTGAACAAATCTTAACCACAGTCACCCAAGGTACCCTCATACCAAATATGAACCCATTCGGCCCGACAACTTCAGAAAAGAAGTCGTTTTAAGAATTACTATGTGGAAAAATATTTATGGTCCTGACATCAAAACTATTTGACTTGGTGACCTCATTAGAACAAATCTGAATAAGAGTCACCTAGGGAACATCCACACCAAATATAAACCCAATCGGTCTGATGGTTTCAGAGGAGAAGATGTTTAAAGAATTGTTGACGGATGGACGGACGATGGACGAGGAGTGATGACTATAACTCCACCGGAGACTTCGTCTCAGGTGAGCTAAAAAGGGATGAACTCGGTCAAAACAGATGTTGGTAATTGCATCAGCAAGACAGTACAGCTCAATACAGTAGTAACACAGTACTAAAATACTTATATGCATACTCCATGACATGTTTTTTTTTGGGTGGGACTCATTAACCCTTTCTATACTAAATACTCACTGACGAGTAGTTTTCCCATAGGAAATGTTCAGGTAATAAGTTCATAGGTCGTTTGTTGAACTTATTATTTGAACCTTTCCCTGTAAGAAATAGACTCCATCTGCACTTTTATGATCTGAAAATAGTGAGAAATTACTATGTAAAATTTGAGACCTGAAAATTACAAGTTGTCTTAATATTCTTCATTTTTCGGGCCCAACTCGGCCAGGGACATGACTAGAAGATTTTAAGATTACAACCTCTTTATGGAGTACTTCACACTGGCAGATTTTGTTCCAGTATCAAATTATGTTGTGACATTGACAATCTGCCTGTGATTAAATCTTCATTATGACATATCTCCATCAATGTTTAATGTTCCTCATTTGGGACCAAACTGGTTCAGGAATGTGGCTAGATGGTCTTCGTTTTGTTGGGAAGGGGGGATAGCTTCAAATTTCCAACAGCTTATTTTGAACTAGACCAAATGCGCAGCTCTGGCAAACTTAATTTAAACTTATTCCCCATAAATATTCTGACTAGTAGTACCTGTTGGATTTTTCACCTGTAGAAACATTTCACCCGAAGAACACCATCTTCATGGTTTGAAAAATTCTAACTGAGATCCTTGTGGCCAAATGAGAAAACTATTTAGATATTGGCTTATATACCACACCCTATACACTAAATAATTTCTGGACTTGCAAAATGTACCAATTTGGAGCGAAACCATTTTTTAAACATAATTTAAACTTACTGTTTCAATTGCATAAAGCTATTCAGAGCACTATCAATTCTTCCAGTAAATATGCCATTTTTATGGAAAAATCATGTTCTAAAATACTGTATTCAGATTTCCAACAAAATTATGATCACAGCTGTATTGTTAAGATCAAATAATTCCAAAATATTGTTTGTCGATTTTCAAAAGTGCTGTAGTTAATTCTAATTGGATTGTTTCTTTCTCATCCTGAGTAGTAATAACTAATCTAATCCACGGAAAAGATCAAAACTAAAATGATGTGTCACATGACTCGCTCATTTATTGTATATACCATAAAATAGTTTGTTCTCATCAATCAGGAACAAGAGCATCACTGGGTCATGGCTAAATACGATTGTTAGTTTACTTCTAAACTTGTTATTAAATCCCCTGAATTAAGTATAAAAAGGGCCATAACTCATGTAAAAATAATTGGATGAAACCAATATTTGAACTTGGCCTTTATTTTTGGATGAGAAACAAACAACTTTGGTTCAGATAAAATAATCCGTCGAAAAACTCATGTAAAAATAACTTTACGGAACCCATATTCGAGCTTCGCCTGTATTGTTAGCTGGGAAACACACTTTGGTTCAGATCAAATAGTCCAAACTGGAGTTGTCAGTCGGAAACCAAAATGTTATGAAATCGGGCAAATTCTAAGTTGAAAATAGTGAAATCAATAGCCGTAACTCATGTAAAAATAATTTGACTGAACCATTCTTCAAACTTGGCCTGTATTTTTAGCTGGGACATAATCATGACATGCAGATCAAATAATGCAAACTGGAGTAGTCGGTCGGAAACCAAAATTGTTAATGGACAGACAGATGGACAGACCGATTCCATAATATTACGGTTTTTTTCTTCAAATGGGCATATAAAAATAACTTCTTAATACATAACAGCTGTGATATTAAAGATTAGCGTGATAAGGTATAAAATAATATCAGTAGACACAAATTTTGTTTCCAGAGAAAACAGTGTTTTGTGTCCCCCAATAAGATTTGAATTTTTGCATGTTGGTTACTGAATTACCAAGAAGAATACCACTGATAATGGTACAGTTATATAGCATTCTACGAGTCAAATTGACAGTGAATAATTATGGGGACAAAAGTGTTTTGTGATTTAAAATAGTAGAATGCAAATATCTTATCTCTCGCATTAGACCAAGTCTTTTCGGTCCACAACAGCTTGGGATATTGTTTGGGCTGATGCTGTTTTGGACCGAGTAGTGTCCCATTACTCTTCTAAAACAGACTTTACACCCAGAATTGTGGGTGAGAGTTATCTTGCTTGTATGTCTTCGGATTAGGTCAAATGGATGCTTTGCATACATGAACAATCATGCATACATGACGGTATATCAGAGGTGTGTTGAATGTCAAAGCAACAAGATTTATAAGTAAACAATGCCTTTTTCCAATAGAATTTTCATTTGTTGCACTATCAGAAAATGTATGTAAACATTATATATTAAAAGATCGTATCATCACTTTTTCTATCTTTTTCTATAACTTTGAAGACAGATTAATCACAGACATGTCAGATGATTAATCACATTCAGTAGTACTTCTTTTCAATGAAAGTCAGTTATAGAAGAGTAACGGGATGCGACTTGGTCCAAAACAGCAAGAACCCAACCGATAGTCCGATACCCAAAGCTGCTGTGGACAGAGAAGACTTGATCTGCTCATATTTGAAATTTGCAATCAATGGTCTACCACTGAAAATAAAGACCAGACCACCACTATGCCGTAAGTTATCACAGCATGCGTCATGTGTCTAGAATGCATCATTAAAGGGATGACCCAAGTTTGAAGGACAGACAGTTAAAAACTTCCCCCAAAAATATCCCTGGTAGTTTTCATCATATGTCGCAAATAAAACAGAATAAATCAACAATTTATATTTATTGTAAAACTATCACAGAATGTTCAGCATCCACCAATGTCTTTCTGTTTCTTCCTAAAATGTCTCGTTTCAATTGGATCGAATCCAGCTTCTTTCGCACCAAATTCGGCCCAATGAGGAGTTTTTGCCATATAATCAGCAGCTGAGAATGATTTATGTCCATCGCTATCCATGAAGTCTTTTGTCAAACTATGGAATTTTTGGTAGTCAATCCAGGTCCACCACTCACCATTAACTTTGAACTATGGAATAGAAACAATATTGGTACCATAAACAGTCATCTAAAATATTAAACAGAACATGAGCACGAGAAAAACTTCAAAATAAATGTGGTCATATTTTGTTAGGATTGGTTCATTTCATTATGTGATGGTTCCCAAAACTGAATTTAAAACCTATTTAACCCTTTGAGCACTGACTTCCTGAACGTTAAATGGTCCCCACCCAATGAGCCTGACGTTATATAGTGTTTCTGATGACGTAACTCATCATGCCTTTGGATGGGACGTATACACGCTCAACTATACTGCAATATACTATGCTAACTGAACTACAATGTAGGATGTGGTGAAATACTGGTATGTCACAAGGTATTTCAGCGAGACAGTCTATTCCACGTTCAATATACAAGTAGATTATATTGCGGCTCCCTTGTCACACTATATATTTACAACGAGATTCTAATCCTTGCCGACAATAAAACACACCTCTGTGCATGCACGAAGAAACAGACCCCCCCCCCCCCCCACCCCTTCCTCTTACATTCTTTAACAATTTTTTATTTTTTTTATCATTATTTCTTACATTTTTTAACAATTATAAAAAATAATATTAAATTTGTTAGGCCAATGCATTCTCTTATATATGCGAGGCGACCTATGGTCGACTTGCATATATTAGAGAATGCATTGTCACAGGGATTTTGCAAAAGATGGAGCTGAGGTTTCACCTTCACCAAAATCTTAGTTTTTCAAAACCAGATATCCAAAAGATTTGAAGCCACCAATTTGCAATCGTAGTACCGGTAAACAAGACAATTTTATCAACCTATGAGTTCTGTTGAATTTCAAAGGGAGATAATTCCCCCGAGTTAGAATTTGGTGAAATGTCTTGGAACTCAATGTTTTTGAAACCTTAAGCATTTGGTTTATTAGCTGAATTAGATTAATTTGGTAAGAATTTTTTTTTATGTCATTTTGGAAGAAGCTTGTAAAAAATTGCACGACCAATATTTTCCCACAAAAATTAAACCACTGCCTGCGCTATTTATGTGCTATAGAATCTCCAAAATTCCACTTGTTTAACAATGTAGTTTTGTTTATGAAAAATTTAGCTTTTGATAAATTTGGCATGACCATCAATGATGAAACTAACCATGTCTGTGCCATCCTAAAGAAACTTCAACAAGCCTGACTCAGTTGAATAATTACCAAATTGTGATAAGGTCTACAAAGTTGATTCCGATTTCTCATGCCTTAATTATTGGAAAGCATGCGCATGCTTATTTCTATTCTATTATTTATTTCTGGGGCACATGCCTACAAAGCATTTCACCTCCGCATCGGCTAGTTCCAGGTCTAATTTCAGTTGCCTCTGTTCATTATTGCCCAAACAGATGTCAGTAAAAAGTTAGTTAATAGATTCCATATTATTTATATTCATTAAAAATTGCCCAACCGACCGACGCATTTTTCACTGAGATTGCAGTCAAAATCCATCATGTGTTAAACAAATGTTTGAACATATTTACCAATTACATCAATGAACTGGAATTCTGAACTGGGAAATGGGTCTCTCCGATCTCAATTCGGCACGTTTGTATAAAAAAGCGTACTTCAATTATTTTATACCGATTGACTTTGCCCGACAGATTGAACATGAATAAAAAGTTTGCACGAACTGGGTTTAGGGACCATGTGCGCAGACCTTAGAAACATGGCCTAATAAATTCATTTGTAGCATCAACACAATTTCCGATTTCTCTAAAATTTACTGCCAAATGCCACTTAATATGATTGTTTACGATAACATATCACAGTATTTTGTTACTGTACCTTTTTATGGGCTATCAGCACGCAGTTTGAGTGCTCATGTTCCGACGCTATCTCATACTCTGGAAGTCTATCAGCCAACTGCTGTACGAAGGAAACTACCTCAGTGTGCCACGGGACATTTTGCATAGTCAAGGTGGATGCTTTGGATTCTCCGCAATATGTCACACCCTGAAAAAAGAAAACAACTTTAAGTATACGATACCACTTCACATAGTCTGTTTAAACATAACACTGAAGAGTCTTACTGACATACTGAGTTAAAATTAGACTCTCAAACAAGCTACGAGTTACAGATTATAAACAAAATAGCAGGGAATTCCATTACTTCCAAGAAGCATTACAATTACAGTGTCAGCCAATTACAACAATTAACATTAAAGCGATGAATCCAATCAGACGATTGTCGGAATTCCACGACTCCCCAGTTTCTCGACACATAGCTAAAAATAGCATAATAAATATCCTGTCACATTTCTAATTTCACACAATTTTTTTTAGAGATAATGACATCTAATTAAACACTAAATCGCATCTATGAAGAGTCCAGAATTGACCAATAATACCAAGCAAAGAGAATATAATTAATTATTTCCAAGAATTTCAACAGTTAACACCCGGTTTTGTTATTTGTCAAAATGAAACCGAAAAGGAGATATCCTTTTGTCAATCGAAAAACTATTTGTGCGCTGTGATGTAATACTGCAGGGAATGCACACAGAAGCTAAGGATAGTGGTGTTAAGGTGAGTGATAGTAAAATCCTTTAGAGTCTGTAACACATAGCTTGTTCAAGTGTCTAATTTCGATTTGACACTTTTATCTTGGGGCTACTAATGATGAGTTATGATTGGCGCTATTGAAGTGGAATCCTGCGGTTTGAGAAAAAAAGTCTACGAAAGGTAATCAGACCCACTACTTATGTCGGTCTGAAGTTGACTTAGACTGCACTCCACTAGTGTGATCATAGGTTAACTAACCATGAAGGAATGGTATGGATCTTGGAACATCATAATTTACTTATTCTAGGATTAATTATTCCTTGTGAAATAATATTATCAGTTGCATCTGCATTAATTTGATCTGTTCTGAGAGGTAATCAATTTAATTATACCGTTCTCCTTGTCTTTTTAAAGTAACTTGTGAATATCAGGGGTGAGGATATGGATATGGATGTTGGCGGGATAGTGGGGCATGCTACAAGTCCCTGTGAACAAATATCAAGATTTCTAAATAAACAAAGAATGACAATTTTTCCAGTGTTCAAATAGAAATTTCATGGTGGTGCATTATTGTGCGACACATGTCTTATAACAGCACGGGACCTAAGCGGTATTTCTATCAATAAAACAATATGACTGAATAGCTAGTCTGCTTAATGATGTGGAGATATAATAGAATTACTTTGAAATACGCTCCATTTTGTTTTGAAAAATTTCACACAGAGAACAGGACATATAGTTATCCAGAATGTGATGTGGCACTGAACCTCATTCAAGCGATTGCAGAGTGTGATATAGCAGAGGTAAGATGAAGATGTCAAAATGTTTTAGACTATCAAACTCATAGCTGTGCAATGGACCTTTCCACAGCTGTCAATCATATAATTATTAGCAGATATTTTCTACCAATCGATGACTGAGCCAGTCGCTTGCTGAAATGAAAATTCTTTGATCACCCCTAATTTTAATATCCGTGCATAAATGGCCTATATTCAAACAACATTATTGTTGTCAAATAACAATATACTGAATTTCTATTTGTGTCATCATGTTGGAAATTCATCCATGATTATAGAGCACTGTTTTTCATTTTGTGGGACACTTGTCACAATTTTCACAATTAAAGACGAAGATAATGTATGTTATCCGGTGTATTATAGCAGAAGGACAAGCGCTGTTAAACTATTAAATTATTTCATTCTGCAAACGACAGACACCCTATTTCAAGGCTTGTTCAGGCAAACTATCTCATACCTTAATCTCTATGAAATCTGGTTTGCCATAGGACACAAGCTCAGCATAATTATCCAACTCTTCAGTATTGAATTCTTTCACCAAAGTCAATCGGTAAACAGTTCTCTGCCTTTTATCTGCGAGGGCCTTCAGACTGTCCAGAAACCGCTGCCAGAAATCCCGGAATAATGGTCGATCTATTTTCTTTAAACTTTCCTTTGTACTGGCATCAACACTAACATACAATTGTGTGACTGGTAAGAGATTCCTAAAGTAAAATTGTGAATATTAGCCTCTAAGTAACATACGGTAGCCTATAAGCCTTACTATTTTTAATTGTATTGTATTAACCCTTTCTATACGGATAATACTGAATGGGTTCTCCCACTCAGTAATAAAAATATATATTATTCATCTGGAGGTGTTATCAGGAAAAATAAACAGATGACAAATGGTACAAGTACAGAAGAAGTCCTATTTATCTGAACATTTCCTATGGGATCTACTCTTCAATGAGAATCTACTATAGAAAGGGTTAGACCTAATAATTTCATACTGTTGTTATGTTTCTGTGATCAAACCAGGATTTATAGCTATATATCATATACAAATGCAGACTCTATATGTTGTTGAAAGACTTCCCAAAGTGATAAAATAGGTCCTTTTTCTATATCATATAAGGCCACAAAAACTTAATGTTTTGGTTCTCAGGCGCGCACGCATGGTCCCAAGACCCGCATGGATTTTTTTATTTTTGAAACCCCCAAATAAATCGCGACGATCATACTGACGATCGATACCGGCAAAGCATTATAGGGGTAAAACGGTACGAGATACAGAGAGTACGTTTCCATCAACTTTTCGGCTACTTCCGCGTTACTAGTTATATTTAGGAATTAGCGAAAATGGACAAATTCAGAGGTGATTTCAGTTGGTATAAAGCCGTTATCATGCACCAATTTGCCCATAACCAGAATGTTTTTCGTGATGTTTACGCCTCATTGAGTTTAATTGCGACAGGTATGGCTTTATGACACTCGTAATTCGATCTGTTGCGCGACAATAAACCGGGTTCGTTTTGTACCGGACGATCGCCTTTTGCAATGTTTACCTCGTGAATTATAAAATGCCTAAACTTGTGTCGATAAAAATTGTCTTAAACAAAAAGGTTTTAGTCGACTGGACTATCATAGATGACTTCGATGACACAGGCACATTAAGTGATCTTTATCTACAATTATCCCGGGGGAGGCTGGCCACGGCGAGTCAGGATGGACGCCAACGTCGTAAAATTCCCAGTTTCGTGCAACATTGCGCAGAACAGAAATGATCATTCAACATAGTGACCTGCGAATATCAAAGATTCGATTCGATGTCGATATCGGGCACCCAATTCGAGAACGACACCGAATCGGTCTGCTGATTCGGATATTTTCGAATCGGTGTTACATTGGTGTTGTCTCGTTTTTTGCGTCTAAATAACAAGCCAAATGACCTAAACTCACAAAAATTGAAGCACAAGGTTGCCATGTTAGCCAATGTAGGCAATTTTGAATCTATGCTGTAGAGAATAGACGTGCATTATGCAAATTATGTGCTTCGATCGCAACCCAAAGCATCACGGTGATCAATCGCCTCATATATTTGTAATCTGTATCGACACTATGTAAATTGTCTACACGGTGCGTGATCACTAGATGCGGAACTCAATTGATTACTTTATGTTTAGAACTTCATATACATGTATCCAATTCAGATTTTATGAATAAAATTCAATGTCAGCCGCCGTTATGAGTGACAAAACATCGATTGGAATGAACAGAAACGTTGAGAAACCTTATAACAATCGGTCCATTAATTTCTTAAATGAACGTCATCATGTGCGACCAGTTATCTGCGACACTGCCGGCAGAATTCCTATAAATTTCCTACTTTCAGTTTCTGTTTCACGTGAAATCGAGCGCTTTGCACCAAGCTTCAATCCGTTGAATCTTGTTGATAACATTAGCACTTGTAACTTGTGTCTGTTTTCTGGGACCTCTCCGTGAAGACAACTACTGTGAATATGTGATGTAGGTGTTTGATCTATTGTGGGGTGAACAGTTTAACAGATAATTACCATTGTTATCGGACTACAGCAATTATATAGCTGAACGGTGTACCCATGTCCACTTGTGTCAAATCTTTATTATCTTTATTAAATAATGTAGACAAGTGACTTCCATTCAATGGGGTTTGTGATATGTTGATGGAACTGTCTTTAAGTGTCTTACTGTCACTTCTTGTGTCATGTTCGGCATGACACAGCTAGATAGAAATTCAATGCGACATATCCCAAACCCTCCATGAGACTGAGAGTGACTTGCCTATGTCATGATTTTCCTAAAAAAAAAAACATGTTCCAACGGATGTTTAAGGAGATTAACATTATTATATAGTGTCTAGTGAATTTTGCAGTTTTTTGTCATGAGACACCGAACTACACAATGGTAGACAATGTCAATCGCTAGCTGATTCGATTCGAGATTCGATTTGATGTCGATCAGGAAGGAGATTCGATATCGAGATTCGATTCGATGCAAAATCCCTGTTTTTCGCAGATCCCTAATTCAACATTCCAAAACGTGTTCATGCAAGCGAAGATTTCAGATCTGGTGGATGCTTTTGGCAGGTATATTCAATTTGTTGTGCACGACGATACACCAGATACACAAGAAACTGTGCCAAACGCATTCCAAATTCTGATGGCCAAAAAGGGTTCCAAATCTACCCAAGAAATATGATGATAACGTTGCATCGGGGAACAAAAAATACAAACTTTTCAACGACATCATAGACTGTATTGAAAACGAAAAGGTTGGGTGGACACCAGATACAGGGGATATCCATGGGAAATCGTCCATTGATTCATTGGTCAACATACTGTGGTATATCGACCCACATCTTCAGAAATTCAATTCCAGACATTTGTCACTGCCAAAAATGTTTGAAACTTTTCATGGATATAAGAACTTTAAGACACACAGACATGCAACTCCTCAAGTTGATCGTGAAACGTTGATAACATTAGAATCCTACCTCGATCAACATGTTGATAAGCCGTGGTTCAAGAATACAATGTGGACTAAAGTCAGATCCGAGGTTGTCAAGTTAATTGATATGATTCACAAATATGCTGACTATCTATCATCTAAACTTGAAAAAATGGCTGAAAGTCGGAATTCTGATATTCCTGTGCATGACGCTAAAAGTGGGGCCGCACAAGTCGTTAATGTGATAAAACCGTGTCATCTAGTCAAGACTCAAATTGCGGCACGATTTTCCAAACTCAACAAAAAACTGTTAACATTGTCCTACTATGAGTAGCTATGGATCGATGATTTCACACCCGAAGACATCCGTATTATGATATATTATAGTGGCATTTGCTTTGCAAGGTTTGGTAACTTTGTTATAGAGCCATATCAGTTTCTTGGAGTGTCGCACACGGAATTAAAAAAAATATACAAAATAAAATTTCGCGCACGCATGGTTTTCAGAATAAAATTGCCTGAGAACCGAAAGATTGACTTTATGTGGCCTAACATTAACAAGCATACATTGTTAAATTAGTTAGAGTAATATCCGAGGTCTTCCATGAACATTGAAACAAAACTGAGGTTGGCTTGTTTTGAACATGACTTATTGTGTTACACTCCCCTATTTTGGAGCAAGTTATTGATTTCTAGTGAATTATTATTTAGGAGGTTGAACATTATGAATAATTTAATGTTAACCTTGATCGCTATAAGCACCATTAGTACCTTGATGTCTGTATGCTTCCTGAGCAGTTTGGATAATAACTTTCAAAGCCTTTTTGTTTAACCTATCTAAACATTCCCTCAGGGACCAGCATAGACTTGAGAAAATATCTTCTCCCTAAATTGTGTCACTTCTCCCTAATTTAGTCCAGGGGACAAGTGACTTCTCTTTCATATACCAGATTGCATAATGTCCCTACATCATATTTAAACTGTATTTTGTCTTATTATAATAGTGTCCTTACTCTATATAATCATTTTTATAAATGGGCTATTATATGGCATAGCAATCACTGGATCATAGAATGGTGATGTTGGGTGTAAATTGAACTTGAGCCATTATAACAAGTCCACTTCTTCCTAATAATCAAATAGTGACTTCTCCCAAATTGAAACCTCTAGGCTGGTCCCTGCAAGCCTTGAAATAGTGTGCCTGTCATCTGCAGAATGAGGTCCCCAGGGGGTGAATTTAGTGATGCTACCCCGCATGGCGGGCTATCATCACCAAATTCACCCTCTGGGGACCTCATTCTGCTTACACCTCAGCAGAATGAGGTTCCCAGAGGGTGAATTTGGTGATGCTAGCCTGCTATGTGGGGTAGCATCACTAAATTTACCCTCTGGGAACCTCATTCTGCAAATGACAGACACACTATTTCAAGGCTTGGGTCCCTGTACTCCCTACAAATGAATGAGATGGATGAGAATTCTATGGATTCTGCAATGCATTAACAAAATACACCTCATTATGAAGAATAGATTGATATATATTCCAACGTAACTTTTATGATGCAATTCAATAATAACTGGCTTAACTACAGTAATGCCCTAAATAATCAACTCCTTTAACACAGCAGAATTATGGGTAACTTTTATGGCCTGTTGCCATTCATCAGAAAGCTTTCACTGAGAGCTTTCCGATGAATGGCAACAAGCCATATTTCCGACTAAATCCTCAAAAGTTACCCATAATTCTGCTGTGGTTAAGGAGTCGATTATTTAGGGCATTACTATATTTAAGATATTACTGTGTGTATATGGTACCTGATTGCATCTGGGAATTGTGCATTTGTAACAAGGAACGATGAGATTCCTTTTTTGTGTAACAGCTCAACAAATTTATTGATCTTTGGGTACATGATGGGTTCTCCAACAAGAGACAATGCACAGTGTACAGGCTCCATACCCTCTTTGAATCGCTCTGATTGCACTCCAGGCACACCTGTAATATAAAACAAATCAAAACTGATTAGCTTGTTTCATAGAATTATAGTGTGATATGTATCATGCATGATTCAAGCACAACTAAATGTCAAAAGGGAAGTCTTTGGCAGATGGCTAAATTCTTTTTGTCCCCATTCGGTTGCAATGTGCAATTTGATTGGCTACAACAGAACATTCAAATCACCAAGTTGTCTATCTGTATTAGTGGGGTCTATTGGTGTGTCCATGTAAAATCAAGGGTCTAAATGCATGTGAACATCAGTGGAATATGGAAGACCTTTGTGGTGTTCTAGCACTTTGTCTTTGACATCATCTGATTTTATTATCCATCTGGATGTCTTCCTGTGTAAAAATTATTGTAAATACCACTTGAGGGATGTGTGCTGCTGATAAAACCAAATATCTTTATTATGAACAAAATATTTAATTTTCATATATATTTTTTATTAAGTTCAAAAGAATTTTATTGAATACTTACCAGGGTGACAATAAATATCTTACCTTTGAACTGCTTAATGAGGCTTTTGTGGTTTTGTATGGCACCATTTATGACTAACTCAGGTTGGTCCATTTTCCATTTCCATTCTGTACCAACAGGATTTGTATGATGCCTAGAGAAATGAAATAAAAACATATCATTTCAGCCAAATTATTTTGTGGCTAATTCCAAAAGAAAATCTGGAGACAGAAATCTATGCAAAATGCAACTTGTAATTAAGATTATAACTTGAACCAATAAATAAACAAATCAAGGACACAAATATAGATACAACAATTTCATACTAATGTACCACATTTCAGTCAACCAAAAAGTTGAGGTACTGAGTTTAATTTCCCGCAAATGTATAAATCACCCTTGATATGATTTTATAGGTATGAACTAAAAGGAATATTAAGCCTTTATTATTTTCACTGTTTCAAACTGATATTTTACTATTGTGGCAGTGTAGCCACTGGAGTTGTATTTGGGGTCCATCACAATGGTCTGTGCTTTATACATATGGAAACATACTGCATGCATCAATGATTGCTACCAATGAAATGTTTATCTATACCTTTCAGTGAAATATGGCGATTAGTCAACTTGGAGATTGTTAATAGATTATCGCTGAAATTCTAGTTGGTGTCGACTATTATTTGACCGGTGGCTTTTTTAGAAATGAAAATCTCTGGGAACAATCATTTGATAAAACTTTGCTTCCAATGGTCTATGGTGCTAACACACCAACTTGACCTGTGCCCCTAATCAATAAGCTCACATACGAAATATTCTTTAATTTATTAATTACTACTGAAGTAGCTATCTGGTAGCCATCTGTCGCGGCAGGACACACAGTTGCATGGACACCAGTGATTTCTATAGTCACCCAAAAAACTTTTTGGGGGACAAAAAACTAATGGTTACTACAACGCAAAAAAAAAACCAGGACCAGATCAAGAAGTGTTTGAAGTTACCTTACTATAATATGACTGACCTCCAACAGAAAACACATTTGTTTGCACAAGCCAGACTAGGAGTGGTTTCCATGCACCGATGACTCTCAATACCATAGAATGTGTGCTTGTAACATCCTCCTCGCCCCCTCAACATTGACTGCATAATAGAAAGTACCAAATCTTTTCAGTAACATCCTAGGATCTAAACAAGTACCTACTTGTAAAACTACTGTAAACAAGAATTGGCATAAGAGAGGCAGGGTCGAGTTGCAGACCTGGCCATTTGTCGAACTCGATCAAGACAATAGTGAGCAAATATCATATACCAATATCATCAAAATCAGTAGAAACTTGTTTTGGAACTCGATCAAGACATTGCTAAGCAAGTCTCATATAACATATACCAACAAAATCACTTGATATTTGTTCAAGTTATCGGGCCGATGCCATAAAAATTCATGAAAATGAAAAAATTAAGGGTCATAACTCTGCCTACAATATGTGGAGCTGGCCAGTTTTCGAACTCAATCAAGATATTATTGACTAAGTCCCATACTGAATAATAAATGAAATCAGTTGATATTTGTGCAAGTTATCGCCAACGAGATCAGTATTCACGAAAATGCACTAATTAAGGGCTGTAAACCACAATATGCGGACCTGGCCAGTTTGCGAACTCAAGATATTGTTGAGCTAGTCTTATATACCAAATATCAACAAAATCATATTTGTTCAAGTTATGGCACTAATGCCATCTTTAGATGCCTGCCCGCGAACCGACCTCGCCAAACTGTAGGTCGAACCAAATTTCATCCCTGAAATGAATGGCATCGAGCAAACAAATATTTTCCACAACTTGCTTTAGGAATTGATAAGTCTCGTGCCAAAATAATTGCCAAATGAAATTATTTTTGACCAACGTAAATTATTTTTGCATTTGGCATATGGCAGCGCAAACCCTGCTTGCACACCAAATATCAACTAATTCAGTTCTTATAAATTAAAGTGCACTCAAAATTTGCCAAAGTTGGTTCGTTGCTAAGTTGAAAATACTGGTTTTCGAACTTACTCAAGACACTTGAGTTTCACATACAAATTTAATAAAAACAGTCGATATCTGATTGAGTTATCCCATAAACAAGTTAAAAAATCATAAAATCCAACCATCCATGCTTTAGGTATAAAGAGCAAGATATGGCTATATTTTCAATATACTATTGCCACTTCCATGTTTGAATCTTCAATTTTGATCACTAACCTTTGTCCAGCGACACAGCTTCACACCAGAATGTGAGCCAATCAGTTTATATCCTTGCTTTTCTAGAGCTTTCCTTAAATTTGGTGTGATCATTTCCTTCGGTTCTGTGGATGCAGTAACAGTCTTCTTTTGCTTCTGTGGATAAGAAGATAAGTTGACTAGCTAGACACTGGCTCTATGAGTCTACGTCACTTCACTCTACACGCTGTCATGATAGACTAATGCATTCCAACTGACATTATTAGGTCACAGGGCGTAAAAATTTCCAACATGAAATTGGGAAAAGTCATGCTTTAAAAGTGACTGTAAACAATGTAACTTGAGCTGTCTGTGTGCTCAATTTTGGAAATCAACAATAAATAGTGAAACACAAAGCTACACGAACAATTTTAGCAACAAGATATTTATTTTGATACAATCATCGTTAACTCTTCCATGACTGGAGCTTCCTGAAATTTTGTGAAAACCCTGTGCCAATGCATTCTCTTATATATGCGAGTCTCCATAGGGAGCCCCGCAACCATAAGATAATGCATAATTGGCCTAACAATATTTACCTTGACCTTGTAAGCCAGTGCATTCTCTTATATATGCGAGGCTCCCTATATTGCACCGCACAGCTTCGATCATGGAAGGGTTAATTTTTCATGTTATTTCAGTAAGTGATTTATTGCTCTCGGAAGCGATCAACGGCAACCCAAAAAGTTATATAGCAACCACGATGCTCTTTTCTAGATGGTTGGTGAATTTTGCCTGTGATGTCATTTTTAAAATGGTGGATTGTTCTGGTCTCTCATGATGGCTGCGAACATAGCAGAGTGTCGGAGAGTCATAGAGACAGCATCTAGTCTAACAGGTAAGTGCCTGATGAACAACACTTCTTTGAAAGTGGAGGTGTAATATAGAGTAATGCCCTAAATAATCGACTCCTTAACCACAGCAGAATTATGGGTAACTTTTCAGGATTTAGTCTGAAATATGGCTTGTTGCAACAAGCCATATTTCAGACTAAATCCTGAAAAGTTACCCATAATTCTGCTGTGGTCAAGGAGTCGATTATTTAGGGCATTACTGTATTTAAGTCATGGTGAAAATATGTCCTATTTTCTGTAGCATACTATACAGACAGCGCACAAAGCCGAATATTATAAATTGAGATTCTTTTATCAAATGAGTTGATGATGGTGTTTAGTTTACTATATCTGCAACAAGTTTGATAGCATTAGAAATTCTGATGCATGTATCAGATATTTCCAATCCTTGGCTTTGAGTTTTATTGGTACTTTAACCCTTTGGCGCGTAGAACGACATATATGTCGTCTATCATTTGAGGAGAAGAACGACATATATGTCGTTTCAGGAAATGTTATTTAATGTAGACATAACTTCAATAAATCATCTGATTTATAAATGATTTTTATAAGAGTTATTTTGATAATATAATGTCCCAAATGTATAAGTGCTATCGATTATGATAACACACGTTAAAAAAAATGCACATAAATTAAAACAAATTATTGGACCCTTTTGACCCGAACTTGTTGGTAATTATTGTTATGATGTTGACGTTAAATTTTTCGTCATGTATATGACGTTATAGATACTCTCCAAAGGGTTAATAACAATAATTGCAAATTAATTCTGATAATAAGTAATAAAATATTCCGGCATCAAAGAAGAAGTATAACTCACATAATATAACTCATCGCAACAAAGAAGTTCTGGATGTTGTCAATTTTTGGAAGATGATAATATATATTAATAGAATCAATGGCCGTGATTCTATGGAACGAATGCGCTTCACACTAACAAGTGTGGAATAAAAGTAAACTTCCAACCTGTTTGTGCATCACTTTTCCAAGATCTTCAACATCCACAAGACCACCAGCTGATTGCACTTTAGTATCAGCATCACCATCATCATCACCACCAGACTCTTCATCTTCTGAGTATTCATCACTTGACGTCTCATACAAATCCTGTAAAAAGGAACCAGGTATACTGATGTTGTGCATGCTTGAGAGAGACATGGGCATTGAACCAGGTATACTGATGTTGTGCATGCTTGAGAGAGACATGGACATTTAACCCTTTCTACTCTAAATGGATTATTACACACAGTTATAAAAGTATACATTGGAATAGTCTAATATGAATCGTACGTGACACGTAGTGGAGCAACCACACATGATGTGCCTCAAATTTGCCTTTTTTCAGCCACATAAGGCTAAGAATAATTTATGTAACATCATGCAGTGGTCAGGACGGAGACGACATGCCAACTTGACAAGACGTGTCGTGGATTGTAAAATCTTGTCTGGATTCCCGTCATGACTTCTTCATTTTTCGTTTCCATTTTAAAAGCGAACCAACGGAATTGGTCTAAATGAAATTAATAGACCTAAATCACATGTGAATTCTTCGTAAGTTGTGAAGTAGTTACTTTCATTTTTATAGCGATGCTTCATTTCAAATTCCACGTTTTTTGCAATCTCCACACGGTTGCTAACCGGAAGTCACGTGACAATTTCTCCAAAATCTATACCCGCAATCTTGAACGAGAGGCCGATCGTTCGGCAGATGTTTAACCCATACTTTGGCGATAACGATTAGCTATTTTCATAATTCCTTACACCAACCTTTTCAACAATTCACACCTTACTATTAAAGCTACTCGATCCGATTAAGCACCCCTCAGTTACTATTTATTTGGCTTCGACGGTAACAAATATTTTATTCAAATCGAGGAACCCATTCATCAAATTCAGAGTAAGCAGATATCAATTTTTAAAATCCATTATCTTTAACCACCTGGAATATTTAGCGGCCGTATGAAAGTCGATGAAGATGGATAACTCTAAAATCAAGTGGCTTTTTTGTGTCAGATATATGACAAAGCAGCAAAATTTCATTGTACAAAATGTTGATAAATAACAGGTTTTGGGCAATTTTATACTATAGTGGACTGTGGTTAGCATTATTTTTGGGCAATTAATCGATTCTGATAACTGAAGCGGAATTGTTGTTGGAATCTGATGATATGGGGACCATCAAATCGGAGTGAGTACATTTAAGTTCACAAGTGGCATAAGCCTTATTGGGCACCTTCCATATGAACATGGATATGGCATTTGATTCCAACCTATTAAGTCAGTTTAAAATAGATATATTGTCTTATAGAGCTCAGTCCATAGTCAGACAGAAGAACCATACATAATAGTTAAAGATATTTAAAAAATTGAGTAAAATATGATTGATAATGATTGGATATAACATACTTTAATGCATAATTATGAGATAACTAGAGGTGGGATATGAGATTGAAGATATTAAATGCATTACATTGGATAGCATACTGTATGTCTATGGAATGGGTGGGTTAATTTTGTTAATATTTTAAAGCAATTCAAACAAATGACCCTCTCTATACAGGTTAGGGGTGTGTTATCATAAACTATGACTTGAAATATAATATAATCAATGACAAATATTTGAGTTATTAAATGAGATAGCAAGGGGTTGATCTTAATCACACTAATGAACTGATCAAAATAGTCTATAAATGCATGTATATGGATTTAGAAGCCCACACAATAAGTCAGTCTCAAGAATACAAGCAACATTATTATTATCCTGCACCACGAATGCAATAGATGGAATTTCAAAATAAGACAATTCCTCTAATGTTTTAAGAAATCCTTACTGAACCTGGCTCAAAGTGAAAGATATAATTTAATATCTGCCTATCAGATATCATGTGTCTATGGAATGGGTTAATTTTAATCCCAAAATCCATGCAAGACCAGGGAGCTACTAGTATGTTTGAGTTGATAAATCCTGAGAAGTCACTATCAACACACTATGGATGCAATAAACAACAGATAGCTATTAAAGTGCAACAGTGAATATCAGATTTCTTTATCAATAATAGAGATTATCTCTAGTCTCTCTTACTGATACCACAGCTGTAAGCTGCTACAGTTATATATTGTAAGCAAATCTCAAATCTGTTCAATTCTTAGTTAACAAGAGAGAGAGAACTTCATGGCATTGTAACTGGTTACTATCTCTGTGTCTCCATAGCAATGTGAAACTGATTAATTAGATATTATCTAGACAGTGCCACCTGTGTATCTTTGATATATTTTAGCGATGAATAAAATAATCAAAGGGCCATAACCCCATTAAAAAGAACTGGATCAAACCCATATTCGAACTCGATCTGTATTTTGAGTTGAGAAACTCACATACAAAATTTGGTTCCTATCAGTGGAAAAATTGTAGATTTATCGAAGCATTCATGAATTCTATGTCTACGGGCCATAACTCCATTAAAAAATATCATATCAATCAAACCCATATTCGAACTCGATATGTATTTTGGGCTCAGCAACTCACATACCAAATTTGGTTACGGTCAGATAATTTTGTTTTGAGTTATGGCAGCATGCATGAATTCTAAGTCAAAAAAGGGCCATAACTCCGTACAAAAAACTCGGATCAAACCCATATTCGAATTCGATCAGTATTTGGTGCCGATAAATTCATATACAAAATTTGGTTCCGAACAGATAGAAATTGTTTCAGTTATCACACCATGCGTAAAGTGTCTACAGACAGACAGCCCGACAGACAGACGGACGGATTAACGACGAGTGGTCAATCCGGAAAACGACACTATGTTTACCATACTATGGTATGGGTAAACATAACGAGAGGCCGATCACGATCGGCAGATGTTAACCCATCCCTTGGCGATAAAAATTTACTATGATCGGAATCATAAATGAGAGTTTTGGTGTTGAATTATATGAGTATACTGTATGTACTATTATAGACAAATGTACATAACACAAATATTGGAATGTATGGGTCACCGGCATTTATATAAGAGAATGCACTGGTACAAGATATGTAATGCTAAACCACCACAGCCTTGAAAAAATGTGAAAGGTGTGACCTGAACATGGAATACTTGGGTTAAGAGAGTCCAAGTCTACTGCTAATATCATGTGATGTTTATTGTTGAATCTTTATGTTAAATTAGATACCATAGCCTTCTTTATCAGATTATTTGCACATTGGCATAAGAGACATCAGAAAATGATATAGCCTTATCAATAGCTAAGTAGTCCAAAGGCATGGCATAAAATTGATGAATTGGATTTAATGTTGCTCCAAACAGATTTACAGGTACATGTACATAACAAGATTTTGGACCGATTTAAACAAATTTGGTGTGGTGATTCGGGGTACCCTTGGCAGAGTTATAATGGTGTTAGTTTTTATCCGGACATCACAATATGTGTACCATACTATGGTGAATTGGATTTAATGTTGCTCCAAACAGATTTACCAGTACATAACACAAGATTTTGGACCGATTTAAAAAAATTTGGTGTGGTGATTCGGGGTACCCATTGGCAGAGTTATAATGGTGTTAGTTTTTCAAACTAAAAAAATAATTATTTTTAATTATTTTAAAAAAGGGACACATTGGGAACCTTTTTAATCAACTTGTATCATAATCATCAATATCTAAATGAAAACAAGTGGTCAATCCGGACATCACAATATGGTATAGGTACACATAAAAATCGAAATAAATTAATCAATCAATAGGGGCAAAGAGTGTGTCAAAATAAACCAATATAAAATGAGACATGGTATCAGATGAAAGTATCAGGAATGTTGAGGTGTGTTAATCTTTAACTACAGAAATCCATGCAAGTGAATGAGGAGAAACCTGGAGATAACAGAAGAATGATTAATTGAAATTTAAAATAAGAACATCCCTACAAATGAATAATAGGTATTCCAATTAAAACTTCAGAACTGAATGGGACAGTCCATTGAATCATGAATGGGTACAGCTTCACCACTATCATAGAGCTATGTCCTATATAGTGGCTAAAACTAACTAATATTTCAATAAGACATCAGTTCTGCAGTCTCTCAGAACACTATCTATGCAGTTAAGCTTGCATTACTGGTAGTTAATTGTAATCTACCAGGGTTATCAAAAACTCAAATCTGTTCAATTCTTAGTTGAAAAAGGGCCATAACTCTGGTATAACAAATCAGATCTAACCCATATTCGAACTCGATCTGTATTTTGAGTTGAGAAACTCACATACAAAATTTGGTTCCTATGAGTTGAAAAATTGTTGATTTAACGAAGCATTCGTGAATTCTATGTCAAAGGGCCATAACTCCATAAAAAAATATCGGATCAAACCCATATTCGAACTCGATATGTATTTTGGACTGAGCAACTCACATACCAAATTTGGTTACAGTCAGATAATATTTTTTTGAGTTATGGCAGCATACATGAATTCTAAGTTGAAAAAGGGCCATAACTCCATAAAAAAAACTCGGATCAAACCCATATTCGAACTCGATCTGTATTTGGTGCTGAGAAATTCTTATACAAAATTTTGTTCCGATCAGATAGAAAATATTTCAGTTATCGCACCATGCGTAAAGTGTCTACAGACAGACAGACAGACGGACGGACGGACGGACTAACGACGAGTGGTCAATCCGGACAACGACACTATGTTTACCATACTATGGTATGGGTAAACATAAAAATCACTGATGGATATAGAAAAAAATATATGACGTCATTCACCTGCCTTAGGTATAAGCACCCTTGGTGGTTGCTATTATTCATCAGGAGGATTTTTCAGGAAATATAAGCAGACAACAGATAATAAAAGTACACAAGGTGTCCTATTTATTGGATAGAAATGTTCAAATAATAAGTTCAACAAATGGTCTATGGTCATTTGTTGAACTTATTATCTGAACATTTCCTCAATGTGTATTTATATAGAGAAGGCTAATAATATATTGATAGAGCATTTATCATATGAGCCCCTAAGCACTTATTGAACATTTACATTATAACCACAGGTACTATCATTTATGCAATGATGGATCTAATGCGTGCTGCTATATTAGCAGGGCTTCATTAGAAAGGTGAGACATGCACATGCACATACATTTACCACATGAACTTTTACTTGCCCAACACAGCAGGTGGCTATTTCAAATCTAGGTATGACAAAAGTCATCACAGTGTGTGACCTTCTCAATGGTGACACCGTTCTATTATTTCATATACTGTATACACCCGCTAGAAAGCCCAGGAGGCTAGTGCACGTTTTTGCTCAATAAGTGGGTGCTGGGCTTACTCACAAGGACCCCCCCCCATGCAAAAATTCAGTTAGCCATCAGGTGATGACCTACCACCATAGATAGATTGATTTGGGCTCAACTCGAATAAGGTTGTAACTTTTGGGAAAAATTTGTAAACACAATAGGGTTGTATGGTAAGTTCACAAGATAATTTTGTTACACTAATGCTTATTAATCAAGCTGATTATTATAAATACACAACAGTGGGATGCAGGTGAACATACATCACTCTTCTGCATGATCAAAGGATCCTACAAAAACACCAAGTCATTACTCCATATCCCATTGGATTTACTCTGATAGTGTGAACAATAAGTGACACATCCTTTGATTTTATTGATTTATACTTTGATTTGGTACCTCTTTGGTTGGTCCAACAACTAAGAAAAGAATAAGACGTATATAATTCGTAACGATTATTATTATACATCTTTATTTTTTAAGAAAAACAAATGGAAAAAATAATAAAAGCACAGATATCTTCTCCTATTCACAGGATAGATGTGATTGTATTCACCTCCCAAATGCTCAAAAATAGGGGTTGGCTTATCTATGAGGACCACCCATGTTTTATTTAGGGTAAAAAGCCGAGACTGGGCTTATCTTCGATGATGGGCTTACTGACAGGTGTATACAGTAGTGTTTTAGAGGGACACCAATAATAATTTTGTTAATTCTCAGTAATAACATGATATTGGTATAGTTTACACATCATATTTGGTTTTCAACAGAACAAAGCAGAAAAAGATGTTAGTTCAGATTTATGTTGTTGCTGTAACTGGAGGTCTGGAACATCGAATGCAACTTTAATGAATGTATGGGTAATTTTATGTTAAAATATTCTACAGGCCACTGCCTTTGGAATTATGACTTCAACAGAAACCTATCTATATTTCTAATTCTGTATGTATTGGAGAATGAGAATTGAGCACTTTGAAAATTCTGGATAAACTTACAAAATAAATTTGTTTGACGAGGCCCTCATTTGGGTGATGAGAAAACAGTATTGTTATTTATTTGGCCTAACCCACTCCAGTAACCAGTGAACAAGAGGTGGCATCAGAGATGCTGTGTCTCGTTTTCGGTGGCTTACCGCCGGTGTCTACCACCAATTGGTGTGCATCAGTATCGGTAGACTAATTAATAGGTAAAATCGAAAAATGACTAATTAAGGGCCATAACTCCATAAAATTTTATCGGGCCAGGCTGGTTTTCGAACTCGTCCGAAATATTCTTGGCAAGTATGTCTATTCCAAATTTTAAACAAATCGGAGGACGTTTGTTGAAGTTATCGCGCTAACGAGCTAAAAATTCACGAAAAATGACTAATTAAGGGCCATAACTCTATCAAATTTTATTGGGCCAGGCTGGTTTTCGAACTCGTCCAGGATATTATTGGAAGACACTTATATACCAAATTTTAGTTGAATCGGATGACGTTTGTTGAAGTTATCACGCTAACGAGCTCAAAATTCGTACAAAATGACTACTTAAGGACCATAACTCTATCAAATTTTATCGGACCGGGCCGGTTTTCTAACTCGTCTGAGGTATTCTTGGGAGACACCTATATATCCAAATTTCAATCAAATAGGATGATGTTTGTTAAATTATCGCGCTAACGAGCTGAAAATTTGTGAAAAAATTACTAATTAAGGGCCATAACTCTATCAAATTTTATCGGACGAGGCCGGTTTTCGAACTCATCGGAGATATTCTTGGGAGACACCTATATACCAAATTTCAATCAAATCGGATAACGTTTGTTGAAGTTATCGCGCTAACGAGCTGAAAATTCGTGAAAAATGACTAATTAAGGGCCATAACTCTATCAAATTTTATCGGACCAGGCCGGTTTTCGAACTCATCCGAGATATTCTTGGGAGACACCTATATACCAAAAAATATACTGAAAATTCAAAGGGCCATAACTCTGTAATAAATGTGCGGACGAACCCGATTTTTTGTCTGCAGTTTACGTGCATGGATATGTACTCACACACCAAATTTTTTTTAATCTGTCAATAAACGGTTGAGTTATAAGCAAAACACGCCGCCCGCCCGTCCGCCGCCCGTCCGCCCGCCCACCGTCCCTCATCAAACTATAAGTCGAGTTTTGAAAAAAAACTTGACTAAAAATTAAATACCCTACAATTCTAAATGTGTTACCTCAGACTCATTTTTCTTTGAGCAGTTACAAGAACCATTGCATTCTTTTCCTGTTTTCGACTTCTCGCGACAGTTTGTTGAGGCAATAGCACCAACAGAATTGTCTTCTTTGAATACTGAATCTGGAGACATCTTGCCATCTAATACTGGCAGAATAGCCTTGAATAATGAGTCTTTCCATGCCTCAAAGTCGGCTTCCACATCTAAAAGCATATGTACATATAATTTTGTTTTTAATAAGATACATGTAGCTGTCATGGAATTTACTATCAAACAAAATATGTTATTTGTATTGCTTACACCCATACATACCCCAAGTTTCCTTTAACGTAAATCAGCTCGTGATATCGGTAGTGCTGTTGGTTTGAATTGAAGATCCATTCCATTACTATCGTAGCAAAGTCTTTACAACTAGATTCTAGATCTAGCATGATTTTTAATGAAATGCTAGTTTTCCTAATGAAAATGTTAATTCAACAATCAGGCCCTTAGGCCATTTGTTAAACTTATTATCTGAACAATTTCCAAGTGAACTTCTCATTTCGTCATCGAAGGGTTAAACTTTAAATTAAAGTTTTAAATAATCAAATAGAAATCCAAAATGAACAATCCATTTTTTTAAACTCACTTCCATATTGACTGTCTACAACATTATCGTTCCCTAATCCTAAGGGCAGCAATCTCTTAGCCGACAGATCAGATAACCATTTGTCAACATCTTTTGCAACCTGTTGAAAAAATAACACGATGATCTAAAGCTTTCACACATTCAAGATAGGACACATAGATTAAAACTTTGGAATGTAAACATCATTATATTAGAAGTTATTTTCACAAATTGTGCAATTTTGTGGTGATGGGACAACCTGATTGGATTAATCAATAAACACAGTTTATAATATCATTAATCCAAGAGACACATTCAGAAGATGATAGCTTCTACATCAGCTGAGAAGACACAAAACACATAGGGTGTTCAACAATCATGATTACCCTGCAAGTTATCATTCAGCATCTTTAATGTATTGGGTATCCTGAAACCACCCTAATCATATAGAAATAGATTAGAACATTAATATTTACATACATCTGACATTTCCTATAGCATTATAATGACTACAACCAGTGAGTCAGTATGTTCATATCAACACGAGCACCGTCATGCTGGTATAATACACATGTTAGTGTTTAAAATTGCATTTCAGAAAGATTTCATTTACATATATAAATAAAAGAGTAGGATCTGTCCATCTGTTCGCGATTATACTCCCAGACCCCTGGACCGATTTCAACCAAATTTGGGTACCCGACGGATGTTATAATGGCATTAGTATTCAAAAAAGAAGGTTTTGTGTTGTCAAAAAAAAGTTATCATTCGGAAACGAAAATTAAGTCCGAATTCCAACAAAAAGGGTCATAAAAATCTGGTGAAAATTGGCAGGCAAAACCCGAATTCGAACATGACATGTATTTTGTGCTAGTAAACAGGGCTCACGCTGTCATAGGCCAATGGCCAATTTTTTTCTTTTCGAAAATGGCCAAACAAAATTTCATTTGGCCAAAGTTTTTTTTACCCGAAAATCGGAAATCTTAATTCAAAAACTAAAATTGATTTTGTAATGGGAGCGACATGATCATAAAATATTTTTATAGTATGATCATCTGCTAATTGACTAGGTGATACAGCTTAATGGGTACCAAAAGGTACTCATGTCAGTGCAATATTAAACAATGTGCCACCTTGCAAATGCAACAAAACAGTAATGAGGATTAAAACTAATAAATCCTTTGTCTGTCATAAGGCTGAATGGTAGATAGCGGGCAGTGGTATATTGTCAAGTAACGATGGTGGTATTAAAGAAGTCTAGACACGGTATTTGAAGGTATGGACATAATTATATAGAACGTTAGATGTTAAATAAAACAAAAATATTTAATTGTGAGACCAGAGAATGAGGATTTAATAAAAAGGTTTTTCGGCCCAGAGCGAACACTGCCACTAAACCCACATGCCAAATTTCATCCCATTCAGTTGAGACTATCTAAAGTTATCATCCGGAATCGTAAAGTGAATGGATGGACAGATGGGAAGATGACATGCAGTAGGCTCCTGCGAATATTCGATATTCGAGATTCGATTCGAAAGTCAAATTCGATTCGAATTCGAGTCGAAATTGCCAACTCGAAATTTTGAATATACTCTGATGGAAAAGTAGGCTGTTTACGGACACGTACACACGTCGATCTTAGCTGTTTTGTGGCGTTTAATCAAAGAAAATTATGTATATATGCACATTGTAATTCTTATTGTGCATTGCGGATGTTCATGCACATGCTATTAAATATAAGAATAGCCACGATAGGACAACTAAACACGTCTGAATTCTAGCTTTAAAATGGTAGCAAAAGCTCGCAGATTGCCAATGGACCGATGATGTGGTAATTTATAATAGCTATGAGACTGAGCAATCGATAGCTTTATCCGCCGTCTATCCATCTCAGATTCCGCGCTATGTAATATGGGCGAGAATGTAAACAACACGTGTTCCCGGTGTCGAAAAGTGCATTCTGGCGCTGTTCCGTTTTGAAGTTGACTTTCAGTCTCGGAGCTTTCATTTACACAGGACAAAATGTCGTCCGTCATTCATGCTTATTTTAAACATGATAAAGCTGCAGGCAGTGCATGGACTTACACGTGTGATGAATGCAACATGGTGTATAAATCGCAAACATCTGGGACAACGACCCATCTATGGAATCATCTGTTTAAGAAGCATCAACCACTACATGAAGAGGCTACCCTGCGACTGTTGTTTTGCGTCTTCAAGTTTATAAGAACGGGTGTTTCTGAATGCCGATGTGCAATTATGCATATACATGCAAACTGTAGAAATTCCGCGTGATTTTACTTCCGATAATCCGTTTAGAACTTTAGAGGTAATATATTAATCGTTGTGATGGTCGCATGGACGTTTTAATCTCTTTTGTTTTCTCGACAATTATCAATTGAAGTTAATAGTATCTCAAACGATGGTTCATCACCACATAAGTTGTGATGGAACTTCATGCATGTAGTTCATAGAACGTTTCACAAATGGTCTAATCGTTGACAAAACATGCCTAATCAAGAATGCAACACACAGAAATGATTCGATTCGATATTCGATTCGATTTGATCAAAATATCCAATTCGCAGGACCCTAACATACAGTCTGACCAATAACATAATACGTCCATTTTTTTAATAAGGGGGTATAAAAATGGGCATATGAAACCGTAGATTGAAACTTGACCTGTACTTTATGGTTTCAATCCTGCATATGAAATATCATTCAATTTGGTTAACATTAACTAGCGGTAAAGTTATCATCTGGAACGAGAATTTAGCCCAAATTTTAAGAAAGGGCCATGATTCAATATAGTTATGGGTTTTGACCGCAAAAAAATTGCAGTCATAATTCCATGACCACATTGAAACCGCTGCACATTCCTTAAAAAGCAGGCCTTTAAATTCCCCCAAGCCTCAAAAAGGTGTGCCCAAAATATGGAATTGTGCTGAAGGTAGCAGGTAAACACATGCCTTCTTCTAGTCCAAGTTTCCTTCATCATTAACCAGGTTTATTATTTCATGGTTCGCTTAATAGGTCCTTGCTCCACCACGGGGTGTCCAAATTAAAGGAATCTAAAGGCCTGTAAAACATCATTACTATTGTACAGATGAAGTAAAGACTACAATGAAGAAGTATGATCTATTTTATATCAACTTACAACATTATAATGGTCCTTGTAGGTGGAATCTCCCAACCCAAACACACAGTAATAGACATTTTGAAGAAGGGTTTTTTGAACCCTGAAGTCTGATGAGGCATCTTGCAGCCATTTATAGAACCATGCAGCTGCCTCTGGTGGTTGGCCATCTGTGTAAGTTGATATGAATAGCACGACCAATGATCCGCCATCAGACTAGAAACAAAATTTCACATGAACAGTCCATAGCACATTCATTTCTCACATCTTTTCAGTATAAATGAATGGGGACTACATGTATTTCATTTGGTGGATGTGCTAATTATTTATCATTTTGTGGCGAGCAAATCAATCCATGGATGTAAACATTGCCAACCCGACTGCAAATGTCAAAGTTTTCTAACAATTTGCAGAGAACTGTAGAAGAAAACCAGCATTTTTGGGGAATTTTATGTAGCGCAAATAATATGAAGGTGTCAATGACACTGTAGCTCAACTTGGGAAGGAGTTCATTATTTGATGAGCAAATAATAGAATGATAAAGAAGAAGGAAAGCCAATAAGTTACAGTAAAGGTCTTGTCTTGTGTAGATGAAATTATTTTCATTCCAAACATTCCACCAATTAATGTAAGCTGCTGGGTGTGCGGTAGGTTTCCAATCTGAAATCCAAGATGACTGCTGTAAGCCATGTTTATAACGGATTTCAGAAATATTTGATAATAATAATAATCTAGAGGTCACCCGAAGATCCATATGAAGTTTGGTGATGATCGGATGAGGAATGCGGTCTGTATGGTGCGCCAAAGTAATTAGTCATAAAAAGAGTAAAATCCAAGATTGCTTCCGGCAGCCATCTTTTTCATTCAATTTTTCAAATTTGATAGCTCCCACCTAGAGGTAATTTAAACATGCCTGTAAAATTCAAATCAATTCTCCAATAAATGCTGGCTGCGGGGTGTGCCGATGGATTCAAATTTGAAATCCAAGATCGCCATGTTTTTTTTAAACTTTCGGTCACAATAGGAGGCTCCCAACTAGAATTCAACCCGAAGATCCATATGAAGTTTGGTGATGATCGGATGAGAGATGTGACCTGTAGGGTATGCTAATGGAAATTGTTGACTGATGCCAACACATGGCAATAGCCCAAACTTGACTTCATAAAGTTGAGCTAAAAATGATCAGGCCAAAATATGGGCTGTAGGGCGTGCCAATGGATTCAGATTTGAAATCCAAGATGTCTGCCGGTGCCCCTATTTTTCATCGAAATTCAGAAAAAATTGATAGCTCCCATCTATAGGTCACCCTGAAGTTTGGTGATCACCTATGGTGACTTGCAATATAAGAGAATGCATTTGCACATGGTTTTCACAAACATTCAGGAAGCTCCCATCATGAAAGGTTAAAGCATCCAATGAACTTTCAAACCAATACTCTCTATTTATGACAAAGGTATTTGCTTGCTATATAAGTAATCACATGTATATATACCATAATTGAATTTGTTTCCAAACCCTCAAATGGCTCTTTTTGCACAATTTATGCAATCTTGAAGATAGAAGGTTTCATTGATGCCGATGAAGATAGCTCGACATTTTTATGAGGTATACATTACCTTCCGCACAATTATAATCATTTATATCTTTCGACGCATGTAAGTTCTTGTATCAGATTTTTTAGTAGAAGTGATATAGAAAGCATCATGAACTTGGATATATAATATATCTAATATTTCTAAATATATAAACTAGCATCCTTAACCACAGCAGAATTATGGGTAATTTTTCAGGATTTAGTCGGAAATATGGCTTGTTGCCATTCATCGGAAAGCTTGTGTATATCTTAATAAATTATATCTTGTGTTTAATAAAAATTAGACAAAATTGGTAGTGATATGGTACCTCATACTGGAGCTGATCTTCTGGTTCATATTTCTTCAAATCTTTAATAGTGAACTGATAACCAAGCTCTGCTACATGACTGCAAATTTTACTAGCAAACACCTATAGAAAAGATATGGTATTGTGGTATAAATTACCCAGGCTTATGGTTGCAAATAAGCTTATGACCTGCAAAAATAAGATATCCTAATTTATTTTAAAATGACAAACATACATGTAGATGTTATATGACAGGGACAACAGGTTACGAGAGAATTTTTTGTGCAACAGTATTCAAGTGGGTCGTATACAGTAGATAAAACTAGGGCAAACTTCTGTCAGACAAACAAGAGACTTGCACCTCGATTTCTGGCATAACCCCGTGGTGTCAAATTGAAACATGGGCAGACTTTACCCAAATTTAAAATACAGTGACACTAGCTCAACTTGGAGAGGGGATCATTTCATGTGTTACAGTCAATGGAGCAATTAGGAATGTTAAAAGTTGAATGTCTAAGTAATACCAGATGTGAACACAAAGAGAAATATATAAATTAAAATCCAAGATGGTCGCAGGTAGCCATGTTTTTCAACAAAATTTGGAAAACTTTATGGCTCCCATTTAGAGGTCACCCTGAAGATCCATATGAAGTTTGGTGATGATCGGATGCGGGATGTGGTCTGCAGGGTGTGCTAATGAAAATTGTTGACTGATGGACTCACGCACAGATGGACGACGGATGTCAACCCATGGCAATAGCTTTGTCAAGTTGAGCTAACAAAGGATAACTCTAGAATGGAAAATGCAAACAACAACAATTTAGGCACTCTTTCGAATGCACTCCCGATGGCAAACCTCCATATCAAATTTCATTGAGGTCTTCGAGCCAAGATTTCCAGATAAAGAAGGATAACTTGAGAATTGAAAACGAGAATAACAGCATTTGCCCCTCTTTGAAGCAGTCATGATGATGAACCTCCATACTTAATTTCATTGAGATCTGATGAATCAGGGCTGAAGTAACTAACTGGACAGACAAAAAAACCAACATTTCCAGGTAAACAAAGAAGGATTACTCAAAAATGGAAAATGCGAATGTCATTTGTCCCTCTGTTGATAGCAATCCGAACATACACATAACCCATGGCTGAGATATATGGCCAGACAGACTTACGGGCAGACAGACAGGCAAAGTCAATCCAGTATAGCCCCAATTTTTCTTCAAAAGTGGGCATATAAAAAAGTATATACATGTACCTTGCTTTTGCCGGTCTGCGAGCCATATAACACTGTGATTCTTTTCCATTGAGGTCCTTTATGGTCTACTTTCACCGATTCTCTGGAGCGTTCTTCATGGTTTTCATCCTAAAAATGAAAATTACATGAAGAAACAAGAATTACAAAATGTCATGCAAAGACATGCATTTTGAAAGCGTCTGGTCATTTGGGGATGGAGTATATTCTTTGCCTCGAATGGTATGATGTCTGATTAAAATCATTCTTATCGTATCTGTAATTCTTGATTTAAAGATGCATGCAGGGTTCCAGACCTTCAATTACAACTACAACATAAAACATCTTATTTAACGTCGTTTGCTGCTTTCAGAAAATACTGAAAACGAAATATGACATACATGCATAAACTAGATAGGACTGCAATGATTCATTGTGAATTCATTGCATTGCGATGCATGATACGCGTATCGTATCGTGTCGTGTGCATTGTGATACAGGAATAAAGTATTATCTGGAAGATAGGATTGTGTAAATGAGCAAAACCTGCAATGTTCTCTCTCAAGTCTACATGTCTATTAATGTTTATTTGACTCATCTAGCTAACTATTAAATTGTATTTTAGTTAAAAATTAACTCGATCTCCAGTTATATACATAATTCAGGTGGTAATTCATTAAAGAACAGTAATTTAGTGTATTGTATTATGCATTGTATTATTTGTATCAAGATTTGTATCATAGTATGACCTAGTCTATCGCCACAGCCCTAAAACTAGACCAATTAGTGCCAAAGAATAATATTTCGTTATTGAAAATTTAGCAAAATAATTTTTGGTGTACAGTACCTCTAAAACATCGAAACTATATAAAATAAATGCTTAGAAAATTCAATATTAAACAAACAAAAATAGCGTATTTCGTGTTCCAAACATGTTAATTTATACACTAGAACCTAAATCATCAGCAACACATTTCGGTCAGATTAGGAGGCTCCCATCTAGAGGTCACCCGAACAACTGTATGAAGTTTAGTGACGATCGGATGAGGAATGTGGCCTGTAGGGTGTGCTGAAGGAAATTGTTAATGTATGCACATACCCAGACGGATGACGAATGCCAACGCATGGTAATAGCTCATACTCGACTTTCATCAAGTTGAGCCAAAATGGCACTTCAGCACAAGGACTGTCAGCAGAGAAACAAAACTTATTGTGAAACTCACCTCAGGTTGATGGGTATTATCACTATATCATTCATTCGAACATAAACTCCAAACAGTCAATATTGTGCCATGTTACCATCCATAAAGCAAAACATCCCATAATTTCCGACAATAAACATACCTGTTGCTGAACACTTCTGTTCCTGTGGTAGAGAAAATAGGCAAGAACAAATGTAACAAGCAGTGTCCAGACTGGTAGGATACCAAACACAGGGGTACTTAGGATTTCCTCTAACATCTTGTTACCTGTAAAAAGGAAATATCCACTATGTGTAAAGTGAAAGTGACATATCCCCTATGTGCAGAGAAATTAAATATAAGTATTAAGGCCAGATACTAAAAAATAATTAAATCTCTGAGAATGCACTTAACACTGCCTGGGGGGGGTCCCTAAGTAGAAGTCACAGGACCATGATCAAAAATGTGATCACAACAATGGATGCTTCTTTTCTTTTTAAAGCTGTCCTTGTATTAAATATTTCCACAATTCCAATGTGATTTGATGACCCAGGATTAAGACATTCATGTGGACAGACAAAATATTAAGATTTCTATATAAATAAAGAGAAATAACCGTAGAATGAAGAATTCAAACAAAACCAATTAAATCTTCTTTGTAAGTTCTTATTATGGTAAATATTCATACCAAATTTCATTGAGATCTGATAACCCATGACTGAGATATTTTACAGACGGACAAAAATATCAATACTTCCAGATAAACGAATTGAGAATACTCCATTTCTGTTTTGAAGTATGACGGGAAATCAGACATGTAAAATGGGGAATCAACCCTTCCATGACTGGAGCTTCCTGAAAATTGGCGAAAACCCTGTGCCAATGCATTCACTTATATATGAGAGTCTCTCATAGCTCCCTATATGAGACTCCCATATATAAGAGATGCACTGGCACAAGAGCTTTACTGCTGCATTAGCACGGCTCCCGTCATGAAAGGGTTAAAGCACTAATTATCAGCCCACTGTTTGGAACCTTGTGAAAAAGCATGCTCAGCTTAACTATTATTATAATAACTCATTAATAAATAACTGCTTGTTATGCTTATGGGCAGTGTTCGCGCTGTCGGTAGCCAAATTAGCCAATGGCTAATATTTTTCGAATTTGGCTAATAAAAATTTCATTTGGCTAAACTTTTGGCTAAACTTTTTTTGACCCCAAATGGAGACTGAAAGCATGAATTTTTGGCAAGTGGGTTTTCAATTCTGTGATGTGAACGATCTAGTCAGAAAACATCGTAAGGGGGAATATATCGCCGACTGTACAAAGGGAAACCCGATCGCGGACAGTACAAAGGGAAACCCGTCACTCTGCACGAAACAGCAAAAAATCATTATTTTACATTTAATCCGCTAATCCCCCATTGTCTGTCTGGTCACTCACGGGACTCCTGCACAATGCATGTTTATGATGACATTGTATTTATGACGGTCAAGGTTTATGAGCACCAAGTGTAAGACAATAGCTTAATCAGGCAAATGTGAATCACGACAGATATTTTGTGGCTATTTGTCGTCAATACCGATACATTCAAAAAATATGCATGCTTTTATGACAGATTGCAATTTGATAATGGCGTAACAATATTAAGTTATTAGTTTCCAGATGTCACTTAAATATTTTCGCAATGATAATTAATATTTAATGATTTAAAAAAAAAAGATATTGATATAAAACAAAAAATTAATGACATTAAGAAGGACAATCCCGGGTTACCCCCCCCCCCCCCCCCCCCCCCCCAAATCACTCTTTCACATAAAGATTAATAAATTTTTAATAAATGATGTATATAAAAATATTTCTAGTTCATCAAAATTAGTTAAATTATTGTGTGTTTTACCTGTGTCTGTTAGATTTGACGTTTTAGTCATTAATTGTGAACCGACCAGAAAACGATGATTTAATTTGGCCATAGTTTTTTTTAATTTGGCTAAAAAACATTTGGCTAAAGGTTTTTTCATTTGGCTAATAAAATTTTCATTTGGCTAAACTTTTGGCTAAAGTTTTTTTCGGTCCAGCGCGAACACTGCTTATGGGCATTCTGTGTGGATAATCTGTGTTGACCGCACATTCTGTGACGGGAACCATTAGTTCAATCAGTTGAGAAAAAAAACTCTTTGTTTCCGATACCCTGCCTGGCTGAGATTTTCTTGCCTGCCTCAATTTTGTTTTCATTTTATCCAGAAAGCTAGTCAAAAGTTACCTGTTAGAGTGCCAATGTGAATATTTATCGTTTTATCGCAATCCCGAAAGCAAAAATTAGTCGGTTATTAAGCTCAACATTGGTAGAGATCATACTGCAGAGTGAATGAATTCAAGGGACAGCATGTTTTTACCCAATGCTTGGCACATTTTCAATGCACATTGAATTACCATATTCCATGGGACCCTGACTACACTATTATATCACTTACAGCTGAAAGGTTTAAAAAAAAAATCCCTGCCTGGAAAATTATCCCATTGTTATCGGAAACAGAGAAGTTTTTTGTTTTGGCCTAACACATTTGACTTTCATACAAAGTTCGCAGCGGTAACTCAAAATAGGTACGTTTCCATGGGAACCATGCTGAAGAGCGTAGAAAAATATAGGCCGATTCATGGCCTATTCGCGCTGTCACCAGGGCCTTGTCACCAGAGATCAGTGCATACATGATTGAACATGGTAGCTCAAATAATACTGTTTTTCACAATGGACTTTTGTTTAAAACTGTGTTGTAAGTAACAAGAAGATACAATACAAAGCTTGAAACAGTCAACTTCGGTAGGGTCGGAAAAATTTGGCTAGCCGGGTGCCCTGGTCTCTTGTGTTTTCTCAATAATGGAACTTTAAATCAGGATAACTTCAGTTACCGTTACGGGCAGCCTATCTCAAAAAAATATTTCAGCACCGTCCTCAGTGGATTAGCAGCGATCGATAACGATAAAAAAAATCTAGACTGGAGTAATCCTTTAATAACGTGCATAAGTGGTGTATAGACTGTAATCAGTTGCAAGTTTTTAGAAATCGAGGGAAAAGCGCGACACACATAACGTTTTATGATAACGTAGTCCAAAAATGTTCTCTGATTCAAGAAAACATGCACGTTTAGTGTAGCATGAGTAATAAATGTTCCAAGACAGGAATCCCATTTGCATTTACAAAACTGTAGTAGTGATCGTCTGTAAATAATAGGCACTATTATTTATCAATATTTAACGTGCTATCACCATTTACATTTCCCTCCCGTAATATTTTGACGCTCAGAGTCCGTCTATGATTTTTACGTACATGACTGCATGTTACAAGTGAAGGTAACCAAGGATATGCCAAAATTTCGCTTCTAAAATCAACTTACAGTGCTTGTTATTAATTTTTTACTGGCAATCTTACCATAACGGCATGAGCATGCGCAGTCAAACTACCGGTTACTAATAGTAATAGACTAAGGCCAAAAAAAAAACATCTCTGTTTCCGATAACATGGGGAAAATTTTCCAGGTAGGCAGGCAGGTTTTTTTTTTTTTAACCGGTCATTTGAAAGTGATAAAATAGTGTAGTACACCCTTTTAACATGTATTATAAATTGGCATGCTTTTATACATGTTAACTGGTCATATATTATGCAGATTGCTGGACTATTAGGTCATGTATTAGGTATTAAAGATATTCTCTGAAAATAAAGTTTTTGAGACAACTTCCAATTGAATGTATATTATGGCTACTTGTATGTGCTCCAGTGTGAAGATTCAAAGTATCAGGCTATGGCCATGGGTTTAGAGTTATTCCTCTTACATAGTCCATGCAGCTACCCACAATGCAACAGTATCATCTGATACCTTTATTGTCCCCGTAATATTTATTTTCGGGGGACTATTGTAATCGGCCCCCTCCGTCTGTGCGTCCGTCCGGAGTTATAACTCCAGTAATGGTCATCCGATTTGATTGAAACTTGGTATGTAGGTGTCTCAACCAAGAACACAGGTGCTCTGCAATTCTGGGTTTGATCCGATTTTCTTTTATGGAGTTATTTCCCTTTTTTCAACTTTTTTTTTACTTAGAAAATTTCTCACTTTTTCGGTTTCTGGATGATATCTCAAGTTTGGATCCTTTAATAGCAAATATCGTTTTTATGTGGATCAGTCATATCAAGATACAGGTTGAGTTCGAATTTGAGTTTGATCCGATGATTTTTCCTAGAGTTATGGACTTTTTTCGACTTAGAACAATTTTCTTCTTTTTTCTTTGGTTTCCGATGATAACTCAAGTTTTGACAGTTCAATTGAAAATTCCGTTTTTTTGTGAGTCATTGATATCAAAATACAGGTCAAGTTCGAATTTGATTTACAAATTACATCTACATGTGGCCAGAACAATGTTACTGACTGTTCTCGGATATGCAGGAGGACACATGTTTTGTTCCAATCTTCCCCTGAATATCTCTGGTGTAGATTGTGCCTGAGGTTACACATTTTATGCCATTCTATTCATCACTGCCGACGCAATTTTCCAAGTGTTGGTGTTGACAGAGAGATCGTTTTATGGAACAAATACTTGCCATTTCAATAAAACCTATTGTATTTTCATCCCCTCTTATTTCTCTTCATAGATGATCATTATTTTTCAGCGACAACTTGTCGATATTACCAAATCACTAAATTGTATTGTGGTTTAAACTCACATATTTCCGACTTATTTCGTTTCAATCCCAGAACGTTTTAAATAGCAGAATTGATTACCTGCCAACTTTCAGTGTAATTAACAGCAAGTTATCACATAATCCTTAAAAAAAATTACAGTACATGTATGTACATCAGATGATCAGAAATGTGTGTTTAATATTTGCATACAGTGCGAGTTGTTTCTATCACTGTAGTATCTGCTACATGGTTGTTAACATCAAAGAGTCTGTCGTAAATAGTTACAGGAGTTGATTCATGTGACCCACTGAGGCGTTTTGGTTGGTGACACAGTGACCCAGTCGGTGTGTCATTCATAACAGACAGTTGTTTATTTAAAGTGGGTTAAACTCGGGTTTCTGTCAATATTCAAGGATGCCAATGCATTTTAATCTTGGATGACGTTTCGTCTGGTCAATGGTGATGGCGATTTCGACGACGCTAATTTCCAGGACTGATAACGGAATACGGAATGTCATTTTCCCGCCAAAACGCACGTGCTTTTCACTGTTTAATTTTGTCGGAAACAGATGGTCTTTCAAGCAAGTTTTGCGCCCAATTCCGCGAAGGAATTTAAGGGAGCTACCGGTATAATACATTGTACTTTCCACAGTCCACAAATGACATGGGATTTCCGTAGTGACTCGTCAGGGTAGAGTTTGATTTACGCCACGTTATTCATTGTGTAGCATGGCCGACCGTGTTGTCTTATTTATATCTAGAATGCGCGATCGCATGCACCGGCCTACACATGCGTCAGTTGTGTATGCAATGGATGGTTAGTTCTGCTGTTGGTATTAGGAAAACCATAGCTATTATTAACTCACAGAGTGTTATATCTCTCGTTTAAAATTTGATTTTACGTGATATTTTTCAATAGTAAAATAATATTCAATAAAACCGTATATCTCGCGGTGTTATTTTGGAAAAATTGCGGTTTTTAAAAACGTCAATACCGCCCAACCCTAAAATACTCCACACTATATTACTACTTCCATTACTGGCATTAGTATCATATTTGGTTTAGAGTGTTTCCCCTTATATCATGGGTGAGTATTTTGACCAGTGGCCACATGATCTCAAAGAACCTTGAACGAGGTTTTTTACACAAATCGAGGTTTAGTACATCGATTTTGGTTTCTCCCTGACCTGTCATTAAGGCCTTTGCTAACCCAATTTCAACCCTAATTTGATGGAGTCAAAATAATGGATTGTGCTCACTTTTATTGGTAATCACAGCAACCAAACACATGGATGCACCATTTTAACAGTTTAATTAGTGGTGATTATCTAAGAAATACAAAATGTGAACTTTTATTAAAGAGGTTTAAAAAAAAGAAAAGAATTTCGAACCCAAATCCAACAAAAACAAAATCAATTTCTAAGAAAAAGATACGGAAATGTGTAGTGAATACTGTGAAGAATGATGAACAATAAAAATATATTCATATTTACCAAGTGCTCTTTGAAAACATTACATAGAACCAGTTGTTAACAAATGCCAGAATTATTTCCCCAACATGTCTAACTGAGAGCTGGCAGCGATTGGTTAACTATTGACAGTGGTGAGTTGACAAAATAATTTCTTAAGCTTCAATTTAGCAGACCACCCGGTAACCACTAAATAGGTCAGCAATCATGGACTAATCCCTTATGGTCCAGTGGCCACAGACTGGCACACAGGTTGATCTAACACTCCCAGAAAGACTGGGTACAAGGTGACCCATAATCCACCCATCAAGTGTCATCTTCTGGACAGCATTACTGAGAAAGTTAATCTACCATTTGAAAACAAGTGGTTCTGAATATATTTTTCAAAGAATCCTTGGTAAATACGAATATATTTTTATTGTTCATCATTCTTCACAGTGTTCAGCACACATTCCCATATTTTTTCTTAGATATGGACTTTGTGTTTGTTGGCTTTGGGTTCGAATTTTTTTTTTTTTAAAACCTCTATAAAGTTCACATTTAGTATTTCTAACATGCTCCACCATGACTTATACTCTTAAAATGTTGCATTCATGGGTTTGGTTACTGTGATCACTTATAAAAGTGAACATAAACCTTTATTTTGACTCTATAAAATTTGGGGAAAATTGGGTTAGCAAAGTCCTTAACAGCCATGTGATAATAATAGTAATAACATGGTTTTCAAGGGCGTTATGGTTCAGTACCGGCCCTCCCGGAATGATTAATAGCCCTCGACTTCGTCTCGTGCCGCTAATACAGACCTTCTCAAAATAAGTGGCCCTTTTAACGCGGTCATCAACGTGGTTGTAACGCGGTCGTAACGCCAACGCAACGCGGTCTTTGCGTTGATAACGCGTTGGTGATACGTTACGACCGCGTTGGAAATCAACGGACCGCGTTGTAGTTTAACGCAGACTGTGTTGAAGTGTAACGCAGACCGCGTTTACTTTAAACGCGTTGCGTTAAGGATCAACGCACACACGTTGGAGATTACAATCACCGCGCCGAAAAGTAAACAGACGATGAGTCACGTTATTTGGTTTTATACTGTTCAATTTTTTTGGATTTATTTACGATGATTTATGTATGATTAATTTAGTGTAATTTCACCACTCATCGAAAATCACATATCTACGCATTCGTTCCAAAAAAGGCAGTTTATTTGCAGCTTTTGACTCGTGTTAGACTTTGTTTGTCATACATGTATACATTGTATACAGGTTCTATGTCATTGTAATAGTGTATCGCATGGAGCGGTCGTGTATATGGAGTAAAACACTACGCACGAAAGTATTGCCATACTGTATATGTCCGCTATAGAAATGCTGGCTGCTGGAGAGTAAACATACATGTACATGTATGTACATGTCGTTGCAAACGGAACAAAGAATATATCTAATAGGCTTATCAACAGTAAATAAACTACTATTAACTATCATTCTGGTTTCGTAGTCGGTTAACTTCGTCAACTATAATAGATTTAAAACGCGCAGTGTAAGCATGATGTTTGTCGTTTCTCCGCAGCAGTATGTCAGTCTCCATTCAGGGTGTGAATCTGACGAATTAGAAGATCAATTTTCAAATGTGGGTGGAGTTACAGAAAAGTTATCTGGTAGTGGTGGTGTGTTTGTGTTTTTTTAGCGGGACATTGAATTACCGTATATATTTTGTCCGACATCGACGTTTGAAATCAAATGGGTAAGCCATTATGTGTAGACTTATGATTTGAATTGCTGATATTTCATGATGTACTTGTCAGCAGAAATGATAACGAATTTCGGAGAATAATGTAAATAAATGTGCAAAAGATAAAATGATAAAAAAAAATGTCCCAGTACCCCTGTGTGCATAAGATATCATTGCACGTTTATCTTGCGGTGGTTATGTTGCAGAATGTGTGCCGTTTTTGCCACCGTCTATCGTACATGTATCATACCATGAACTACATGTAAAGGTTTCTATAATTGACATATGAGATTTTTATGACCAAATATCGGCTTTCACTTGTTGTCAGTCTTGCAAAAATTCAAATTATCGCTTCTTATAAACAGCGTCCATATTTCCACCGAAACATGGTATGTAATAAAGAGCGTTTAAATTATGATAGTTTATACTAGTTTTCAATGTAAAACCATAATTGTATGTAAATATAGATCGATGGTAAAACGATGGACATTTTTGTGTGTTTTCGCTATTTCTGTGATGGTGACTACATGTATATTAAAGATTTATTTCAACCCGAGATGCTAGAAAAAATACAATTTTGTCTAATTTGTTATCGATTGCATGGGACCGCGCTTGGATCTTCAAATGTATATATGTTTTCAAATAATTGATGAAGACAAATAAATAATTGAATTATAGTGATTTAATTCTGGTAAGAAAAACAGAATTTAACTGAATTATTAAACTTATATACTACATATAGTATACTACGGTAAAAAGAAAGTTAATATTTATCATATGATTGTCTTTATATACAATAGAGGACAATTACTGAAACGTACATGAAGAACTCTTCGAAGCCGTCTGAATACGATTTCATTATTACATCATCATGGAAATAACACGACCTCATCGAGTGGTAATTGTGATGCACGCTGCCCACTAGCCAACCAAAACCGACGAAGTTATTTCAGCACAGTGTGTTCAATCGAGAATTCTGTTTGAGTCACGGGGTATCAATTTCAACTTTAGGCCCAGGTCATTTCCTGTTTGTAAAAATTGACACAGCGATTTACCGAAGACACGCCCCCTATTGTGTTTGAGTTCATTGACACAGCTGTCAATCATTCGCGGCAGGCGTTTGATCCGCGGTCTGTCAGTGAAAGTGACAAATCATTGGTTACCAAATCAGAGCGCTGTTTGTTTCACATGAATTGCACAACACATGGATAATTAATATTTTAAATTATTTGCATCGATTACCCACGTGCATGTACATGTGTGTTTTAGTGTACCATCACGAAGATTTCAAATGACATCGGACCCTTGGCGTACAGGTTACCGACCTGTATTTATAGGTGATGCTGAATATTAAATATTCAAAGAATACATGTAAATTCTAAATGTAAATCATTATCACCAATAAATCATGCATTACCCAAGCCAAAAACATTGTATTATATTGGCAACGTTCCTTTGTGAACCAAATGTTATCGTCTCGATTGATTACAATCGTTCCGTTTCCGATCAGAAAATTGTATGGCAGTCGTTCATTTTCTCTCGACCTCGTTTGTTGCGTTGACGGTTATCGCGACCGCGTTTGTTGCGTTGACGGTCATGCCGACCGCGTTATGTTGCGTTGACGGTTACCTCGACCGCGTTGCAGTAATGTTACGACCGCGCTGGAGTAACTAAAGCAGAACAGGACATTGTATTGTCTATAACATGGTTTATTATAATAGCAAGATGTCACAATGCATGATAACACAAGATGTCAGCCAAATACGTGTGGTCTTGTTCGTGGTCAGTTCTGTTCTGTTCTTCTCGATAGCTGGGAGTGACGTCACATCCTCGGGTGCACTCGTACCGGATAACCGGTACTCTTCGGGACCTAAAACCGCTACATTCCCCCAAGCTTTGAAAAGAAGGCCCTGTTGGAGGGGGTTGAAGAATTCGTCCATCCATCGTCATTAGTCAGTCCAAGTTCCAACAAGACTTCTGTTACGTCATAGGCCTCCGTGGGCTCGGTTGCAGAGTCTTGTAGTCGACGCATTGGATCCTGAACATCGGATGACTGACGAACACTTGTAACTTGGTCGAGGAAGGCACCGTCATATGGATGGCTGGCAGAGTAGAATTTCTCAGCATCTCGTATCATCCAACTACCATTTTCTGTCATATCTGGTAATGTCTTCGCCATTGTATCGGTCAAATGATTGTCTGGCCAGCTTGTTTACACCGCCCAATGTCTTGGCTCCATTGGGTGACCAGTTAAGTTCTTGATCCGGAACGCATGTCGTAGGTACAGTAAGTTCCTTCTGTAGAGGCATATACATTGTAGAGGTGGTCTGCACTATGTATAATCTGGCCATGGTGAATAGCTGCTGACATTCACTTCTTGGTCCACTCGACCGATAACCATTGACTGGGTTCTGCGTGTTATGCTTCGTGGAATATGTACATCAATACAGAGTGAAAGAGAAACCGGGGCCCGGCATTCTCAGTACAACATACAAATGGTGGTTCAATGTCGGTGTAGTATATCAGCTGGCCCGATATCCATTACCGACAACGCAACCCCAATGTTGGATTCACTCATTGATGCATTAACTGTGAACATCATTTAAACGTTGCGAACAAGCATATGATTATGTTCAGTGAGTCATGGAGGTACATTTCCATACTGGAACCCGCATCATTCTGGCGACAAGTAATGGTCTTAATAGTTTGCCATGGGTTCTGATGATACTCTGACCATGGCTGTGGATCTCTTCATTGTAGTTACTACTAGCGATCCACGTCTGATTCGGATTCATTTGCCACCAGGATCCCAAGGCCATTGATCTGGAGAGCCTGTTTTATTTCGGAGCCAGGTGTGATCCATTGGATTCTGGCTTGGGTTCTCCCTGTATGTTTGGTCTGTTCTTATTACATGTATGTAACCTGTACTTAGTTTGGAGATACAGGTAGACCTTTCTGGACTGTCCTCAATTATCTGTGGTATTATGTAGACTCCCTGCAGGTCAGTCGGACAGCCGTATGCATCTTGTGACAATCTCTGGTCAAGATTAACAAAATGCTGATCTGATGCTACATTGTCAAATTGAGGCGGTTCTGTACCCACCACGTCGCTGTCTTTGTGCTCATCAGGTGGTTTATTCTGGTACTGCTCCTCATGTTGACCATTGGATATTGGCAGGGTACAGCGACTATCTTCTGGATTGCCATTTGTTGTAAATAGGTCCTTACATAATTTATAGTTCGGCTGGCCGCATACATGTAGGATTGGTGACAACACATCATTCACGATGATGGGAGGCCTTAGATACATTGGATGTTCATCTGGCAGTCCATCGTCTAAGAAAGATGGCCTGTTCATTTGTCCCACCGTTTTATCAGAAGAGTCAAAGGAAACCGGACTTAGAACTGTTGACACAGCATCTAAGACGTTAGCGGGCGACTCCAGAACTGTTGGAACAGCATCTGAGATGTTAACGTCTGATTCCAGGACTGCCGAATCAGCATCAGAGAAGCCTGAGGTGATCGAATATATGGTAGAGTCAAAGCCAATTTTCTCGAATTCAATGAAGGATGTATCGCAATCGGATGTCAAAGAATCAAACTGTGTGAGAAGAGGGATCTGGGCGTCTCTCAGATCGCCTCTGTCTCCACCTGACCATCCTTGCTGCTGAAGCAGAACTGCATCCTCTTCATAATCTATTGAATTCAGCTCCAGAGAAACGCTATCGTCCCATTCTAGATTGATATCATAGATCGGCGACTCTTCATCTTGTATGTAGCTTGTGTTGGCATCGTGGTTGATATATGTCTCATCCGGCGATAGTGGTTTATGCTGAACTGCATTTCTTGAATAGAATGCATACTCATCTGGTGTCAGGAGTTGCATGTCGTCTATTTCAGACTGTACATTCAGCAGTTTGTCGGACAAGGTTGTCAGTTCCTGCACCAGTGTCCCTGGTTGTTCATCGTTGATAAATTGCCCAGACGCAGAATCATTTACCTCCAATACTAAAGCGGGTGTCGGCCTAATAGGAAGACTCGTTGTTGTTGGAGCTTCAGTCTTCAACTCAGAGCTGGGAAACATCAGAGTTGGATCGAGAGACTCGGATCTGGATGTCAACGTGTCTGCTAATGGCGATATTGGGACCTCAAACTCTCGGAAATCGAGACGGGGATAATCCCTGTGCATTGAAGCAGACTCGGGAAACCATTCTTCTGAGGGTGGATCACTCTGCGCCGAAGAAGTTTGTCGGGAATCTTTGCGGACCTGGAGCTTTGTGACTATATTATTGTCAGCTACTTCTTCCCCAATTAATTCAATTGGGTTGCCCTCCACTCTCTTATTTCCATGTGCCGACTTGATGGCTGTTGTTGACGGCTGATTGTCCAGGACTGCCGTTTTGGATGCCATCTTTTCTGATAATCCGCCTTGTAGCAACTTTTTGACAAGTAAGTGTAGATATTGTTTGGATGCTGGCTGGTTGTAGGCCACTTGCCCTGCCATAGTGTCTTCTGATGTGTTGACCGTTTGATTAGAATGGCAATCTGCAGGAACACTGTCGGTCTCTATGGAACTCGTCCATAATGGTTGGTCACGTGCGGCCATTCCGGATGCCATCTGTATCTCAGACTTGGGATACATTTCTTCTGAGGGCGATACTGGAACATCATACTCTCGGAAATCGAGACGGGGATGATTTATCTGTATCGAAGACTTGGGAGACATTTCTTCTGAGGGCGATACTGGAACCTCAATGTCTCGAGAATCAAGACGGGGAGGATCTCTCTGCGCCGAAGAAGTTTGTGAGGCTTTACTGTTGTCCGCCACCTCTTCCCTATCTAAATCAATTGGTCTGCCCCTCGCTCTCTCATGCCCATATGCCGAGTCAGTGGTTATCGTCCACGATTGGGTGTCCCTTGCGACCGTTTTGGATGCCATATTTTCTGAAGTTTCGAATGGAGGCATGTGAATATGTGCCCCCAGTGCATCTATGCTATCCACTGCTGGTTGGCGGTGAGTGGCCATTTTGGGTGTCCTCTTGGAGTTTGCATATTTGTCTCCAATAGATGGTGACTGGTCTTGGACGGCCATTTTGGATGATCTCTTGGAATTTGCATCTTGGGCTCCAAAAGTGGAAAACTTCAGTTCACCTAAGGTGGACGCTAAGCTATACAGTCTTCGACTTCTAAAATAGCCCTTCTTAGCGTAGTTTTCCATCAATGTTCGTACTTCGTTCGCAACCCTGACTGACTCTTGCAGCTCGACTCGGAAATAACTTCTCCGCTTTTGGGGGATCCTTTTCTTCATGGTGTATATACTCCAGAACTCCTCTTGGACTATACGGACCACGGAATGGGTCTCTCGCCATTCTTCTTGTGCCTTATCTCCAAGTTTACGAATTCGCTCGAGATCAATCTTCAAGTTATCTTTTGGGAGTTTCATCGGCTTATCATATTCACGCAAATCGTCCCAGAGGTCCCACATCTCACTACTAGCTCTGTAAAATTCTAATAGAATAATTCCCTTCTCCGCTTCTAGTTCTTTTAGAAAGCAAACTTCATTGTATAGGACTGGACCGCCGATATTTTGGGCATGTTTATACTCATCCAAAAAGTCGTGCACCTCCTTCTTAAAACAGTCTAACTCTTCCGATTCTTCTAGAAAACTTTTTCTCTGATCTCCCAACTGGATGTCTCTTATTTCTCGGACCATTTCATGTCTCCATTCCTCATTCTTCCGCTCACGTCTTGCTTTATTGCCCAAACTGGAAATCTTTTTATATAACAACAGTATTTTGGAATTTATGCCCCTCCATCTTTTCTCTACTTTCTCTCTCCTTTGGCTGACGTTGTTCATTTTTTCCTCGGCTTCCTGATAACCCATCGGTTGGTCAGATTTGCCCATCAACTCCCAGTAAATGTCTGTAATATCCCTGTCGGCTTTGCGCAATTCACATGAAGCTCTCACCCTATCCATATTTAGTTCGTGTATGGTGGATTTTACATTCCTTTCACACACGCCCCTATCAACATAGTCTGTAATCATGTCCTCCACTTTATGTGCAAGATCCATTGACTCTCGTTCCTCTTCTTGAAACTGCTCTTCCTCCTCTTCAGACCGGAAGTGGGTTATGTCATTGATAATTTTGTATTTCCGTCTCAAAGTTTTTATATATTCCTTATTTGACTGTCTTTGGTCTTCACTTGGTGGTGGGTCGCTTGTTAATGGTACTTTGCCAGGAGGCTTTTCAAATCCAGTTGGCTTTGGCATGTGCACAGCATTGGCCATGGGCTGCTGACAATACCCAGTCGAAAACTCCGGACTATACCGGGGATTGATGGAATATGGCACACCTGGTGAATAATACCCTGGTGCTTGAGCTGGCCATGGATTATACACGGGACAGTATGGTGGATACCCATAAGTTTGTTGTGGGTTGAAGCCATACCTGGGAGTTTGACCTGGTAGGTTGTGACCTTGATTAGTACTGGACATCTCAATTGAACCCGACCCTAAATAAATCAGGCGTAACAGGCTTATCAATTAATTTATTCCAGTCTGACCAATCAAGCGGCACGGTATGTAAATACCCAATTCCAAGCGTTTCAGAGTATGATTGGCAAATCAATTGATTAGTGCACTAGCATTAGTGCAATACTACAAGTGATTTGCCCTCTAAACTTCTGAAAACTTTGTAGGTACCTTTTATTTAATTTATCTCAATTTAAACCAATACACAAAGAAAAAACAATTGAATATTCCAACAAGCAATCTGAGCAGCTATCTTATGAATAAATAATATATAATGCAATTTCGACAGGAATGACTGAACACAAACCGAGGTTCCAACAAATCATTCCCAGCAAATCTGCATAAGGAAAATACACAACACGGCTCAGAAAACTTAAGCAATATTCCTAAGAGAACAAAAATAATGGAAATAAATATACCTATTCTGACACACTAAACATGACAATTACTGCACAGAGAATACATAACTTATACTATTTAATACCAAGCAATTAATTTAATACTGTGCAAATGTGTATCAGAAATTCACAAAAATTAATACATATACATCAGGGTCTCCAAAGTAAATTTAACTTGTACAGAGAACCTGATCACAGTGACAAAAATATATGAAACAAAAAACCAATTACATTTAGGTTAATCAGCTCTAAAAGTAAACATAACTTATATTGGCAAGCTGATTGCAAAACTACTGGTAGATACTGGTTGAATCGATGTGTATCAATTTAACTACAAGATATAGGCTGGCTTAATCCAGTCCGTTTCTTATGAAAAGAGTAATCTCCCTGGAAGAACGGCTGGATTATGTAAGAAATTAAGGTATTGAACGGTTATGCCCGCATCAATTTCTAAATTTGAAGTTGATCATTGAATGAACAAGAAATATAGATTCTGTTAACACAATGAAATATTTTTCAGCCAGCGAGTTATGGAAATATAGAACTTAATAGAAGAAGTTGTATATATGGGAATTATGAACCAATTCAGAAATATATGGAAAATGCCTACTCAGAATACTACAAAAATATAACTTTATCTGATAGGCTACACACAAATAATTAATTCATTTATCAAAAATAACCACATACAAAATAATAATGAAAAGCATGCATATATCATAGATGTGTATATAATTTTAATATTGAAAAATAAATCAGGGTCTCATAAGTTAATAAACTTATGCAGAGAAACTGATCACATTGACATTAGAAATATAATAAATCAGTGTCTCTAAAGTAAATATAACTTATACAGAGAAACTAATCACAATGACATGAAAATATATAAATAAATGCAAAACTACAATAAATTATTACCCAAATTTGAATTAAACGAGAAAACTCGCTTTAATTTATCAAAAGATCTGACTCAAATGTCAAAAGATGTGGAACTCTAAGTTGAGCTGACAGAGCTGTGTCTTATAATTGTGAAATGTCCATTATGAAATCTGACATTTGACATCAGCTGGAACAAGTAGTTTCATACTGATTTTACAAGAATTTCCTTTCAGTTCAGTACTGGTTGAGCTGGTTTAATTAATGTTTATACTGGAAGCTGTTCAATTTAGTATATGAGCTGTTGAAGTTGATCAAATTACTGTCAAATTTTAACTCCGGATATGTTGATATCTGCATAAGGATGAACATGTAATTTTCAGGCTGCTTGGTTATCCATATTCAAATTAAACGAGTGGCTCGCGTTAATCTATTAAAAGTCAAGAGCATGAAAATCATGTTGAGTCAACATTGAGAAATGTTGATGTCCAATTTAAACTCAGATATCTGACATCAAGTTGAACAAGCTATTTCAGGCTGCTTTCAAAGTTTGTCAAGAATTTTATTTCAGTTGAATCGTGGTTGAGCTGATATCATGAAAATTGTCCAATTTGTTGGGAACTGCCAAATGTTATATTTTCACCACTGGTATTTCACTGGTATGGCATCTAAATTGGTTTGATGGGTGGAACAGAACTATTTAGTTGGTTGTGACTTGTATTCATGTTGATTATTGATGAGTTGTGGCATGTTCAAATCAGTTGGCAGATTGAACTACATTGTGATTGACATTTTGTGTGAAAATTAGGTAAGTTTATCTGACCGTAATTCTGTTGACACTGGGCAGCGAAGTTGTCGATTACACTCTCCTCTCTCCCCTGTCTTCAAAAACTGGCCAGCTAGCTGTGGTGAAGAATTGATGTCCGGAGACTGTATTCTACGTGTGGTCTATTTTTAGACCACCGCGGTGATTTTGAAGCAAACTGACGCACAATTTGCCACAAATGTCGAAATTAGACATTTCAACATGTTGTCAGCAATGTCCCTCAGTTAGAATAAGAAGAATATATATTCAGCAGCACAAACACACAGTCGAACACTGAATATATAAATATCAGGAACGGAAAAACATGACGAAAATGGCAGAAATTCACAAGTCATTTTTACGAAAGTTTTTCACATCAAAATAAACTTCTCCGCGTGGATCCGTGGTTACCTCGTCGCCAATAAAGCAGAACAGGACATTGTATTGTCTATAACATGGTTTATTATAATAGCAAGATGTCACAATGCATGATAACACAAGATGTCAGCCAAATACGTGTGGTCTTGTTCGTGGTCAGTTCTGTTCTGTTCTTCTCGATAGCTGGGAGTGACGTCACATCCTCGGGTGCACTCGTACCGGATAACCGGTACTCTTCGGGACCTAAAACCGCTACATAACGTTACGACCGTGTTGGAGTAACGCGGTCGTAACGTTACTCCAACGCGGTCGGGAGGGCCATTACTTTTGAGAAGGTGTGTAGGCCCTCGGGCTGTTAATCATTCCTGTCGGGCCGTTACTGAACCATAACGCCCTTGAAAATCATGTTATTGCTTCATTAATACTGTAGCTCAATCGAGCTATGATAATGATAGACCACTATGATATGTGCCCGAACAGTAGGTTAGCAATCATTAGACACGTGTACACGTGACGTAGCCGTGGGCTGTATAAAAGTTAAAACTTAAAAAGTGTCTCTGATTTTATTTTTCATTTCAGTAAATATACTCCCGTCACGTTCTTATAAGTCATAGCACACTCATTTTTTCTTGTATTGCTCATTACTTTTTGTTGTTAATAACTGTCAGTCTGTCATTGGTTTTATGTACTGGTTCTGTAGGACTCAGCAATAATTTACTTGTAATGTTTTTACACGCAACTTCACATGCGGGCGGCCATTTTGAGGAAACTCGCGAATACACTTCCAGTGACACACTAAAAAGTGTTAGCCGAGGCCGAGGACGGCTCCAAATTCAATATTGTTTATAAGATTATTACCAACACATATAAAGGACCATTCGGCAAACCTCGTCAGATTCCGTCACCGTTCCGGTGCCCGCAGGGGTCACAGGTCGAGGAGTTCAGAATGATAAAGGACATAACAGAAGGACATTTACATCAATACATGTATACAATCAAGTACATAGATAAACAAAGTGTAGGTTAGAATATTCACGAGTTGCCTAAAATAGCTTTTTAATTAGAGGTTTGGTGGAGCTTACTGATAGTAAATAGTTATTTGCCAATATGTGGTTATAATCTGATAATATCACAAGAGCGGGTTTCAGTTCGCAAGCTCATTCCTTTTTTTTTATACATTTTGTAAACATTTTTTATACATTAATGCAGTGATCATTGCTAAAGAATTAAATAATTTCTTTTGCAATATAGCATCTAATCTTCTGAATAAACTCCCAAAGGCTCCTGGTATCTTCAACAACTTGACTCTTGTTAACTACTATAGAAGCAAAGTAGATCCCATCAACAAACTTAAACTCCATGTTGTTGATGAGAATACAGGAGAAGTCGGCCCCGCGCGAAGTCGGCCCCATACGAAGACGGCCCCACGCGAAGTCGGCCCCAGAGAAGTCGGCCCCATCCATTAGAAGGGATTAAATCGGCATAATTTTATCGAGACATACTAGAAAGTCTGTGCTCATCCAAAGCCACGGGCCCCGATGGGATACCGGCAAGATTTTTGAAGGATGGTGCTGCTGTTTTAACATCTCCACTCACCCATATAGTGAATCTTTCTATTCACAATGGGCATGTCACAGAAGAGGTCAAAAGAGCTAGGGTCGTACCAATCTATAAGAAGGGGGAGAAGACACAGCCTGGAAATTACAGACCTGTCTCCGTACTGAATTTAGCCTAAAAAATAATAGAAAGAATTGTATACAAACAACTTGAGGAATATTTACAAAAACAAAATTTATTATATGGCTACCAATCTGGTTTTAGGTCAGGGTTTTCAACAGACACATGTCTGTTATACCTCACAGATAAAATTCGTAGTGAGATGGACAAGGGTACGTAGCCTTACAGGTATGGTCCTGATAGACCTTCAAAAGGCTTTTGATACAGTGGATCCTGACATTTTATTGCAAAAACTTAAGGTTATCGGTTTGGATGAAAGCGCACTTCTTTGGTTTCACAGCTACCTGAATGGGAGATCCCAAGCTGTTGATGTAAATGGTACATTATCCGATTTTGAAGATATTTCCTGTGGCGTACGCCAGGGGTACATTTTAGGTCCTCTACTGTTTTTACTGTATGTTAACGATGCTTACATGGCTGTGTCTTGCCAACTCCTCTTATATGCAGATGACTCTGCCCTTATTGTCTCTGGATCTGATGTGCACATCATTGAACAAACTCTCAGCGTAGAACTGAGCAAACTGAGCGCTTGGCTGGTGGATAATAAACTATCTTTACACCTGGAAAAACAGAATCAATTCTTTTCCGATCACCACATAAATTGAAAAATAAATCCTAGCTGAGTGTTTGCTGTGATGGCGTGACCATCAGATCCAGTGACTCCGTAACATATCTCGGGGCCATTTTAGACCACCATCTTAATGGTGAGCTAATGGCAGCACACATATTGCAGAAGGCAAACTCTAAGTTGAAATTCTTGTACAGAAAGGCATCTTACCTGAACCAATACTGCAAAAGAACTCTATCCTTGGCCCTCATTCAATGTCATTTTGACTATAGTTCAAGCTTTTGGTACACTAGTCTAACGCAGAGAACAAAGATCCGATTACAAGCAACACAGAATAGGCTAGTAAGATACATTTTAGATCTAAATTGTAGGACACATATTGGCTATTCTGAATTTCTAAAAGTAAATTGGCTGCCGGTATGTGAAAGAGTTAACTTTAGGAAATTGACAATGGTTATGAAGATCTCAGATAAGCAAGCCCCAGTATATTTTAATGAACATTTCAAACGATCAAATAAAGAAGGGGATATAAATGTTTCGGATAATGAGGCTGATCGATCTGAAACCCGGTCAGGTAAACTGAAATTCATCCTCCATCATGTAAGTTGTTATGGGAAAAAGTCTTTTTTCTACACAGGAATAAGACTCTGGAATAGACTTGACAAAACTGTACATCTACCCATTGACATCAAGTACCGGAAATTTTGCATAAAAAACATCTCTTATCTAAACTGAAGGACCGAGAGGAAGATCCCTGAATTGAATTGAAACTGTGACAAAAATTTTGCCAATCAATTACTGATCTCTGTCAGTATTAATAGACCCGGTGAGTGGGACGATTGGCAGACTTGTTATGTAAAATGGATCTGCCAGGCGTCTCATCCAACTGGTCGGCGAAAAGAACATTTCTTTTAAAATAAACATATTCACAATCATAAGATTACTTGTAAATGTACGCACTTATGATGATAAATTATATTATCCATATTGATGATGGCATTATCAATGTATAATATAATGTCATTACCATTATTTTTTAGTATTAAAATGGAGAATTTCTTAGTAACTATATTGTCTGCCTCGTGGCCGGTAGCATATCAGGGGACCACAATGGAATTAAGCCTTCGAGTGTTTTTTGTGCCATCCCCGATATCTAGCCGTGCATGTACTCTACGATTTTTCAAAATTTCAGCCATCATACCATTGGTATTCACTTTGACTTCTTTACAGCCTCATTTTTGCTTCAAAATTTGTGATTTCTTATATAGCCTAACAACTGAAATTATGTTAAAAACTCCTTTTTATTTGCTTGTAATACATTATATTTGTAACCTGTTAAAACAATATACATGTATGTCTTTATATCAAAAATAAATCAATCAATCAATCAATCCCATCATACAAATTTTCTTTATGAATGTGTCGATTTTTCATTTGGACTTAATATGAAATTAACTTTTTCATCATCGCTATAGTCAATAAATTCTGGAATATTGGACAGAATTTTCTCAAGCATTATCTTTCTCACAGGGTTAAGGGGCTTACAGTCTATAATAAAATGCTTTTCGTCCTCCACTCCATTCTTACAAATAGGACAAATTCGGTCGTTTAGTTCAAGTTTTGGTCTGCACTTTTCAATTAATAACTGACTGTCACTAATCCTAATCTTGGTGTAAGTAGTTATTACTTCAATATCTAAGCCAGCTAATAGGTAATTTTCAAATTGAAACAAATTTTTCAGTTTTTTATAAAACCTTAATTTATTGCCGTTGGGTTTATTCTCATCGTTAAATAGTTGTTGTTTCCAAAACTAGGTAAACCTGATTTGTAATTTCTTTTCCACCTCTCGAGATACTCCCCTGATATTATAGTCATCCCTATGTTTAACCGTTTCACTACCTACGTCTACTTTTTCCAGAATTATTTTTATTTGATCACAAAAGCCCATCTCAAGTTTCTGATTTTCCAAATAAGCCTTGTATACTAATGACTCAGGGTTAGATTGAACCAAATGGTTGTGATAGTTTAAACTGTTCTTTATTCCAGAAATGTAGACGGGGAATATTCCTAATTCTCCAAAACAAGCCATGTTGGTGGCAGATCTATTAACACCAAGAACAAATTTCATGAATTTCATTTGACTTTTATCTGGGAGAAATGTACGGTACTTGATCTAGTCTCAAATTCAGATGCTCTCCGAACAATATGGTCTGGAGTGGTCAGCTCCCCGCCATATAAGGATATGGGTTTAACACAACTATGGTACAGTTTTAATAATGGCATAATGTTTTTCTTAGTCCCATAGAATTTACTTCTTATACAAAATTAGGCTTTTGTGGCTTTCTTATCTAAGTATCCAAGCGCAGCCGACAACACACCTGGTGGTTTAAAGATGAAGCCGAGATATTTATATTCATTCACATTCTCTATATTTTGGTTATTAATTTGAAAATTCATATTTTTTAATAGCTTACCAGATTTATTAAAAACCATGCGTTTAGATTTATTAATATTAATGGTGAGATCCCACATCTTACAGAAGTCTTGTAGTTTATTGAGTGAGGATTGAAGTCCTTCTTTGGATGTCATCTGCATAAAGAAGACACGAGAGCTTTTTAGAACGACTCCAAATCAAAGGTGCAAGCTGGTGCTTTTTTAAGGCATTGACATTGTCCTTGTTTCTCAATGTATATGAATGCAATTTGGTATATACTTTAGTCCGGCCGCCAGGTCACGGATGCGTGTTTTGGCGTATAAAGTTTTTTTCTCTGCGGATTTTGTAAATTCAGGTATTCGACATCAAGATTTTATCGGCTGGCCATCTGTCAGCCTTGAGCAATTTTTTTTTTGGCGCCCTAAAAAGTATACCCCCCCCCCCAATTTTTTCCCAGACGTAAAACCAGTTACTTGGAATTTGTTGCAAATTCACATGACTAATCTAGTAAAATGTATATATTTTCATGAAGCTAAGACATAATGACACTATTTTGGGCCAAAATTGAAACTCACCACCCAAGATGGCCACCAAAATGGCCGCCGGAAGTTGAAAATATGACATTTTTTCACAAATATCTTCTAGATCAGTTCATGCTGTCTAGAACTGGTTGAGTAATATGACTTTATTTTGTATTTTGTATATTAACTGACCATTGGAGCGATTAAATGTGCAATTATTGGGGTCCTATCCGCTTGTGATCCCTCAAAAATTCGATTTTACAGAACGCGTTATGTCATATTTTCAAATTCCAGCGGCCATTTTGGTGGCCATCTTGGATGGTGAGTTTCAATTTTGTCCCAAACTAGTGTCATTATGTCTTAGCTTCATGAAAATATTACATTTTACTAGATTAGTCATGTGAATTTGCAACAAATTGAGCCTCAGTGTTGTTGCATTTCGGCCGCGGTGGCAACGCTAACCGCACCGTGGTTAAGTGGACACTTGTTTTGTCCAGTAGGGTATGGTTGTGTGTATACTGTACGAGTGAACCCGGTGTGCCTGTATGGGCATAACTTTGAGACGGAACTGAGATGAACGATAATATGTGACTCTTCTGGTCCATTATGATAAACAAATATCAACTGGATACATGATGGATGCCAAGATGGTAGCCAGGGAGTTACTCTATGATCATAGGTGAGGTGAATAGGTATACGTGGAGTTAGTGTATGTCATGAATGATGTGAATATGTATACAATGAGTGACTATATGGTTATGAGTGTGTTGTCCATAGTGAGATGTATATGTATACAGGGATAGGTCATGGTCAGGTGTGTGGTGAATCGGTATGAATGGGGTTGACTGTATGGTGTACCCCGCTCGACAAAACAAGTGTCCATTGGCACCGCGGTGTATTTGCCGTTCGGTCGCGGTGTCAGCGTTTGTAACTGCGGTTGAGCACTGCGGCCGAAAGCAAGTTCACTGCGGCCGAACGGAAAGTACACCATGGCCGAAAGGCAACTACAACGCGGCCGAATGGCATGTGCACCGTGGTTAGATTTTGGTTTGTATCATCTTTTTTCAGTTTAATGAACGTACACCGCAGCAACTACACCATGGCCGAATGGCAAGTACACTGCGGCCCAACTGTAGTTAGCCGGTTGAGCCTCAGTGTTGTTGCATTTCGGCCGCGGTGGCAACGCTAACCGCACCGTGGTTAAGTGGACACTTGTTTTGTCCAGTAGGGTATGGTTGTGTGTATACTGTACGGGTGAACCCGGTGTGCCTGTATGGACATTGATGTGGTGTATGGATATAGCTACATGGTCATGGGTGGGATGTACATGTGTTTATGTATGATCACGGATGGGGTGTGTGGATAAATAGTGAGTGATTTTATGGCTACGGGTAATGTGTATGGTATACATATTCACCTCACCATTGGCCATGTCACTCACTGTATCCCTATTTGTCACACCATAGCCGAATAGCCACTCAAGATATACTAATACACCCCAGCCATGTCAGTATAGTCACTCCATGTGTGCATATGCACATCATACATGGCCATATAGCCACTCGCTATATACACATACACATCGCACATGACCATATAGCAACACCATTGTATACCCGCATAACCTACACATGACCATACCGCCACGAGCCGCCAAGCAGGAACACCAGGTATGCTAACACACCTGACACATGACCATTTAGTCATTCCCGGCATAGATATTCATTACATTGATGTCACTCCTTGTATACCTACTCATTTCACCATTGACCATACAGTCACTACCTGTATACATATTCCACATAGTCATATACATGTAACCACTCGATATATACATATGCTTCAATTCCCTTCAACATAAATACACAGCAATCAGTATCGACGAGAATAGATTCGTTGGTGTCCAGTTGATATTGGACAAACACATTCTGACAATTATTCAAGTCTACCTCCCTAACACAAATCACGGAGATGACTATTTTAGTGAATGCCTCGAATCTTTAGTGGAACTATGTGCGATGTACTCTGCAGAAGGAAGTGTGATAATAAGGGGGGACTTTAACGCTCACATACCGAAAGGGTCGTTAAACACTGCGCCCATTGATCTCAATGATCGTTCCGAATTATTTCTTCAGTTTTTGGATAATTGTGAACTGATTTCCACAACAGCAAGCAACGCGTGCGGCGATAATGAATTCTCTCACATACCATATTGTTTAACAAACAAGCCCTCTGTCATTGATCATATTTTGGTGTCTTCACGTGATAGAGACTTAATACAAAATAGCTGGATTCTGTCTGACAATGCAATCAATACTTCGAATCATATGCCAGTAACATGCAAGATGACACTCCCGGACATTTCTAATAATATTCAGCCAACGCAAACAAAAATAGCTTACTTGTGGAGCCGTATGGACACAATTTTGTATAAAAACACTTTGGATGTGAGATGCGCTGATCTGTGTAATCGCGTGATCCATTCCAAGCACGATATCGCATTTTTCTATGACGACATTGTAGACGCATTGCATGCAGCTGCATCTTCTGCCGTTCCAGATAGATCTACACGACAACACAGAAAGCCCTATTGGAATTCCGAACTAGATAATCTTAAACAACACTCAATTTCCATGTATCGTGCGTGGTCAGAAGACGGCAAGCCACGTAGCGCATGCAAACGGACGTATGTGTATCACAAACAAGCAAAGCGTGATTTTAGGCGGGTACATAGGCATGCAGTTCGAAATTACCAAGGAAACTTAAGCTACACACTTGAGTCACATGCAAGAAACAACCATAAGTTATTCTGGCGTTCATTGCGACCACAAAAAGGAGCATCACCGGCAATCTGTTCTGCTATGGAATTCAGCGGTCAGGTCTGTAGAAACCATGCTGACATTCTTTCTGGCTGGGCCGCATATTTCGAAGACATGTACAGTTCCCCAGCACACGAAGACACGTTATTTGAAGCCTATGTAGAGAGGGGAGTATCTTAATGTTTGAAAAGCGGGCATAAAACATGTCCTTTGTTTGGAATTCCCATAACTTCGGCTGAAATTGAAAATGTTATAAGGAAACTAAAATCTGGCAATTATAGGCCATCGGCGGGATTAACGCTCACGAACTGTAGAGTTTGGGACATTTGATGTATTTGTTGATGTTATGAAAAGTGGATGGATTTTAATTGATAACATTATTTAATCACAATGCATAAAATATTATAAACAAATTAAATACACAAAGTACAATACCAAACAAATTTCGGTGATTGCGGCTTATTTGCAATAGAGTTTTTGGTAGAATTTTGTATCACCAGTTAACACCTGTAGGGATGAAACATTATGATCAACACAAATTTCCACCAAAAAAAAGGTACTGATGGGTACGTATCACCTAATCAATTAGCAGATCTATCATAATAATACATATTTGATTCTTATGTCGCTCTCATTACAAATTCAATTTGGGTTTTTTAATTTGGCCAAATGAATTTTGTTTTACCTTTTTCGAAATCAAAATGGCCATTAATAGGCCTATGACAGCGTGAACCATGGTCTCGGTATCATCTCCAGATTGTCGCCATTGCTTTGTCAACGTTATTTTATATTAGCACGTATTTTATACACGGATAGCGACGGTGACGTGGTCGGTACCTATGCGTTGATACCGAGACCAGTATTTGAATATTAATTCATTCTTGGCGTCCCAGCCCCTTCCGATCACTAAAAAAAATATAACCAAAAATCACCAAATTGATTCTAGTCATATTTCACCAAGAAATTAGCAGAACTGTGCAATATAAGTAAGGCATACAATATTACTTATGAATATCCCAAATAAATGGGACAAAAATTGCCACTTTGTCTCAAAATGGCGCTTTAATTATGGAAAATGCTAGATATTGCCCCAGCGTGCCCTGCAACCACTTACAAGTTGTCTATTTACTCTGACAGCATTATCAAGGTGAAATTTTTGAATTATGGCCATGGTTTTGAAAGGAAATGGACCGAACTTTGAAAAAGAACTAAGAGGGACAATAATATGTGGTTACTCTGGCCCACTATCAATTGATCAACTTAATACAGGGTCAAGATGGCAGCCATGTCCCATGTATTTAGCTCTATTACTCTGATATCACTCTCAGTGTGAATTAGTGTTTACTACTGCATCTCTACTACACACAAACTACCATATATAGAACTTTAAACTTATTATATGAATATTCCACAAGGGAACTACCCGACAATGGGTAATTAAATGGGTTCTATGCGTTATAGGTCAGCATATATGGAGATTCTCTTATAACATTTCCTTCCTGTGCCAAAATCTGTTGCAGTTCAAGGATGGACTGTGCCTCTGTTCTCATCTTACTATTACTATGGCTGAAGGGGTCACTCTCACACAAAACAAGTGCTGAAGGGTACACAGGTTTTGAAAATGTGCTGACGGGTATACAGGTTTTGAAATCTCGTTCTAAATGACGTTTAGTTTTCGTATTTGCCATGAATTATGTTAGAGAATAATTGTTTATATATATGTTCCAATGAACATTAACATGAACTGAAAACAAACTGCTGATGGGCGCCAGACTTTCAGAAACACAGTTAAATTAACTGTGTTATAGCCGATCACAAACCCTGTGTACCCTTCGGCACATTTTGAAATCCTGTATACCCTTCAGCACTTTTTTTGGGGTGAGAGTGACCCCTTCAGCATTACTATATATGGTGGCTTAGTGATTCTCAACTAACGCTGAAGGGGTAAACAATTGCTGAATTAAGAGTACACAGGTTTGGAAAATGTGCTGTTCAAAGGGTACACGGGTTTGGAAATTATGTTAGAAATGACGCTATTTAGTTTTTGCGTCTGCAAGAATAATTGTTAAACATTTGCTGATATAGGCACCAGACTTTCAGGAAAACATTTGAAATAACTGCGCCATGCAGTGCCGATAGCCAACCGTGTGTATAATTCAGCACATTTTCGAAACATGTGTATACCCTTCAGCACTGTTGTTGGTGAGAGTGATCGACCCCTTCAGCTCAACTAACACAATGAATGTGGAATATGGAATATGAAGTCAATTCTTTTTCCTGATCATTCCATACTAATATAGAGCAAGAATGAAATTCTCTGTCGATAATGATTGGAATCTTTTTCCCTAGCATTCTAGTATTGGTATCCAGACTATAGAATCCATTAATAGGTGAGGTGCTAGTAGTTGCACATTTGATAACATTAATCGGGCGAATTAAAGGTACTCAATCCGATTCGATGGTCCCCATATCAGCAGATTCCAACTACAACAATTTTTTTTTTAAATGCCGCTTCAGTTATCAGAATCGATTAATTGCCCAAAAATAATGTTAACCACAGTCAACTCTAGTATAAAATTGCTCAAAACGTGTTATTCATCAACATTTTGTTAAACGAAATCAAATATATATACATCCTAAGTCACTTGATTTTAGAGTTATCCATCTTCATCCGCAATTTGATCCGAGATCGTCGTTTTGACTACTTTTTACCAGGCCATGAAAAATTACATATCTCGAGAAATAACAAATTTAAAAAAATCGATATCGGATCACTCTGAGCTTTGATGGATGGATTCCTCGACTCGAATAAAATATGTTTTACCCCCGAAGCCAAATACATATAGTAATCTGGGAGCGTTATTTCGGATTATGCACTTTCAAGTGTTGTATATATCAGCCATGTTCCATCGTCATTGCTTTATGCATGCATCAACTTCTTGTGATGTAAATTTTAATTCTAATAACTTGCATGTGCTGTCAGAATTGAATTGAATAGCTTCTCGTCTCCAAGAAAAATAAAATATATGTATAGAGAAGATTCCAATACCAACATAATGCAAAATGAACAGGGGTTTATGCATAACAATGAACATATAATAGATCTCAATATTTAGTCAAATGAACCGAGGATTGTGTGCACATGTGAGAGGATTCATACAGAAAGTTCATAGCACGGTACAAAACAAATCTGAGCAATCAATGAAAAACAAGACCAATATAAGGACAAATAATTGCATATGATTTAAGTTCTCTGGTATATTAATTTGTTTGCAGTTCAAGCAACCCTCACTATATCAACTCCATAACATTGCATACATTTTATACCGGTATATAAGTTATCAATACTATGCACATATGACACTTTTCTATAAATCAGAGTAGCTCAATTTGTGATATATGCACATGTTGTTACAAAAGGAACGATACTGTATGGATATTTGAGACTGAGAAATTATGAGCTCCACACACTGTCCAAAGCTGTGTTCATGTGATCATCTGTATACGTCCTTTTTCATGACGAATGACTGCAAGCATAATAATAATAATAATAATAATTGTTCTTGTATAGCGCCTATCCCCGTGATGATGGGCCCTAGGCGCTTCACATGATTTGGTTCAAATATATAGAGAGAAAATGCAGTGATATATACAGAATGTACAGAATGTCATCGTTGAAGGTTCAAAATGTCTCGATACCTCCGCTCGAACAAATATGTTTTCAGTGTTGATTTGAATTCTCCGAATGATGGCGATTATCTGATGGGTTGTGGTAAGGAATTCCATGTGAACGGACATGAAACACAAAATGCGCGATCTCCAACAGTTCTCAGGTTGGCGCCTTTTGGTGTTAGTAGGCCTGCGTCCTTCGGTCGAACATTTCTTGTTGGCACATAAGGAGAAATGAGCTCTTTCATGTAAGTAGGGGCGGTTTCTGAATTTTGTAAACGTTTATATCCGAATGTTGCAATTTTGAAAGAAATTCTATCCTGAATAGGCAGCCAATGTAGTTGTGATCTCATGGTGGTTGGACTATTGCCTTTCTTCAACCTAAGCACGATTCTTGCAGCACAGTCTTGCAGACGCTGTATTCGCCGAAGCTGGTAGTCTGGGGCTCGGAACAACAGTGCATTGTAATAGTCCATTCTTGTAAGAACAAAAGATACTGTCAGTCTTTTCGCTGCTTCGGTGGTGAGGTATTGTCTAATTCGTCCTAGTCGGCGGAGTTCAATAAATATGGACTGACAGAGAGAGTCTATTTGTTTCGTCATGGAGAGAGTCGTTTCCAATTTTAAACCGGAGTTTTCCTTCAAAAGTTTCTTAAAAATTGATTCAGAGCAATATACAATGTTGCATTTCAATATCATGATCTGGCAGAATATAATGTAATTGCTTTCTTTTAGGCTGCTAATAAATTTATAGTAGCCACATGTTATGGTCCTCCTTATATTTGATACACAGAGTTCTGTCCATTTTCATCAACAACAAGGCCATAATCCCAAGAAGAAGAAAAAAATTGGTATTTGGCTGCCATCTTGACAATCACCCTGTATTATGTTGATCAATTTTGATACTAAAAGGTCAGAATAGCCACAGATTATGTACAGGCTATCTATCAGTCCCGTTTCCAAGTTATGTCAATTTTCTTTCAAAATGGACGAAATCCCAAAAGAAGTTAAAGTTTGCGCAAAATGCCTTACTGCATCCTTAAAATGAATTTGTCATGCCCCATGCATATAAGGTGCCTGGACAACGAGAATACAATATTTTGTTGACAGTTGATTAACTAGTAATATGTTTAATAACCAATTGAGTCACAATTTGCTACCTTTACGGAACAGCAGAGAACAATGTCCAGGAACAATGAGAGAAAAATCCAATAATACCAGGGGGGGGGGGGGTGGATCGGACAAAATTTTCAGACACGTACGTATTTGGCGGTGGGTGGGGGTCCGAAGATACGAAAACCTTAAGTATATCATAGCTGGTGACGACAGGGTATATATGTTCGTATAGCATCCCGGCCATGTAGTCACAGATGAGATAATTTATCCATTCACCTGGCAAATGGCCCGGGGTCTATATATAGATCACCATTCGACACGAAAAGGGACATTTAAACAGCTAGATACAATTAAGTTTCATTTTAATCGCACGCGTCGAAAAAGCTCATTGCAAGATGCGAAGAGTGAAATTATTAGCGGCGGTTTCGGTTGTCTGGGTGTATGATATAGGCCTACAGGTATAGATCCCAACGATCGCCAATCTTAAATTGCGATATATCCTCGCGGGGGCCGACTAATTCTCCAGATACCATCCTAACATATCTATAGGACTATATATATATATATGTTTGCCCTATATTCTCTGAAACTAAATAGTGCAAAGATTCCCAACATGACTATTTTTATCGGCTTTTTTCTAGCACCGCAATTTTTTTTTAGGAGTTAGCACAGTTTTCTGAATTTTAAGACTATGTTTCAAAATGACACATAAAATCAATTGAAATAGTATACATCAGTAAATTTCATGCAAAAACTATGAAAAATAACAAAGTTTTAATTAGTTTTATAGGCCCACTTTAAATCTCCCATAGCAAATGCACGCGGCTCCTCACATGTGGTAATTGTTTGGATACACAACATATCAAGATGCATCATTCTCGCTATCGGCAAAATGTTTTATTACTCTAAATTAATCATGCCACTTTAAGAAAAAGTTCAAGGTCACGAACAAGTGCTCGTAAATACACCGGAAGCGAATAGTATCAATCCGCTGATGTGTAAAATCATCTTTTGAGATTATTGGAGTTAATATAACTATAAAATGTGAAGAAATTATGACAGGCTCTTCAATATTTTCATTATTAATTTTAGTATTTGTCAAATAATTTACGTAAATGTACGCTGATTGGGAACTATATACCGCCCATAGATGTCATCGGAAGTGTTCTTAGGTCAAAAAGCAACAGGGATGCCATTTTCTACAAAAAAGATTCCGAGGAAAAAACAATTTTGATGAATTTATAGACGTAAATTGCCAATAAAAATGTCAAAATGTCGCCCATCAACAAAGATAATACCTGCGACATGTGCATGGACCATACTACTGGGTTGCACGGCTCTTTACTTCGTGTTTATGTATGTATTCATAACAAATGCCATCAACGATAAAAATACAGGCCGCGGCTTATTTTAGATTCTGTTTACTTTGTTACGTTTGTATACGGTCATTACTATCAAAATTTTCACATTATGCATTCAACAGTTATTTGTATGGAAATCGTTATTTTGTATTTTTGGTTTCAGTAGTTCGGCCATACATCTGAAACGAGCTATATACCTTGTTTTGTCTATCAATATCCAGGCCTTTAGATTAGCCTAATTTGGGGACATTTAGGGAAACTGCGGGGGTGGGTTCAGAAGGGGGGGGGGGGTGGGTACCCCCTTATGACTATAGGGGGGTCCAGGGGTTCCCCACGTGGAGAATTTTAAAAAAAAGTAAGCCTAAAATGGGGTCTATCTGGTTGGTTCTGAAGCATTCAGCAAGTTATATTACCCTTATATTTTCAAGTTTTGTAAGTAACAATCTGATATTTATTGACCACTTGGCAATATTGGATCATTTGACATCAACAAAGCCATTTTATAGATGTATGGTGCTTGAAATTTCTCCAAGCAGTCCACCAACATACTGATCATGGCCATGGGTATTACCAATTAAAATTTAATTTAATGTGAACTTGAAAAAAGTTAGAAAGTTGATATGTTGTGGTCAAATGAAGCAATATAGTAATAGTATATACACACACAAACAGGTCATAAAAAGGGTGAAAATATTTAATGAAAATTTAAATCCAGAATGTACAAATAGGCTCATCAACAAACAGAAATATTATATTAAGTTACAGTTGCCAAAACTGACTGTAATCTGTATATCTTATCTAAAAGTCATTACACAATTACTTAGATCAAGTTGATCATAAACACTGTGTGTGTTGAGCAACAGAATCAGTATTTCCTTTATTTTGAACTAATAACAAGTAACTACTATAACTACTAAACTAAAGCCCACCGCACACGCCACAACATTGTTGCGCAACAATGTTGCGCAACAATGTTGTGGCGTGTTGTGGCGTGTGCGGTACCGCGTTTTTTGTTGCAGGCAAGCCTGCAACAATGTTGCGAACGATCAAATTATTTTGATTTTGTTGCTTGTTGTTGCTTGTTGCAGCCAATGGATGGACAGCGTCAAATCACATGGCTGAATGGCATCACGTGAGGACTAAACTTTTACAAGAAAATGGCGGCCTCCAGTCAGAGTCAGACTACGAAAATAATAACTGTTGACATTGTCAACACAACTCCGGATTTTATCTGGACTGGGGAAGGAGAAGAGTCAAAATGATAATCGCTATAGCCAGCGCATTTTGTTTGCGCTTTTTTTTGTTGACAGGCGCCATTGTATCTACAACATAATCTTCTCTGAAGTTCTCACGCGAATTCAGTCGTCACGTGACCAATTGTTGCACAACATTTTACCATTTGCGGTCATTCGCAACAATTTCGTACAACATTTGTTGTGTCGTTTGTTGTAGCGTGTGCGGACGCTTATAACAATGTTGTATAACCACATACAACAATGTTGCGCAACAATGTTGTGGTGTGTGCGCCCGGCTTAAGCAAAACTGATGTTTTAAAGGGGTACTGGACACTAAATATTGCCATTTATTTGATGGGACTAGGCTTGCCACGATTATTTGATTAATCGACTAACCTTCGACAGGTGCGGTAGTCGACGGTTATTTACTTTCGTCGACTAATCGCCAGAGGGGGGGGTGGGTATGGTTGTGTAACTTGTGTATGTAAGCAGTACTTTTCATTGATGTCATGTCTGGAAGTAACTGTTAACTGCGTATGCAGCACAATTCCGTTGCGGTGTCCTCTGCCTTTGATGTTGCTGCCGACGTTTGGCGGTCATCTTCAAAGAATTATGTGTGCGACATCGAAATGTTAATTATGTTTATATTGTTTAACTGTGAATATTAATTTACTATTAGTGCTACTGTGCTAGATACATTTCCGAAGCGGTTGCCGGTTTCGTATATAATATAAACTATTAATTTGTTTCATTTTTATTTCTTGCAATTCTTTATTGAAAATGTCCAGGTTATACACGGCAATAATTGTGACTGCATCCCCGTCCCCCCATGGTCCCCCACAAAAGCTCAAATATCTCCCACTGTCTACCTATGTCCTCGTTAACTTCATTGTAAGTGCACATCTTTCGCCGCAATTTTACCAATTAATGTGATGCACGTGACCTGCCAAAATACGTAATGGCGGCTTGGGAGTCGCGATCGAGATTAGCTTTACTTCGTGCAATTTTGCACAGTTACTGTCACGTCGTGTATGCAGTTTGCTCTAACTTTGCCAGAAACATCGGAAATATGGGCACTTGGCAGAACTTAATAGTAAGGGCCTGTTAAAAACTACATCGGGACGAATGAGACTATGAGGGCATGAGTATTCCTTGTTGTATACGAAATAAAACAGTGTAAAACACGGAGCTACATGTATGACAGTTTATAACTGTCTTCAAAATGGATGTAAAGAAGTCATCGTAATTTCGCATTTATCAATTGTTTACCTGGATGTAATACAGGGCGCATATATTACCGATTAATCGACTAACCGTCGATTATAGCTGTCGATTATGAAAACTCATAGTCGTGGCAACCCTAGATGGGACCATCTCATATTATACCCAACAAGATTTATACAGCCAACAAATGAATAAATTGAGCAATGAATGAGTGCCATATACACTCATGTGCTTTAAGAATAACTCATTTTCATTAAAATTATCTTGTTGTTTCCATTTTTTTCAAAGAGCATCTGTATGAGTGTATTTTGCAATCATCCATGGCACAAATTTATCCATATGTTGCATACATTCTGTCAGATATAATATGAGATCGTCCCATAATGATAAATCATAAAAATTAAAATGCCCAAATTTAGTGTTCATAATGACTTCATTACCCATTACTAGTAATGTTTCACTGTAACTAATGTAACTTAATATGTCTGTTTTTGTTGAAGTCCTTGTCAAATATATTTATAATTTCATTGATGGATGTGTTGTCCAAAGGGAGTGGAACATGTGTATTCTAATTAGTTTATCAAGAGTCTCATCTTTTGTCGATCCCTGTTGTTTTCCCAGTAACAACTGAATTTGGCTGAAACCTCTCTCGGAAATGGCATTAGAGCAGGCCTTTATATTGGTCTAATTTGGGGATATTGGACACGGCGTGCCGACCATGGTTAGTCACGTCGTGAGAAAAATTTGAAATCTAAAACCGTGAAATGCAATATCTTGGCTTCTAACAGGACATATATCTCACTAGAATGAGATATATTTCCATCCTGTATTAGTTTAATTGAAGTTTTATTACATTTCTGATTTTTTTTTTTTAATTTGGGGACATCGTTAAACGCCATGAATTTGGGGTAATTTAAAGGCCTGCAATATCATACTTCATTAAGTTCATAGCGGATGATACTAGCCCGATTGAGGCTGATCTACATTGTTAATGTGATATACATGCCTCTGTCGATTTTGGGCACTAACACGAAAAAGCGCGATAGTCAGTTCTGGCAAATGTGAATCCAACTATATATTCTACTCTTGAGATGGCTGTTTTTCAAATTAGGTCACCCTATGCCTATTATCCGGTCACTTTCAACCAAATCGAAGTGTTGCAATTTATCAACTCAGCAATTTCAATTTTGTGTGGAAACTTACTAGTACTAAGACGGGGGTGAACGTAAATATCCTGGGGACTATTTTCTGTGAAAACTTGAACTAAATCACTAGTTTGTAAAACAAAGATATACAGCTATGCTCTAATTAATCGACCCTCCTTAACAAGGTTGACATGCGGTAGTACCGCGGTGGAATACCACGATCAGGTGGTTAGCCGCGGCACTGAAACCGCAAAATGTCGTGGTTGAGTTTTGAGTACCGCTGTGACATGCAGAAGCGCAATTCACGACTGCGGTTGTCTTTACGCGGTAATGAATTTCATGACTAATAACTTCTTGACTGGATGAGCCGGCGATGGAAAACTGCAGTGTTATGTGGACCAAATCAGGATTTAACTATAATAAAACAGACCTCAAAATTAGCCACGGCAATCAGCACTGCCATAGTAATAAATGTGGTGAATCACTGGTGATAACCTTTTGTTATAATGCTGTGGTACGGTTGTATTTGTAAGTAATATACAGTAATCGTGTAACTAACGGGACATCGTAATTTCGGTACCAGTTACACAACTCTCAAATGTTGAATTCGTTAGTGATATACATTGCAGAAATGCAAGTAACATCATATATATAATTATCCACCGCGCACTACCTCTTTTGCCAACATAAAGCCTGACTAATAAACGTTACGTTTATTACATCAGTGTAGCTTTATTACATGTAGGTCAACGTAGCTTTATTAGGTTAGTACTACTTTCATGACGTCATAGCATATGTAAATTGCGCAGGTAACTAGAGACGTCAACCGACCTCAATGACATTGTGATTTTGGGACATTTTTAGTCCATAATTCACAGCAGTTGATACAAAATTCGTTTACAGATATGTGTTTTCGCTCTAAAACATCTATAAACCATTAGTACAAGGCCAGCTTAGAATAACTATTAAAAAAAAAAAAACACATTTTTTTCGCTCTACTAGTAGGCTGCACTCCGGTTTTTGCACGTCATGAATGCTAATTAGTTTGCTTGACCTAATAAATGTAAGGGCGTCATCAAAGAAACGAATGTAAAACTGAGGAAAATGACAGATTTACTTCACAAAAGGCAAGTTTTGTGCGATGGATAAATAAAATATGTAGCTAATGTTGTCGCTTAAACTGTTTATGTCCGCTCAGGGATTTGGCATCTATTGGACTCGGCAGAGCCTCGCCCAATAGAATCTCAAATCCCCCTCACGGACATAAACAGTTTAATTGACAACACTAGCTACATATTCTACATTTATATATACATGTATACATGGTTGGAAACTAAAGAAGTTATGCCTAGGTGTTATTAATACATACTAGTAAGTGAGCTGACTCGATCGCCATTTTCAAAATTCAAAACATGACATTCATGAATGATTTAGTATGTTGTAATTAAATTCTCTATTATATTATACTAGCAGGTTAGCCCGCCACCGGCGGCTTGTCAGAAACATGACATTTTTTTTAATTTTTTTTAATTTTTAGCTCCACGCGTTTCAATAAGAAAAATTTGTACCCGGTAGCTCCACCCGTTTCCGAGATCTGGTCTGCGCATGCGCGAAGCTGGCGTCGCACAGGCTCGGCGACCCGATAAAATTTGTACCCGGCGCAAGATACATTCACATAGCAAATTTCAAGTCGATAGCTCCACCCGCTTCCGAGATCTCGTCTGCGCATGCGCTGCACGGGCGTCGCACGGGCTCGCCAATACGACAACGACCACCGCCTGGTCAAACTACACACACGTAACAAGTTTCGTCCCGATCGGTCGAGAATCGTAGATTTGTATGAAGTACACACACACACACACACAAACATAAATATATAAGAGAGATATGTAAATTAGATAGATTGTATCAAAATATATAGGAGAGATATGTAAATGATCTACACACCATTACTGGTGTTTGTCAAAGTTTAGTGGGGTATATCAATACTCATTCACGATCATATCATTGAGGTCCGGAGGGTGTGGGCTATCTCTCGAATACACGGAGTTCTCAAAATATATAGTATAGATAATTATTTTTATATATCGCAAACAGCGTGATGCTATTACTAAAATCCATAAAAGCTTCAGATTTGATAAAATTTATGTTGAGAGGCATTTACATTCCATATTCCGGTATAGTCGTCATGCAATAAACAACCGAAAATGCACATGGGGCACACCGTGTGTTACAAATGGAAACCCCACAGACAACTGTCGCATGGGGGGATCCCCGGGAATTCCCTCGAGTCACGACCTCTCTAAACATTAACCTATCGATCATATCGCAATTGAAAATGAGGTATCATAGTCAGACAAACTAAGTTAGTTGTACCGACAGCCGTGTATGGCAGGGTAACTTTCGTAACTTTAAAAGACATTTACTTTTGATGTCACGTTTATCCATTTCGAATTTGAAGAAAATGATATTAGAAAGCACACTGTCATTTGAAAATGAATATATCCATGTACACGGGTTTGCGCTATTGCTTCAGTAAATATGGGGACAGGTTGTTGGGGTTTGTATTATGCTCATTTCTGGGCTTTAAAAAACATCATTCCGATGTGACGTCATCCGGTAGAAATTTTAAGTTGCAAACACATGCAGTTAACTATGTCGCAACAATAGATACATCAAAGGGATTATGCAGCAGTCATTATACCCCCCCCCCCCCCCGCAACGAAGTTAGGGGGGTATACTGGAGTCAGCTTGTCTGTCCGTCTGTGGACACAAATTTGTCTGGAGTTTTTCTCAGCTGTTTTTTGATCAATTTCCGTGAAACTTGGCACAGGCATCAACCACCATGGGAACCTGTGCACCTGCGATTATGACATCTGTCCGGCATTTTTTGGTGGAGTTATTTCCCTTTTTTGACTTAGACATTTTTTTGCAACATGCCTAATTTTGTCCGAGCTTTTATTTCTACATTTTTAGGTCAATGTTTTTTAATCTTGGCACTGATATTTAGTACCATGAGAACCTGTGCACCTGCGATTATGATGTCTGTCCGACTTTATTTGTGGAGTTCTTCCCCTTTTTCGACTTGGAACATTTTTTGCAAAATGTATAATTTTGTCCGAGCTTTTATTCCTACATTTTTCGGTCAATAGGTTTAAGATTACGGTTAGGTTTGTGCACCTGCAATGGGAACTGTTATTTTATTATTTTAACTAAATGTTTACTGACATGTGAAACATCTTAGTATTTTAAAAACATGGGGGGTATCCTTAGTCCCATTGGGACAGTCACATCTCTAGTTGAATGTGGTTCTATCATGCACGTGCCCATGCAGTGAGTTAGGTCAAGAACGGGCACTGTTTACAGTACACCGTGACCTACTATCGTTCTTATATATGTCGAGTTCAAATACTATAAATAAATATTTTCGGATAAATATTTTTTTAAACATCTGGGGCAGAGAATAAAATAAAGACACACTGTGAGGTGGTGTTTAGTTCCTTATATCGGATTTTATTATCGCATTGGAGTTGCAAGTAACTTGTGTCGTCATATCTGGAATTGAATTTGCGGATTCTCTGTCTCCTTGGCTTACCTGTTGTTGCGTTTATTCTGCAAAATTCCTCTAAAAACTCGCTATCCAAATATTCTAGCTGGTTTACATACTTTGAAGTATGTCTGATATAGATCCGAGCACATTATCACCTACATGTATTTGCACGTGCCGTACGCCGGTAAGCAGCGACTTCAAAGGAATTGCGCAGGGACGATTTTGTTGGGCCCAATTCCTCCACTTAGGATTCAATCATGATCGTCGGAATGTTCACTTAGAGGTACATTCTTAGTGAAATTAATGTATATAAATTTGAGGGGCATAAATGAGCAATACAGAATGTTCCTTATAAGCTTAGATATGTAGGAAAATTTGTACACATATGTTCAAATGGCCGAGGGTATGTCACAGGATAGGCACCTTTGACCTCAGATGACTACTTAAAGGGGGAGGGGGGTAATAAATTGCATGATCAATAAAGAGCATTTATGATCTGCTCAGAAGATACGTTGAAAAATTTAGTGCACAGAGGTGCATGTAACATGACACAGGGAATGTCATGGGGATAGTTGCTGTTGACATGAAAAAATAATTATCAATAAAGTGCGTTTATTATCAGCTTAGGCGCTGTTTACCTCAGGTGACTAGGGCTGCAACGATACACTATGTCATGATACGATACGTATCACGATACATGACCAACGATACGATACATATCATGATATGCAAAAACCATGTTTTGCGAGGATTTTCTACCTACATTTGTAAATTGCTAAAAAAACATAGTAAATATGGGTTATTTTTGCTTTCAATGACCTAAAATTGTGATATTTGTGTATCGTGATACACTTCACACGATATGATATGCGCATCGTGTGAAAGCGTATCGCAATACATCAAAATCACGATGAATCGTTGCAGCTCTACAGGTGACTAAGCCCAAAAAAAAAAGACCTGTGTTTGCGGTGACCCGCCCACTCCTATTTGGGAGCTCCCAACGGTTTTCATTTTATTCATTTTGCAAAATTAGTCCGCATCCGGTTTTATTTTCGTGCCACCTGATAAATTCCATGCACAAATATGCAAAATCATCTTCCATTTTCTATTAGTTGCAGTCATTAATTTAATTCAATGAGTCATTAGCATAATTAAGTTTATTAACTGTGTAAAGCAATCTCACATCAAACATCCAAAAACGGGAATTTCATCGCAAACTCGAAAATAGGGAACATGAAGCAAGAATAAACGATGTATTTTAGGCTTATGGTTCATGATTGAGCCTATATACGTTTAACTCAATTTGATATGTGAAGGGGTATTGGTTAATAGAATTTAAATGAGTTTGGACATAGATTTTCTCAACATTCTGAAGTTAAATTCGAGTTCTGTTGTTGTGATAGGCAGGCATTAAAAGGTGTAACACTAGTATGGATGCAAACATTGAACATTAGTGGTAGGGTGGTGATTTTTTAAGCAGGTTGAATATTGTTCACATACAGGGAACTCATGCTTTCACACAGCATGCTGTTATGGCATAGCCACTGCAATGGAGTGAACTCTAATTACTCACTTATATCTAGATCATACATATATTAAAGACTATTAATTTGAATATAATAGTTTTAACTACTAGCTACATGACATAACAGCCTTCCTGGCTAATATAACAATAACATGATTTTTGAGGGCGTTATGGTTTATTATTACCACTTTAGAGGGCGTTCTCTAGTAGATTAACAGTATTTTACCCGAACGGTAAAAAGCCATAACGCCCGGCATCAAACCGGATGCGGGCCGTTAACGATATTAACGGCCCGCATCCGGTTTGCGATTTGCTAGAAATCCAATCGAACGCAACCTTATTTCGGATTTCGGAATTTCTGTTAAAACAAGTTTATAGTATATTATTACGAATAAAACTGAAATTTTACTGTAGTAGATGTAAATGATGTAATAACAGACCAACAACAAGTAAGTGTTGCCTAACAAATGGAATAAATTAGATTTCTGACTGAATTTTCGTTAGATATGTCCCTATTTTCGTGGTAAATAATATAATTAGTCACGTGACAATTTGTTTGACAACGAACAGACGACACATGGTTTGAATTGTGATCGTTTTGAAAAAAAGAGTTATTACATGTATTTCATTTGACATATTGTTGCCTACTCACTCATCTATGTTCTAGTTGGGTTTCATTTCAGAAAGTGGTAATAATAGTAATAACTTGATTTTGTCGGGCGTTATGGTTTATTAACGGCCCTCCAGAAATGATTAACAGCCCTCGGGCCATTAAAGGCCCTCGACTTCGTCTCGGGCCTTTAATGAACCCTCGGGCTGTTAATCATTTCTGGAGGGCCGTTAATAAACCATAACGCCCTCCAAAATCAAGTTATTGGTATATTAACGGCCCGGCTGGAATGATTAACAGCCCAAGGGACTATTAGCGGCCCGAGACGAAGTCGAGGGACGCTAATAGGCCCGAGGGCTGTTAATCATTCCAGAGGGCCGTTAATAAACCATAATGCCCGATGAAATCATGTTATTACTATTATTACCACAGTTTTGGACATTTGACCCATTTGAGGATTTAGTGGAATAATGAAGTAGATTAAGAGAGAAATATTTTCAAGAACATTTAAATTTGATATCATTTGACTTGTCAGTTGACACGGACTGACGGAGTCTCGAAAATAGGACAGGGGAAAAACCAGACGAGTAACAACCAATGAGAGGTTGACAGCTAAAATTATCAATGCATACTTACGCTTGATACAATAATTCAATCATATAGCGTGAATTCCAATTATAAAACCACTATAGTGTCGAGGAAATCGGATACATCTTCCGATTATTTTCTTGAAATAAACACGCCAGATCGGAAGTTGAAGGGACGTAACTCTCGCGATAATAAACGAGATCTATAGTTGCCGGGCCGCGGGCCGATATTGAACTAGGCTTCTCATTATCGGCCCGCGGCCCGCTGTTTTGGTAACAATACGCTATTTGGAACGCCCCGAAAAACATTACCAATGGCCTAGAGAACGCCCTATAAAGTGGTAATAATAATATTTAACACAGTTGTTTTTAAATGGACATGGCTCATTCAAGCTTCCAAATGATATGGCTCATTCAAGCTTCCAAATTTTGTCTAAGTAATCTTGGAAGGAAGTATAAGATAGATTGACAAATAAACGAAATATCAACATACTTATAATGGCTACATATCTATTATATGTTTTGGGAAATCTGTGTGTGTGTGTGTGTCTGTCTGTGTGTTCGCGATTGACTCGAAAACGGCCGAGCCAATTTCGATGAAACTTGGTATGTGGGGGTACTTTCGGCCGGGGAGTGGCATGGGCCTATTAATTTGCCCGTGCGACGTGACCTTGACCTCGTGTCATTTCGAGGTCGAACGCCCGAGTATCGCGTGATTTCCATGAAAATTAGTGTCTAGGGATACTTTCGTATGGGGAGTGGCATAAGCCTATTCGTTTGCCCGTGCGATGTGACCTTGACCATGAAATCGGGTCAATTCAAGGTCAAATCGTGAATTGTTATGGGATTTCGACGAAATTTGATACATAGGGTTACTTTTGTCCACTGAGTGTTTTGGACGGGTCGAATCGTGACCCCGACCTGACCTTGACCTTCAAAATGATAAATTCGAGGTCAAATCGGGTAAAACCGGATGGATTTCGACGGGTACTTTTGTCCGGGCAGTGTTTTGGATGGGTCAAATCGTCACCCCACCTGACCTTGACCTTCAAAATGGACAATTCAAGGTCAAATCGCGCAATTCGTCGAAAAGCAGAGGGGAAACAGCCCGGACGAAGTCGGGTCCACCTGCTAGTGCTATATACAATGTAGTATATTTAATGGCTACATAAAAATACTGTCCATGGCCATAGTCATATTCCAGCTGTTTTAAATTTTTCCCACAGAAGTGAAACAATACTCATTATTTCTACCATATCAGGAATAGACTAGCACGGAATGCTCCATTCTGTTCAATGTCTTGCACATGACTGTTTGTTTGGGACCCAAACACCGTGTTTAAAGTTGTATTTCTTTAAATTCATATGACTTCAATAGAAATGTAGATAAAGTATTTGAGCATAGTCGAAAATAAAATGAAAAGCCACCCCCCACCCCTATTTTTTTCTTGCAGGTCACCAGAAACACAGGTATATATTTTTTTGGCCTAATAATTATTTTTAATTAATTGAAGGCAGTCCTCGAAATTAGCCACGGCAATAAGTAATGGCGTGGGAAATTCTGTGTTAATATTTGGAATGTACAATGTAACATGCCACAGCATTAAATTTGCCATGGGACATTTTTCCTGATTTCGAGGGCTATTGAAGGGGCACTAATCACTAATTCTCTGCACGTTTTTCCTGCATGTCATGTTTGTCACCCATCATTTTTGCCGGGCAATCCCCTGGTATAATAATAATTATAATATCCAATATTTTATATATAGAATCATATACTATATACAGTGTATGTAATTTGGAAGCTTTGATCACTAGGTGAGCCTTTTAACCCTTTCTATACTAAATACTCATTGATGAGTAGTTAATCCTCAGGAAATGTTCAGATAGTATAACTTATTATCTGACCATTTCCACCAATGAATAGGATTTTTTCTGCACTTTCTGTTATCTGACGTCTGCTTTAATTTCCTGAACATCTCTACAGATGAACAACATATACCCTTCCAATGTATATATTTAGACCTAATGGGGAATCCATTTAGTAAAGAAAGCATTAATACTTTCTATTTTAGATGTGTCAACCTGAGCGTACAGTACTCCTATGCTATCGCAGCTGCTCAGGGTGTCATTACGGTGGTTGTCCTTGTCAACTTCTCACTGGCGACATTCATGGATCCAGGAAGTTATCCAAAGGGTAAGTACCTAGTGTGTGTTAACATACACTCAGTCATATTGAGTCTATCGGGGTCTCGTTGAAATGTCATAACCTGGAAGCTTGCAGGTTTCCCCCAAATTATGCCACATCTCGTTACTTTAAAGTATTGTTATCCTGATGAATACAACAAAACACTATTGGAAAGCATCCCTATTATGAACAAAATAACCCAAGTCCCATAACTATCATGTAATAAACAAGCTGAAAAATAATTCAATAATACCTCCACCGGTTGTCCAGCTATCTCCGTCGCTAAACATCATATGGCGTCATATCAGTTGACAAACTTAAAAATCGGAGTCGGAGTTAATTGTGTCTACCTATAAGACATCACCAATATTATGTAATCATGGTCATGAGTGGCATTGTTAAAAGCACAAAATCGGCAGCACGTGCTTGTGTAATAGAATAACTATATGACAGCATGTCAGCAACTGAAATTAAGTCTTGTATGTTGTGTAATTTGGGCTGGGCTGAGTCTGTGTGTCCATCCGTGTATATGTCCATCCGATGTCTGTTCATGTCATAACTTGAATAGTAGTCCTCGGATCTCAATGAAATTGTTTGTGGATGTTCACTACTATGGGGACATTCAATAGAGAATTCAATATGTTGTATTCATCTTTTTTTGTCTGGAAGTGTTGGCATTTTGGTCCGTCCGATGTTCAGGCCATAATTTGGTTTTTCGTTCTATAGTTATTTTGTTTATACATATATGAAAATGCTGATTTTTGGGTCCATCAGTCTGAGTATATCACTCATAGGTTATAGATATGCCAACACTGTGCGATATGCCACAAGGGCGTATGCACCTGACGACAGTCCATCTCTTGATTGTCGTCATGGACGTTTTATTACCGGGATATTGAATAGACCGCGTTGCTAGATTGCTAATATTATGATGACAACAGGTCATTTTACCAGCTTTGATCAATTACTTCGACTGCTGCATTGGCAATTAAATTTATTAATTGGTGGCTCTAGAAACTAGCAGTATTAGAAATAATGACCTACTGACAGAAAATAGTCTCTAAAAACTTTTTTCACTGAGCAACATTATTGCCCAGTGGGATTGGTGTTGAATAAGTTATGCCGAAAATCAATGTGATTTCTATCCAATTGCTAGTTACATGTATGAGTACAGCAACTGGTGGGAAGTTTGATAGCGGCCAATCGCTATCAGTATTCACCAATGGAACTTATCCAGGACCTGCACGTTATTATTATACCCCAGTAGGAGGTACGGCGCATATAGACGAGGGCTCTGTCTGTCAGTCCATCCATCCAAACATTTCAGCTTGTAACTCGGGTTTTAATCATCGGAAGTCCTTGGGCATGGTGATAGCACAGGTTGGGGGAAAGGACACCCACATACTACAGGTTTCATCCATTAATTTATACCAGTGTTATGGCCCTTGTTTGACTTGGAAATTTGTGAATTATGTGTCAGAAAGAACATTTTAGCTTGCAACTTGGGCAATGGTCATTGGATTCAGTTGTGCTTTGGTATGGTAATAGCTGACAAAAATCCTAATTGATGAACTTCTCTAGATATGCAATTTAAAATCAGTTTCAGTATTGATGGGATTCCCTCCATTTCCTTGGAGAGTGGCACAGAGTACATGCAATTTCATTGGTTAATGGCATAACAGATCACTTCACAGATCAGAAGTCAATGACATATGTTGACAATTTTCCCACATTGTCAAACACAACTATTGTTGGAAAACTGAATACAGGCGATATATCCATAATTCATTATACTCATTGCAATATAGGAGACATCATCTTCGAGTTTTTACCAGTCAACGACATTCATGACTAATTATTCTTTCGCATCTTGTTGTATTTATAACTATTTCTAAATACTACGATTCTCACAAACATTTACTGTGACAGGAAATTGTCAAGAATGCACTCCATATTTGGAAATGGTTAACTACGTCATGTTGAGAACACCTCGTCATTGTAGAAATGAAATATATCGACAATCTAGAGACGTAAATGTATATCTGTTAGGATTTTCGTCGGCTTTTCAAAGAGACTGGGTGATAGCAGAGATCATGTTATCTCTTGAATCTACACATGTAGCAATGCTTGAAATACAATGTATAGTACTGATGATATGACAGTTTTATACATTTGCTTACAGCTCATGAAGACAGCAATGCACTTTTGTACATTTTCTTACAGCTCTGACATGAAGACAGTAATGCATGAAATATCTATCTACCTGTATATAAAAGCCAAGTGTGTGTGTGTGTGTCTGTAACTCTATCACGCTTTTGGTGCATGTAAAAATATATGACCCTCATGTCCTGTGGCCAAAATTTTTACCATATCCTGTGCTGCTTCTTAGAATACGACACGCAAAATTTTAGGCCAATCAGTTCCAGTCGACCTGAGATATAACGCATTTGCCAAAGGTTATCAAGGCGATATTTTTACTGATATAATGCATTACCTTCTCTGAAGACGAATGTGGTTTCAGTAGTGTCCATCATAAAAAAACACCAAAGCCAATTTCTGGACAAACTCTGCGTACTGTCTGCTGGCTTTCTTTATATCGTTGTCAGCGATAACAATATTTTGCTGCATGTCATGTTTGTCACCCATCATTTCTGACCTCAGTTGACTTAAAGGGGTACATATGAGGAATAAATAGCGTTCCTTATCAGCTTAGAATTTATGTACATATGTATAAATTGTTACATACTGGTTACATGGCCAGGGGAATGTCATGGGATAGGCGCCTTTGACCTCAGATGACTTAAAAGGGGGACTGGTAAATTGCATGATTATAAATAAAGAGCATCTATCATCAGCTCAGAAGATATGTGGGAAAATTTGTGCACAGAGATACATGTAACATGACACAGGTAATGTCATGGGATAGGTGCCGTTGTCCTCAAATGACTTGAAGAGGCACTACTAATTGACAATAAAGAGCATTTATTATCAGCTTAAAAGAATAATGGTAACTCTATCCAGAGAGTGTCATTCAAAAGGTGATGTTTACCTCAGGTGACCAATAATTATTTTAAATGACTTGAAGGGGCACTAGATATTTTACCAATTCTTCACATAATTTTCCTGTATGTCCTGTTTGTCCCCTGTCATTTTTGAGGGGCAATTCTCTAGTAATACCTATAATACCAATATATGACAGTTTACATTTGCTTTCAGCTCATGAAGACGAAATCCGAGATGAAGATTTTAGGGCGCCTTTATACAGGAACATAGAAATTAAAGGCATAACAGTACGAATGAAATGGTGTACGACATGTCAATTCTATAGACCTCCACGGTGCTCTCATTGTAGTGTGTGCAACACATGTATTGAGGTGAGCTTATTTATGTTTCTTTTAATATTTCAGTATTTGCCACTGTTCAGTTTCTCACAAACTGACTTGTATTATTTGATGTAGAGCCTCAAATTATATATATCTTATTCAGATTTAAATTTACGTATTCTATTTTTCCATACTCATCAGTGCAGGAATTTAATTCGGAGCGAAAAAGTCTTTACTGTGTGTGACAGTTTTGAATTCATGCTCCAGGGTGTGTAAATTCAAAACTGAGTGAAAAATATACTGTGTGAATTTAGCTACGAGTAAGGTACGGTAGTAAATATTGCATTCCTGGATTCAAAATAGGTCCATAAATACAGGAAATACTTTTATACAGCCTCATTATGCCTCGGAAAGAATTATTGGAAGTCATAGAAATTACCACTTCAAAAAAGAGGGTACCATTTTTCTCCATTCGTATAAAACTTATTAAGATATAAAGAATATTTTCAATGCTGTATCGGCAAGTTAGGTAAAATAATCATGTAGGAATATGTTACATTTCATAATTTGGAGGTTCAAACGAGCCATGTCCATTTAATTAGACAATCCACACATACCATACAGGTCTTTTAAATTCCCCCAAATTAAAGCCTGTTCAATATACATGTGTAACCAAAATTGTACAAATTTGTGCCCAAATTAGCACAGCCGAAGACATTTTTTTATGAGAAAAAAAAGATAAAAGGTATTTTTTAACCCTTTCATGGCGGGAGCTGCACTGGTGCAACATTAAAGACCATGTCATAGTGCATTATCTTATATATGCAAGTCTCCCATAGGGTGCACTGGCTTACAAGGTCAATGTAAATTCTGTTAGGCCGATGCATTCTCTTATAAATGCGAGGCTCCCTAACTCACATATATAAGAGAATTCATTGGCACATGTTTTTCTCAAAATTTCCAGAAGCTCCAGTCATGAAAGGGTTAATATGAAACTTCGTAAATTTTCTCATGTCGACAGAAAACAAATAATTTTTTTAAGGTTTCTTGAAGCAAGAAATGAGCCATCGGAAGTGAGGTACCTGTAACTGCTTGATTTGATGTCAAATTTTCTAATACCGGGTTGACATACATATGTATGAAGTGAGAAGCTTTTATGAAATGAATGTATAATCTTTTGTTCTTGTAACCCTTTCATGACGGGAGCTGCGTTGGTGCAGCATTAAAGACACTGTGCCAGTGCATTCTCTTATATATGCGAGTCTCCCATATGGAGCCTCAGATATATAAGAGAATGGACTGGCTTACAAGGTCAAAGTAAATATTGTTGGGCCAATGCTTTCTCTTATTTATATGTGAGGCTCCATATGGGAGACTCGCATATATAAGAGAATGCATTGGCACAGGGTTTTCGCAAAATCTCAGGAAGCTCCAGTCATGGAAGGGTTGATCGAGTGAGTGTTCCATTCACCTTGGACTATGGAGCTTTCCACACATATTCACTGGTGGGAGGAGCTTACGGCTTGCTTGGAGACAAGGCGTCTGCAGAAATAGTTTAATTAGTTTAACAGTGCTTGCCCTTATGATTCTTATGCTGTAATACACTGGAGAACATCTATTCTATTCTTCTATAATTGTGAAAAGTTTGACAAGTGTCACGCAAAATGAAAAACAGTGTTATAATCGAGGATGAATTTCCAACATCATGGCGCAAATATAAATGTCAGTACATTATGATTTGACAACAATAAAGTCGTTTGAATGTAGGCAATTGAACACTAATTGTGCATGGATATCAAAATTAAGGTGAACAAAGAAATCTGAATGCTGCAAACGACCGGCTCAGTTGCTGATTGGTAGAATATATCTGCTAATAATTATTTGACTGACAGCTATGGAAGGCTCCATTGTTCTTAAACTTGGTACATGTGTACTTGGTAATATACAATTTTGTGATAGTACATGTACCGGTGTAACAGTTTATCTCCCCCCTGATCAACTTCCCCCCCGGGGGGGGGGAAGTTGACCTAGGTTATCTTCCCCCCCCCGCCTGAATTTTCCATACCTTAACATCTATTGGCGTGATAGTCTCATTTTATCATTCACTATGACTATGTGACTTAGAAAAACTATCATTGGTGGCAAGGAAGCATGTCTTTTCTTCGGCAGAGACATTATTGTTCAGATTTGGGGGGGGGGGGGGGGGTGTGACTAATCACCGCCCGGACCATCCCGGACCCCCCATATGGACTATATGAGTGATTTTAAGGCCAATATAAGTGCTGGCTGGGGTGTCATGGAAACCCACTCAGGGTCGATATTAACCCTCAAAATGCCGGCATCGGCGAAAATGTTCGCCGCGAAATGAAGCTAACAGCCCGGACCGCCCCTGCTGCGTCCAGGTGTGATTATAGTATCCATATCTGTGCGAGGGTGTTAATGAAACCCAAATACGCACGGAGAGTGGTCAAGGTCAAAAGGAAGTGCCACTTATTAATTAACCCCTAAAGTTCCCTGATTCAACCAGAATTACAAAATTGCGCCCCCAATAAACAAACTCACAACCCGGACCCACGTAATGTCCTCGTACTTCTAATAACCCCTTACATATGTGTTGTGGAACTACCCTCGACTACACTCACGAAGATACAAGGGCGAGTCGCCCACGATTGCCTGGCAATTAACCCCTAAAATGCCGCCATCGCCGATTATGTTTACCGATAACGATGCTGACAGCCAGGACCATCCCGGTCCAGCCCGGACCCCCCATATGGACTATATGAGTGATTTTAAGGCCAATATAAGTGCAGGGGTGTCATGGAAACCCACTCAGGGTCGCTATTAACCCTCAAAATGCCGGCATCGCCGCGAAATGAAGCTAACAGCCCGGACCGCCCCTGCTGCGTCCAGGTGTGATTTTAGTATCCATATCTGTGCGAGGGTGTTAATGAAACCAATACCCCCCCCCCCCTCACATAGTCAAAGTGAATGATAAAATGAGACTATCTCGCCAATAGATGTTAAGGTATGGAAAATCCAGGCGGGGGGGAAGATAAACTAGGTAAATTCCAATGAAAATTCTCCGAACTATAATTATTGTCTCTTTTACAGAAAAATCATGCTTCCTTGTCACCTATGATAGTTTTTCTTAGTCACATAGTGATAGTGAACGATAAAATGAGACTAACTCGCCAATAGATGTTAAGGTATGGAAAATTCAGGCGGGGGGGAGATAAACTGGGTGATTTTCAATAAAAAAAAATCTGAACAATAATGTCTCTGCCGAAGAAAAGACATGCTTCCTTGCCACCAATGATAGTTTTTCTAAGTCACATAGTCATAGTGAATGATAAAATGAGACTATCACGCCAATAGATGTTAAGGTATGGAAAATTCAGGCGGGGGGGGGAAGATAAACTAGGTAAATTCCAATGAAAATTCTCCGAACTATAATTATTGTCTCTTTTACAGAAAAATCATGCTTCCTTGTCACCTATGATAGTTTTTCTTAGTCACATAGTGATAGTGAACGATAAAATGAGACTAACTCGCCAATAGATGTTAAGGTATGGAAAATTCAGGCGGGGGGGAGATAAACTGGGTGATTTTCAATAAAAAAAATCTGAACAATAATGTCTCTGCCGAAGAAAAGACATGCTTCCTTGCCACCAATGATAGTTTTTCTAAGTCACATAGTCATAGTGAATGATAAAATGAGACTATCACGCCAATAGATGTTAAGGTATGGAAAATCCAGGCGGGGGGGGAGATAAACTAGGTAAATTCCAATGAAATTCTCCGAACTATAATTATTGTCTCTTTTACAGAAAAATCATGCTTCCTTGTCACCTATGATAGTTTTTCTTAGTCACATAGTGATAGTGAACAATAAAATGAGACTAACTCGCCAATAGATGTTAAGGTATGGAAAATTCAGGCGGGAGATAAACTGGGTGATTTTCAATAACAAAAATCTGAACAATAATGTCTCTGCCGAAGAAAAGACATGCTTCCTTGCCACCAATGATAGTTTTTCTAAGTCACATAGTCATAGTGAATGATAAAATGAGACTATCACGCCAATAGATGTTAAGGTATGGAAAATTCAGGCGGGGGGGAAGATAAACTAGGTAAATTCCAATGAAAATTCTCCGAACTATAATTATTGTCTCTTTTACAGAAAAATCATGCTTCCTTGTCACCTATGATAGTTTTTCTTAGTCACATAGTGATAGTGAACGATAAAATGAGACTAACTCGCCAATAGATGTTAAGGTATGGAAAATTCAGGCGGGGGGGAGATAAACTGGGTGATTTTCAATAAAAAAAAATCTGAACAATAATGTCTCTGCCGAAGAAAAGACATGCTTCCTTGCCACCAATGATAGTTTTTCTAAGTCACATAGTCATAGTGAATGATAAAATGAGACTATCACGCCAATAGATGTTAAGGTATGGAAAATTCAGGCGGGGGGGGGGAAGATAAACTAGGTAAATTCCAATGAAAATTCTCCGAACTATAATTATTGTCTCTTTTACAGAAAAATCATGCTTCCTTGTCACCTATGATAGTTTTTCTTAGTCACATAGTGATAGTGAACGATAAAATGAGACTAACTCGCCAATAGATGTTAAGGTATGGAAAATTCAGGCGGGGGGGAGATAAACTGGGTGATTTTCAATAAAAAAAATCTGAACAATAATGTCTCTGCCGAAGAAAAGACATGCTTCCTTGCCACCAATGATAGTTTTTCTAAGTCACATAGTCATAGTGAATGATAAAATGAGACTATCACGCCAATAGATGTTAAGGTATGGAAAATTCAGGCGGGGGGGGAAGATAAACTAGGTAAATTCCAATGAAAATTCTCCGAACTATAATTATTGTCTCTTTTACAGAAAAATCATGCTTCCTTGTCACCTATGATAGTTTTTCTTAGTCACATAGTGATAGTGAACAATAAAATGAGACTAACTCGCCAATAGATGTTAAGGTATGGAAAATTCAGGCGGGAGATAAACTGGGTGATTTTCAATAACAAAAATCTGAACAATAATGTCTCTGTCGAAGAAAAGACATGCTTCCTTGCCACCAATGATAGTTTTTCTAAGTCACATAGTCATAGTGAATGATAAAATGAGACTATCACGCCAATAGATGTTAAGGTATGGAAAATTCAGGCGGGGGGGAAGATAAACTAGGTAAATTCCAATGAAAATTCTCCGAACTATAATTATTGTCTCTTTTACAGAAAAATCATGCTTCCTTGTCACCTATGATAGTTTTTCTTAGTCACATAGTGATAGTGAACGATAAAATGAGACTAACTCGCCAATAGATGTTAAGGTATGGAAAATTCAGGCGGGGGGGAGATAAACTGGGTGATTTTCAATAAAAAAAAATCTGAACAATAATGTCTCTGCCGAAGAAAAGACATGCTTCCTTGCCACCAATGATAGTTTTTCTAAATCACATAGTCATAGTGAATGATAAAATGAGACTATCACGCCAATAGATGTTAAGGTATGGAAAATTCAGGCGGGGGGGGAAGATAAACTAGGTAAATTCCAATGAAAATTCTCCGAACTATAATTATTGTCTCTTTTACAGAAAAATCATGCTTCCTTGTCACCTATGATAGTTTTTCTTAGTCACATAGTGATAGTGAACGATAAAATGAGACTAACTCGCCAATAGATGTTAAGGTATGGAAAATTCAGGCGGGGGGGGAGATAAACTGGGTGATTTTCAATAAAAAAAATCTGAACAATAATGTCTCTGTCGAAGAAAAGACATGCTTCCTTGCCACCAATGATAGTTTTTCTAAGTCACATAGTCATAGTGAATGATAAAATGAGACTATCACGCCAATAGATGTTAAGGTATGGAAAATTCAGGCGGGGGGGGGGGGAAGATAAACTAGGTAAATTCCAATGAAAATTCTCCGAACTATAATTATTGTCTCTTTTACAGAAAAATCATGCTTCCTTGTCACCTATGATAGTTTTTCTTAGTCACATAGTGATAGTGAACGATAAAATGAGACTAACTCGCCAATAGATGTTAAGGTATGGAAAATTCAGGCGGGGGGAGATAAACTGGGTGATTTTCAATAAAAAAAAATCTGAACAATAATAATGGGGGGGGGGGGGGGGGGAAGATGCGCAGGGGGGGGGGGGGGAGATGTCGTAGCACACCTGTACTTGATTTTTTAGAATGTAATTTTTAGCTCACCTGAGACGAAGTCTCCGGTGGAGCTATAGTCATCACTCCTCGTCCGTCGTCCGTCCATCCGTCAACAATTCTTTTGAACATCTTCTTCTTTAAATCCTTAGGACCAAATGGGTTCATATTTGGTGTGGATGTTCCCTAGGTGACTCACATTCAGATTTGTTCAAATGAGGTCACTGGGTCAAATAGTTGCGAAGCCAGGGCCATAACTCTTTCCCTCCATAGTAATTCTTAAAACAACTTCTTCTCAAGTGCCATCAGGCCGAATGGGTCCATATTTGGTATGAAGGGTCCTTGGGTGACTGGGGTTCAGATTTGTTCAAATGAGGTCACTGGGTCAAATGTGGGCGGAGCCAGGGACATAACTAAAAAAAAAAAAAAATTCAGATTGAACTCATTGCTCAATAAAAAAAAAAAAAAATTCAGATTGAACTCATTGCTCAATTAAAAAAAATATTAAAAACAAAAAAGAAAATATTTTGATTTTTTTAAATTAGACTGATTAATTTAGATACAACTCCTTGCTCAATGATTTTTTGTTTTGTTTTTTGTTTTATTTCTTAAACTTGTTAAAAGATATGAAAAACTCTTGCCATTATAACATCCCCAGGTACCTGGAGTCCCAATAGCAAATTTGGTTTTAAATCACTCTAAAATCCAGAACATATGTACACAGCACAATGAGATATATGAGACAGAATGTTTACTTAATAACAGCATAGAAGTCAGAAAGGTGATTATAAAGTCATGGCAGCTGTGATTGAAATTAAATATGATTGTTGTGACAGCTCGTGTTGAATATCCCATACTGCTACTGGTAACGGGCATATGCCATGCCTGTGTCACAGTGTGAGCTGTTTAATATAAATGACCCAGAATGGCTATGATAACTAGCAATCCACATTCTTAAGTTTGTTGTATTCATGGAGAAAAATGATGCCAAGTGTGATTGTGACATTAAAAATAAATACCTGTGTTCAAACACATTTATATATATGGGAAACTGGATGGAAGAGGGGGCTTTTTATCTCATCCAAGTCTCTGGTGGAGCTATAGTCTTCTCAAGAACCATCAGACCTATTCAGCTTAAATTTGGTATGGAGCGTCCTTGGGTGACTGTGGTACATATTTTCTCAAATGTGGTCACCGGGTCAAATAAGGGCACAGCCAGGGACATAACTTGTCCATCAATTGTAATTCTTCCAATTTTTTTATCAAGAGCCATCAGACCTATTCAGCTTATATTTGGTATTCAGAGTCCTTGGATGACAGGGATTCAGATTTGTTCAAATTTGTTCACCAGGTCAAATAGCGTTAAGAGCCATGGACGCAACTTGTTCCCTATCTAATATTTCTTAATACACCTTCTTCTCAAGAACCATCAGCCCTATTCAGCATATATTTGGTATGGATGGTCTTTGGGTGACTATGATTCAGATTTGTTCAAATTGGATCACTGGGTCAAATCAGGGCAGAGCCAGGGATATAACTCTTTACCCCAATAGTTATTCGTAAAACATCTTCTCAAGAATCATTTAGCATGTTTGGCTTATATTTTGTATGGAGGGTCCTTAGGTGACTGGGATTCAGATTTGTTCAAATAGGGTCACCAGGTCAAATAGGGGTTAGACCAGGGTCATAACTCTTGATCCTATGGTAATTCTTAAAACGTCTTCTACTCAAAAGTCATATGGCCTATTTAGCCTATATAGAGTATGGATGTCCTCAGGTGACTGGGTTACATTTTAAAAATAGGTTAGATTGGCATTTGGTGTGTAGGGTCCATGGAGAGTTTGGATTCAAATATGTTTGAATGGGGTCAGCCATTAAAAAAGGGGGAATGTCAGGTTGGAACTTTGCAACAGTTGGGAAAGCTTAAGATATCAGTTGTAAAATTCCAACATGTGCAAAGGAATATTTATGAACTTGGGAGTGTGTTTGCTTAAGTTAGGAGGCGACAGACATGCTATATGGGATGGGAGGTATCAGGGGCGTGCAGTTGAAAATATCAATGTGGACACCCCACTGCTTAACTGAGACCCTCTAGCTATTTTCTTGTTTAGAACTACAAGTAATTGTTTTTATGTGATTTTGACAAGTACTAACTCTTATGGTCTTCAGAGTCCCAGTCTTCTCAGTCTTTACAGTCTGGTGAGCGACCCACAGTCATTGACTGTCTTGTTTAACTACAGCATTGCTGAACTTCATTATTTACTTTGAGCATTCATAATTGAACAGTTTCAGGAATAACATGTAAATGCTTGTTACAATGAGATTAAAATATTTATTACATTGGAAATTATTGATTGATTTATATTTTATTTCTGAGTTCTTTTATTCTATGTGATGTCATAACACTGTCAAGCTTTGTCCAAATGTCTCTGTGAACATTTTCACATTTTGTAAAAATATGTACTGTACCGGTATATTCATTATGCTCTGGTCTAGGATAGTTGTTTCAAGTGAGGTTGTTGGTTTGATTAAAATTTGGGTTTAACATTAACCATTTGTGGTTGGCCTCTCATAAAGACTTTTCAATGATGTTCCAGTTATATACATGTATGTACTAATTGTTTTAATTCTTCTCTATTGCAGACCTTTGACCACCACTGCCCATGGGTGAATAACTGTATAGGAAGAAGAAATTACAGATACTTCTTCCAATTTTTAATAACTTTATTTATCCATAAAATTAGTATTTTCGCACAGTGCTTACTGTATGTTCTTCATAATAAAGATCAGATTGAAGGCACAGCCACCATAGTAGCGTATCCTTTTCCATCTTCTGTGTGTATATAGATAGATACATAAACTTTATCTTTGAGGCTAATTTTAGCTTACCTGATGCCAAATATTAAACGGGGCAGGGCTATACTTGATGGTATGTTTGTCAGATTTCGTATCTTTGTTTTGTTTTAAGCGACTTGTAATATTCATGCATCAAATTAGACACAGTAAATTCATACTTTGATTATCCCTTGCAAACAATGTTTGGCGAAAGATATAGATGCATTCCGTTAGTCCATCCATCAAATTTTTCCGAAATTCGTTAAAAAACATGTCCATCATGGATTTCATATTTTAATCCATCGGCACACCCTGCGGCCCACAATTATTGGAGAAATGTTTCGAAAATTTACAGGCATGTTTCGGATCACCTCTAGATGGGAGCTATTGACCAATTTCTGATCTCCGTCATCTCACACTGGATAGAATAGAATAGAATTTATTCGAATCTTTGACACCTCACAGAATACGAGATCATATATAAAACAATTAACAGTGGCCATCTCAACATAACAATTAACAGTATAAATTATAAAGTGAACATATGTACATTTATAAAATGCATTTGGATAATGTTAGAACATGAAATAAATGTAACAATTAATCATTTGAAGGTTAAGTTAAATTAAAGTGAAAGAGAAACACTGAGATAGGTTCCCTTGGTTTCTCATTATCTATTACTTATAGTCTGTTGATTTTACATCTGAGTGAGTAAATGTAGAGCATAAGTGTATATCCAGGAGTAGATTAACCAACATTGGTGAAATAGTTAGACTTATGTACAGCAGCTTACAGCTATACTTAAAGTAACGTGGTGTCTCCTTGGTAATACTGCAGTATTATACCGTGGTAACCTCCAACACCACGGTAAGATTACTGCTTCAACACTGCATGTACCGTGGTTGCACCACAATGAATGTGGTCCCGGTTTGCAGGCATGAAAATAAAATGCAGTGAGTGCTCTAACCAGGCTGATTAAAACACATGTAGGCATTCATCATGGCTTGAGAAGCTATTGGGGAAGGTGTCTGAGGGGAAATATGGGTTAGGGGGAGAGACAATAAATAGGATGCAGAGCCCCTCTAACTGAAACCTTGCATATTATGTCTGGTATATATGGATCAATATGACAGTGACATCTTAGACATCTTTCTTTTAATAGTAATTAGAATCATATATACTGTGCTTAATTGACCTGACACTTGTGACACTGTGGCTGATTACTTTATTGATTTTGATGTCCAAAGACACGGTGTCAAAAAATCAATAATGGAAATTTTAATCGACACTTTGGTGACCCCCAAATGTGCGTTGTCAAGATATATGATAGCTGGCTCTAAAACCATTACTATTAGAATAAAGGCTCATTATATTTTCCTCAATTAGGCTAAATGAGTTATCTTTATTGCTATGCATAATTGCACAGTCGAGCACTTTTATTATGCCCCCGATCTCCGATGGACAAGTGTCCGTCCGTCCTTCCAGCTGTCCGTCCTTCCGTCCGTACGAACGTTTCAACTCATAACTTTGGTTTCGCTAACTCAATTCAGTTGATCTTTGGTATGCTAATAGACCAGGGGGGGGGGGACAAGATTTCCCCATAACTGCGGTTTCGTCCGCCCATTTTTTCCAGAGTTACGCCCCTTTTTGGACTTAGAAAATTGTCGACCCTTACGAACGTTTCAACTCATAACTTTGGTTTCGCTAACTCAATTCAGTTGATCTTTGGTATGCTAATAGACCAGCCGGGGGGACAAGACTTCCCCATAGCCGTGGTTTCGTCCGCCTATTTTTTCCAGAGTTATGCCCCTTTTTGGACTTAGAAAATTAAGTTTTCTGTGGCATACGAACGTTTCAACTCATAACTTTGGTTTCGCTAATTCAATTCAGTTGATATTTGGTATGCCAATAGACCAGACGGGGGGACAAGATTTCCCCATAGCCGTGGTTTCGTCCGCCTATTTTTTCCAGAGTTACGCCCCTTTTTGGACAAATCTGAATCAGTCACCCAAAGACCATCCATACCAATTCAGGTTTTCTGCTACTTTTTTTGGTTTCCAGATGATAACTTGATTTTGGATTGTTTACTCATGAATAACATAACTTTACAAAGTGCCATTTAATAAGCATTTGCACAAAAATAAGAAAAATCCTCTCTGATTGTACAGTCGGGGGCGTTACCTCCGCCCAGCGGTGCACTTGTATTAATCCTTTCATTACGGGAGTTGTGCTGGTGCAGCATTAAAGATCCTATGCCAGTGCATTCTCTTATATATGCGAGCCTCCAATAGGAAGCCTCGCATTTATAAGAGAATGCACTGGCTTACAAGGTCAATGTAAATATTGTTAAGTCAACATATTCTCCTATTATGGAGACTCACATATATAAGAGAATGCATTGGCACAGGGTTTTGGCAAATTTCAGGAAGCTCCTGTCATGGAACGGTTAAGCAGTTCTCTATATACGGCATGCAAATATCAAATAAGTTATGTCTACTGTTGTTTATATTTGGCTCATGCTTGTAGGAATACACAATGCTTCTAAATACCACAACCCCCAAGTCAATTTTTTTTTAAGATGCTCTATCTCATCCAACAACAACACAAATTTTAGAAATCTATTAATTTTTTAGACATGTTTGCATTATTATTCCCACAAAACACAAGAGAAACAGATCTAATGTTACACAAAGTTCACTTAAGGATTGTCTTATCTCTTCCTACAACAAGTTTAATATAGCTTCCGGGGTATAAAATACTAAATATGAATCGAAGACACCTGACTGGAAACTCTTCTGTCAATTAATATTGATTTTGTTAAATTTGTTCTGGTATAATACATACAACCTTTCAGGACAGTTTTACATGCTATTTTTGGAATGGAAACTTCAGGTGCATCCGGAACATAGCAAGAGGGAGAACTCAATCTTATTAGCAATCTCCATCAAGGCAAAATTCCATTTCGATTAAGATATTTTCAGGAATAAACACTTTATTATGCCTTTACATAGGGGGAGGGGGGGTCTTGAATTTTTTTTTACAGACACAGGCTTGAAAAACATAATTTCTGCTACCAGTACCTGACCACCTACCCCCACCCTCTGTTCGTATTTATAAAAAAAAAAATCCAGACCAACTTTTTGGGTCCCACCACCAACCCCACCCCCCTACCCAAAAAAATTTGGTAAATAAATCAGAATAATATAAAACAAAATTATAAGAGCCGAGTTCTTTACAGCAATTACTATCTAGCATATTCCAACTCAGAAATGATGCAACAGTTAAACACAGTTCAAAACTAAGTGATATAATGCCAATATATTATTTTTTCCTAATTAATCTTTGATAAACATCTTAATAGACAAATAATATTCCCAATCTTCAGTTTTGTCCTTGTTTTCTTCACAGAAAGGTTTGTGCGAGATGGATAACTAAAACATGTAGCTAGTGCCATAACTGTTTATGTCTACTCAGGGGATATGGCATCTATTGGACTTGGGCAAAGCCTCGTACAATAGATGCTCAATACCCCTCACATACATAAACGGTTTTAGTGACGGCACTTATAGATCAGTTTTAAACACAATAATAAGCATCTAGTATGCCTCTAAATCTATATTTAGTTCTCTATTTATATTGTCAGTTTTATGTCTTCACAACATATGATTTCCTTGACCTGTGTCCAGTATTGTAATAATGTGCATTATATTTCTCCTGTTTATACCTGTTGGAGGTTTAACATCTTTCCATTGTTTTCTCGTCTCACGAGGACGAACTACAAATGAACAGGTAAGTGCCATAATAAAAGAATTGCACAACTTCAGATATTCGGTTTACTCCAGGGAACCTCGGTTTTATACTGAAAGCCAAGCCTGAATAGTGTGCCTGTCATTTGAAGATTGATGTCCCCAGAGGTGAATTTAGTGACGCTATCGCACACAGTGGGCTAGCATTGTCAAATTCACCCTCTTGGGACCTCATTCTGCATGGCCTCATTTGCTATAGGAGACATAGACATTGGATTAAAGTTATCAAAATTGTTTCTTTATTGACACTTAAAAGAGGTGTGAGTCTTTCTTGGGGATTGTCTCAAATTTTTTAACGAATAAATAATCCGTTATAATGTGTCACTATATTCAGTTATAAAAATATTATGGTTGTTGTTGTCATACTGCTGGATGGAAGACTAAATACATCTTTAATTGAGATCATCCATCCATGAAAAACTCAATATGATTGTAAGCATTACCTAACTGAAATAATGTTGCGATCATTTTGTAATTTATATTGAAATGTCCGTGATAGTGTAATCTTTTGGCAAAATCTCTACTATTCACTGAAGAATTGTAATTTAAATACCTTGCAACTTACTTGAAAGAATTTTAATCTTTTGCAGGTGACTGGTAAATTTAAAGGTGGCTATAACCCATTTGATAGGGGTTGTTCATCTAACTGTAAATATACACTTTGTGGGCCTGTGTGGCCAAGGTACGTAACTCTATATATAGAAAGTTAAACTAAAATTAACAGAGTGAATACACATATATATACGCAGTCCAACAAGATAGTATAGTATTCTAATTTCTGTTATAACTATATAAGTGGACTTATTGGTGGTTATATTTTTGAAACTGAAATGTTTGCAGAAGCTGCAACAACTGTTACTTTGAATTAATATTTCATACAGCTTTATAACTGTCATGTTGTAAATAGTGACTAAACTGTCATGTTGTAAATAGTGATTTTTGGACGTTATATTTCCTTCTAGCCTATACATAACTTAATGCTGAAATGTCACAATATTATTCAATTGAGAACTAAACTTGTGCATCCCTATTTTGCACATTTGGGTCATGTATAACAGCCCTGTGCAAGCTCTTGTTTTGTCTTCAAATTTAAACTTGTCTCATTATAGATTGAAAAAATATGTGCCAAAACGTGAAACAATCATCAGAGATTCTTCTAAGGTCAAGTATGTAGCAGCAAACAAAGAACTGAAGTTATATACAGATTCAACAGCCAATGGAATAAAGCCTGAGATCAGGAGTGATAGTGTAAGTACCATGTGATCAGTGTTAAAACTATTTTGATTGGTTTAGGATTGCTCTGTTTTATGTACCCCATAACTGTTGCACCTGTGAGGATGTTTCTTTGGGGCTTGTGCTGGTATACCTTTGTGAGACACTTGCCGTGCTGCACATGCTTGATGTGTGCTTATGTTTAACCTAATCCTTGTGATAATAGCTTCCACTGCTGTCTGTTATTAATGGTGTCCTTTGAATTATTGATTTATATTCTATATTTTGTTTCAGAAGTGTTCACACAGATATTTTGTATCTTTAATTTACAAGCACAATTATGAATGCAATGGGAAATTATGTTCATGGTTGCCTGCACATGTTATATTCCATCATGAATTAGGAACGATAAGCATAAACTAAACATAATTATATATATATATATAATAGTTAACTGCTCGGGGTAACATACGTTGCACAGGATTATTTTCGCAAGGCGCTAGTCAAGTGAAAATGATCCTTGCATCCCAAGAGAGGAGAAACACCACGTTTTGCTGCTCCGAATAGATAACTCTTGTGTTATTATATTTTCTACACCGGTTTGTTACCACAATGAAACACATCTTTAGGTCTACCACTTTTCCAAAGCATCAACTTAACCAACCTTTTTAGCTCACTTGAGACAAAGTCTCCAGTGGAGCTATAGTCAACGCTTCTCATCCATCGTCTATACATCCGTCGGTCCGCCAGACGTTTATCCATTCATCAACAATTCTGTTAACATCTTCTCCAGATCCATAGCTGACCAGTTAAAAGTGGAATAGAAACGGATTTAACACTTTTGCTTCCAATGAGTTGACTTCAACTCCTAAACATATCCTCCAAAAATCATTAAACCATTGGATCTCAAAGCGAGAGGTCCTTGGATAATGTGAATAGGGCAGAACTATGAGATCTAAAACTGTTCCCCACCAACCCCAAGTACTTTAACCCCTTCTTAAGACAAATTATTTGAGCTTTTGAAGTTGGGTATATGGATTCCTTAGATTATATTTTTGATAAATTATCAGTTATAGATGTAACAGATGTTACAATATTATGTATATATAGACTGTTCTCTCTTTTCATCTATGGTAAATGACATTTATATCTATTATGCTGCTAATTTCAAGGACACATTATCAGTGGTGCCATGCTGCTAACCGTTCCCTAAATTTTTAAAACTACTTTTGAGGGGGAATGAATTCACTTTTGAAATTACTAGATGAATGTATCTCATAGATAGGGATTTACTTTGGTTCAAATTGGGGCTTAGAATTAACTCTCCCCACCCACCCTATTTATGCTGTTGAATTCCAGTTTGGTACTGGTATAATAATATATATAGATTCCTAATGATATCTAAGCTGAGTGGGAGGCAATGTTAGGGGTAATGGGGAGGGGTGTAGAGGGTGGTTGGATTTTTGACCCCCCTACAGGTACTTACTAATAATCAAAATTTTCGAAAGTAGGAAATTTCATGCCTGATATATATGTACTACATTGGTTGTAAACTTGTTTTCATACAAAAAATAGGTTAGAATTGTTCTCATGGTATGATTTTCTAACCAGTATTCAATGAAACATTTTTTAGCTCAACTTACTTTGTAAGTTTGAGCTATTGCCATGGGTTGGCGTCCGTCGTCCGTGTGTCTGTATGTCCGTCAACAATTTCCTTTGGCGCGGGCTACAGGTCGTACACTTTGGTCGGATCTTCATGAAATTTGTCATGGATGTTAACAATGACATGTAGACGGGAACGAGTCCTTTTGAGGTTATTCAGCCAAAAAACATGGCCGCTGGTGGCCATCTTGGATTTCAAAATTAAATCCATTGGTGCGGGCAACAGGTCGTACTATTCGTCTGATAATCATGAAATTTGTCATGGATGTTAATATTGACATGTAGATGGGAACGAGTCATTTTGGGGTCGTTCGGCCAAAAAACATGGCCGCCAGCAGCCATCTTGGATCTTACTCTTTGCATGACTAAATGCTTTGGCGCGGGCTACAGGTCGAAGCTTTGGTCGGATCTTCATGAAATTTGTCATGGATGTTAACAATGACATGTAGACGGGAACGAGTCCTTTTGAGGTTATTCAGCCAAAAAACATGGCCGCTGGTGGCCATCTTGGATTTCAAAATTAAATCCATTGGTGCGGGCAACAGGTCGTACTATTCGTCTGATAATCATGAAATTTGTCATGGATGTTAATATTGACATGTAGATGGGAACGAGTCATTTTGGGGTCGTTCGGCCAAAAAACATGGCCGCCAGCAGCCATCTTGGATTTTACTCTTTGCATGACTAAATCCTTTGGCACAGGCTACATGTCGTACCTTTGGTCAGATCATTATGAGATTTGTCATGGCTGTTGACCTTGACATGTAAATGGGAACGAGTTATTTTGGGGCCATTCGGCCAAAAAATCATGGCTGCTGGTGGCCATCTTGGATTTCAAAATTAAATCCATTGGCGCGGGCCTACAGGTCTTACTATTCGTCTGATCATCATGAAATTTGTCATGAATGGTAATATTGACATGTAGATGGGAACGAGTCATTTTGAGGTCATTCGGCCCAAATAACATGGCCACCCAGCAGCCATCTTGGATTTTACTCTTTGCATGACTAAATCCTTTGGCACAGCTAGGTTAGACATTTCAATTAGCACCTTTCCTATTCCTCCATTTACTGTCAACCATTAAATTATTCCCCTTCCTAAGTTGAGCTACAGTGTCATTGACACTTTCATTGTTTTTAGACAAACAGTCGCATAATTTCCTACTTTCGGTTAAATTGTTGGAACGGAATTTCCACATTTTTTAACATTATGGGGATGTCAGGTTGGAATTTCTAGGGACCAGCCAAGAAGACCAGCCTTGTGACGTTGCAGTTCATTTTGAATTATAATATTTTAGCAGTCAGAGAGACTCCCCTCCCACCCCCCCCCCCCCCCCCCCCCCCCAACCCAAAAGTCAATCTAGATAAAAATGCTAACTAAGGCCAAAAAAAAAAAAAGGTTTTGGTTCTCAGGCCCCGTCGCATTGAATAAAATGGGCCGTATTAGGCCTTTTGTTTGTTGTTGACTTTATCAACATGTCCATAGCAGATATGTGTTGAATATTAGTGTGCATTGAGCTCTAACATGTAATGTGTTAAAAAGTGACTTGCAGGCTTACAACATGAAGTAGATGACTACAATTAAGAAAATGATTAGCTGATCCTCATGCTCTTCTTACAATTAGTCATTGTGAACAATTTACACTACCGGTAATTGTAACTTTATACAATTGAAAGGCACAGGACTAAATTCAGGATCACATATTAGAATGGGGAGGTATCAGTTTTTAGACAACAATAACAGTAGTTAATGTCGGGGGCATTATATATTGTTAGGTAATCCCAGTCATACACTGGTAGTACAATGTCATTTTTATATAAGACTAAATGAGTTTATATGCATAACAGTTCCCTCTACCTTTCTGGTTATTACTAGACAGAGGAAGGTATCTTTGTCCATGCTTACTATGCGCAGAAAAAAATAAGAAATAAAAATAAAACCCTCCCTCTCTCATTGATTTGAAGAAAAAAAATTGCCCGAGAACCAAAACACTTTCTTTTTTGGCCTAATCAGTGATGGCTCATATTAAGAATAGTTCATGGCCAAGTAATAGTTGCTTTCAGAGCAAGTTATGTATTTGATTTCAATTTCCGAAGGTAAGTCTAGTTATACCCCCGCAACGAGTTGTAGGGGTATACTGGAATCAGCTTGTCTGTCCATCTGTACATCCATCTGTCTGTCTGTGCATTTGTCTGTTGGTGGACACAATTTTGTCCGAGCTTTTATTAGCTCACCTGAGACGAAGTCTCCGGTGGAGCTATAGTCATCACTCCTCGTCCGTCCATCCATCGTCCGTCCGTCCGTCCGTCCATCGCCCGTCAACAATTCTTTAAACATCTTCTTCTTCGGAACCATAAGACCGAATTCAGATTTGTTCAAATGAGGTCACTGGGTCAAATAGCTGCGAAGCCAGGCCATAACTCTTTCCCTCCATAGTAATTCTTTTAAACATCTTCTTCTCAAATACCATCAGGCCAAATGGGTTCATATTTGGTATGAAGGATCCTTGGGTGACTGGGGTTCAGATTTGTTCAAATGAGGTCACTGTGTCAAATGTGGGCGGGGCCAGGGACATAACTCCAATTTTTTTTTTTTTTTAGATTTAACTCTTTAACCAAAAAAAGAAAAGAAAAGAAAAGAAATTATGTATTAAAAAATAAAAGAATATAGTTCACTGCTTCTGCCACCATGGTCCCAAAAATAAAATTTACTCAAATTCTTGACAGAGAATCATTAATAAGAAACATTTTCTTTGGCTCTAACTGTATGCTGGGTATGCCTACACATGTCAAGTGAAATCTGACATTTTTATAAACATTTCCTGGAGATCTGCTATAAGTCATTAATTCCCAATTACAACAAGAATATATCATGTATTGTTCAAATCTTTCAACAGGGCAAATAGTGTGCCTGTCATTTGCAGAATGAGGTCCCCAGAGGGTGAATTTAGTGATGCTATCCGGCACAGTGGGCTAGCATCACCAAATTCACCCTCTGGAGACATTCTGCTTAGGCCTCATCTTCTGGGTAGTATCTATAGTATCAAATTAACATTGTTGTTAGTTACATTTCCCTTCTAGGAAGTTTCTATATCCCCTAATTTGCAGAAGATAAAATTCATAATTGAGGTGCCCAATGGAATTCCTGACAATAAGTTGGATGTCTCAAGTTATTTTATTTGCATGAAATTCTCAAGCAGAGAGACAGACCAACAGCCTTTGAAATTTGCCAAAATAAGTTGGAATTCTGGCATGTAGCTAGGCTCACTGGTTAAAACCATGATTCCACTTTTGTGTGAAAATTTTGTGTAATCTTGGCAACTATAGGTGAAATCTATAGATATCTAACTCATGATCACTTTCCATGTATTAGGTTTTTATCCCCAGATATTTATCACTCACTGGGGTACAGTCAGAAGAAATTGAAACTTGAAATATTCATGAAATTTCATCTGCAGATTTGATGTGAGGACAGATGTATGTTCAACCAAACTTAAATAGATAACGACCACTGTCCACAGATAGGCTTCAAAACATGGTGCTGGATTTTTGCAGAATGAGGTCTCCATATTGTGAATTTAGTGATGATAACCTCTCACGGCAGGCTAGCATCACTAAATTCTCCCTCTGGGGACCTCATTCTGTTTAGGCCTCATCTTCTGGAAAGTATCATTATCTAATTAACAATTTTTTTAGTTGAGGTCCCCAGAGGACGAATTTAGTGATGCAAACCCGGTGTGCGGGGTAGCGTCACTAAATTCACCCTCAGGGTACCTCATTCTGCAAATATCCAGCACCATATTTTGAGTCCTGTTCTTAGAATTAAAGAATATTCTCGCTTTGCTCACTTCATTATAGTGAAAGGTCATTAAATTTGTATTACTTACCTGAATCTGGCCTCAAAATATGGAAAGGGCTTCAAATAAGCCTATGGCTTGTTGTCTAATCCCATTTTTCTTCTAAATTTGTACCTATTGTAATTATATATTTGAATGTCCATAGAGGGGAAATAAATACTTTTTAAACTAAAATATGGTGCTGGACCTTTAGACGAATGAGGTCCCCGGACAGTGAATTTAGTGACACTACCCTGCATAGCAGCGGAAACTAAATTTTTATTTAATTTGATACCTTAAGATACTTTCCAGAGAAGATGAGGCCTAAGCAGAATGAGGTCCCCAAAGGGTGAATTTAGAGATGCAAGATAGTGTCACTAAATTTATCCTCTGGGGACCTCATTTTGCAAATGTCCAGCACCATATTTTGAGCCCGGGTCTGAATATAGGCATGGAGAGAGTGGAAACAGTCATTTCTGGTATTCCAATAAGTACTCTTTTCTCTATTTTGAACATTTTCACTTCCATTTTGTCAGCTGAAAAACCCCTCAAGTAAAAGCCATATGCTCAAACTGTGCATATTTGGGCTTTCTTCCCCACTAATAATGTGAATAATAATGTTGAAATAACTGAAAACATTACGTTCAGCTTCAAATTTATACACACCTCCTGTATCTTCATACGTTTGTATAAAAAGGGTTTGCGCTGCCATTTGCCAAATGCCAAAATAATTCACATTTGGCAAAAAAATATTTTCATTTGGCAAATTTGTTGGGAAAGAGGCTTATCAATTTCTTAAGAACGTTGTTGAAAATATTGGTTGCTCAATTCCATTCATTTCACAAATTCTGTTGACTTGTAGATAATCTGATTGCACTGGTATTGAGCGGTGGAGTGTTTATTCATAGTTTCGTGGGTGCCCTCTCGTTGAAGCAGCCCTTCTACAATTTTAATGTGATTTATTTATTGTTCTATGATAAAAATGAGAGATTGCTTCCAGATCGCTATCATGACATGCATCAAACCAGTCTCTTTTAAAAAGCCTACGAAAATTTTACAATATGTACATCTCTAGATATCTCATTCGTAATCAGTTGGAGAGTGGCAAAGCATGCTCGTGATTTCATTCGTTTATGGCATAACAGATAACTTCACAGCTCAGAGGTCAATGATGTGTTGATAAGTTTCCCATGCATTGTCAAACTCAACTATTGTTGGAAAACTGAATACAGGTGATATATCCATAACTCAATTTACTCATTGCAATATAGGAGACATCATCTTCGAGTTTTTATGTTTACCCATACCATAGTATGGTAAACATAGTGTCGTTGTCCGGATTGACCACTCGTCGTTCGTCCGTCTGTCTGTCTGTCCATAGACACTTTACGAGTAATGCGATAACTCAAACATTTTCTATCCAATCGGAACCAAATTTTGTATTTGGGTTTCTCAGCCCAAAATACAGATCGAGTTCGAATTTGGGTTTGATCCGAGTTTTTGTTACAGAGTTATGGCCCTTTTTCAACTTAGAATTCACGCATTCTGCTATAACTCAAACATTTTTTTTTATCTGATTGGAACCAAATTTGGTATGTGAGTTTCACAGCCCAAAATACAGATCGAGTTCGAATATGGGTTTGATCCGATTAATTTTAAAGGACTTATGACCCTTTTTCGAGAAAAAAAAATTTGGATTTTTTTAGATTTAGCTCCTTGCTAAATTTAGCATATACAAATATTAAATTTTGTTTGAACTTTTAATATTAAACAATAAAAAAAATATTAATAATAACAAATATTGACACTTTCATTTATTTTAGTTTTATACGATTAATTAGGTGTGATATCCTGTTTTGAAAATATGAAGATTTTATTGCAATAGTTTCATGTAATATAATGATATCAATAAATCACCATGTGAACATCCAGAGTATATGAGAGGACATTTTATAGATGTTGTCATTCCAAGTGAAATCTGTTATGAAATGAGTGATGACATATTATACAGAGCTCTTGTGGTCAAGATAAACATCACTGGTGGCTGGCTGTTTGTTTATTCTAACTGTCAAATTGAATATATGCATGCAGGGACTCACACTGGCAGAATGATGGCCGTTTGTTTATCGTTATTAATTTGTCCCGAGACTGGTGTTTATCCTATTCTTGAAATTTCATTACAAGGTGAGATAAGAGCCCCCACTCACCTATATGAGACTTAGTGTCTTTTAAATTCCATTAATTTGCTTCAAAAATAATTAACCCTTTCCAAGGTTTCCATAGACACATGCTATAATGTACATGGACTCTTCCTCATATCTCTTAATATCTGTTGGGTATCTTTGCACACTATTCACTTATATCAATTTTGGTTTTGACTGATTAATTGATTTTTGAAAAATATATTAACCCTTCAGACATGTGCTTTCAATTTGAAATTAAAATACAGCTTATGGCCAATATGATTTATCTATGCAATGGGAATCAGGCAGATAAATATACATGACTATTGTAAGTGATGACTTGTTTTGAAAATCAATATGGTAGATGTTAGTGTTTCCAGGAACCTTATTTTCCCATTTGTTCATATGTTCATGGTTGATTGAATTTTAGGGGCCACAGAGCACTTAGAAGATTAACATTGAAGGTTGTGGCTTTTAGTGTCCAAGCTACTTGTAAAACATTGTAATGTGTGAAACCATTTAATTGAGGGCTAACTTACTTTCTTTTATATGAACGATTTAGTGGTCACATGGGCAAGCATCCTCATCATATTATGTCTGTATAACATTATATAGATAATACTTTTGAATTGTATAAACTACATATATTTTTGAAAACCATGCATACACCCCTGTTATGAAACACTTAATCTTATTTAATACACAGGTCAGATCTGATCTGATATCTGTCCATGTTTGATAAACAAATAACTGGGGAGAATGGGGGAAGGGGGGGGGGGGTAATTAAAGTACCATTTAAATATGAGATGGAATCCCCAACATGTACCGGTATGTCATTCTAAGCAGTCTGGCTTGTCAACAAATTATAATTTCTCTTTAGAAGTGAATAAATTTTGAATATCTGGCATGTCAAAAGTGTTAAAGATAGGGATTTATCACTTTTGCTTCCAATGAGTTAACTTAAACTCCTAAACATGTCCTCCGAAATCACTAAACCAATGGATCTCACAGTGAGAGGTCCTTGGGTGAATAGGGACAGAGTTATGAGATTTAAAACTACTCCTCCCCACCCCAAATACTTTAACCCTTCCTTAAGAAAAATTATCTGAGCTTTTGATTTGAAGTTGGGTACTGATATATGGATTAATTCCTGTGATCATATCTTTGACAAATTATCAGTTATGCAGGCCTGGCATTCTGAGGCGAGCGATAAAATCGCTCGCCTACCGCCCGCCTGAAAATAATCCAGGCGGACGAAATAACGCCCTCCCAAACGGCAAAACATCGCTCTCCAGGACCCGGTTGTAAGTAATGATCTATGTACTAACAGAGTCGGCAACGAAGTGTTAAACGATGTCGGTATGGGACCTTTGATCTATAAGCCGCATTCCGACTGTCCATGGCGAAATGTACAAGCGATATTGATTACGTTGTAGTCATGAATGCCCTGGTTATTATGTAAGCGGCAGTGTGGGTTATCTATAGTCTGACTATAGTTTATATCAATGTTCAGATTTAATCGGATTATGAAAACAATAAGCCCGGCGCTTTATTCGTGATCCATTGTCTACTTAGAGGATGTTACAATGGCGACTAATTGCATGTTTAACAAAAGCCAGTGAGTGTAAGTATTTATCAGCACTGACAAGGCAGTTGTATTTCTACTAAAACGACATTCTGAACCTGTGACCTCTGGGGGCAAACGGTGACGGAATCTGATGAGGTTTGCCGAATGCTAAAACGTATAAAAAACGTATACACCGCGTTTGATGTTGTTCCGTCAATCTCGGATTCATTTTAATTGACGGAGACAGATTAACCCTCTTATAGCCAGTTATAGCTGACCATCACAGTGATCATACACTATAATAGTGATGTTACGGTTAACCGACCACGGCAAATCCGTGACCGGTCACGGCCATAGTTGGTGGTTAACCGGTTAACCGCATAACCGTCCCAGCTCTAATTTTTATCAATACTGTACATGTGGAGTGGAATATTTACTATGTCTGATTTTGGCAAACATTTTCGCCCTCCTAGACCTTTTCAGGAGGGCGATTTTTAGCTCTCCTAGATTTCTGAGAATGCCAGGCCTGGTTATGACTAGTCGCTATCGCCAAGGTATGGGTTAAACATCTGCCGATCGTGATCGGCCTCTCGTTATCAGTCAACGATATTCGCGACTGATTATTCTTTCGCATCTTGTTGTATGTATAACTATTTCTAAATACTACAATTTTCACAAACATTTACTATGCCAGAAATTCACTCCATATTTGGAAATGGTTTATTACATCATGTTGGGAATGCCGGTTCATTGTAGAATTGAGATATAATAGACACATCCATTAGGATTATCGTCGGCTTTTCTAAGAGACTGGCATCAACACAAGTCGTCACACAGTTATTGTTGAAACATGAGACTCAATATTACATAAACCGATGGAATTTGGCGACTTCCAAAATAATTTGGCAAAAATAATATTAATTTGGCAAAAAAAAAAAAAAATCATGCCAGCATGAATCCTGTGTATAAATTTTAACATATACAATAACAGAAACTGTTGAACTTGTAGGCTTTACTACTGGATTCAGACTGGATTTCGCATGATGAGGTATTAGTAGCACAAGCCCTGGAATAACATTCAATATTCACCTTACTTACATTTCTAATATCCTACCTGTATGTATAGAATAATGATGAACTTGTAAGATGTCCCACTTCCCTATTTCATCGCTTTAGTAAACAAATTAATTAATCTTATTACATTAATAAACAGTTAATAGCCACAACACTATGTCATCGCTCATACTTTAATACTAAAGTGAACTATTATTAACTCTTCCATGACTGGAGTTTCCTGAAAATATTGTGAAAACCCTGTTCCAATGTATTCTCTTATATATGCGAGTCGCCCATAGTGCACCTCACAATATATAAGAGAATGCATTGGCCTAACAATATTTGCATCAACCTTGTAAGTCAGTGCATTCTCTTATATATGCGAGGATCCCTATATAAGAGAATGCACTGGCACAGGGTCTTTAATGATGCACCAGTGCAGCTCCCATCATGAAAGGGTTAATATCATTTAGATGTAATATTAAAGATGGTCTATCTCTTCCTAACAAGTTTTAAATACATATAGTTTCCGGGGTATAAAATAATAAATATTAATCAAAGACACCTGTCCGAAAACACTCCAATCAATAATATTGATTTTATTTAGATTTTATCTCACCAGCATAATACATACAACCTTTTGAGACAGTTTTACAGGTTATTTTTTGGAATAGGAACTTCAGGCACATTCGGAGCTTATCAAGGGGGAGAACTCTTATCCTGTTAGCACTCTCTATGAAGGCAAAATGCCATTTTTATTCAGATATTTTTCAGGAATAAACCACTTTATCATGCCTTTATAGACAAATAATATACCCCATCTTCAGTTTTGTCATTGTTTTATTCACATGAAAAGCTACAGTAATGCTCTAAGTAATTGACTTCTTAACCACAGCAGAAGAATTATGGGTTACTTTTCAGTATTAAGTCGGAAATATGGCTTGTTGCCATTCATCGGAAAGCTCTCCCCGAGAGCTTTCCGATGAATGGCAACAAGCCATATTTCCGACTAAATCCTGAAAAGTTACCCATAATTCTGCTGTGGTTAAGAAGTCGATTACTTAGAGCATTACTGTAATTGTAGCCTTGAAATTGTTTTTTATAAAAATTATGTTGTTGTTGTAATTGTGGCTCAGAAGAGATACACCATCTTTAAAGGAACTTGCTATTATTAAATTTCTTTACTAAAAGTCGTAGGTGTAGGTTTGAGAAAAAGATATATACGTTTAAATGAAAATATATTTAATAAGCTTTCTGCTGCTTAGAGCTAGCCTTCATAGTGAAACTGTAACTTACGTTAAAATAACGGTATGTTATTTTTTGGTTTCCAGTCGTTACTGCTTGCAAAAATATCGGAACATAAAAGTGGGATAGGATCATAATCTATGTATTTTTTAATCATTTATATGGAACTCATCTTGTACCTGTACCACTGAAATAAGATAAAGAAATTTTAACATTTTTCGTATATAATCTTCATCTTATCTTGTGATCTTATGATATAATGTCATGCTTTAAAGTAATATTTTATCGATGAATTACTAGTATGTTTTAAAGCATGTTAGCTCAGCTTAGCTGTGTATTGTAACTGAATCAAATGCCGAAATGATTGAACATATTTATTGTGACTCAACATTATTACAACATAGTATAACATTAAACATATATATAGACATACTGAATGAGGGTGCACAAGGGATTGGAACACAAGTTATATAAATGCCGAAAGATAAGCGCTGCTGATCTGTAAATTGATGGGTCCACATCACCATCTGGAAATTTAAATCTGTGTCTAGGTTTCATATAACAGATGAGGCCATACAGAATGAGGTCACCAGAGGATGAATTTGGTGATGGTAGCCTGCTGTGAGGGCTAGAATCACTAAAATCACCCTCTGGGGACCTCATTCTGCAAATGTCCAGCACATTATTTTGAGGCCTCGCCTTAATATAGTCATGGAGAGAGTGGAGACAGTCATTCTGGTATTCTAATTAGTAGAGGTACAGTAATGCTCTAAATAATCGACTCATTAACCACAGCAGAATTATGGGTAAATTTTCAGGATTTAGTCGGAAATATGGCTTGTTGCCATTCATTGGAAAGTTCTCACTGAGAGCTTTCCGATGAATGGCAACAAGCTATATTTCCGACTAAATCCTGAAAAGTTACCCATAATTCTGCTGTGGTTAAGGAGTCGATTATTTAGAGCATTACTGTATACATGTACTGGTTAATTGAGTGTTAACCTAAAGATTAATTTCTAAGTGAATCATCTGAGTTGACAAAAACTTCAGGTTGGATCAATTTGAAACTTGCCATGGTTGATTGATAACTCACATCTCTATCAGAGTTAACAGTGTCAATGTCAGCCAGAAACTTTGTACTCATTTATGATAATATCAAAACCTTATACAAGTATTTATGATTGCAAACATTAAGGTGTCTTTTTGTTGTCGATATAAGCTGTCAAATTGTCATGGACTCTTTTCATATTCAGTATAATCAGTCACTTCAAGATCAATGTTTCATCTTGTTCACCATAGTTATACATTCAATATGAACTGAAGTTAAAACCCAGAATCCTAATCTGTTACATGTATGTTGTGAAATTCTCCCCATGTTTAGAAAAAAAAAACCATAGAAAAGATCTTGCCGCATACAGTAATGCTCTAAGTAATCGACTTCTTAATCACTGCAGAATTATGGGTAACTTTTCAGGATTTAGTCGGAAATATGACTTGTTGCCATTCATCGGAACGCTCTCGGGGAGAGCTTTCCGATGAATGGCAACAAGCCATATTTCCGACTAAATCCTGAAAAGTTACCCATAATTCTGCTGTGGTTAAGGAGTCAATTATTTAGAGCATTACTGTAGTAAATCTTCATATCTTTTAACCCTTTGACTGTATACTCGCTGATGAGTACATGTAACCCATGTAACCCTTCCATGACTGGAGCTTCCTGAATTTTTGCGAAAACCAATGCATCAAATAACTACTCATCAGCAAATATTCAGTTATTGAAGGGTTTTAACCCTTTCTTTACTAAATGGATTCTCCCATTCAGTTATATGGTATATATTGGAATGGTTGATCATTATTTTGGAAGGGTGTTCAGGATGACCGACAGTTGAAAAGATAATAGTAGTGCAGATGGATGCAATCCATTGGTGGAAAATATTCAAATAATAAGTTGTTAAACTTATTATCTATTATCTGAACATTTCCAAATGGAACTACTCATCAATGAGTATTTAGTAAAGAAAGGATTAAGCTGAAATCATTTATCAAAGTAATGTCTTGAATTGACTGAAGATTAGATTAATTGTTCACAATTCACACTGTGTGTACAAATTTACACTAACCCTTAGCTTCCAAAATCTTTTAGTAGCTATCGAACCTGGCTGTATTTAATCAGGTACTGACTATAGTGTTTCGTTCTGTTTTACAGTCAATGTTGTTTATACAACCATTTTTAGTGTTTTGTCAGTTTCACAATTTTGTTTTACTTTCAAGAGTTAATTGTTGACGATGGTCAATCTTAAATGTTGAGTTAATTAGGTTGCGAATAGGGCCCTGCGAATTGGGGAGTTGGGATCAAATCTCAAATCGAATCCGGGGTGATATTTGCAAATCAAATTGAATCTTGATCGAATATATGCATGGGCCATTGATGCAAACTGTTTGGAGAGTAACGCAAACATGATTTAACTCTGCAATTACCCAGAATCCTAATCTGTTACATGTATGTTGTGAAATTCTCCCCCATGTTTAGAAACAAAACAATAGACAAGATCTTGCCACATACAGTAATGCTCTAAGTAATCGACTTCTTAACCACTGCAGAATTATGGGTAACTTTTCAAGATTTAGTCGGCATTATGGCTTGTTGCCATTCATTGGAAAGCTCTCAGTTGTTATTCTAACAAACCTAGTTAAATTTGAAATTTAGAATAAGTCATCTTCAACCTCGTATTCTTTCTCATGCACAAGAATACAAAGAATGTGATTCAAAACTATTTGAATCATGGTCGAATCGAATCAGCAGCCCGATTTACTAATTGAATAGAATTCTCAAAGCTTTGCAGGGCCCTAGTTGAGACGTCTTATATGTTCATTATTTAATATGAGTTTCAATGAATAATTATACCCCTCTTTAAGGTTGGGTGATAAGTAGAGGATATCTAGTATTTTTGAGTGGATACCGAAAATGATGTCATGTGTGAGCGAGATAAATGTTTATTTACATATACTGGAATCGTCTTGGTCTGATGCTTTATTTCTTCATTTCTGATTAAATCTTTTTGAAACATGGCACAGATAACGGTAATCACCATTTATATTATGAATATCATTCACGTCCGATATAAGATTACTGAGAGATAGGGCCGGGCATATATTTTAAGATCTAAGGGCAGAAGAAATGAATGGTAAAAACCTGTTACATGTGGATTTTGTTCTCCCAACAGAAGTTTCTATTTCAACTCTTTTACCCAATGTTTTATGTGGTATTGGCTTAAATGAAATAAGAAATCTTAGAGAATTTCATCTATTGCATGAATTTATGATCATTTGGAATGTTGAGTGGTGATTTGCATGAAATGTGATTGCATGAAATACTAGTATGACTGAAATTCTCCCATGTAAACTTGTGAGATTATGTGATAAAATGTGTATGCTGTATATAGTGCTGCTGTATCTATCCAGGTTATTTATCTTATCAACAAAACAACTTTTCTTGTGATAGATAAATGATCATAGTCCTATATTTACATACTCCTAATATTGTTTCAGCTTTTCCCATGGTGTTATGATAGCCACACCACTGAGTCAATGTGGTCATAGCCCTATAACTACATAGTGATGTCATAATTCTTTGCCATCATATGGTATTCCTATTACTACAGAGATCACCAGAGATAGCCGGATATTAACCCTTTCATGACAGTAGCTGTGCTGGTGCAGCATTAAAGATCTTGTGCCAGTACCTTCTCTTATATATGCGAGTCTTCCATGGGAAGCCTCGCATGTGTAAGAGAATGCACTGGCTTATAAGGTCAAGGTAAATATTGTTAGGCCAATGTATTTTCTTATATATACAAGGCTCCCTATGGGAGACTCGCATATATAAGAGAATGCATTGGCCCAATGTATTTTCTTATATATACAAGGCTCCCTATGGGAGACTCGCATATATAAGAGAATGCATTGGCACAGGGTTTACACAAAATTTCAGGAAGCTCCAGTCATGTATGGGTTAAGTAATTACTCGTAGACGACTATTTGTCACATTTGGCTTTTAGGGTGTGCCAAGGGAAATCTGTTATTGGGCTAACATTTATAGCGAGATGGATTAGCCACACCCTCAAAGTTGGTCGAGTAATTAATTATTGTATATATATAAGATTTAAATTCATAATTTATTTAAGCTCGTAAATATTATTCATAAGCAGTGGATTCAACATGGTCATGCGTTTTGACCACAATAAAAATTCAACAGTTGCTGCATGAATCGCGAAAGTTTGTTTAATTTTTTTATCACTGTCAAAATCACAGGTCCACATTGAAACTGTCGTTCATTTCTTGAATATTGTCCATCATGTGAACCAGTGAATATTACTATCAATTTGACACTATTTGTAGTTCAAGGACAAATGTTATATGATAATTTGATCTTTTCAAAAAAGATATCTAAAGTAATCATTTGATTACTATCTGCTAACAAAATTAATCTGTTGATCACAGTTGCCAATGGGACTATCTCAATCTCGCTTTGGTAGTTAAATTGTACTGATGTTTAAATGTGAGTTGCATGTATACTGTCAGCATACCCTTATACTGTTAAAAAAGCAGCTAGATACTATTTTCATTGGATATATCGTGCATGGTACACATAATGTTGACATAATTGTGTGATGTAATAGTGACTACATTACATGTATAGGTATTTGATATTTAATGATTTTGCCCCTAGTTGTTGTACATGTAGCAACTTGATAAAAAGTAAATTGCGAAAACGCTCAGTGATGAAATGAACATAATTAGAGAAGCATGCCAAATGGATAATATTATCTTTTTTATTTTCTCCCGAAAAGTGTTCGGAGGACTTTTATAATCAGCATGTCCATACATGCGTCTTGTCGTTCTTCCGACCGGGTTGTTCTGATCATAACATAATATTAATCAGAATTCCATGTGGTTTGGAATGTGTTTGGTATTTGAAAATGTCCCTTATTCGACTTGGAAATCACAATGTTTGGGTTGTCCGGATGATAACTTGAGCAATATTCAACAGAACTTCTTTATACATGTATTTGGTATGTGGTTCATATTTGATAAAATGCAGATCAAGTTCAAGCTTTGACCCTTTTTCGGCTCAGATATATAAAGGATAGCTAATGAGTCACAATTCTAAACGAAATTTATTAATCAAATTTAGTGGACGAGGTTAATAAATTTTGGATAGAATTGTGACAAATTTGAGATCACATTTTAGCCAGGAAAAACAATCTCAAAATGGCTGGGGTAAAAAAAAAAAAATATTGATTTCCTTATCACAACCAAAGAGGAAGTAAAGACACCTATAAGAAAATAATGTTGTTCCATTTTAAATATTACTTTTCATGTTGACAAAATTGTTCAACCACCCTTATCAACAATGTTTATCTCAGTCTGGGAACTAAACCCAACTCAAATTGAATATCATAATTATAGTCTAATTGACAAATAATAATAAAGGTTCGGCATTGACATCGATATCGTACATCACTGTGCGTGCCGATAATACATGTGCGTCTTACTACAAAATATGAGGCAGCATTTTGGGGCTAATTACGTGATAAAAATTGTTTTAGGTTGTCCGTATGATAACTGGAGTAATATTCAATAGAATTTCTTGATATATGGTATTATTATTATTATTATAAAATACATTTCAAACGCATTCCACAATCAAATTGCGCGTACAAAATAGAAACATCCTACCCAAACAACAAAATATCATTTTGTCCTTTCAGCCGGCTAGGTGCTAAGAAGTAACGATATGGTAGCATGTACAAAATAGAGAAATCCTACACAAAAACATATTTAATACAACAATTAAAGTCTATGATTGTCACCACGCCACTTAAAGCCAGTTGTATCTCAAAACATCATTTGAAGAGTGAGTCTTCTACGACCTTATTTGATGGCGTATTATGTGTTTAGTGTAAGCCTGCAGGATCCGCAACGAGTTTTCGATTGTTTCGCAGAGTCAATTATAATGTAATCAAATTGTTACTGTCGACATCTCTAATTGTGTTAGCCTGGGTCGTATCTGACTGTAAATTATTACATCTATGTTCTGAAATTTTTCAGGAACTTTGCTGACATCAGAAGGATGTTGTATTTGTATATATCCACGATTTTCACAAGAGTCTTTAGTATATCAAAATCTGAAGTTGGTACATGAATGTGGTCCATATTGATAAAGCACAGGTCAAAGTCAAGTTTGAATCAAATTTAAGCCAGAATTTGACTTCTTTGTTACTCAGAAAAAGCTAATGCTCAAAAAGCCATGTTTTTGGGGGAGATGTGGCGCCAGTGACCAAGCCTTGAAATTGTGTGTCTGTCATTTGCTGAATGAGGTCCCCAGAGGGTGAATTTAGTGATGCTACCCCACATAGCGGGCTAGCATCACCAAATTCACCCTCTGGGAACCTCATTCTGCTCAGGTGTAAGCAGAATGAGGTCCCCAGAGGGTGAATTTGGTGATGCTAGCCTGCTATGCCGGGTAGAATCACTAAATTCACCCTCTGGGGACCTCATTCTGCAAATGACAGACACACTATTTCAAGGCTTTCCAGTGACCTTTCTTCTTTTTCTGAATATTTAATGAGATATTCTGGAAATGTATGTGAAGATTGGTTATTTATTAAAGTAAACAAACTTTTCAACTGTTTTCTGTTGGGGACGTTCGGCCAAGCGGCTTCTCAATTCTTTTAATATCACAATCTTTCAGCCGTTCTTGCAACTGTTATCAAGCAATTGACACCAATGTACATGTATAAGGCCTGGTACCCTTTCCCAAATGGGTAGAAAAATCCTTGAGTATTATGTCTTTTCCGGTAGTGCACATTAAAATGGAACACTCTATTTAGTAAATTTTGTAAATTCAATATCCTTATGACAAACTTATGCGTCAGCTGTTGTTCACAATTCTTGCCTTGCGAGTCAAGGTTTTTGTTTAACTTGCATTTCATGAATTTGAAAGATGCCTGTCATAATTTATGTTACAGCAGCACATTTCCTTCACTTTAACCCTTTCTTTACTAAATGGATTATCCCATTCAGTAATAAAAGTATACATTGGATTCATTTAGAGAGGTGTTCAGGTAATAAAAGCAGACAGAAAAAACAGACAATACAGGAGCAGAATGATTCATATTCTTTGGTGGGAAATGTTCAGATAATAAGTTCAACAAAAGACCTATGGTCGTTTGTTGAACTTATTATCTGAACATTTCTTAAGGTAACTAGAAGTCAATGAGTATTTAGTACAGAAAGGGTTAATAGAAAAGGAAAACAGAGAAACAGTGCTTCAGCTAAATTTTATTAAAGGCACACTTAATTTTCGAACTTCCAGATAATTTTATATAAAATATATGCCATATTATATACCATTTGAAAGAGGAAACTCCAAAATGTTGTATTATCAACTTATTCGGTGTAATAAACTGAGAACAATTTGTTTTTGTTGAGATACTGACATGTGTTCAGTGCTGAAGTTTCATTATTTTCAATGGAAGGGGAATAATTATATATCTTAAGATATAGAGTTATTCCCCTTTCATTGAAAATACATTTTTAGTTTGAATTCTCTTGCATTCTGGGATCCATAACAGGGGAAATCTTTCTATGATTTCAGCTGTTTTCTATTTCTCTAGGGCATCTTTTGAGACACAGATGTCTCAAACGGTGATGAATTATAGTATTTTATGGCATAGATTGTTATTAACCGTTTGAGTGCCAGGTCTGATTTTTGTATCAACCCATATACCCTGTGCCAATGCATTCTCTTATATATGCGAGTCGACCAGTCGCCTCGCATATATAAGAGAATGCATTGGCCTAACAATTTTTCATCATTTGTTATTATTTTTTACAATTTTAATAATTTTTTTAAAATCTTATTTTTTTAGGGCCGATTTTACAGACCGTACATTAGGGCCGATGAGATCGGCCCCTGGCACTGAAAGGGTTAAAACCATATATCAAGGTATACACAAAATAATTGGTGACTCGAAAATTAAATGGGCCTTTAAAATGATGTGTAGAGTTAATTGTTTAATTATTCTTATTCTTCGTTGTAGGTGCTAAGGGATAACTATCCTGATGGAAAGATAGTTAAGAGCCCATCAGTGTATTCTCTGGATGGATCATCAATTCCCTCAGTTCACTCATTCCATTCATTGGAGCGTGAGGATTTTGATTCAGTTAAAGCGGAAGTGGGGTCAGGAATGGTTGGTTCACCTGTGAGTCAAGTTGGTTCAAACAGCAACTTTCATTCGCCACGAGTCTCTGATTTTGAGACAAGTCAGATCAGAATGTTGAAGGAGTCTCCAAAACGCTCCAAGAACGTCTTTGTGCCACCTGTACCACATTGGAAACCAGCACCAGCACCGGTAGCCACTCCCGAGGATTCATGCGATGAAATTCCGCCTCGTTCTCGCTCACCTTCTAAGACCCCTCCGACGCAACATGAAATTCCCCTGTCTCTACCGCGCGATCACAATCCTTGCAGTCCAAACAGAAACTTCCCACCAATGGGTTATACAACAAGATTTGCTGCACATCTGCAGTCTAATATGAATGACAGACAGCCACAACCTGGGCAGTATAATAATTCTGGTACCCGAGTTGTAGGACTGTATAATAGGCCCGATTCTCGGCCTTTTAACTATCCGGCTTCCATGGCTGGTTACCCAAGAAGCAATAGACCTCGTATCATAGCATCAGCTAAGAACCTTCCTCGGAATGACAATCCTCAAATTTCGTTAGGCAGCAGATACGCTACGGAGGGCGCTGCCGCTGCTGGAGAAGAAGATGACTACAGGTCACCTAAACGACCGATGTCATTCGTTAAAGCTTTAGAAGTGAACTCGCTCGTAGAGCAAAAGCAGAAGTCCGATAAAAAACATAAAGATCCAAGACAAGTTGTGAATCTCAAACAGGACAAGGATGAGAAGAAGAAGAGTGTGTATGATTTGACATATGAGATATCTGTATAGATATGTCTAATATTGGTACGCCACAAAATGTACGAACAGTTTTATGCAAGCCTTGAAATAGTGTGTCTGTCATTTGCAGAATGAGGTTCCCAGAGGGTGAAATTAGTGATGCTATCCCGCATGGTGGGCTAGCATCACCAAATTCACCCTTTGGGAACCTCATTCTGCTTTGGCCTCAACTGCTATGGGAGACCTAGGATCAGATTGAAGTTCCTCAGTTGAAGTTGGTGATGTTCACTCATTAGTCACCTCATTTATGCATTTTATCTTATACAAATTAAGGGATATAGAAACTGAACAGAAGGGAAAAAGTAACAAAAAACAATGTTAATTTGAGACTATTGATACTTCCCAGAAGATGAGGCCTAAGCTAAATGAGGTCTCCAGAGGGTGAATTTGGTGATGTTAGCCCACAGTGCTGGATAGCGTCAATAAATTCACCCTCTGGGGACCTCATACTGCAAATGTCAGGCACACTAAATTCAGTCTTGAAGCTTAATCAATGTCAATGAAGGAAAGTTATTTTATAGTACTGTAATTCAAGGCAGAGTGTTATATATTGTCGGTACAGTGGGCCACAACAACTGGTGACCAGAAAACTATTTTATGAATTATAACAAAGCCATGCAGTTTTCAACATCTATGCATCACCGGTTGATAACTGAAGGTATTACAGAGCCCAGGTTTGGTATGATTTTATGTCGAGACAGGGACGATTACTAATAGCTGTTTGAAAACAAATCTTGCTACTTATGATGTTCGTTGTTGGACTGTTCAAAGTCCATAACCGTTTCCGGGACAAATTTGGCATTGAAAAAGAGATTATTGTACCACCGATACATGAAAATCCACTTTCGGTGATTATTTTTTCGGGTGTTTGCGAGAAAATAACATAATTATACTCACTGTTCTGACTTATTTACTCTTTGTCTGCCTCAAATTACAGTACTACAAAAACTTACACAAATAGTAGCTTCCGTTCATCCAGTGCTAATATCACACCCAACGGTACACACCCAATGGTTACATTTACTTGGATTTTTTTGAATTCCTAGGGTACATTATAAGCTATTGTGGTGGATTGACAGTAACATGGTGTGACATTGACGGCTTGGAGTTTATGTTCAACCGAGTTGCTTCGCAACGAGGTTGAACATACGCTACAAACCGTCAATGTCACACCATGTTACCGTCAATCCATCACAATAACATATATGTTCTGCCGACAGTCCTGGTCATTCTCAGAAATTTGACATTTATTCCGAAGAATGATCAGCATAAAATGTCAATATCTCCTATCACTCTCGCCATAATGTTGTTCAACGTAAATGACGTCATGAAAAAGCAGGCTAGCTCGAGACGATGAAACCATTGTCTTGGTTTCCCTTATGTTGACGGCTCGAGACGTAAACATTGGATATGTTGCGCGGCTCTCTGACCAATCAACGACGCGGTTTCTTTCTGGAGGCTGAACACTGGGCTTTAAATTAGATCTGGAAATATCTTGTCAATTTGTATCCAATATACCCTGGTATCTTTTGATTACTAAAATCTTCCCTGAATACCAGCCATAATAGATATTTTAACACATAATAAACACGGCCAGGAACCATCACAAATCAAGTCTACAGTAATGCTCTAAATAATCGATTCCTTAACCACAACAGAATTATGGGTAATTTTTCAGGATTTAGTCGGAAATATGGCTTGTTGCTATTCATCGGAAAGCTCTCACTGAGAGTTTTCCGATGAATGGCAACAAGCCATATTTCCGATTAAATCCTGAAAAATTACCCATAATTCTGCTGTTATTAAGGAGTCGATTATTTAGAGCATTACTGTATAACCCAAAGTGGTTTTGATTTTAAATTTGTTTAAACATATCTAAAAGTTAGTCTGATGGGTTAAACTAGTACATTTGCTGTGGAAAGTCACAATGCACATTCAATGCACATTCAATGATTGGAATGTATTGCCGTCGTTGCTAAGCATTGTCAAAGCACAACCAACTCATTATAGATTAACTAAACTTCATTCAATAAAGTACCAAATTCAAATATAAATGACAATAGATAAAACATTGTATAATCAAGTATAATAAGAATTAAAACATAGTAGAATAAGACATAATGCTAGCGTAGATAAGACAGGAAACATGAAAGCGATAAATTTCACGGTTTTTGAAAATGTCGCTGATAGCTGTAGCACGGCTTTCGAACTCTTGTATATGCGTACTGATTTAATTAGCATTCTTTGGTTGGAGAACAGATTATAACAGCAGGTGTCTGATTAGATAACTGTATGCTTATTTCACACATTGAGTGAACAATGGTGACTTCGACACAGAGAATTAAGAGCACTGATACTTTGTTTTTACATCAGTCATTGCGCTGAGTTGGACTCGTTTTATAACCACTGTCCAAACTAAACACTAATGGTGGTGTATTTTCAACAATACAGTTTTAATCAACCTATCACAATTAATGAGATTTCATGAAAACAACCACTCAGAGTTGAATGTAGACCAGAAATTTAAACTTTCAACAGTCTACACCAGAGCCAACAATTTAATAGCTCAGCATCAAGTATGTCAAATCTACTGCACGTGTGTTCGGTTGGCTTTCGGGACCGGACAATTTGTTCGGTATTGAGAGGGATTCGGTTTATAGAGGGTCCGGTTTGGAAAGGTTTCACTGTATAACTGAATTTACAGAAATTTACATGCAAAATTGGTATCATTGTGCCCCGATTTTTAACATCAAACACACCTCAACCATTCACTAGATGTTCGTACAATGCACATAAATCCCTTTCACCTGTAAGATCAATAACTCATGCAACAAATATCTTGCTCATCCACTGCATGAGTTCCAGATAGCAGCTATCCCAACGTCTCAAGCAACGGTGTAGAGATTACATTAATGACCTAGGATCCAAGCCCTGATAAACAAACAAACGATGGCAAGCTATGCTTGTAATAATGGAACAGACGTGCCAACAGGGTACAAAAGTATTTTTCGGCGTACCGAAATCTGACATATATGTATTTGTATGAAGTGCTTATATCATCTCCCCAAATGGCAGATAACTGTCAGACTTATGAATGTTGTGGACATGTGCTATACAGAAAATCATTGTGATGAGACTATAACAAAAGACATGTGTATCTTGTAACATGGAACATGCTCAAATTATTTTTGTTTTTCTACCTAGATTTCCAGGGAATGGCTTTTGGTATTAACCATCTCTTTTCTAAATGGATTCCCTCTTCATTTATAAAAGCATACATTGGAATGGTCTATTCTTCTTTTGGAGGGGTGTTCAGTATGCTCTCATTTCCTGAATACCTCTCCGACAGAAGAATAGACCATTCTAATGTATGCTTTTATAACTCAAGGGGGAATCCATATGGTAAAGAAATGTTCAACAAATGTTGAATTTATTATCTGAATATCTCCTAAGAGAACTACTTGTCTACTAATAGTTATCTGATTTCAATAGTTCTGTCACATATAAAAATGTCACATGAATGCCACATGAATACGTTTCTGTCTAATACATGTCTATAACAGTTGTGTAAATTCTCAATCCCAAGTGCTTGAAGAGGAATGTGTTTTCCCCTCATTTAGAAATGGTTGAGGCTTAGCTCAACCAAGTTTTGCATTTTTTTATTCCATTCTGGTTTATTCACCTAATATTACATCTCAGACATTCAAATTGCATTTGAAAAATGAGAATTAATTGTTTTTATAACAAGGTTAAACTTGTTTGTTTGTTTTTTGGGGTTCTGAAATGATACCGAAGTAGGCTTTCAATTTATTTTAAGTCAATATTTTGAAGTTCAATATCTTTGGTTTTTATTGAAATTGAAATCTTCTGAGAGGTGTTATACATGTATGTTTGGTGGAATTCTGGTTAAAACCATAATACTACAAGTGGTGAAATTTACACTATTGCTACCCAAAATAGTAACTAACTGTGAGAAATATGCGTCATGAGTAACGTTCTAGGGCATTCAGTGATCTGCCTATATCTCAGCCATTAGTCAGTTGATATTCCCATTTAGAATTTCCCTTGTTTTTATGAAATGCTAACTAATGTTTGGTCCTTTGAGAGATTGTAGGGAATTTTAGATGATAAAATTCAAACAATTGCATGAAATCCATCAACTTTAATATTCAATCATGTTCATATCGGATATATATAATAAATTACATCACCAAATGCAAGTTTCATACTACTGATAGGCAAAAATTGACAATGTTGAGTGTTGAGAGGGTGATATTTAAATTATTTTATTCTTAATACAATTCTCCATTGTTCTTTTATTTCTTAACTACTAAACAGGCTGCCTTTGGGAGCCTTTATTCAGTGTCCCCTGACAGGCTCCATTTTGTGCAATCCATTAAATATTTTGATTTAAAAAATAAAATTATTTCTTAAAAAAAATAAAATCTAACTCAATTTAACAAAAAGAAACCCTCATTTCTGTTCAAAAAGAAAATATAACTCCGTTATAATATCCACCGGGGTACCCGAGTCACCACACCAAATTGGGTTGAAATCGGTCCAGGAGTCTGGACAGACAGATCCTACTTTTATATATATATATAGATTCTAACTGGGTATTTTAGTTTCATTTTATATATTCTTATTTCCAAGTCCCATTTGAATTTCTTACTTTGTTTTACACAATAAAGACCACTTTTAGCATATAAACATGCATACGTAAGTTCAACATAATTTTACCAACACACATACGTGTTGTCATGTGGGAAATCATGTGTTTTCAGCTGATCAGAGCTCACAAACTGAAATTTACTTATTAGGTAGCTAAACTAGTGAATCAGAATTAGAGTTTAATCCCTGGAACAGGAATTTCTCGGTTCCCAGGTCCCATACTCATTCCTGTTTCCCGGGAATATGATTTGTAGGAACCGGGAATGGAGTGCTTGTTAACACTTGGTTTAGCATAGGTCAGTGCACACCAACGGCACATAATTTTATTTAATTTTTCCACAATGGCACACAGTATAATATATATGTTATATATCTGCAAATTCCACATAAAGTGTGAGTATAATTGACCATGCTTATTGTCTAAGGGTTATATAAGGACTTAAGGTTTGGTCTCGTGACCCATGCAGCCATGTCCTCACGAGTCTCAACGTAGTGGCATGCACGTTTGTGGGATGAGACTTTTACAATGTATATCAAATTATCAATCGTGGCAATGTTGCTGAGGCTATTCTTAGTGACAATGCACGCACTGTGCATGCGGTTCTCCTACGGAGATGTTTTAATGGGCGGCGTATGCTGTGAATAGACTGTGTTGCTCGTGCAGTTTCTGCTGATGTCGCATTCTAATTTCCACGAGAGCAAATCGTTTTGTGCAAGTTGTGAGTCTTGTGCATGTTAGTGTAGAGTCCAGTTAGGATATTATACATGCACATTTCGAGCTTCCGATATAACGCAAGATACGTAACATAGACCTAATGTATAGTACAATGACTTCTAGACTGACAATTCACTGAGTGACTTGTTGTTGCTCCGAATGTACTTTCAAGACTACGTCCGACTCCCACTAAATTAAAGAAATCGGGACACTAAAGAGTATTGGAAATTACACACACATTTCATGGAGCTATATATGGACTGTTTATTTTGTTTTTTCTTAAATTAACAAAGAGATGCCACAAGAAGTTGGCAACGTTGGCAACATTTTGACATTTCATTTGAAGTTTTATGTTTTCCAACTTGTGTTGTGTTGCGTTGTATACCATAAAGTGGCGCGCAAGGAGGTCAAATATAACAATTAGGAATATCCTTTAGTTAATCTAAATTATCATTATTACGATCCCTGTCGCCCAAACTAGCCAAATTGCGCATTAACCCGTGTTATACAACTTGTGCATACATTTCCCGGAAACATTCCCTGTTCCCGGTTCTGAAGGGGTTTCATTTCCAGTTTATGCGTTTTCTATTCCCGGGCATATATTAAACTCTAATCAGAATGGAAACTGAATTACCTGTCACGGTGTCGACTTACGAAATAATGTAGAACAATGTGGATATCAGAATGATGTAATTGACATCAGACATGATGTTAGTGCTATGAAATTTAGTATTTTGGATCATTGCAAATTTGTTACTGCTGGTAGTCTAGGCATATAAGGTAATGCCCTAAGTAATCGACCCCTTAAGCACAGCAGAATTATGGGTAACTTTTCAGGATTTAGTCGGAAATATAGCTTGTTGCCATTCATCAGAAAGCTCTCCCTGAGAGAGAAAGCTCTCCCTGAGAGCTTTCTGATGAATGGCAACAAGCCATATTTCCGACTAAATCCTGAAAAGTTACCCATAATTCTGCTGTGGTTAAGGGGTCGAATACTTAGGGCATTACTGTAAGGCTATCAATTATTACTTAGTCTTTGGTCGAGATAAAACTTTGGTGATGTAAGTTATTTAACCCCTTTCATGATCGGTATCGCGCTGGTGCAGCATTAGAGGCCAGTGCATTCTCTTATATATGTGAGTCTCCCATAGGGAGCCTCGCATATATAAGAGAATGCACTGGCTTACAAGGTCAAGGTAAATATTGTTAGGCAATGTATTCTCTTATATATGCGAGGCTCCTTGTGGAAGACTCACATATATAAGAGAATGCATTGGCACAGGGTTTTCGCAAAACAATTCAGGAAGCTCCAGCCATGGAAGGTTTAACAAAGAAATATATACCCTGCGTTGTTTGTTCAAGTTATAAAAAGAACTCTTTGTTACGATACCAGTTCAATTTAGGCCAAAATAAAAAAGACCTGTGTTTCTGGTCCGCCCCTATTTCGGCGCCCCGACCGTTTTCATTTTATTGATTTTGCAAAATTAGTTTGCATCCGATTTTATTTTCCATGTAAACCGATTCATTTCCGTGCAAAATGGACACATCACGTGTACTGTTAAACCGGAAATTATACTACACTTCAATTAGGTCACAGCCAAATCAAACTTATTTTTTCATGTTTTATTTAATAAAACAATAAATTACACTATATTCTAATATTATGTACTTAGTTTTATTATTTTATAGTACATTAAAAACAAGGAAAAGCAGTCTGGGCAGGTCTGGGGGGTATTCATATATATTTTGAGCAGAGTTGAAAATAAAATGAAAAAATTAAATGGAAAATAGATAAAGGCTGTGCTGGCCGAGAGCTTCAGATAAAGAGTGACTTTTTATTGTTCTCTGTATGATAAAGGATGTCCCTACATTATACGGACATGATATTCCTCATAATTTAATTTTTAGACTGGGATAAAAACTATCAATATGTTGCTCACGCACGATTTTCAGTTACGTCAAATTGGGTATAAGCATACACTCTGGTGTAATTCCTGGATATGGGCTATACGATTGAAAATATTGTTTCACCAGGTCCTTTCATTGGCAGTAAACTGAATTTTTCATCGTAAACCCACCAGATTGCATTCAAGTCTGAGTTTAGTGTGCCTGTCATATGCAGAATGAGGTGCCAAGAGGGTGAATTTAGTGAGCGGGCTAGCATCACTAAATTCACCCTCTGGGGACCTCATTCTGGTCAGGCCTCATCTCTGGAAAGTTTCTTTATTATCAAATTTCTATAGAAGCTTTTTCACATAGATTCTATTTCTTTTTTAGTTTCGTTTCTCTATATCCACAAATTGGCAGAAGACACATTGCATAATCGAGGTTCCCAATGGGTGTACATCACACTATTAACCATTTGGAAATTTCAATCTGAGCCTATGTCTCCCATAGCAGATGAGGCCATGCAGAATGAGGTCCCAAGAGGGTGAATTTGATGATGCTCACCCACTGTGTGGGATAGCATCACTAAATTCACCCTCTGGGGACCTCATTCTGCAAATGAAGGAACACTAAACTCGGGCTTGATCGCATTATATAGCCTGTTTAGCGCCCAAATTTAGTGTTGATAATGTTACAATTCACAATAGGTATTGGTGAAATAACACCTCATTGCTCATTACCAGGTTTAGTTTCAGTACTAATACAAAAAATCATCATAATATATCTATTGGTCATAAAGAAAGCTGCTGCGTGTTTTCTATGTATAAAAGGTACAAAGTAACGCAACAGTGCTCAAGCTCAAGAGTAGGATCCATTTTGAATTTGATCATTGTGAGCCTGCTGTTACGATCTTACTCTTCGCTTCACTCATTTGTTCTGTGTCATTTCTAATAGTATCACAACACATTGTTTCATTTCTGTATATTTTGTTCATAAGTCATTTTGTTTGTTTCTTCACATAATTTATTATGATACTAAGTAGTACATATTTATTTTCGTGACCTCATTTTTTCTGTGTATGTCTTGTTTTCTACTGCATTGTCTGTTAGTTCCACTGAATTAGTTGTTGTACCATGGATGATCCCTGCTTTTGGAAACTAAAGTACCCAGATTCACGGAGGATAATGACCGATTCAGCGTTTGTTCCCTGGTGAGCTATATGTTGCTGTTTCTATGGAAACCATTACTTATTTTAGTCTGAGGTACTATGTGCATCCTAATTCTGTTTTTTTTTTTTTTTTAATTTGATTAAATGGAGAAGTTTAGATTAATTCTTCAATGTCTGGAGCTTCCTGAAATTTGGCGAAAACTCTGCCAATGCATTCTCTTATATATCTGTGTCTCCCTTTGGGATTCTTGCATATATAAGAGAATACATTGGCCTAACAATATTAAACTTGACATTGTAAGCCAGTGCTATCTCTTTTATATGCAATGCTCCCTATGGGAGACTCGCATATGTAAGATAATGCACTGGCACAGGATCTTTAATGCTGCACCAGCGCATCTCCTACCATGAAAGGGTCAAACAATGTCAAAACTTGCCCATGAACATTAACAGTTTATAACATGCCATATACATGTATATGATATCTGTCGAATGGTAGCTGAACTATAATATGTTGATAAACTTCATTTATACCATAATTACCTATTCTATTGTGTGTATAACCTACTGTGGGTATTCAGCTTCCTACTGTGGGTATAAATTTCTACTGTGGGTGTAAATGTTCAAATGTAATTTCATGTGTTAAATGTTTATACCCATTGTAGAACTACATCGTAGTTAGCAAAATAGTTCCTATGTCACATTCATTAAAATTGGAAGTTGTCATGATATCAATTATATATGAGGAAAATTGCTAGCAGTTTAATCAAATGTAGCTTGCTAGTGTTATATGAACTATGAAACATATGAATGGTAATTCCAAGTGACTGATCGCTCAGAAACTGGCTGATGTCATGACGTAAATTTATGGGTGTGGATACACATTCAAAGTAAACAGCGGAGTAGTTGAATTTGCTGAACAAATAAAAAATAATAATTATGGCATAAATAAAATACACGCATAGTAACCGAGAGTACAACATTTTCACCACTCATGGTATTGTGGTTTTAACCACTCGCCAAAAGGCTCATGGTTAAATTCACAATTCCACTCGTGGTGAAAATTTTGTATTCTCTGCTACTAAGCGTGTATTCTATATATAACACCCTATCTAGTTACCCATAGTACTGAAAAAGTTAATATTCAAACTTTTTCAGTTGACCCGTACACAGGTCTGCCATTTCAACAGAATATAAACTGCAGATGTCAATAGTTATGGGTATGCTGACATCACTTTATAAATTTAATATCTATGGCTTAGATATAAACACTTCATACCATGTGTGCCCATGTAGGTAAAGGAGGCCTCTTTTAAGTGAAAATTGGTTGCATTAAAATTTTGTATACTTTAGCTTATGGAAGGAGCATGCATTGTTTCTTAATCCTTTCTATACTAGCCCTTTCATGACAGGAAATGCGCTGGTGCAGCATTAAAGATCCTGTGCCAGTGCATTCTCTTGTATATGCAAGTCTCCCATAGGAAGCCTCGCATACACAAGAGAATGCACTGGGTTACACGGTCAAGGTAAATATTGTTAGGCCATTGTATTCTCTTATATATGCAATGTTCCCTATGGGAGACTCACACTCGCATATATAAGAGAACGCATTGGCACAGGATTTTCACAACATGAGCTAAATAGTCATTGATTACAAGTTCCCACAGGAAATGTTCAGATAAGAGTCCAATAAATAGGACTCCTGCTGAATAATAGACCATTCCAATGTATACTTTTATAACTGAACGGGAGAATCCATTTAGTAAAGAAAGGGTTAATAGTAAGTGTTATACAGTAATGCCCTAATTAATCGACCCCTTAACCACAGCAGAATTATGGGTAACTTTTCAGATTTAGTCGGAAATATGGCTTGTTGCCATTCATCGTAAAGCTCTCGGGGAGAGCTTTCCGATGAATGGCAACAAGCCATATTTCCGACTAAATCCTGAAAAGTAACCATAGTTCTGCTGTGGTTAAGGGGTCGATTATTTAGGGCACTACTCTATCATGATATGTTGCAATATTGTTTCTGTGTCATGCTGATTTAGTTTATTCAGCTTTGTTGCCATTTTGCCACTTTTATTTAATTCTGTCTGATATTTGGTTTATTTTGATCACAATCTTGAACATTTTCATATGTATACCTGACCTGTGCATACTGTTTTTTATACGAATTACAGAGAAATCAGTTATGTGCAGAGAAACAAATGAAGATTTTATATTGTTCCCAATCATTTAAATTTACTTTGATTTCTGTCCATTATGTTAAAATTAGCATTTCGACCAATATCGTTACTAAAAATATTGCCCACATGCAGATATGCTGGATAGGCCTACCATACATAGAAAGTTATAGAATGCACCGCAGATACTTTTCAAGAGGTTTATAATTATACCCCCGAAAACAAAGTTACTGTACAGTAACGAGTCACGTAATGAAGTTCAACTTGAAAGTTGTTTACTATAGATACGATTAACAAAAAAAGTTGTTTGCGTGATGCTTCAAGTAATCCTATGGAAGTACCCAGAGATTTGATCACTGGAAATATCTGACTTCATAGCATGTAATGCCGATAAAAAAAATGCTTTTTGTGCAGTTTTCTAAACTTTTTGGTGGATTGAATTACAATGGAGATAAACGTACCCTGTTTCGCTGGATATTCAGTGATTCGAGCATGAAAACAATCTGAACTTGCCAACAAGCTGGCTCATCCACAAACTGTTTTCATGCTCAAATCTTCAAATATAAAACTCTACAAAGTAAGTTTATCTCCTAAATACATATCAATTTCTCACTTAGTTAATATAATAATATTGACAGCCTATAATTGTATAGAAGAAGATAACGAAATCTCCCAAAAGTGCATTGGAATCTGTTGGTATTCGGCTATGCAAAATCTTCTTCAATTTACAACCATTTATGTTGTTGAAGAATATAATTTTGGCTGTTTACGCTATCGGTTTCAAGTTGCCAACATCATCTCATTATTGACATTAATCGGGGTGTAAGTGTCACATCTGGTTTGCATCATATTTATATTTTATGGTATATGGTTTAAAAGAAAACACATGAAAATGGTCTTGGTCCAACAAATTTTGCCTGAGTTTTAGCCCTTGTTGGACTTAGAATATGCCAACATTTTCGTTTTCACATGATCATCTTAGTTTAATTTTTCTATGGACCCCAATCCTGGTATGTGGTTTAATCACATGTCAAGTTGAATATGGGGTCGGTTCCACAGCCCAAACCTTTCCTGACATCCGTTCTTGTTTATGTCAATTTCTATGAGAAAACAAAGCCACGCTCCAGTGGTGCACTTATTTTAGATAAATATGTCATTTGTGTTGGTTATCATCAGACTCATACTGGATGGAAGTTTTAATATGTTTTTAACTCAACTCAACTTTCCAGTGGCCATCTTGGATTCTACTCTTTGCATGACTAAATCCTTCGGCACACCCTACAGGCATATCCTTCATCTGATCGTCCCCAAACTTCATATGGATCTTCGGAGTGACCTCTATATGGGAGCCATAAATATTTTCCAAAATTTGTTTTAAAAAATGGCCAACAGCAGCCATCATTGATTTCAAATTTGAATCCATCAGCACACCCTGCAGCCCACATTGATTGGAGAATTGTATTGAAAATTTACTGGCATGTTTAGGATCATCTCTTGATGGGAAGCTATCGTACTTGATCGATTTTTTATGAAAAACATCGCTGCCGGCAGCCATCTGGAATTATACTTTTTGCATGATCAATTCCTTTGAGTTGCAGTGTTATTGACACTTTCATTAAGTATCCAAACAGTACACCTTTCTTGAACTTGACAATTGAAGTTAGTTATATATGATTTTGTGTGATGAGCACTCCAAGAGTTGATAAGATGTGTAGGAAAGATTTATCCTCAGGTATACACTAACTATTTGGTAGAGTTGTGTAACAAACTTGACCTATGGATTGATGAATGACTGGATGTCCATTTGTCTATATGCCCCCTCTTCACAAAAATAATAATGATGATGCAGCTGGATGACGATTAGAATTACTAAATACAGTAATGCATGGATGATCATGCACAGTGAGATTTTCAGTTTGCACAATCTACAAGATTAAAGTGATATAAAATACTCCGGTAGGGTTGTCAAATATAAATGGAGAATAATATTGTTCAATGTAGAATTTTTTACAAATAGTATATCCAAATTGACAACACACACCGTCATTCTTATATGTGAATTAAATGCAGTGACTCTCGATGGGGAAATAGTTTTCGTTAGTTTATCGCCGATAGATGCGTCCCGAATCGAGTAGTAGATATTTACAATTGAGCGTAGTTCTGACGATGTTTTCTATGGATTGGTACGGTCGATTTGCTTAAAATTTTCGGCAATGTTAGTAGAATGTTACATTCCTCCAGTTGTCATAGCACCTGAATATTAATTTATCAGTTTCATGCACAAGTACATAATATATATTTAACACATTCAATAATCTTCTATTCAATCGGTCAATTGAGGATAATTGGCAGAGGCTTGATAAGTGATGGCTATTTGATACAACGATAATTTAATTGACTGAGTGTCTATCTTTAAATGACATTTTTGAAACAAGCTAAAGAAACTACAGTAATGCCCTAAATAATCGACTCCTTAACCACAGCAGAATTATGGGTAACATTTCAGGATTTAGTCAGATTTAGTCGGAAATATGGCTTGTTGCCATTCATCGGAAAGCTCTCAGTGAGCTCAGATGTTGTTGTTGGTTTCTATAGTCTCTGAGTCATAGAATAAGGCAACCAGATTTCCATTATTTGAATGTCTGTTCAGCTCAGATCTTTTCGATGAATGGCAACAAGCCATATTTCCGACTAAATCCTGAAAAGTTACCCATAATTCTGCTATGGTTGAGGAGTCGATTATTTAGGGCATTACTGTATTTACTGTGATGGTTAGGACATCACGACAGTTAGAACATGCGAATAATTTGATGACGTGGTATCATAAACGTATCACATAGTTCTCTAACCGTAGTCGTAACTCTATACCTGTGTTTGCGAAAGCTCCCCATTATCATGACACTGCATACGTACACCCACATGTGGGTATGTATACAGTATATTATGTTGATGAACAATTCTTTCGGCATATCATCAGATCATCATAAAAAAAATTACCAGTTTAACATTTTGCTAGCCACATCAAAGTTATCGCCTGATTTATGAACATTTGGTGGAAAAAAGTAGAAGTATGAACCCATGTTAGTTTAATTTTGGGGTTGACTATATTTTATGTCTCTTTTTAATGTCAAAATAATAGATGAATGTCTTCATAAATTCAGATCTAATCAAATTGTTTGATTACATTCAGAAAAGTTTTGTTATTCTAATCCAATACATCAACTGGAAAAAGTATTGTATTGTATTTCTAATCATCAAATTGAAAAGTATATGTATTTTAATCAAATACTTAATAGGCATATATAAATCGCCACATCCTTGCCAGGAGGGAAAACATACTCATCACTACCCCAGCAATGACTGACTGTACATGAATTTCACAAGAATTTTGAAATTTGATGTTTTATTCAAATAATAAAATAGGTATAACGCAACGGGAAAGAAGGGGAAAGCAACAGAAATAATCCACCGTCAACTACAGTAATGCCCTAAATAATTGACTCCTTAACCACAGCAGAATTATGGGTAATTTTTCAGGATTTAGTCGGAAATATGGCTTGTTGCTATTCATCGGAAAGCTCTCACAGAGCTTTCAGATGAATGGCAACAAGCCATATTTCTGACTAAATCCTGAAAAGTTACCCATAATTCTGCTGCGGTTAAGGAGTCAATTATTTAGGGCATTACTGTATTTTCTTCACAACATGCTCCCATGTTTTTTTAGTCAATATGAACCCAAACCAATCAAAAATAATATATACATTTTGTTATAATATTGAAAACAGTTGTAGGAGAATGGGTTTTGTAAACCAGACTATTAAACTGCTGTTACCTTATTTATATTTTCAATTAATAATAAATGTATGCTCTGCTTGTATAAAGAAAACACATTGTTTACCTGTTTGCCTTATAATTTATACTGAAAGTCATGTAAAATTGTTTGTCATAGGCTGAACATTTTCACGAAGCTACAAATTTGCCACATTTTTTACTCATTTCAAATTCTCAGCTCATCCATTCTGCATTGCAGTAATCATCTAACGATCATGTTGCGAGTTTAATACTTATGGTACCTTCTACACATGATTGTTTATTAGTTTTTGTGTGGTACCGATTATTTACATCCTTTTCAATCAGATAAATAATGAAATGGTGTTTATATATGATATTATATATGTTAATAACCAAATTAAAAATGATGACTAAAATGGTTGTTTCAAATATTTAGATACTTCCAGTTGCTCAGTTGGCACATTATTATGCCAACATAAGCTGACCAGCGATATGAAGCTGGTTCAAGTCCCTTCAAGTGCAGATCTGTGATCCAAGAAATGGAGAAGTAACCAGTTTCATGTAACTGGGTTAGTTTGTCAGTTGCTTTCTGCAGGCCGTTGGTTCCTACATGCAGTGTTTTCTGAGTGAAATTAACCCTCGATGCTATCTTTCCTACACCCACAAAACTGATGCGATCTAGCGAAGCAGCTTAAAGATGCATAATCTGAATTAACTGGTTAGCATAATTTTTTGGGCAATTAATTGATTCAGATAACTGAAGCGGCATTTTAAAAAATGTTGTTGGAATCTGATGATATGGGGACCATTGAATGGGATTGAGTACCTTTAAACTAGAGCATGACTGATGCATTTCAGTGCCATCTACAGGTCCCCATCAGATTATTTCCTCTCGTCAGATCTCTATGACACCAAATAACGTTGTTTCGTTGTCAATTTGGGAGCGGATTATTGCCTTATTAGATGAGATCGGGCATTATGTCAAGACGAATGAAAGGCAGAATCAGGGGCATGGTCATTAGGCGACTGGAATCTCTAATTATCAGCTGCTATCATATGGATGGCATGTGAATCCAATGCTATGAATGTTGGGGTTGACGATGTGGGGTGTCCCGATAAGCTGGCATGCAATGTACAATTGTAGACAGTATATTTTGATAGAAGAATCTGCTGCTTCAATCTTGACTTATGCATGATATTCAAAGGGGTTGACCAATCCCTACGCATCAAAGTTGTCTATCAGCTCGCCAATGGCGAGAGGTTAGTGAGACTGAATGAAATATTCAGTAATGCACAAACAATTTCTTATCAAACCAGATTTACACACTGTTAGATATTTATCCAAGTTCTGACATATTAATATTATTTCATACTGAGTTGTTACTGGACTAGACACTGGCTCTATGACGCTCTGCTCTGCCATGACGGCGTGCAGAGTGTAACGACGTAGCCTCATAGAGCCAGTATCTAGTCCAAGTTGTTACATGTTTGTACATGTAGTCCCTCGCGGATTTGATTACTCATGCAACAGTATGTTTGAGCCGTTGTATGCCCAATAATTGGGAGGTCTCTGGAGGAAAGGGCCAATGGCATGATGATTTATTAATGGTGTCCGGTATTCTGCAACATCTGGTAGGCTGAGCTGTACTTTCTATGAGTTACTGACTATTAATCAGCTTTTTCAGTGACCACCTATCTTACGGCCAAAAACAGTATCTTCACGTCTGTGGGACATATTTCTATGGAAAACATTAACCTTTTTCTGATTTATCAATGACGAATGGAGATAACAGATATGTTATTGCCTGATCACATTACAATATGGCAGTTGCTATAACCCGATCCAGTTGTTCCCAAATTGAGATAAGGCTTTGTGCATTATGGACAACAGAATCACACAAATGTGTGAAAATTGGAGATTTTGGGGTTTCAAATAAAAATTCATTTGAATAGTATGAATCATATGTGACACGTAGTGGAGCAACCACACATGCTGTGCCCCGAATTTGCTTTTCATTGGCAACATAATGCTAAGAATAATTTTTGTAACAACATGCAATAGTCCCGGTGGAGATGACATGACAAGTATTGTCATGGATTGTGCAATCTTGTCTGGATTCTTCCCCACACAGCCAACATGTCGTAAATTACGTCACGAGCCAAGCCATGACATCTTCTCTGGTTTTTATTAAGCTAACTAACGAAATTGGTCTAAATGAAACTAACATGCCTAAATCACATGGGAATTCTTCGGACGTTGACAATTTTATTTTCATCTCGTTGGTCCACTGCCGATTCCGCAATTTTAGAACCTCCAGAAATTTGCCAACCGGAAGTCACATGTCAATTTCACAAAAAACGTACACGTCACCTGAATTTGGCTCATCGCAAAAGAATATATAGAAACAATTATATGATGTCATCATTCACCTGCGCCTAAGGTATAAGCACCAACGCATGCTTGTGGTTGCTATGATGGGCACCTTCATTACGCTGAAGCTGGAAATTTCATAATGGACGATCAAAAGTCTGGGCAATTTCTTTTCGATTAGTTTTTATGTTTACCCATACCATAGTATGGTAAACATAGTGTCGTTGCCCGGATTGACCACTCGTCGTTAGTCCGTCCGTCCGTCTGTCTGTCTGTAGACACTTTACGCATGGTGAGATAACTGAAATATTTTCTATCTGATCGGAACCAAATTTTGTATATGAATTTCTCAGCACCAAATACAGATAGAGTTTTTTTTATGGAGTTATGGCCCTTTTTCGACTTCGAATTCACGCATGCTGTCATAACTCAAACAATATTTATCTGATCGGAACCAAATTTGGTATGCGAGTTTCAGAGCCCAAAATACAGATCGAGTTCGAATATGGGTTTGATCCGAGTTTTTTTAATGGAGTTATGGCCCTCTTTCGACTTAGAATTCATGGATGCTACCATAACTAAAAAAAAATATTATCTCATGAGAACCAAATTTGGTATGTGAGTTTCTCTATCTAAAATACAATTCGAGTTTGAATATGGGTTTGATCAGATTATTTTTAATGGAGTTATGGCCCTTTGATATAGAATTCATCCATGCTTCGATAGCTCAACCAGTTATCGTCTGATAGGAACCAAATTTGGTATGTGAGTTTCTCAACTCAAAATACAGATCAAGTTTGAATATGGGTTAGATCCTGTTTTTTATACCAGAGTTATGGCCCTTTTTAACTAAGGATTGAACAGATTCGATATTTTTATGCTTATCATGTAGAACCATAGCAGCTAACCCCTGTGATATCAGTTAGCACTGAGAGAGAGAATAGATTAACTTGTATTATTGGACATTAGAGTTATTTTTAGCCATCATATTGTCCCTGGCACAGTGGAAGGTGTAATTGGACAGAGAACCATCTGTTGTTTAATGTTTATTGTATTTCCATACAGCTCTCTGGTTTAGGATATCAATGCAGTGTTCCAGTGACATACCTGTACCTAATTTTATTGAGTTAAAATTGTTAACCCTTGTCATCAATTTTATGCTTTTGTATATTTTTCATGTGATCATTCTCCTATTATATCCCTTTCACTTGTATGGATTTTTGTGGTTAAAATGAACCCTTAATTCTCAACATTCCTTATACTTAGCAGAAATACCTTTCATCTGATATATCTCATTTTATTGAGATGTATGTAAATTTTGTATGTGAATTTCTCAGCCCAAAATACAGATAGATTTCGAATTTGGGTTTGATCCATTTTTTTTATATTTTAAACAGAGTTATGGCTTATGGATTTTCGTGTCAGAACTGAAAATAGCTGATCACTATCGCCAAGGTATGGGTTAAACATCTGCCGATCGTGATCGGCCTCTCGTTGTGATTTACCAAGAGTTGTGTGAAAACACGCATATATTGGCTGATCTGCTATAAGCCGATCTGGTTTTTGGGGTTGTTGAACAGTCTTCCACATATGAATCTATTGAGAAACACAGGTAAATGATATATTTAGCAGTTTACTCACCTGGAGTAAATCAGTGCCAATTAACACCAATGTAGCCACGCCACCCATGGTGATGTCATTGCTGCCATAGTATAGATATACTTATCTATGTATATAGGTATGATCTGTTTTTATACATATACCTGTGGTAAATCTTCAATTATATCATTGTTATATTCAACTATTATGTATGGTTTAAATTTATTTATTGCCGTTCAGTAGATACGAACAGTCTGCTATAATATAAACAAGAGCACTACCAAGCGTGTTTTAATACCCCATTTGCAAAGTAAATAGTTGTCATTATATACGCACGCCTCGTGTATACTAATGTACAAATTCTTGTGTCGCCTGGGTGCTGGAGTTTACGCTGGGGGTTTTATTTATAGAACAATGGGAATTTTTGGGACGGATTTAAAAGTCGAACTGCGCGACCAGGAGGCCGAGTCCGGTAAAAGGTGTAGTTTGGAATTTCAATTTCGTTTATTGTCCTTTTAATACATTATTATGTCAATAATGTTGATTTTTGGTTTGTGACAAGCTATATGTATGTCAATTACAAATAAAAGAAATGAAAAACATAAGTTGTAAGTCTTATATTTCAACTTTTATAGACATTTTTCGTTCTGCAGCCCACTGAGGGTTATGGTCGGAGACGGCCGCCGGTTCGTTAATTAGGTGCTGGTTGTTATTGTTATTTTAACGGAATTCTGAGTTGGTCATTCGCGAAACATGGGTATATAATATATGATCTTGAGCGCGTTGCCATTTCTGACATTGGTTTTCTTGTATTTCACTTGCTATCAAAGAAAATTGGCGATCAGGTACCAAACCCCAATTCAAATTTGACCTGTATTGTGAGGTAATAAACTAACATACAGAATATGAGTCCAATAGAATAACGCAAAATATCATCTGGAAAGCAAGAAGATGGAAAATTTCTAAGTCGAAAGGCCCACAACACCAAATGGAAAAAGTTATTGGACCAAACCCAATTAAGTTGGAAAAAGGTGCATAACTCCGTCAAAAATCATTGGGCCGAACCCAAATTCGAACTTGACCAGTATTTTGGTATGACTGAGCCACATTCCAAGTTTAGTTGTGATAAAATAATCCAAACTCAAGTTATCATTCATAAACCAAAATATTGATGGGACAGACCGATTACATAATAAACGGGTGCAAAAACAAGACAGTCAATGACTGTGGGGTCGCTCACCAGACTGCAAAGACTGGGACTCTGGAGACCACAACAGTCAGAACTTTTCATAATCACTTTAAAAGAAATAGCTCTAAACAGGATATGTGGCTAGAGACTTCACATATGTAGATTGGTAAAAATCCACCTTGAAATTACCAACTGTACACTACTGATCACCCCCCCCCCCCCCCCCCCCCCCCCCCCCCCCCCCCCCCCCCCCCCCCCCCTTCTCCTCCGACCGGGCTACAGACAGACTCCCAAGTCTTAGGTTTGAATTTCACAACTGACACCTCAAACTTTCTCAATTGTTGGAAATTTCCAATCTCACAAGCGCCTTTTTCTAAAACCATTTAGACATGTTTAAAGCCCATTTATCCATGGACCCAAAACACAATACATGTATGTCAGATTAATCAGTCAGGTGGTTCCAAGGTAGATGTTTTAATGAATTTGGTATTTCAATGATTTTATTAGACACAAAAGTGTTAACTCCCCATAGCCCCGCCATTTCTTGACAGTTTGACCTCATTTTAACAAATCTGAATCTCAGTCACTAAAGGATCCTCCTGATTGCTCCATACTATATGTAAGCTAAATAGTCCAACCTCTCTTGAGAAGACATTTTAGGATTACTATAGAGACATATAGTTATGTCCCTGGTCCCACCCTATTTAACCTGGTGACCCCATCTGAATAAATTTGAATCCCAGACACCAAAGAACCCTTCATACATATGATAAATATCAGTAAAATAGACCTAATGGTCCTTGTGAAGGAAGCATATTAAGAGGGAAACTGTCCTTCGTTTGGCCCCTATTTGACCAGGTGACCCCATGAAAAAAATCTGAATTGCAGTCAAGGAAGAACATTCCATGCTAAATAAGCCAACTAGTTCTTGCAAACATATTTTAAGAATTACTATGTAGTGAAATAGTTGAAGTCTCTGGCTCTGCCCTTATTTGACTTTGTGATCCCATTTTCACAAATCTATCACCAAGGTAATTTCATACCAAATATAAGCAAAATAGGCCATTTGATTCTTGCATAGAAGACACATCATGAATTACTATGGAGAGAAAGAGTAATGTAGCTGACCTTGCACCTACTTGACCTGGTGACCCCGATTGAACACATCTGAACACAATCACCAAAGGAGCAAGCCTGCAAATAGTGTGCCTATTCCTACATTGTATGTGCCTGGCAGCAGGGATTGTAGTTTGGGGGGCTAACCCCGGGATGGTCGAATAGACCGAGAGGTCTATTCCTTCACCCCTCATTTTTTAAGCTTTAATTTTAAGGATCACCAAAAAAAAAGGAGCATTTTTATACAATCAAAAATTATTTCTTTTTGTGTTTCTTTTTCTTAGGTGGCTTTTCTCCTGAGGATAGAGATGATGATTTGTCCTTCCGTTCTTGGTCTTTGCTGTTGGACATTCGGAGCACTCTGTCGGCCTCTTCTACAGTCTTGTTAATTCTTTCGTCTAGCTCTGACATTGCTTGAAGCATGGCTCTCTGATGTTCTTTTTCATCCTCATCTTCGACATGATTGTTGTTGTTGTTGGTGGAGCTGGGGGACACCAGGATAAGGTGGAATTCCGGTGTCCGAGGTGGAAGGCTGTCCAACTCCACGTCGAAGCTGGCGGCAGGAACATCTGGGGTGGTGTCCACGTCCCTGTCTCCACTCGCCTCGACAGCAGGGACCTCTGGCAGATCAACGGAGTCCCTGCTAGCTGGTGCAATGTCACCTGTCTCCATGCAGGTCGGGTCGTCTGGGCGTCTCTCAGACAACTCCAACCTACCGGCTGTGACACTGGACGTCGGTTGAACCACACGGGGAGGTGTGACCAGCAGATCAACGGTCACCCCCTTCTTCCATTTCGCCCGTCTGGCAGCGTCTTCTTTTTTGGAGGCCCCTTGTTCACTGTACGGCGGGTTTCGGCGTTCCTGTCCCGGGCAGAAGACCTCTGGATACCAGCATCCTCTGTCCGGAATTCAATGCAAAGGACCAGATAGCCCCTGTCAGCCTGGAGTTGCCAGCTAACAGTGTCCACTATCCGGCTGCTTTGCATTGCAGCTAACGCGGCGTCGGGGATTAGTTCCATAATCCGTCCTGAGCCTAATCCAAAACCATCTCACTCCGGCGTTAGCACGAGGGCGGCTGCTTCCCTAAGGTTACGAATCCACAAAACTCACTCGTGCTAACATCTGACGGGAGGAACAGCAGACAGACAAAGCAATTATGACTGTCCCGCTCGACTCGCCGCCAGATAATGTGCCTGGCCTCAAGCAACACAATGTATTATACAATCAAGCCTTGAAATAGTGTGTCTGTCATTTGCAGAATGAGGTCCCCCAGAGGGTGACTTTAGAGACGCTATCCTGCACAGTCAGTGGGCTAGCATAACTAAATTCACCCTCTGGGGACCTCATTCTGCTAAGGCCCTCAACTTCTATGGCAGACCTAGGATAAGATTGAAGTTCCCCAGTTGAAGTTGATGTTCACCCATTGGGCACCTCAATTATGAATTTTATCTTCTGCAAATTGGGGGATATAGAAACTTCCTGGAAGAGAAATGCAACCAACAACAATGTTAATTTGATACTATCGATACTTCCCAGAAGATGAGGCCTAAGCAGAATGAGGTCTCCAGAGGGTGAATTTGGTGATGCTAGCCCACTGTGGGATAGTGTCACCAAATTCACCCTCTGGGGACCTCATTCTGCAAATGACAGGCATGCTATTTGCCCTGTTGAACAATACATGATAGATTGTTAGGGATAGATAGGGAATTAATTACTTCTAGCAGATCTCCAGGGAATGTTTATAAAAATGTCAGATTTCACTTGATATGTTGTAGGCTTACCACGCATACAGTTAGAGCCAAAGTAAATTCCTCTTATTAATTATTCTGTCCAGAATTTGAGTAAATTTTATTTTTGGGACCAGGGTGGCAGAATTAGTGAACTTGAGTGAAGGGCCAGGGGGCACACCTTCAGACATGTAATGGCATTAGTTTTTCATTTTTCAAAAAATGTTCAACAATATATATATATATATACTAGACGATGAGCCCGACGTTGTCCGGGCTATTCGAAAACCAAATTTCAAGTCGATAGCTCCACCCGTTTCCGAGATCTGGTCTGCGCATGCGCGAAGCTGGCGTCGCACGGGCTCGGCGACCCGATAAAATTCGTATCCGGGGCAAGATACATCCACATACCAAATTTCAAGTCGATAGCTCCACCCGTTTCCGAGATCTCGTCTGCGCATGCACGAAGCTGGCGTCGCACGGGCTCGGCAACCCGATAAAATTCGTATCCGGGGCAAGATACATTCACATACCAAATTTCAAGTCGATAGCTCCACCCGTTTCCGAGATCTGGTCTGCGCATGTGCGAAGCTGGCGTCGCACAGGCTCGGCAACCCGATAAAATTCGTATCCGGGGCAAGATACATTCACATAGCAAATTTCAAGTCGATAGCTCCACCCGTTTCCGAGATCTCGTCTGCGCATGCGCGAAGCAGGCGCCGCACGGGCTCGCCAATACGACAACGTCCACCGCCTGGTCAAACTACACACACATACCAAGTTTCGTCCCGATCGGTCGAGAATCGTAGATTTGTATCAATGACAGACAAACAAACATACAAACAGAGGTCTTCAAAATATATATGCTGGTGCAGTAAACTGCTGTTAGCTTATACAGTGAATGCAATATCACTGGTCTGTGAGACATAGAGATAATTAGACTGGACAAACAGCTGTGTATTGTTAGTCCTACAACAAGGATTATAAGGGGGTGAACAAGGAAGATATATGGTATGGTACAGCGTGGTGTGGCAGGGGCAGGAAGTGGGGTGGGGGTCAGGGGTAGCTGTGATGTGTCTAAAAAAAATCAAAGGTTTTTAGAGTTATGTCCCTGGCTCTGCCCCTATTTGACCCAGTGACCCCATTTGAACAAATCTGAACCCCAGTCACCCAAGGTCCCTCTGTACCAAATATAGGCTAAATAGGCCCAATATTTGTTGAGAAGAAGTCATTCTAAGAATTACTATGAGTTATGGCCCTGGTTTCTCAACTAATTGACCGGGTGACCTCATTTGAACAAATCTGAACACCAGTCACCCAAGGACCCTCCATACCAAATATTAGCTAAATCGGCCCAATGGTTCTGGACAAGAAGTCGTTGTAAGAATTACTATGGAGGAATAGAGTTATGGCCCTGGTTTTGCAACTATTTGACCCAGTGACCTCATTTGAACAAATCTGAATGAGAGTCACCTAGGGAACGTCCACACCAAATATGAACCCATCCAGAGGAGAAGATGTTCAAAGAATTGTTGACGGATGGACGGTGCGACGTGTCGTACCAACATTTGGGGAGATAGGTGGCTATTGAGTTGTGTGGCTAAAATATTTAATGTGGCTAAAATTTATGTGGCTATCAAGTATTGGACAAACTTTTATGTGGCTATCAAGTAGTTAAAAGTAATACAATTTCTGATTGTGGAGTCAGAACATGTAGGAATTATAGCAGAAGTAGCTCATTGAAACCCAAAAACCTGTAAACAGCAACTAGGACAGTTGAATAGCAGAAATTGACAGGTCCGTGATTGGGTAGCTAGCCACATAACTGTCCGAACACCTCCTAATGGCTCCTATAGACAGATCATGGAGGTCCAAATCTATGGACTTTTTGTTTCCAACTATTAAGTGACCAAAACATTAAATATGCTGATATGGCCAAATAGATAATTTTAAAGGGTTGATCTCAACTCCGTTATGTGGCTAGCCACGTAACGGAAATCAGCCACCCAACTATCCATTTTTCTTTAAATTGGCCACATAAACGTCAGATGTAAGCACGGCACGACGGACGGATGGACGGACGACGGACGAGCAGTGATGACTATAGTTCCACCGGAGACTTCGTCTCAGGTGAGCTAAAAACTAGTTTGTTCAAATAAAACATCAAAGACCCAGTGTTTGGGCATAAAATCTCTCTCAAATAGGAGTTCTCATGAACCACCAAATGTAATTTGAAAATTCAATGCACGTACCAACAATGCTTAATCCTTGTTTGGGGAGGGGTTAATGGGGGTGGTTTGGGTGGAGTCAATAAAATAACAAGTCTGATCACACAATAACGTTTATTTGGACGGAATGCTAAATTAATAAATTATGAGAATAAAATATATATTAATCAATAATCAATGACATTCAGGCGGAATGCCAAATTAATAAATTATGGGAATAAAATATATATCACTCAATGACAATACTTTGTATGGAATGCATCAAAGGCACTTGAGCTTTTCTGAATATATTTGTATAGTGTGTGGAGAGCGGCAAGAATTCTCTATAAATACTCTTTTGTAAAAAGTGATATGAAACTTCTGGTAGCAGGGGTGTTCAAAGCCAATGATTTGTTCTAACAAGTAAGTTATTTTTTACAAATGTATGAAGAAATGTATGTGTTCCACCATGGAATATGGATGCAAGTTGGACTGACATTTTGTGTGGAACATGAAAGCTAATGATGTCACACTTTGAAGTCATGAAGAGCTAAATATTTCACAATTCGCACAAAAAATAATCAGCTGAATCAGACAGCCACTGAAATTATAAAAATATTCACAAATACAGCCTTGTTAATTAGCATCGGCCATCCTCTGAGCTGAGTAAATTTCAAAACCTGCCACTGTTTTATGGAAAATTGAAACAAATTGCTGCAGATATTTCCGTGGTGTCACACTTTGGAAGTCTGCAGACAGCAAAGATTCATTGTTGAATGCCAAAGACTACTGAGATAATGAGGAGAATCTTGATAATCAGCCATTTTAAGCCAGGCCCAATAAAGTCTTCTATGATATTTGACCAAGTTCCAGGTATAAACTGAAGATAAATGTGAAGATAATTCAACTATGCGGATCCCAGGCTTTTTAGCCGAGGAAATATTTCTGGCCTAGGTCAAATTTCTGCTAATTAACAAGGCTGCAAATACAGCTACAGTAATGCCCTAAATAATCGACTCCTTAACCATAGCAGAATTATGGGTAATTTTTCAGGATTTAGTCGGAAATATGGCTTGTTGCCATTCAATATGGCAACAAGCCATATTTCCGCTGTGGTTAAGGAGCCGATTATTTAGGGCATTACTGTATGCCACAAAATCATAGCTAAATCAGTTTGAACCAAGCATATGGGTAATTGATTATAGCACAACGTCTAACCAGGCTTAAAAATGCCCCAGAAATAAACTATATTAGTGGGTCACACAGAAACTATATATTTTTTTCTTTTATTGTTTTTGAAGGTTAATTGCATCCACACTGACTTTTCTGTAAAGCTTTGATTTTGAGACACCTGTTGTGATGTCATCAGCATGGAATTTTCCATGAATGCCTGTGACAGTCTACTTCAAACTAAACCATGGTTTCATTACAATCAACATCTGGATGAAAGAAATGAGAGTCTCGATATTTATCAGACTGGCCCTGTGATTGACAGGTGTCATGGATTCAGGTCATGAACATCTGTGCTGTGATTCTCTGAGTGGAGTTTTGAGGTCATGACTGACAGGGATATGGTGGCTTTTTATTTTTTTTCAGGAAGGCTAGAAATTTAAAAAACTGGAGCAGACTATAGTGGAGGAGCTAAGTGGAAATGTCAAATGTTTATTGTGTTAGGCGGAGCACTGAATAACCTAGAAGTATGTAAAACTATGTATCACATACTATATGCTTGACCCACATTCCTCACAGCTTCAAGTACATGTAGATGGGTCATTCAGTCGGGATATTTATTATATGACTACCACTAATACAAATACCACTATTGTTTGGCGATAAATTCCGAGCAGTCGGAAAACGCTTGTCTGGTCGTGAGCCGTATCGGTATTCTATGAATTCCGTATCAGTATCCTTTGAATTCTGTATCAGTATCCCGTGAAATTAGGTCACCGGAAGTTGGGAACTATTTGTCATCCACATGTTTTTGTTCGAAAATTAAACTGTTAAGACTTATTACGAAAGATTTGTTTTGTATTATTACGCGTTTGTGCGAATCACCCCCAAATTCAACAAAAAATAGTTCCTCGACCTTGGCCTTAAATTGAGAGTTTCGGGTGATGACTCGGAATATTCAATGGAGTACTTTTGCCCGGGTGATGACATGGAATGGATTAACGAAGTAGTTTTGCCCTTTGTGACATGGGATGAACCAAAAATGTGTCATATAAAAACGCTTTATCGGTACAGTGAAGTGATATGGGCTGCAGTATCACGTCTCGTTGACGATGTCAGATCGCCGCATCAAACTCGCTGCCTGCGGCAGCTCGTTTGATACGGCGATCTGACATCGTCAACTCGGCGTGATACTGCAGCCCATATCACTTCATTGTACCGATAATGTGTATGTATTAAATTAAAAAGTAACCAACAGAATAGCAATACTGTATGGTAGTTAAATTTGCAGAACAAATAAATAATAGTGATTATGGTATAAATAAAATACACCCATAGAAGCCGAGTATTTTCACCAAGTGGTTTGTTATTGTTTTTTCAATGAAAAAAAAAGTACTGTGGTTTTAAGCACTCGTCACAGGGATTTTTTTTAGGTACTGTCAGGGGCTGAAAATGAGCCCCATTCCCAATGGGAAATAGTCAGGTTTATTGCCAAATTTTTTACCCTGAAATTCTCAATTAACAGAAAGGCTCTTGTTAAGTTGTTAGTTGACAAAAGATCGGATTTCCAATTCCAATTATGTTATAAAATTTGTATGCTGCGACATTATAGTTCGATTACTATCTCATTGAAGCTGCAATGATTACCATATTGTCTATTGACATTCAAATTAATAAATTATTAAAATGTTATACATTTGAATTCGTAGTTGTTATTCTATAAATAATTTATGTTTGTTTGAGTGAAACCACAAATACAGTATACTATTTGAATACACTGTTTTACAATGAAAATTGAGATCCATTTTATCATATAATCACATTTTAGCAAGGAAATATTATCTCGAAACAGCTGGGGTTAAAAAAATATATTGATTTCCTTATCACAACCAAAGAGGAAGTAAAGACACCTTCAAGAACAAATATACTTCATTTTAAATGAGACTGTTCATGTTTTCAACCACCTTTATCACCCATGTTTTTCTCACAGTCAACAATTTATAACCCAAAACAAATCGAATATCATAATTATATTCTAATTAACATAATAATAAAGTTACATCGACATCATTGCAGTAAGATCTTACTGAGTATGCCAATAATACATGTGTGTCTTATTAAAAATATGAGTCTGGGCTAATTATGTGATAAAATGGTTTTATAAATCCGACTATTGTATTGCATAATACTTATTGGATCACAGAAAGGTCATTTAGTGAGAAAATTGAATATCAGCCTTTATAACACCTCCTTAATAACAATCCATTTCTCCCTTATAATCTATAAGTGACTTCTCCCAATTTGAATTTTCTAGGCTGGTCCCGGCCTCTTGTGGTGATATTTGGTGCACTCGGCTAACATGGGTGTATTCTCTATATTTTCAAATTCAATCAAAGTTTGCTGGCCATCACATCACGTGTTCCTCTCGTGTGGTTTTTCTCCTTTAACTAAATACATATGATTACTACTTCCAATTGCAATTCTTGGGACGTTGCTCTGTCTGTCGTTGTCAATGCAGTAAACACTCTGGGGCAAATCAACCAATTGTCCAGTCGTCTGGAAAGAAAAATATTTAAAGATGTAAATATATTGCCTTCTTTGCTACAGTAATGCCCTAAATAATCAACTCCTTAACCACAGCAGAATTATGGGTAATTTTTCAGGATTTAGTCGGAAATATGGCTCTCACTGAGAGTTACCCATATTTATGGCATTACTGTACATGTACTGACTTTATATTAATATACTCCCATTTTAACCCTTTATTTACTAAATACTCATTGACGAGTAGTTCCTTTAGGAAATGTTCAGATAGTAAGTTCAACAAAACGACCCTGATTATGTATTGTGTCATCTGCCCATTTGTGGATATAGAGAAAATAAACTATAAAAGAAAAAGCAGCTTTCTAAAGAAGTTTCTGAAGAAACTGAAAAACTTGTTAATTGTTAATAACTTGATAATAAAGATAATTTCCAGAGAAGAAAGGGCCTAAGAAAAATGAGGTCCCCAGAGGGTGAATTTAGTGATTCTTGCCCACTGTGCAGGGTAGCGTCACTAAATCCACTCTCTGGGGACCTCACTCTGCAAATGTCCAGCAACATACTTTTAGGGCTGCTCCAAATGAATAACAGACCATTCTCATCTATACTTTTATAATAAAATAAGGCCATTTTTTTTTATTGGTTTACAAATCCTTCTACCCAAAAAAAACACCAGAGAAGAACAAAATAAAATTTGCAATGAGCACTTTGAGCATTATTTTAACCCTTCCATGACTATAGCTTCCTGAAATTTTGGGAAAATGTTGTGCCAATGCATCCTCTTATACAATGTATGCGAGTCTCGCAATGAGTTATCCCTCTTTTTTTATCTGAAAATGCAAGTCTCACAAATATAAGAGAATTAATTGGACTAACAATATTTACACTGACCAGTGCATTCTCTAATATATGCGTCTTTATGTGAGGCTACCTATTCAAAATTTTCAGATGAACAAAGAGGGATAACTCTTAACGGAAAATGCAAACAACATAACTGAACCATCTTTTGAAAGCCCTCCTGATGCCAAACCTCAATACCAAATTTCAACAGAATCCAATAACCCATGGCTGAGATACATGAGTGGACGTACGGAAATACAACATTTTCAGATAAACAAAGAGGGATAACTCTTGAAGTGCACAAACACAGAAGATGATAATCTTAAAACAATTTGTTATATATACTGAGGCATGGAGCTGTAGTGATATGGTACTAGTATATACTTTAGAAGAAGTTAAGTCATTTTAACATTAACATTTTCACATAAACAAAGAGGGATAACTCTTGATGTGCACAAACACAGAAGATGATAATCTTAAAACAACTTGTTTATAATATATATATATATATTAAGGTAAGTATCAAGGCTGATAGTGAAAATAGGAGGTCAAAAATCATCCTCACAAAAGCTAATGTTTTTTATCAAATTTATCTGGAATTCTAGCATTTATAATATGTGCCCAAGTAATCATATTTTTGGTTAAAGTTTAGCTTTCCGTCATACTTTAAACAAGTGAGCATAGAAAATCATTTGAAGTTGTCAATGAATTTATTTTTTGGTACCCGAAACGTCCGTCCAATGAAAAATAAAAAAATAAAATAATCCAACCCCTAAATCACCGAAATCTATACTATTATCATCAAACTAAATAGCTCTATTGTCAAACAGACGTTGTTTCATGAAGTACAGCTAATTTGGGGGTGGTACTCAACATACATCGAGTTTAATAACGATTTATGTCCTTTTTTTTCGTCAGTTTTACAGATTTCTTTTCGCGGGAGGCCATTTTGCAAAAATGAAAGCGAAACTAACTTGAACTTTATTAAATTAATTTTAATATCTCTTTTAATTGATATCCGGCATTCTTAATGACAAAAATCATGCGGTGGATATATAATACCCACTAGATAAGGAATTAGATAAAAACATTTTTTTTTATCGATGTAAAATTATTTTATTTTGGAGTCATTTCCTGCAGCGTTTCTCGAGTTTGTTTCGCACTTTAAAAATGGCCTCCCGCGAAAAGAAATCTGTAAAACTGACGGAAAAAAAGACAAAAATCGTTATTAAACTTGATGTATGCTGAGTACCACACCCAAATTAGCTGTCCTTCGTGAAACAACGTCTGTTTGACAATAGGGCTATTTAGTTTGATGATTAGAGTATAGATTTCGGTGATTTAGGGGTTGGATTGTTTTATTTTTTTATTTTTCATTGGACGGACGTTTCAGGTACCAACCAAATAAATTTGATTTATCAACTTTAAATGTTTTTCTATGTTCACTAATCTCAAATACGACGGCGAACCAAACTTTTTTGAAAACTATGATTATTTGGTCACATAGTGCTGCAATTACAGATCAATAAAAAATAAAATGTTGCTTTTGTAGAGAAAAATGGTGACCTCTATCAAAAATGATATAGATACCTTTCCGAGATTTTTATTAAAAACAAAAACAAAAACATTTGTGCCTAATACCTGTGTACTGAGGCATGGAGCTGTTGTGATATGGTACTAGTATATAATTTAGAAGAAGTTAATTCCCAATATTTGACTTGACAAAATTATTAGGCTAATGATTCATTAAATTGTATCAGCAAATGAAACAAAGTGAAAATGGAATCATTTCTGAATTTGTGATTTCTAGAAATTAATAAACGTAGGGGTTCAAATAAGCACCATAGGGGTGTGACTATTTTGACAAAAATAATAAACATAGGGGTAAGTTTATTTGGATCCCCAAAGAACAGTGAATAACAATTTTAGTGTTGGTTTATGCATACATACATTTAGTGTGCTTCTGTCAATAATTCTGGCCATATTGTGGTATGTGCCTCCACATATTATACTGTCTTTACCCAGCCACTGTGTACAATAAAGCTGAGGAATAAAAATGATTATATATAAATAATAGAATCGGTGAAGGCTATGGCTCAGTATGATGTGTTTATTGTTTCATATAAGAAATGAATGGCAGTTTCAATGTGATCATGGGATTTTGACCGTGAGAAAAATTCAGAAAACTGCATGAACCCCGAAGGTTCATTAGATTGAGTCAGTCGCTGATTCATACGGGCATCAGAGCTGTTGTTTCACAGATTGTCCGTGAGACTCCCGGATTGCCACGGAATTTCCGCAATTACGGATAACCCCCAATTTCTCCCGGATTCAGCAAAACCGATGTTTTTTTATTTTTCGAATCGGGGAAATTGCGGGGATTCCCCAAATGACAGGGATTTCCTTATTTCCGGTACCGTAAAAAACCAACACATCAACATTCACTTTTGATGTTCCCTCTGATTGAAGACTGATCAGTGGTGAACTGTGACTGATATTAATTGATTTTCACACTCTGGTGAAGCCACATGTATAAAGGGTGTTGTTATAGTATACAATATGTATAATCACAAGTGTGCAGCTGTATTGTTAGGCCTCATTGATGAACATTTCTCAATAACGGATTAGTGGTATGCATTGCGAACGGAATGTGACCATTTCGTTTGTGGGTAAAACAGTAAGACGGGTCATTTTGTACTTTCGTTTTCACCCATACATGTCCGGTTGTAACCTTATAACTCAGTTTCGTTTTTACTTATATTAAACAATGTTTCTGCTTCTTAAATTTTGTTAATAAATTGTGGAATGTGTGCATTTCTTTTGGGGTTTAAAACAGTAAGACGAGTCCATTTTGTAGTTTATTCCGATTTTGTATTTCGGTTTCGCGCATATCCGGCTGTATTCGGTTGAATTCTGAGTATTTTCACTCAGTTTATATGAAGTGTCTGCTTCTTTCTCTTCAATAAATGGTGGTATCTCCCACTCACAGCAGCTCTATTACAATTACCAGCAGGACATTCATTACCATTTTATTTTGGTCAATATATTTATAAAATAAAAACAAATAGAAACTCATAAAAACTATGTATTCTTCATCATAAAAATGATTTTTGGAACATATTTGGGCATACCTACAGCAAAAATCTCCCAGATTGACATTTTCAAAACTTAACAGGTCAATGTCATTCCATTCCACACACGTGGAAATGGCTTGAAAAAGATGAAACTGCCTGTAATGGAGGAATGGTGTGATTTACAATAACAGACGTGTAATAAATAGATAGAATGACACAAGTGTGTGAACAGGTTAATGTTACTTCATGAGTTTGTTGTGATGAGATGGTAAAACAAGAACTGTAGGTTCAAGTTTTACCTTGCAGCATGACAAACGACTGTGTACAATAACGTTAACTCATTCAGTGCCAGGTTTCCTGGGGAAAGCGATATTTGTGTGCCAGATTTTCTGGGGGAAAGCCATTATTTACACTAACTAGATACTTAGTTCGAATATTCAATATTGGACAAAATCGAATTTACCATTGGCATTGCAAGTATAGGTCCTACTCATGACATATTTTGAAACATCATGTCCGATACTAGAGGGTCATCATAGCTCCAAAATTCCATGTTGCCATGGCAACGATCGAGGACTTGAAATTAACACCAATTGCATAATATTACAAATCTTGTGGTTTCTGTGGCCATCTAAGTAGTTTATTCTGTAGTGTTTTCAGGGTTTCCGCTAGGGATAAATAACTGAGGCCGTATTTGGGGGGGGGAAACACTCAACGCGACGGGGCGACCATGGTTCGCTCCGTCGGGCGAAAATTTTGATGTTTGTCAGTGAAAAGAAGCAATTTCCTTGCACCTAAGACATGAAATAGGAACGTTGAAGCTACGTGGATAAAGTAAATTGAAACAGCGCATGTTTTTTGACACCAAATTATTTAGTTATTAATTTAGTATCTCCATCATCGCTGTTCAAAGGTCAAGGGTATCAGAATGTGAACCGGATTTCGTACCGGCTGTTTTTCGTACCGATATTCTGAAGCATACCGGTAGTTGGTAACCAAGAGGTCATTCCCCTCGCTACGCTGGTTTGGGCGCTGCCAACACGGGCATTTTCGTAATTAAATCTAGTTTTTAACATTTGTTTTATTTTAAGTATTTTGTCAGTTATAATTCATTCTGGCTTGATCGAGCAATACATAAATGAAAATTCTTGGACAGTTTCTCAGAAAAATACAGAATGAATTATAACCGACAAAAATAAAAACAAATAGTGATTAGTTCATATTTTGTGTTTGTGATGACAGCGATCAGGCCAGCGTAGCAGGGGACTGGATTCTGCCTGGCACTTTGAGTTGGTACATGTAGCCGTGCGTGGCGGTAGGGAATATTCATGTGAAGAACAAAACTATTTTTAATCAAATACTGCGATTCATGTTCGCTCAACATATTGAATCAAAAATGAAAAACAACAAAACTTGTACTCGGCTAATACAGTCTGTTAATTTTAAACAACAACCGTTCACTGACAACATTTCGTTTTTAGAAATCAATCTTCCGATCAGTTAAGCTCTTAAACTTATCAATAATGATGTCCCATTCAGCATCTCGAAACTTCCCGTCAGATGAAATGCGTCTTGAAATTCTCATAAGTCCCTCCAGCGATTTTGACTTGAGGCGAGTTCGTGTGTCCGACTTTATGTCGTTCATTAAACTGAACAATCTCTCCACCGAAGATGTGCCTGCTGGAATTATGGATGTCATCTGAAGGAGTTTGGTACACTGTGGAAATGAATCAAGCAGATTACTCCTCGTAAGGTCCACGAGAAACTTATTTGGCGTATATGTATCACGCGACTTCATTTTTTTTTCCTTCTCCCTTTTCTGAACTTGTGTGGATGTAGGCATTGCTGATGCTTCAGACGTTACCCGATTCCAGTATTCTTGTTTAAATGTTCGCATGAGATCAACGAAACGTGGGAACTGTCTGGTGGCTTCCAATTTATTGATCGCTGGCAAAGCAGTCATGCAATCACCTTTGTACATGTCATCTCGCGTGTTTCCGTAAAAATCGAGGAGTTCGACGAGGCTTTCGTCCCCATATTTGCTGAAATCATCAGGCACATTTCGCGGGTCAAAAATGCCGAAGCTATGCAACAAACTTGCTGAGTCGAAGGCCGTCTCCAGTTCAACTTTCAGTGCTGATATAAGTTCAGTAGCAGTCCCAGACACGAATGTTTCTACCTCAGTCGTCTGAGGCCTATTCCTGGAGACTCTCGCACCGTGCCTCCTGACAGATACGTCGTCTAAGAATTTCCTTGCTTCATCGAAATGCGGGGTGGGTGATTGGTTTGGATTCGTATCACAGTTTGATTTCAAATGTGCTAATATGCGGTCCAAGTCTCCTTGGGCAACTGAAACAAGTTTCGGAATTGCAGTAAAGTTCAGGTCCTGGTTTTGAAGTGTTTTGTTCAGTTTTCCTGTCACCATCAAGACATCACAGAGAAGCAGCCACATCAACACAAATTTGGAGTCTGTAAGATGCAATTTCAATCCCAAGACTTCGGCGTCACTGGTATCTGAATATATTGAATCTAATGCATCAAGTATTTCATTATATCTGTCAAAAATTTGAATACAGCAGTCCCGGTGAGATAGCCACCTGGTTGTTGACGGCAAAACTAGCCTTAATGGTTTTTTCTCAGATGCCTCTTGTGCGGTCATGAACACAGCTAACTTCTTAGGCGATTTGTCGAAAGTTTTCCATAATGTCATCAGTGTGCTATCAACAAATCGAATGTCTGGGAATTTTTTCATTAGATGCACAAATGTTAAAGCGAGGCGATGGCATCGACAGTTTATATATTTGCTGAAAGGCGATTCATGTCTAATCATTCGTTGTAAACCTCCTTTCTCCCCCGACATAGCATTTGTTCCATCGAGTGCAACGAAGAATATGTGGTGCATGTCAACGTTATTCAGTGAAAAAAGTTCCCGAATTGCTTCGAACATCGTAGCAGCATATGCATTCGACAATGGGACGAGGGATAATAAATGTTCAACTACAATCCCATGTGCATTCACACATCTACCTACTATAGCGAATTGTTGGATATCAGAAGCGTCTGTTGATTCATCTGCCAGGATAGTGACAAAGCGGGCGTCTCTTATATCCCTCCATGCTTCCTCCTCCACATACTCACTCATACAACCAATCATTTGTTCATTGGATTGGTGGGACATATAACTGACATTTCCCGGAAGTTTCAAGTTGACCCCCAAGTCCTCTAGTAAATCTGCTATGTCTAACATTGAATTGGAATACGCCCAATTCCGTTTTGCAAGTAACTCCATGCATTTGAAAATGCATCTAATCTTCTCTCTGTTCGCGCCTCGTGTGGTGTTTGATGCGACTTGCATTTGTTGCATCACATTTCCCGAAGTAGCTGAAGCGGCAAAGTCAACGCTCGCCTGAACACAATCTACGTGATCGGTAGAATTCACATGCCTTTCAAACTGTCTATGTGGATGGTCAGTCTGTCGAACCCCTGTGTCCACCCAGGACAGACCGATTTGTTGCATTCTGGGCAGAGAACGGCGCCACCGGGAACATAGGGAGCAAATCCACCCCCCTTTCTCTATACTGTAATTTGCCCACGGGAAGATCTCCATCCATTTTCGACGTGACGAGACAGACAAACCACCTCGAGTAGATGTCGAATCAATAGTATCAATACCTTGGCTATCATCTACCATATCGGAAACTATGTTCGCTCCAGTCGACGTTGAAGCAATACATTGTCGATCATCTGTTGCATCAGAAACTACGTTCGTAGAGTTTGGCGCATCGTCGGTCGGCAAGTTTCCAGGTCGCCCAGTAGTATAAAACGCAGTTATTTTTGCCGATCCTTGGGCATCGTTTGGTCGCAGTTTTCTTTTGTATAATCCATCTTTGTGACTCATAATTAACTTTGTTTAAACGGACCGCTCGCAAATTTTGAAAGTATTCAACTAAAACTTCAATATAACATGAGACGTGATGTCACGGGAACCGAGTGCGTGGGCAGTTTTCTTTGTCGGCAACGGTCCCTTTGATGTGACGATTGGTTTGTCTTTGACTTATGCCGACAAAGCATTACGATAGGGGACTGTGTAGACAACTTTTCATGGGTGACCCATGCAACGTATAGGCATAAAGTGCACATGTTAATCGCCCAGTGCCGGTGGCCACATTCCCGGGAACAGAGGTTTGAGCTCGCCGGGTCATTATTGGGGAGGGGAATGAGGCCGCTTGACGGCCGGCCTGCCGTAGTAGCGGAAACCCTGGTTTTAGACATTAATTTTGCTGGTGGATTAAATATATGATGTTGTTATCTGAGGTGGTGGGGGACCTAACAAATTTTGTAAATGAGATGACGTTTACAATAAACAATCTACGAAAAAAGCAGATGTCAAAGCCTCACTAAAAGCTGAAAACAATTTGAAAATCAATTGTTTCTGTTACATAGGCCTACAGCAATCATTCTATCGCCGGTGAGATATACTTCCCGTTCGTGTGGTGGCTACAGCGTCAGTGTCACATTTTGAACCATCTCAGCAACTCTGTAATAATTCTATCCGATTCATCGCGTCTGAAAAACCCTACATACCAAAATTGAGTTCCATCTATTAAACAATGCAAGATCAATCTATCAACAACGTTTTCTATAGTAAATGCTCATTGTAATTTGGCGAACCCCTTAGGGTACATATTTTGATTGACGTGATATGCACATTGTCCACATCAGCGTTCCTCTGTTATTAAACCAAGTTTACGATGGATCAGAGCATCCCCAACTTTATAGTAATCGCCCTTTACGCAATCAAAATCAGTTTCCAATTAACAGATATGTACGATGTATGTGCTGATCTCTTAGAGAGTTTCAACTCTGCAAGAGTTAGTCACGCCCACGGAGCCCATCAATTTTCACTACGTATATTCCGACGGCTGTATCTCCTAGAAGCTTCAACATGTGGAGCTGCCGATACATCGTTTGAACGGAGACATCATCAGCTACACGATGATGTACACCTTGAATGTGTACTCATAAGAAAAATTCATCTAATACAGCATATGTGCTTACACGTATATCAGACCCCCCCCTCCAATCAATGACGAAACGTAATTTGTTGACCGTTTTCAAATCTTCTGTATTTTGATTTATTTCGCAAAAATAAACCAATGGGTGTGCAATAAATAACTTTTCTGAACTCAATCAAGAGAATACTGATCGAACCTAAAATAATCTTACCTCGCTTGAGTTCATGGCATCTTGTGGGACTTCTTTGATCTTTTTGCCACTGGGGAAGTCCCAGATCTAAAAAATAACAATAAGAATAAGAGATAACAAAAATGACTAGATGAATGACCAGTCCAATATGAACAAGAGCACGGAACAGAGTATCCCCTGCACAAGTGGATATTTGCTCAGGTTTATAAATTGTCTGAGGTGGCTTAAATCTTACTATACTGAATGGATTCTTCCATCCAGTTATAAAAGTATACAATGGAATGGTCCGTTATCCATCTGGAGGGTTCTTCAGATAAAATAAGCAGACGACAGATAATGTAAGTACAGAAGGAGTCCTAATTATTTGAGGCAAATAGTCGTTTGTTGAACTTATTATCTGAAAATTTCCTAAGGGAACTATTGATCAATGAGTATTTTATAGTTTTGAAAGGGTTAATTCAAATTAAGAATTGACAAAACCTGTTACATGTGGATACAGAAATCCAATCTTAACACAAAACATATTTTGACTCTAACGCCCATAACTCTGTGTAAGGATAACCTATGCAGTAAAATTGGGTACAAATAGGGGAGTTATATTAGCATATTTCTAAGTCAAAAAAGACAATAACTCTACCAAAATGAGTCCAACAAATCTCATAAATGCTGGTGTACGTATGTACTTTAATTTAATGTTTCTAATGATATGTTTAGCGTACCGGTACTCGACTTGTAACGTCTTGGTGTAAAAATGTCATGCATTTGAATCCCGCTCTCTAAGAAATGAATGTAGTTAGGGTATGTTTTATTTAGTGATAATGCACTGTGTGGCCGTTGGGCACATTGTTTGTTCACCATGACATGAACTACACAAATTGTGCTCCAACGGTCAAAGCGCCTATCCCTAAATGAAACACACCAAACTACATTCATTTCTTATATTCACATAACTTTCAGCACAGTAAGCTAACCAAATAATCTACCTATGAATTATCAATTGATTAGTCTGTTGTTGCGCATTTAAAAAATATGCCCAATTATTATAGCAACTGAATTCAGGTCAACAATATGTGATGTCCTTTTGTTCTATAGTGGTATAACATGCATATACCAATTGGCAATTGACAAATGAACATACAGGATTCAGTGTAAACAATAACATGGGCTATGCAGCTATGTAAATATTTCAGCACGAGTTTCATGGAAATTTCTCTTTCATACCTGTAGCACATTATCCTTCCTCCAGGAGCCTGTTATAATATGGTCGTGTATGGAGTCGATATCCAAAGCATCGCCACAAATGTGTGGGCCAAATATCTTCCTGAAAATTGATTGATATCCATCATAAGTTTTTTCATTGAATCATCACATTAATTAGGGTGAACATATTATATAACAAAAAAATGTCAAACATCAAGTAATACAATAGAGGGAATATGGAAATAGAGGATTAGGCCTAAAAAAAATAGAGATCATTCCAGTAACCAGCTCTCCCCTAGTCTAGACCTCCATCCCAACTAATTTTATCGACCCCCTAAAAACATAGACAAGTGGAAAACAAAATCATGTTTATCAAACTATGATTGTACTAAACTGTGCTGATCAGTCGCCGATCTGCATTATTTACACCAGATAGTGTTTAAAGATGACATTGGCCAGTTGATGTGGTGATAATTTTTTATTTAAAATACTACCAAGGGCGTTAGCCAGAGTAGAGATTTATGGCATGATCTACACTGACCAAAGTATTTTGGTTAGTGCAGGTGATCTTAATCACCTCTTCTGCCACCTCACCGACCAGTTTGAATATAACTTTGTGGGAATATGACTGATATAAACACATTACCTTATGGACCTCTTCCTTCTGTCATCCCAATACTGAAATGATAAGATTGGAATTTCTGCAGAATAGCCATTTCAGTAGCAACCCTTTCATGATGAGAGCTGCACTGGTGCAGCATTAAAGATCCTGTGCCAGTGCATTCTCTTACCGGTATATATGCGAGTCTCCCAGGGAGCCTCACATATATAAGAGCATCCAGGTCCAGGTAAATATTGTTAGGCCAATGTATTCTCTTATATATGCGAGACTCCCTATGGGAGACTTGCATATATAAGAGAATGCATTGGCACAGGGTTTTCACAAAATTTCAGGAAGCTCCAGTCATGAAAGGGTTAAGTGGACTCTCACAATCAGTTGTAAAAGTATACATCAGAATGGTCTATTATTCATTGGGATGCGTGTTCTGATAATACACGCGCAGAAGACATAAGTTTCCTAATTAGTCATTTGAAGAGACCGTTCAGATAATAAGTTCAACAAATGGCTCATTTGTTCAACTTTTTATAAGAACATTCCCTAACTAATACACAGCCTTCAGTTGCCCTTTCATAATTTTTTTCAGTTGGCAGCCAGCTTTTCAGCTGATCAGTTTAGCAACCCAGAAGAATTGCAAATGATTCAATATGAATTTTCGCCACTAACGGGCAACTTAGAGCTACTAGCTAAGCCTCACTAACTCGCACATGCTGTCGTAAATAAACATACTTACAGCAATAAATTGTATGATCCAGTTTTATCAAAACACAACAAATTATTTTTTATTTGTATTTTTCCAAAATACGGAATAACCTGAAGTTAGAATGGATACTATACATACTTTGTCAATAAACTATCTATCTATCTATACATACTCGACAGACAGAAAGCTTGACTTCGTCAAGTTGAGCTAAAAACCAAATGGAGGCTGAGTATTAATTAAGCATCCCCTATTAAGTGAATTAGTTGTTAGTGAGTATAATTTAGTCATCAAAGAGTTTTAAGAAAAATAATCTCCTTTGAACCTGGCATGAATATTTGCAGTAGATATAATATCTATGATATTGACTGACAAACTGACAATTTGAAGAAAATGTAAAGAAAATTGTTTGTTGGTTAGTAGAAATTCTTAACTGATTATATAATAGGTTCAGTTTGCACAAGAAATTCCAATCCAAATAAAGTATGTCACATGAATGGGGAAAACCCCAGAAAACTGCTATTTTGCGATCGTATCCAGACCTGTTTACTTTAAAAATTGGAAATAGGGAGATTTGTCCTCAGAAATAGGGAGATTTAGTGAAAAATAGGGAGATTTTTTTCAATGTCAGTATCATGGAATAAACTTCATATTTTTCATTTAAATGTCATATGACTGTTTTTTGCATTTGTTTTGCATCTGCCACAATTAACGGCCTTGACACGGACTACCGAGTAAAATCACTGAATCATTCATTCAATCATTGGGAATAAAATTACGATTTTCCGGTTATGGATCACGTTTTATTTCGAACAAGGCAATACAACGATTAAAACTATATTTGCACACTATAAAATGGTGCTCTCGGATAATTTTGTTGCCAAATATATTCAGTAACATCAGGTAACATCGGTGAATTTAAAGAGAGTGGGTATTGACAGAATTGTTTGAGGTCCGTTCGATTCGCGTTCTGTATTGCATACAAAACACGGAATACCACAAAGATGGAAACGGAACTAAAACAAATAAAAATGTTTAAAGCGGCAATAATAATTTGAGTCGGAGGTATTAAAGCAGTCGGTCGGGACGAGCAGAAACAAACACTTTATTAAGTGTGGCCAAAAAGAAAGCCTTCTTGTTTGATATATTTTAATCCTTGTCTGGACATTGAAGACCGCATTTACTTACTCAACACTGTTAAACAAAAGAGAGTCGATGTTGTGTCAACATTTTGTCACTGTTTGACTGCAGGTGATATATTCCTAATTGAGTTGTAACACTATACACTATATAGCATGCATGGCTTATCGCTTGCAACAGCCGTATGCTAATTTTTGGTTTTATCTTTTGAATCGGGAGATTTCGTTTCCCGATCGGGAGCACAGGAGAAATGACACAAAATTGGGAGACTCCCGCCGAAATCGGGAAATTAAACAGGTCTGATCATATCCCATGATGAAATGACATTTCGAAGAAATTTCTATAAGCATATTTGATTTTTGTTTGTCTGTAGACTGTGGAGAGATAACCTAGTTTATCTCCTCACTGCAAATGAATGTTAGCAAATTCACTTGTTCGTTGCCATGTGAGGGTGTCCCAGCCCCCCTATCATGTTAATAGAGGGGTATGATTCCTGCATATCGCCTGAAAATGGCCTGAATCCCACATACCAAAATACAGGGATGACACACTCCCATGTTGCCTAAGTTCTCTCAGGTGCCTAATAAAAGTGTTGGCTATTTTCATTCTATGTCTCAAAGCCAAATAATACGGTTCATTGTTAATTTTCTCCAAAATTAATAATCGTGCTGACACTATTATTAGGCACCTGAGAGTAATCTTGCTATGAACATTTGTACATGTAGCTGTGTGAGTATTACATGTCTTTTGCTATCACTATTTTTGAGACAGAGGAGTCATTTGTGGCAATAAACGAGTTGAATGAAAATTTGTGGTTGGTGTCATAATGAATGAAACATGCCATTGAAGAAATCTGACTAAAGAACTAACCTGAACGGTGTTGTCCCATCCCCCAGATAAGAATATGTTAGAATGGCGAGGGTGATACTGAACACAAAATACCCGAAACTTATGACCATCCATCAGGTCTCGAGAGTCACTGAAACAAATCAAAGAATGAAGTTATATCATGACTGTTAGTAAAAACAAAATATGTAATGGTATTTATTTACAACTCATTTAAACTGGAGCACCAGTGCAATCAGTATTAGGCAATTACAATCTCTCAATTGATATTAAATTTGGCATTATATATACAATAATGTATTGAATGGCCTCTGGAAATAATTTTAACTGATTTATTTTCAATGAACAAGCGATGTTGAAGACACCCAGCATTTTTATTTTCAACAAGCAAATACAAGTTTGTAATCAACAAAATATTTTAGTTACAGATTATCATATTTTAAGAATTTACATGCAGAATTCGCACTGCCTTTTGCCAATGGCAAAAAATAATTTCATTTGGCGACAATTGTGGCCAGTGGGTTTTTAATTATGAGATGTGAACTATCTAGTCATAAAACACCATCCCGATCAACAAACCCGAACAACAAATCTATCAGCCTAGCGCAGTCAGCAATGATAAGTCAAAAGTTATGTTCAGTTTTCACAAAACGGTAATACCTTATTTGTTTCTTAATCAAACTTTCATCAAACAGTAAATCAATAATGGTTAAAATGTGTCAGTCAAAAAAAAAAGAAAAAAGATGATATGTGTCGTTTTCACTGAGGCTGGTATAATTAATTTCTAACAGGCTCTTGCTCGCGGTATCCCAATATTAGTCCAAGTCTTCTCGTACTAAAACCAGCTAAGATATTGGGTTGGCTAGATGCTGGATTTTAGTCCGAGGTCGTCCCGTATGGTCTCTTATGACACGACTTACGCCCAAGGTTTGTGGCAGGTATTTGTTGTGTATTTTACTCGATTTACCTAGCAAATCAATACGTGATGCTATATACATCGGAAAGAGTGACATCTTATGGTCATAATGGTGTATAATAATCTAACTTTAATGTTAAATTACACATAGAATATTCCGGTTGATTGCCACAAACATCGCTTTTTTTCTCTGTTTGTTTACGTTTTAACTGAAAGCCGAAGTGGTCCGAATTACTTAGGCATAATCCGGAGTTTGTTTTGGGTATACTAGTTTCCGTTTCTATATATAGCGCGGAGTTTTCCGAACAAAATGGCAAAAACCGAAACCGAAAAGTCCAGTTTCCTATGTGCTTTGAGAACAATTCCCGCACTTAAAACTTAATGACATAATGGAGGACCAGAACGGTAGTTTTGTTGACAATTTTCGCAAGCAACTTGTCAAAATTGGAGCAAATTAGAACTCTTGTGTCTGACTTGCCATGTGTGTGATTTTCGTCCATGTGCATTTTGACTTTTGTGTTGATGAAATAATCGGAGAACCGAATCACAGTTTCGAAATATAGTTCTTCCGTTTTAGTGGGACTTTTCAAACGTAAGGTTCAAAATTTATAAAAAATTTGTTTTATTTTTTGTGTGCTTATATTGCTCTGTTCGCTTAGTATATATCTTAATTTCGCGGAAGTCCACCAAATGTTGGTGAAATGTAGCGCCATATTTATTCTAATGCTCGTTGTGTTTACACTGTTTTAAACTTTGAGAGGGTTGTAATTCCCGTAATTTATTTAATGTATTCCATTTATATCTTCAATGTTTACTTAATCTATTTATTTGTTATTTATTGACACACATAATTACGATTACAATGGAGAATTCATCGTAATTTGCGTGGTTAGTCGAAAATCTACGGAATATTTACAACGGAAAATGCCGAACACAGCTCGCGAGGTCAACTGAGTTCACATACTTTAAAAAATTTGTAAACAGTGCGGTAATTGTCTCTTTTCACATTAAATTACCGCTTTCAATTCACAACTGATGTGGGTTTCAGATCAAATAGCATGTCTTCTGCAGAAAATATCCGTTTATTGTCGCAATTGTGATATTTTATTTCATATAATTGTGGTTTTATTTGAGCGGGTCATTAACGCTTAACTCGTGTCATAAGAGACCATACAGGACGAACTCGGACTAAAATCCAGCATCTAGCCAACCCAATATCTTAGCTGGTTTTAGTACGAGAAGACTTGGACTACCCAATATGGGTGTCCACTGGGAACAAATTGATATAGAAGAATTTTTAAATGTCATTCTATGCAGGAAAGTCCCATGTATAACATATAAAAAATCCTCTAAAATCCACTTTGGGGGACATTTTTACAGCAATTTTAAAAAGGCCCCATTTTCTGGCCTTGGGAAGTAAGTTTTTCGACAATATCTCTCATTGGCGACACCAGCATGCCTTACTCCTCCATCCGATATATACCAGTTTGGATAACCACCTAGAACTGGCTAGAAGTGAAAATATGTATTGGTAATAACTAATATACAAGTATGTTGTTAAATATCTTTACAGGTACACATATCATTAAAGCAGAGTCATCTGAAGGATTTATCAGTCACATCAACACAAGTTAAACCCAATGATTTACATTCAAGTTTTCTGCATCCAAGAGTCGGGCCAAAAATAATAATTTCGGGCATGCTGCACACAAAGTAATGTTTCGCCACACGGTACGTGGAAGTTTCCATTCAGAATGATTATTAATTATTGAATGTAATGCAGAAAATGAAGTTCACACCCTTGCATATAAATACTAGTTACATTTCCGGAATTTTCAACACTCACTGTGATAATAAACCATACACGTATGATGCAATGCTTATTATACTGTAAAGAAACACTCATCTCCTCAATAGATTAGCATCCAATCTCACCAGATCGAAGAGATGGTACATCTTACAATTTATGAAAGACTAAGTTTCATGCTGCTACCAAACCGCTTTTTTAGTAGAAAATTCCTGCAATATGCTACCGTGAAATAACCAATATTAGTTTTCAGTATCATGTTGCTTGAAAATATGTCACCAATGCCACCCATGTACATGTGCTAAATATAAGGTGATCGTTGTTTAAATCTGTTATTTCAGTGTTGACGATTTACTCAATGTTGCTATTTATGGTGTTGCGTGCAGCAGATATGTGTAACATTAGATAGAAGTGGGGAAATGCGGTGAATCATGGTTATGACTGTAATTTCTAAAGTTGGAAAACTTTCAGTTGAAAACTTTATAAAAGTTGAAAGGCATGCACCACTTTTCTACCAGTCTCATTCATTGTATTTTATAAACTACTTTATTGATAGCTGCCATGAATAACAATTATGATCAAACAGAAAATTGCAACAAGGAACATGTCTGCTTTGTATCTGCATGTTCTACTATTTGAGAAATAGAAGAATAGATGAAAGCAATGCATGCTTTAGCAAATAGTAAAGTACGAGACACAGACATTACAATCCATCCATGCATTCATTTCATTCATGCAGCAGGCCATGCATTATACAATCAAAATGTTATCACAATAACTACATTTCCTTAGTTTTTCTATGCATGCACTAATGAGAAATGGAAGTGCAAAAGCCAATGAAGTTAGATCTGAAATTGGAAACATATCTTAACTGGATTTTAATCACAATTTTGTCAGCTTGAAAATAAGGTTCTTCAAACCACAAGAACTAATATAGTTACAACTATGTGACTACTATATCACCTTCCTTATTAATGAATATGAATAAACAAGGGGCCAACTATCGTAAGAAAATGTGAACCTATAAACAATGATGTTACCAATCACTTCAGTGACAAGCCAATAATTAATTTAGCATGGATAACATTTAGTATGTACACAAAGCCATGGTGATGGAATTGATAATGAGTAGCATCTTTAACCCATCCATGACTGGAGCTTACTGAAATTTTGTGAAAACCCTGTGCCATTGCATTCTCTTATATATGAGAGTCTCCCATGGGGAGCCTTGTATATATGAGAGAATACATTGGCCTAACTATAATCACATTGACATTGTAAGCCAGTGCATTCTCTTGTATATGCAAGGCTCCCTATGGCTACTAGCATGTATAAGAAAATGCACTGGCACAGGACCTCTAATGCTGCACCAGCGCAGCTCCCATCATGGGAGGGTTAAAAACATGGGCAGGAGAAGTACTCTTGTGTGCCAAACAATCAAACCCAGCAAATGTTTCAGTTATTACATCAGAACCAAAAACATAGTGTTGAGTCTGTTTGACTATTTCAGTTATTACATCAGAACCAAAAACACTGAGTTGAGTCTGTTTCAGTTATTACATCAGAACCAAAACATTGTGTTGACAGAACATCAACACTTTTGAAATATTTGGTGGATATGGCTCAAAATTCTTACACAAATGATCAAATTGACAGTGAATCAATGAACACTATAGAATCTACTGATTATAGAATGCTGAAGGCTCTGTTTTTTCACATAAGTATGACAAAAGATAATAGTAACCATCTTGATGTCCATTAAAGCAATCCAGCTATAAAAATATGACATTTGTGAATATTCTCAGGCAAGACCTGATAATGGGCTGGCAGCCATCTGTTTATTTTTTTTTTTTTTTTTTTGAAAGGTCAATAGCCCTTGAAGCGACTCATGATCTTTTAGTGATCAGATCATCACATGTCACTGAATAAAATTTCTCAAAAATACATGAATAACATACATACACACGTATCTTGAAAAAAATTTCTAGTCATCAAATTTATCACCTCGAAACAAAGAAACAAAAGTCCTTTTTTTCAGCATGGAACATCATAAGAGTGTTCCATGTCATTTTTTCCTAACATGGGGAAATAATAAATAATCACTTATGAGGGTGAAGTCTCTAAAGTCTGTATGTTAGTATTTATGAAACTATTGTGACTATCGGAAGTGATGAAAGAGCGAAAGTATGATGTTAACCATTAACCCTTAATGACGGGGAGCAGCGCTGGTGCAGCATTGAAGATCATGTGCCAGTGCATTCTCTTATATATGCGAGTCTCCCATTGGGAGCCTGCATATACATGTATAAGAGAATGCACTAGCTTACAAGGTAAATAATGTAAGGCCAATGTATTCTCTTATATATGCGAGGCTCCCTATGTGAGGCTCGCATAATTGAGAGAATGCATTGGCACAGGGTTTTCACAATATTTCAGGAAGCTCCAGTCATGGAAGGGTCAACCCTTTCTATACTAAATACTCATTGACGAATAGTTCCCTTAGGAAATGTTCAGATAATAAGTTCAACAAATGACCATACCGGTACATCCATAGGTCGTTTGTTGAACTAATTAACTGAACATTTCCCACCTATAAATATGAATCATTCTTCTCTTGTATTTTTACTGTCTGTGGTCTGCTTTTATTACCCAAACACCCAACCAAATTAATAATAGACCGTTTCAATGCATACTTTTATAGCTGATTGGGAGAATCCATTTAGTATAGAAAGGGTTAAATTTTAAATCTGGGGATTATTTGGAATGACTCGTGCTTTTTTTCGCAAAAATTCAACGAAATGTGACAGGTCAATACTACATGTCATAGAAATCAATTAAGTTCTCATTGTACCATCAGCATCAAGTCATAACAAACAAATGCAATAATGAGTTCAGTTCAGAACATGTAGAAATTCAGGATAGATGCCTATGAGAGGTGAACAATCTTCTATAAACTATGCAGGCATGTATATGGCTATGTAATTAATCTGATTACATGACGAAGTTTCATTTTGAAACTGATATAAATATTGACTGTTGTCTAAGACTATGTTAAAGGTACACAATCCGATTCGATTTCTGATATCATCAGATTCCAACAACAACATTTCTTGAAATGCCGCTTCAGTTATCAGAATCGATTAATTGTCCAAAAATAATGTTAACCACAGTCAACAATAGTACAAAATTGCCCAAAACGTGTTATTTATCAACATTTTGTTCAACGAAATCTGGCCGGATTGTCAAATATCTAACACACGAAGCCACTTGATTTTAGAGTTATCCATCTTCATCTGCTATTTGTTGTCGGCTTGATGAATATTTGCCAGGCTGCCAAAAATTACATATCTCTGGAAATAACAAATTTCAAAAATCGATATATGATCACTCTGAGCTTTGATGGGTGGATTCCTTGTCTGACCTTGACTTGAATCAAATATTTTTTACCCCCCGAAGCCAAAGATATAGTAATTTGGGAGCATTAATTTGGATTATGTATCTTTAATAAGTCGACAAACTTGTGCAATAGTGCACTGGATGTGTCTACGAAGGGTAACCAAAGAGATCTCATGTGCTGTGTTAATATAATATCATTCTCAACACTAATTTTCTATTTATAACCCATATAATGCTGAAAATGGTAATAGACTCAGTACACTAGCAAAAAAGAACCTTCATATTATATTATGAGTACATGTACCAGTATTGGTTTGTTCATTGGTTGTTCAGACTCTACTGTCATTTCAGGCACTAGACAATATCATGATGTCAATGCAGAAGAAACATAGTAGTTTTTTATTTTTACTGCAAAACAATGTCCCTAATATAGTAATGCCCTAAATAATTGACTCCTTAACCACAGCAGAATTATGGGTAACTTTTCAGGATTTAGTCGGAAATATGGCTTGCCATTCATCGGAAAGCTATCAGTGAGAGCTTTCCGATGAAATGGCAACAAGCCATATTTCTGACTAAATCCTGAAAAGTTACCCATAATTCTGCTGTGGTTAAGGAGTCGATTATTTAGGGCATTACTGTACATGTATAGAAATTACTGACCCCCTAAAAGCAACAGATAAACTTAGCCGAGATACCAGGTACTCCAATCAGACCCTATAGGAGCCACTTCCAGGAAAAAGAGGCTAACAGGAAATGAGCAGACATATGGTCGATAAGATTTAGCATGCATGTAAAAATAATTACATTTATGGCTGTTATCGATGCATTTCAATCTAATGTTCTATGACTAGTTGTTGATGATGATATATCTAGCATACATTCGAGAGCCTTGCTTCTTCAAATAACCAACAGTGCACATTGTGTTTTCTTGATAAACTTTGCAGTTTGTCCAAAACTCACAGACATTTTTTACTTAGTGAAGCCCATGCGATCTAATTCAATTTTAAGATTGAACTACATAAGATTAATTTTAATATTCTTTGTATAAACTGTAGACCTAACAAACACAATGCTTTGACTGAGAAAACAGGTTTTACATGCTTTTTTTTAAATGAAAACAATTATAGAAATTACCGAAATTTTTCCTGAAAACCATGAAACAAAGTTTAGAGTTGGGGGGGGGGGGGGGGGGGGGGGGGGGGGGGTTAAAATAGGGTCAGTAAACGCGAACCACAAATATTATTTTCCTTTGGTCTAATATTTTGATTAGTTATGTTTAGAGGTTAATATAGCTTTATCCCTTTAATGACTCTATATTTAGTTGGACAAAGCCTGAGTTTAGTGTGCCTGTCATTTGCAGAATGAGGTTCCCCGATGGTGAATTACCAAATTCACCCTCTGGGGACCTCATTCTGCATGGCCTCATCTGCTATGGGAGACATAGACTCAGATTGAAGTTCCCAAATGGTGAATATTGTGATTTGCACCCATTGGGAACCTTGATTATGCAATGTGTCATCTGCCAATTTGGGGATATAGAGAAACTAAACTAAAAATGAAATAGAATCTATGTGAAGAAGTTTCTATAGAAATTATATAATAAAAAAACTTTTCTGAGAAGATGAAGCCTAAGCAGAATGAGGTTCCCAGAGGGTGAATTTAGTCATGCTAGCCCACTATGCAGGATAGCATCACTAAATTTACCCTCTGGGGACCTCATTCTGCAAATGACAGGCACCTTATTCTCAGGCCTGCATAGGACCCAATGAGAAAGTTCACTCAGGAAATGTCCAGTTAATTCATTATAAGTTCAGCAAACAACCCAGATACATGAAAGCGAAATTCAAACAATTATCTCACGCAAACACCTCTAGAAATATATATAGGGCAGGTTTAGTTTGAAAATTCTAAATGGAGCAAAATTAAGAATATACATCATTGGAATATTTATTTTAAATAGGTTATTTGTTCTACGACAGTTTTTTTTAACCATTTAACCATGACCTGCCTGAAATTTTTTGAAAACCCTGTGTCAATGCATTATCTTATATATACGAGTCTCCCACAGGGAGCCTTGCATATATAAGAGAATACATTGGCCTAACAATATTTACCTATATCTTGTGAGCCAGTACATAATCTTATAAATGCAATGTTCCCATGGGGAAACTCGCATTTATATAAGAGAATGCACTGGCACAAGATTTTTAATGCAGCGCAGCTCATGAAAGGGTTAAATACACCTTGTTTTATAGATATAAGTATGCTCATTACAAAATAACAGGTCTTAAATGGATAGTTGTTTGGTAACAAAATCCAGACTTTACTACTTTGGAATTACTGTAAAACTGGTGATTCCATCATGATATAGCATGTACATTTGTACGTGTAGCAGAATTATGGCCGATATATAGATATAAAAATTGACTGAAGCAGGATCCAGTTGGATAACAAATACAATTAATTTTATTGAATAATCGAGGATTCACCCAGGGCCGGGAACCTACGTCACAAATTGCACAAAAATAGCAGCATGATGTCTCACAACGAAGTGAGTATTCATCACCTTTATAAATAACCCAAGTAAAAAATATAACTGGCTAAACATCAATATTTGTTACAGAAATGCCCTAAATAATCGACTCCTTAACCACAGCAGAATTATGGGTAATTTTTCAGGATTTAGTCAGAAATATGGCTTGTTGCCATTCATCGGAAAGCTCACTGAAAAACAAGAGCACGTCAGGGGTGGCAATATACGCTGGTGGTAATTCCACCGTAGGGCCATAACTCTGATAAGAGCAGAACCTAAATTTGAACTAGACCAGTATCTTGGGCTATTAAGCTCACATACCAAATTTCATTCCATTCAATTCAGACTTACTAAAGTTACCATCCAGAGAAACGAAAATTGAGTGCAAATTCCAATAATGAAAGTGTCAATGACACTGTAGCTCAACTTGGAAAGGGAATAATTTAATGTATTACAGTCAATGGAGCGATTAGGAATGTGGAAAGTTGAATGTCTAATACTAGTTTTATAGACATGAAGACCCCAAAATGACTCGTTCCCATCTACATGTCATTATTAACATTCATGACAAATTTTATGATGATCAGACTAAAGGTACGAAATGTAGCCCGTGCTAAAGAATTTAGTCATACAAAGAGTAAAATCCAAGATGGCTGCTGGCGGCCATGTTTTCGGCCGAATGACCCCAAAATGAGTCGTTCCCATCTACATGTCATCGTTAACATCCATGACAAATTTTAAGACGATCAGACTAAAGGTACGACCTGTAACCCATGCTAAAGAATTTAGTCATACAAAGAGTAAAATCCAAGATGGCTGCTGGCGGCCATGTTTTTTGGCCAAATGACCCCAAAATTACTCGTTCCCATCTACATGTCAATATTAACATCCATGACAAATTTCATGATGATCAGACGAACAGTACGACCTGTGGCCCATGCTAATTGATTAAATTTTGAAATCCAAGATGGCCACTGGCAGCCATGTTTTTGTCCAAATGACCCCAAAACGACTCGTTCCCATTTACATTCCAATTTCAACAGCCATGACAAATTTTATGATGATCAGACTAAAGGTACGACCTGTAGCCCGTGCTAAAGGATTTAGTCATACAAAGAGTAAAATCCAAGATGGCTGCTGGCGGCCATGTTTTTTGGCCGAATGACCCCAAAATGGCTCGTTCCCATCTACATGTCATTATTAACATTCATGACAAATTTTATGATGATCAGACTAAAGGTACAACCTGTAGCCCGTGCTAAAGGATTTAGTCATACAAAGAATAAAATCCAAGATGGCTGCTGGCGACCATGTTTTTGGGCCGAATGACCCCAAAATGACTCGTTCCCATCTACATGTCAATATTATCATCCATGACAAATTTCATGATGATCAGACGAACAGTACGACCTGTGGCCAGTGCTAATGGATTAAATTTTGAAATCCAAGATGGCCACTGGCGGCCATGTTTTTTGTCCGAATGACCCCAAAATTACTCGTTCCAATCTACATTCCAATTTCAACAGTCATGACAAATTTTATGATGATCAGACTAAAGGTACGACCTGTAGCCCCTGCTAAAGGATTTAGTCATACAAAGAGTAAAATCCAAGATGGCTGCTGGCGGCCATGTTTTTTGGCCGAATGACCCCAAAATGACTCGTTCCCATCTACATGTCAATATTAACATCCATGACAAATTTCATGATGATCAGACAAACAGTACGGCCTGTAGCCCGTGCTAATGGATTGAATTTTGAAATCCAAGATGGCCACTGGCGGCCATGTTTTTTTTCTGAATGACCCCAAAATTAATCATTCTGGTCTAAATGTTGATGTCAACAGCTATGACAAATTTCATAATGATCCGACCAAAGGTACGACCTGTAGCCTGCATTGTTGACGCCTTACGTACACACATACACATGCACACACGAACACACGGACGACGGACGACGGACGACAAAGCCATGGCAATAGCTCAAACTTTACAAAGTAAAGTTGAGCTAAAAAGGGCCATAACTCTCGTGAAAATTTGAGTGCTGAACCTGAATTAAAACTTGTCAGTGTATTTTTTGCTAGTAAACCCACAAACCAAATTTAATCTCATTCAGTTGAGACTATCTAAAGTTATCATCCGGAAACCAAAAGCGATCGGCTGGACAGATGGATGGACATACGGACGGACAGAATAAAGACAGAATAAAAACATAATGCCAGGCATGTCTTCTTGCCGACATTTTGAAGCAAATTATGACATACATTCCTGGCCCTATCACCATGTATTACTTTCATATTAGCATTCCAATGATGCATAGTTATTTTGATCCCACTGAAACATTCAAACCAGTAGCTTTCCCTTTAAGGATTGGAATTATTTTAAAATGACCAGCATTATAAGGGTTATGTTTACACTAAAATTGAATCTATTAAAACTACATATACATGTAGCTCATGAATGGTGTTACATTCATATTCCAAACATTTCTATAGTGAAATAAGAAAGGAACATACCTACAATACGTGCTAATCCAAACAATAGTAAAGGTGAAAAAACAAATAAACATTAATATGTTGAATTTTCTATAGTACTGTATAGAAACTATTGGTGATTAACGTTATACCTAAATAATTGTGAACTCAAACTATGACAGATACTAATATATAAAATTAGTCTAAGTACGGATTTTCACATTGAAGGGCACATGTAACTAGTAAATTGGCAGAAAAATTTGTCAAAAACAGTTGATAAACACATATACCCATCCTTTTATAAAAGACCTTTCGCAAGATCATGAATATGATTACAGATATGGAAATATCCTGCCAGTATATGGCAAAAATTCTATCGTTACGCGCATGGGTTCTTATGTGAAACAAATTATACCCCACACAGTTTAATTATGTGCAGATGTGTCAAGAATGTGCCACCGGTCCTGCTTGGGGGCGCTCTAACATTATCCCTGTGGTGTATTACATGCGGATAAGAACACGGGATCTGAAAGAGACACACATTACTTTCACATAAAATATATGTGTAACTGAATATAGTGGGGCATATGCCGTCTCACCAATTAGCCATTGTAGGTAAATTGTAATGGTGTCAATATATCCTATCCGTAATCATAATAGTGATTTTTGCGAAAGGTCTCTAATATAGCAATGTAGACAAGTACAAAAAGCTGACTGTGTGTGTTCAATGAGTCACCAATCGTAAACTGTACATAATATAAAAACCAATCCAAGCTTCTAATTATTATACATGCCCCGTATGACAAGTCACCAGATGGCTTAACAACTTTGTTTATTTTGTAACTTGTGCGAAGAAATAAACATTGCAAAAACAAATTGGCAATTCCTTGAAATGAGTGGTGGTAGCAGAAGTCTGAAAATGGCCACTTTCCGCACTTGTCTGCATTATTATTACAATGATGGGTTACAAATGTCTATTGCAACTGATTTAACAAGAATTTCCAACAACTGAGGTGTGTGATATTGTTTTTCTCTGAAGTTTGTACTCCATCTGCATAAATATGATGGTAACCATGTCTAGTAGACCTCTGCTTAGAGGAAATTAGTGTTGAAACAATCAGGGAATTTTGTAAAATCGACGGCCTCTAGTAGACTACCAGTCAACACCATCCTTATATAGAACTCCACACAGTATTCTCAAACTAATTTTTTTGGACATTTGAATAAAAATTGTTAGTTGACAAATCCCTTTAACAGTTTTATTTACATAACAATGGTTTCAAATTTCGTTATTGGAGAACAATCAAAAATGAATATAAGAACAAAAATCTATTTTATATCCATAATCTTCTCAATGGAGATGTTTTTACATACTTTTATATTTTTTGTACATTTATCCACTGCGAGTGCCTTGGGTCCCTTTAAACAAACATCCACACACCACAGTTGCATGGTTTGTTGCTCTAAATATATATTAACATTTCTGTCCGAGTTCTTGGAAAGACATTATAAAAAAATTATCTCCAAGTGGCAGAATCTCCTGTTAACTTAAGCTTGTCTCACTGACTTAAAATAATTGTCTCATACCTCTCACTCAACACAGAACGTTCAGGAAAGAGATAAACGATCTTTAAAAAAATTCTGATGAAATAGTTCATGCATAATTCCATTCCGTACATATAACATAAGCCCTTAAAATAGGAATGGCACAAGGCAAATTGGCAATGTTATCATTGGATGATTTTGTGATGTAAGTCATTCCTATAACACTGTTCTCATATGTCTGACTTCTGATGTAAAGGCTATGTCGAACTTTGATGATAAAAATGAAATAAAAATGTAATAAATTCATCTTCATAGGAGATTTATCATTGCAGCAATTGACATATATTAATTTTGCAAAAACAAGTTAAATGTCATTATAGAAAGTCCTAAATTTGAAGGGCTAATTAAGTCCCTACAAAAATAAACTTACAGAATTGTTTTCAAAAATAACAATTTCACATGAAATATTTGGAAACACAAAATATTTTGTGAATCCATTCTCATAAATTTCTCACAAAAACTTAACATTTAGGTACATAATATTCATGCAAATAAAAATGATCTGAGTGATTTAATAATATCTGGTACCATAATGATACCTGGATGTGAAAACAATTTGTGAAAACTTAAAAAAACAGCTAAATAACAAAAGGCCTTACCGACTGAATGTGTGTTAAAGGATGAGAATTCAGTTTAAAACAAACTTTCAAACTTGTCCAATTAGGCAAGGCAAGATACCGTTATCATAATCATAATTTAGAAAAATTATGGGATTAAAATCTGTGAGAATGAGCAAATAGTATGACTTTGTTTGGCAAAACAGTTACTCTCTTAGTACTAGTGTCAGATCTGACCAGCACAGTTCGAAAACTCAACCCCCCCCCCCCAAACTACAGACCCCTTCTTATTCACATACTATTCATTATTTATTTCTGAAATGAGATATTTAATTTATGTTAAATATCTGTACCAAATATGTATCTTAACACATTGTATAACGAGGTATGTATATTTATTTATATGACTGTGGTTTTATTCATTGAAACACAGTATTTTTAGGTGATTTTTTCTGGAGCATAGGAATACTGACAGATACCGGCAAAGCGAAGGAGAATTCGGACAGTGAATAGACTTTATTGAAGACAATCATACTGAAATTGTTCATTAAAATTTGAATGTTGAAACTAATCAGTTATTCACTTTCTCATATCCTTCCGCGCATGGTTACAAAGGGAATTCCATGTCAAAATTTGTGAGAAAATATATTCCCTAGATATTCTCATGATCTATTATAACTATGCAATATTTTTGGATAATTGAGTGAATTATTGGGGAAATTTAAGTCACATAAGTCATATAATAAACACTTTATCAGTACAGTGAAGTGATATGGGCCATAGTATAATGTATCATTGACGAGGTCAGATTGCCGCATCAAACTCGAAAGCTCGTTTAACACAGCGATCTGATCTCGTTAACTTAGCGTGATACTATGGCCCATATCACTTCACCGTACCAATAATATGTACATATCATATAATGTTAATAAAATTATAAAAAGAAAAAAAAAAAACTCATGGCACAAAGTGGAAAATTTAAACTCAATGAGGGTGTAAATGGAATACTCAGACTTTGAAAGTTTGGAATTTCAAATGTGGACAATGAAATCCCTCTAGTAGTGTCCTGGTATCAACCACTGGTATGTTAATCCTGATTTTCATGAATGAGATACTCTAGGATACTTCCTCCTGATTGATAATGGCTCATCAATGCCCCAAAAAAACTGGGGTAATAATGATATAAGTCAATCATTTCATTGTAGAATTTGTTATATACATTTTAGTAAGGTGAAAAAGAAGCTATTTTCCATGACTTTTCAAGTCCAGAGGACTGTTCAAGAATTCAGGTATTTCTTTTCAAGATGGAAGGAAATCAGGTCTCTAATTAAGACTGAGTTATATAAATGGTGAAGTTAGCATGGTACAAGTGACATTTCAGATGGTTAATAACTTAACTCCTCAAGATGACTTTGTTGTGTTCACAGCTATTGAAGTCTGAAACTCAATCCAACCAGTTCATTAATAACTATATATCAAGTACCTATTTCTCTATATGCTTAACCCTTTGAGTGCCAGGTCGATTTTTGTATCAACCCATATACCCTGTGCCAATGCATTCTCTTATATATGCGAGTCGACCATAGGTCGCCTCGCATATATAAGAGAATGCATTGGCCTAACAATTTATTTTTTTTACAATCTTTTACAATTTTAATAATTTATTCTTATATTCTTTAACAGACTTATTTTGTAGGTTTAGGGCCGATGAGATCGGCCCCTGGCACTCAAAGGGTTAAAGGGAGAGCGTATCTAAATCTAGCCATTTATGGGGACATCTCCTACTATACTCAACAGAAAATATACAAAAAAAGAATTAATATGATAATTATAACAAAATTAAGTAAAAGGCTTAAGTCATTTACTCATTTTCATTATAATTACTAGTATCATGTTGTTTTATATCGTTCATAGAGTAAATTAGGGTATTTTTCAAACATCCCTGACTCAAATTCATTCATTTGTTGCACATGTTCTGTTGAATTGTGTAGGAGATGGCCCCATAAATTACAGTAAATGGATTTAGGTGCAGTCTCCCTTTAACTGTCAAAATCAATCCTAGACAATTTGAGCAATTGATATTCAGTACACTACGGTATTTACCTCGGTTCCATTGTATTCACTAATTGTTTGGTCTGTTCATCATAGAGATGTATTTGTGGATCAGCGCCAGCTGTCAGGAACAGTCGTCCATCTGGGTTCAGAGTGGTGGTCAATGTCTGCCTGTCTTCATTTATTGTATGCAGACATTTGCCGGATGTGTAATGCCAAAACTTGACAAGACCAGAGGCATCTATTAAAACAGGACAAAGTGAAATAAATTAATGGTAGTCAATCCGAATTAATGCTGCCAAATGACTATTTCTTTGGCTTCAGGGGTGAAAAATATTTGATTCAAGTCGAGGAACCCACCCATCAAAGCTCAGAGTGATCAGATATTGATTTTTGAAATTTGTTATTTCTCGAAATGTTTAATTATATATGGCCCAGAAACAAGTGTCAAACCGGTTGTCTTGGACTTGGACAAAATTGCGGATGAAGATGGATAACTCTAAAATCAAGTGGTAATACGGCCAAATATTTTGATAACAAAAGCGTAGTTTGAAGAAATGTTGTTGTTGTAACTTGATGATTGAGTACCTTTAATTATTTTCAGTCATGAGAGAGTTAATTTGAAGGGGTTTAACCCCTTCAAATTAACCCTCTCATGACTGAAGCTTCCTGAAAGTTTGCAAAAACCCTGTGCCAATGCATTCTCTTATATATATATGCGCGTCTCCCAAAGGGAGCCTCGCATATACATGTATATAAGAGAATACATTGGCCTAAAAATATTTACCTTGACCTTGTAATCCAGTCCATTCTCTTATATATGCAAGGCTCTCTACCTGAATGTGAGACTCGCATATATAGAGAATGCACTGGCATAGGATATTTAATGTTGGGCCAGCGCAGCTCCTGTCATGAAAGGATTACATAAAATTACGTCGTAACATTGAGTGTTGGGAGTGTTGGGGGTGTTTTGGCGATTTTGCAGTGGAAAAATATAACAGGAATGTTGGAATAATCCTAACTCAATGCAAAAGCTAGTATCATACACAATCCTGTAACATCATTCATGATTTCAAACGTCGTTATACAGCCAATTCCTGTCCCAGCTGCATTACTGTTTTATATTAATAGTATTGTCCTTAAAGTCTGGAGTTAGTGTGTCTGACATTTGCAGAATAAGGTCCACATTGGGTGAATTTAGTGACGCTATTCCGCATTGTGAGCTACTAGTAGCATCACCAAATTCACCCTCTGGGAACCTCATTCTGCCTATAGGCCTCAATCACTTTAGGAGACCTAGTATCAGATTGAAGTTCCCCAGTTGAATTTGGTGATATTCATCCACTAGTCACTTTGAATATGCAAATTATTTATCTTCTGCAAATTAGGGGATATAGAAACTGAACAGAAGGGAAAAAGTAACTAAAAACAATGTTAATTTGATACTATAGATATTTTGTGATGCTAGCCAGCTGTGCGGGATAGCATCACTAAATTTACCCTCTGGGGACTTCATTCTGCAAATGACAGACACACTATTTGCAGATAATTGGACTAATATGATAAAATGCAAGGAATATAGAATGATCCTAAGATGATGAAATAAAAAGGAATGGATGGAATGACTTGCGGAACATATATGAGCATTTAAGTTTAAGTACGGTACATGTTCGTGACAAATTATCGCTCGAAAATATTGATTTTATAACTAGGTCAAAGGATTCTTTAAAGTTATATGTCAAATGAAAGGGAATTTTATTGCCAATAAGACACACCTGAGGATATTTTGGCTGCAATTATTGATTTCTAGAATGTAGTAGGGTTTTCATAGTTGGTGCGGTTTGATCCAAAATCGATCATTGGAACCTTTATACTGGTATAGTCTATATTGGTACCGGTATTTTAATAATTTCCGCTAGGGGCCTGTGAGCCCAAGTGCATCCACATTTGCCATCCAGGATACAGCTTGTTGACATCCAGAATACGGAATCAGCAACAGTCTAGTTGTTTATGCTTGTATTTGAAAATAATAATCTAATTGTAAGATAATAGTTACATGTAGCAAGCAGTATATGTGAGTATTCTTCTTTCTCTCCAAGAGCGTAGACATGGAACCGAATCTGTGTGACAGGCAAGTGGAACTGTCTTGTATTCTCATCTGACAATGTGTAGAGATTTGTGTATTTGTATGGATCATAGATCTGCAAAAAATTAAATAAAAAGGCTTACAAGGTAATTTTTTCAAAAAGCATGCATTCTTCCAATGACAATATGTTCCAGATCTATGGTGGATAATGTATAGAACATGTCCATTTTTCACCATGTGTCATATAACAAGTGCAATGCCAGGCATGGCAAATGCCCCTATTAAATGCTCAATTTAGAGAGTGGGCAATACTAAATATCTGTATGGATCTAAATCCATGAAGGTCTGTCACTCCGAGGAAATCAATGGATAAAACTCAGTGTATCCTTTCGCTCATATTGACGTACAGGTATCACTATTCCAAAGATATTCAACTCCATCAGCTGGTACTTGATAAACAATGATAACATTAGATGTAAAGCAAAGATGGAGAATCTACCTATTTCCTACAAGGGCAATATATCTGACAAAAATACATGGACTGAACCTGTCAGTATCCTTCAATTACATGTAGTCCTGGTCTATTAGCATTCCGAATAACATACAACTCTGACCAATGTTACTGGAGTCACAATGCAAAATGTCAGTACAGAGTGAAAATTCAGTATAATTGTAAGTTCAACAATGGCCAACTGTGGTAAAAATTATTCATATTCTTTGATTGGAAATGTTCTGATAATAAGTTCAACAAACAGTCGTTGTTTATATACTGTATGAAAATTTCCTAAGGGAACTACTCGTCAATGATTTTTTAGTATAGAAAGGGTCAATTGAACTTATTAACTGAACATTTCCTATGGGAACTACTCATCAATGATTATTGATTATCTATTATATATTTTGGAAGATCTGTCTGTCTGTCTGTGTGTCTGTTCGCGATGGACTCGAAAACTGCCTAGCCGATTTCGATGAAACTTGGTATGTGGGGGTATTTGCGGCCGGGAACGGGCATAGGCCTATTTATTTGCCCGTGCGACGTGACCTTCACCTTGAAATCGGGTAATTTCAAGGTCAAACGCCCGGATATCACGGGATTTCGATGAAACTTGGTATGTGGGGATATGTTCGACCAGGGGTTGGCATAGGCCTATTAATTTGCCCGTGCGACGTGACCTTGAAATCGGGTAACTTCAAGGTCAAATCGCCAATTTTGATGGGATTTCGACGAAATTTGATACGTGGGGTTACTTTTGTCCACTGATTGTTTTGGACGGGTCCAATCGTGACCCCGACCAGACCTTGACCTTCAAAATGATCAATTCAAGGTCAAATCGGGTAAAACCGGATGGATTTCGACGGGCACGTTTGTCGGGTACTTTTGTCCGGGCAGTGTTTTGGACTGGTCAAATCGTGACCCCACTTGACCTTGACCTTCAAAATGGACAATTCAAGGTCAGAGCCCGGACGAAGTCGGGTCACCTTCTAGTTTAGTATATAAAGGGTTAATTGAACTTATTATCTGAACGTTTCCTAAGGGAATACTTGTCAATGATCATTTAGTATAGAAAGGCTTAATTGAACTTATCATTTGAACATACCCTATGGTAACTACTCATCAATGATTATTTAGTTCAGAAAGGGTTAATTGAACTTATCATCTGAATATTTCCTATGGGAACTACTCATCAATGAGCATTTAGTATAGAAATGGTTAATTAACTTAATATCTGAACATTTCCTAAGGAACTACTCGTCAATGATTATTTAGTATATAATGGGTTAATTGAACTTATTATCTGAATATTTCCTATGGGAACTACTCATCAATGCGTATTTAATATAGAAAGGGTTAATACAACAGGTAAACTGAAATATTAGTGACACATTTCACAACATTGTAGTCTAAGTCTGCATGTACATCCGAGACAGTCTGGATACTCATCCTATAACAGGCGTTAGTGATCAGCTCACATAAAACCACCATTAACAAGCCTGGATATAAGAGGTCGGACATGGTCATTGACCGAGCCAAATACACTGATGACCGGCGCCGCCTTATTATCGTCCGTCAGTTTGTCCGGCGCCCATTATCTTCACAAAAAATATATAATTAAGGGGAAAACAACAAGTAGATGTATTATCCGCCGCAAAGACATTCAATTACCACTACTGTGCACTAAATATCAAATCCCCCCACCAATACAACGCGTTTTACCGAAAACATGTTGATGATCCGTTCCGTATACAGGACCTATAAATGAAATTTTAATGCAACCTCTAACCTAAATTGTCCGCGATTGATGATTGATCGCAAACTGCGAATTATCGCTGCCTTCACGTCCGCACTATTTACGACTTTCTATTTTTAGAAAGTGAAAAACCCAGAAAAAATGGCTGCCACTGGGGGGAAACTCCAACCAAGAAATACACATCGTCGTGTTTTTCTCGTTTGACGTAAGATACACGGAGATGTCACAAGTTAAATCAGCACAAGTGTAATATATTCCACAAGTTAAGGGTGTTAGTTGGAGATTTAGCGGAAGAAATTCCGAAAAAATTCATACCGGGTAGTTTTTAAATCGCCGCGTTTTGAAACATGTGCTCGTGTTTACTTGGGGGAAGCACGGCGTAGGATATATATGTCCGAGACATCCCATATACTTCAAATTTGTGATCCGGTGTGGTTCCTGGGTAGCATGTCACATGTGTGACGTGTCAGTTCTTGTCTATTGACTTAGGCATGGGGCCATGGGCTAACATACTGAGATGAAACAGGGCCTTGGTAACCACTGCCTAATAATGTAATAGTATTTTTGAAACTGGAAAAGAATTCAGCAGAGACATACTGTAAATGACAGCCTTGTCTGACTTTGCACCCCTGTCACATTATGACATGATAATATGAGCTTCAGCTAAAAGTGATGTAAAACACCATAATTCATAACATGGTACATCAATGAATCTAATTTGTGCATTGGAATGGACTAAAAAACAACTAATTGCTGCTCTTTATTGATACCAGGTAAATGACAGACACACTTTTCAAATGTCAGACGCCGAATCTTTGGTGCCTGTCATTTTGTCAGACACTCAAAAAACAATTATATCCAGGCTTGACCATTAAATGTAATCAAATATCACAATGGTGACAATAAACAGGTTATTCCATAGAAATCAAGTTATTTGTTCTGAACTCCACAACAGTTGCCAATTGAAAGAGGTAGATCAATGTGGAAAATACATTAGATTGCAATGTTTAGATAATTTTTAAAAGTACGAACACAGTTGACCTCTCGCTCCGGCTTTCAGTTTAAATGTAAACAAATTGATGTTAGTCCTAATAAACTGGAATATTCTATGTATAATTTAACATGAAAGATTATTATACATCATTATGACCATAAGATGTCACTCTTTCCGATATATATAGCATCATGTATTTATTTGTTATGTAATATCAAGTAAAATAGATGACAAATCCTGCCACCATGCAGGTCTGGGCGTAAAGCATGCTAAAGGATGGGTATCCAGACGGTCTTGGACGTAAATCAGCATTTCACTATCCCAATATCCTAGCTTGTTTACCTACAAGCAGACTTGAACTACTAACATTGCAGTTCTTGTTTATAATTTTACCTATATTCCACAGGTCACCCCGAGGATCAATATGAAGTTTAGTGAAGATTGGACGAGGGATGTGGCCTGTATGGTGTGCCAACTAAATATTTTAACAGAATTTGTATAAAATGGTAAACTCAAGTCACCCTGAGGAACAAATGGAAGTTTAGTGACGATCTGATGAGGGATGTTGCCCATTGGGTGTGCCAACGGATTTAGTGATGCACAGAGTAAAATCAAGATGGCTGCCGACAGCCAATAAATGTGGGCTGCATGGTGTGCTAATGGATTGAAAAGTGAAATCCAAGATGGCCACTGGTGGCCATGTTTTTCAATGAAATTCGGAAAAAATGGTAATAGTAAGTTCCCATCTAGAGATCACCCCAAATGATCCATATGAAGTTTGGTGACAATCAGATGAGGGATGTGGCCTGTAGTCTACATGTAGTAGGGTGTGCTACACGGAAAATGTTGACAGACAGACGATGGATGACCAACCCATGGCAATAGTTCAAAAAGAAGATACTTTTAAAGTGTTCAAACTGGCAACATGAATGACCTTGCTCAACATTATAGGTTTTGCATAAATTTCCAATTGGTAGCAGAAAACATCATTCAATTATTAATAATTTCCACCTATTTATCATAGTTGAACCCTTTCTATACTAAATACTCATTGACGAGTATAGTTCCCATAGGAAATGTTCCGATAATAAATTCAACAAATGGCCATATTTGTTGAACATATTATCTGAACATTTCCAACTGGCACTTGACCAATCACTGAACATAATAGTGTAACACAGACGGGCTATGTAAATATTTTGTCATAAAAGGTTGATAAATCGACATAATGGTTGAATTGACAAACTACCATCATAACAGGACCACTTATCCAGGGGGGGGGGGGTATCAGTGCTACATATACCGGTAGACTATTCTATTCAGTGAAGACTCACTTGGCGAGACGCAGAAGCCTGTGTATTAAATAGTATGTGTGTGCAGGTGGTTGGCTGTAACCTGCTGCACAGAGTTATTGTTTTGAAGGATAATCATGTTCTACTGGGGTTGATAGATTGGCAATGGTATAATTGATTTTTAAGTCTTGTCGGGTTGATATTGCTGATCGGGTCAGAATTTTATGTTTGAACTAGATGTATGTCTCAAATAGAGTGCACCACACCACGTACATGTTATATCACACAGAAAGTTACCTTTTTGCTTTGGTTTATTAAAGGTACTCAATCCGATTCGAGAGCTTTCCGATGGCGATGAATGGCAACAAGCCATATTTCCTACTAAATCCTGAAAAATTACCCATAATTCTGCTGTGGTTAAGGAGTCGATTATTTAGGGAATTACTGTAACTAAGATAAACAGCCCCAAAGTCCCAGACAGATCCCATTCAGTATCCTGCGCCAATATTTGTTTGTAGGAGATCAAAATTAGCTTGTCATTCCAAAGGACATGTCAATATGATTCAATGGAATAAAAAGTTTTTCAGAAATCCCAATGGAAATAATGTTGACGATGCTTATATTATTTAGCCAATTTGAAAATGAAAATATATGCATTGGCACAAACACTTGTACCTAGTCTACAGTATCATCCATTGCTGGAACTCAGTGGTATGTTTACACTTGGGTTGTTGAACCACATTAGCAAATATGCATAAACCTAGATATTATATACCATGAAATTTGAAGAAGTTTCAAATTAAACACATTGCTATTCAATTGCTATTCTTTGGTTTGATTATTTAGCAAACTATTTTGGTGAAAGACCTTGGAATAATTATGGCAATTAACCAACTAGCTTATTTAGGTACATGCTATTGTTAGGTAATCAAAGAATAAGACACTACCATGTTTATCAGATACAGAGGAATTATATACTATGATATTATAAGTTATCCCCAGAAACATTGGGGGGTGCAGGTGTATGTTGATATGTGGTATCATATCCCCTTGACCCTAAAATGATCTGGTTGTAACAAGCAATCTTATTGACTACAATGCCATGCATGTTCAAATTACCATGTCCCTCCTTCACCCTTAACAGTAGGGTTTAGGAGAACATGCGCGAAACATCGTGAGTATATGATCACGCGAATCATCAGGGGTATATGAATGACCCTTGAACTGGCAGTTTCCACCAATCGTGACATTGCTCTAGCATGCCGAGTCACCTGACGCCGGATTCATAGTCGGCTGCTGAATATTCTCAATGGTGTGAATTAATGTGAGAACTGATGAAAACCACACATAAATTGAGGCCACATGGCTATTGTTGCGGGGACAAAATTTTTATCTCCAGCAACATCATGGTGTACGTGGAGATTGGATACCTTGATGTCTCTTTTTGAACCCCTCAGCTCTGCCTCGGGGTTCAAAATCTACATTCCGGTGTTAATTAGCCATGTACCCCCAATATTGCCAGAGATAACTTATAATATACGATGTTCCCGGAGATCGATAACGATTTTGCCTCCACAGCAATGGTCCTATTACCTCAAATTTAGTTTTTAACCAATTACATTCATTGATCCTCCATTAGTTAAGACTCAATGAGAATAATTCAGTATCCGACTTATGTGATCAGATGACACCAAATATGGTGTGCTAAGACATCACGATTGGTTGAAACTATGAGTGTAAAATTCATTCATATACATGTATACCAGCCTGGATATAGTGTGTCTGACATTTGAAGAATGAGGTGTCCAGAGGGTGAATTTAGAGCAGGTTAGCATCATCAAATTCACCCTCTGGGGACCTTGTTCTTCTTAGGCCTCATCTCTGGGAAGTAAATAGTTTAAAATTAGCATTGTTTTAGTTACTTTTTCCCTTCTGTTCAGTTTATATATCGCCTAATTTGTGGAAGATAAATTGCATAATTGAGGTGACTAATAGGTGAACATCACCATCTTCAACTGGGGAACTTCAATCTGATCCTAGTTCTACCCATAGCAAATGAGGCCTAAGCAGAATGAGATTCCCAGAGGGCGAATTTGGTAACGCTAGCTCATCATGTGGGATAGCGTCACTAAATTATGTATAAAACTTCTTCAAGTATTGACAGATCTAATGTTAATCTGTCCAAATCAATCGCATATTTTAATCCAAGTCGCCACCTTATTTTCCTTTGACATAGGTTATCGAGTACTCTGTTTACTGACTGCTTGGTATTAATGCTTGACAGCCCTATATGGAGAGAAATGTTATTTGTACCCTCTGTAATCCCAAGAATTTCTGAGAACGAGTATGGAAGAAAATTAATTTGGTGTCTCCGTAGTGATTCATTTAACCCTTTACCCAACAAACCGGCCAAACCCGGCCAAATAAAGCTTCAACAGCCTAAAATATCTTCGGTCTGTCTCAATAGAACCATACAAATATGGATATCATTGGAACCGGCTCCTTGACCACATTGTGATAGTTACAGTTATGCCCTGTGCCAATGCATTCTCTTATATATGCGAGTCGACCATAGGTCGCCTCGCATATATAAGAGAATGCATTGGCCTAAAAAAAATCTTTTTAAAACACTTTTTACCATTTTTTTCTTACATTCTTTAACAATTTTATAATTTTTAATGTGTTAAGCCAATGCATTCTCTTATATATGCGAGGCGACCTATGGTCGACTCGCATATATAAGAGAATGCATTGGCACAGGGCACTCCTGTTGGGTAAAGGGTTAAAGGCCCACATAATCTTCAAAGCCCAGCATTTTACAGTATGGCTCTATACATGCACGCAAATAATCGGGGACTGGGACATTACGCAGTCCTTTAATAATACATTTTATCTAATATTCTGAAGCAGGGTGAAAATTTAAAAAAAAAAAATGTACAAAATAAAAAAGTACTTGTCAACATATGGCTCGGCACCCCTACTTCCCAAAGTCAACACATGATACTAAGTACTGATTTCTGCCTTTATCTTTAAGTTCCATATATTAGAGCCCGAAGCCGCCACCGTACGCTGCCGCCGCCAGCCATATTGGCCACAAGCCGCCGCCAGCCATAGTATTTCAAACGCCAGCCACATTTAAAAATCTCCGCCACCGGAATTGTAAAATGGCTGAGCCGTGTGCATGGGCTTATATGTCAAGCATAACTGTACTGTGAATCGAAAGAACTAAACCGCATTGCCTAATATTGGCATACTCGCATGGACACGGCATGGTTGTTATATTATCAGAACACCTGGCCCCTTAATGCGGAATAGACTATGCCAATGCATACTTTCATATAACTGAATGGGCGCATCCATTCGGTATTGCAAGGGTTAAAATATAAATTGTTTATATCGACAACACCATGCAGTCTCAGACATCACTGGCATTTGTCAATATATACACATAAGAATAGAAAATAGTTTGAAATATTCTATATCATTACTATCGGGTTCATCATTCAATGATGCATGCATATATCGCAAGATGGCATGATGATAGCAGTCTGAAGTCGACAGAAGTCCCAATGTAACTACATATACCGATTAGATGGGAAACTACATAGTATATCCATGCCAGTCCTTCGTGAATTTTCGCCATAATGGAAAGCCCAACATCAAAAGATTACGTGTGGTCTGGAATTCTACGGGTTCACCACAAACGCTAAATAAACGGCGTCTATAACCGGTAACAGGGGATTAGGAACATTTCGGAAACGAAAATACGCTGAATGATAACATCTCAGCCGGCTGAGCCGCCATATTTCGTCAGCCACGAACGTCGTGACTGAGCCGGCTTAGCTAGCTAACCAGCCACGAAAATCGGTTGAGCCAGCCATGAAAACTATTTGTCGTGGCTTCGGGGTCTACCATATATGGTGACGCCGGAATAAATATTTATAATGGTGGCATACGGATCCTTAAGGAATCATTATACCGGTATTACAATATTTCCAGCTGGGACAAATTTGGATCCACCATGTCATTGTGTATTACACTGAATGAATATTGATCACCCCCTAGTCATTCTATCAGCTCATAAAAAATTAATGTGATGGATACAAAAACTGTTTTAACAATGCATTGTCTTCATCTCCATGCCAAAGTCAACTCTTTCTGCCAATTTCTGGACAAAGCTGTCAAGCACATGTACTTCAAAACATGAACATTTTGTGTTATGTACTGCTAGTAACCAAGATGATGGATTAGAGCGGGTGGGGAGCATACAGGGGAACTGACTTGCCCCTTGGCAGTTCTTTCTTCTGGGGTCCCTACAGTACTGGTAACATATTTAACCCATTATTATTATATAACAAGAAAACCATAATCAGAAATGGTATTGCCCTCAAGATCATATTATTAGGCATATATATAAATTATAATATAAAATATATTGGTGTCATGAATGCACCACCTCAGAATTATGTTAAAACAACTAATCCTTCAAATTATTACAACTACGGCTTATTACTGCCGATCTCTCATTCACCACACCAGAAAGCCTCTAAATGCAGACCAAAAATCTACTAATCAGATTAAATAGACACTGTATACTTCGCAATACGACATTCCAACTGAGACATACTTCATCAGCAATGTTAACTTTTATATTATGCATTGTGTTCCCGCAATAAATTCTTCCAAGAGTGGCCCGACCATTGTTCATACCTAAATATCGAAAGCAATTAACGTGGTCATAAAATTTACATACTGCAACAATGAGACATCTGCGAAGATACATCTGCGAATACAAACATCCTACAAAAAGTCTAACTAGTACGAAATATACGTTATTAATCAAGGTTACCCCATAGCTCCTATTTTATTTTTTTTATTAATTCTATTTGTCAAAAATAACAAAAGTAACAAATATTTCAACAGAAAACAGTTCATAAAAATACAGTGCAAAAACAATATATTTATTATATATGTTACTATTTGACTATTATATATTATTACTAGCAGGTGACCCGACTTCGTCCGGGCTTTGACCTTGAATTGACAATTTTGAAGGTCAAGGTTAGGTCGGAGTCACTATTTGACCCGTCCAAAACACTCCCCGGACAAAATTATCCATAGGTATCAATTTCGTCGAAATCCGTCCAGCAGTTTTCCCGGCCATAGCTAACAGACAAACAAACAGACAGAAGTCCCAAAATATATATTAGATCATTTGTGGGTACCCGTTTCAAGGTGAAGGTCACCTCGGGCGGAAAAACTGACCCGATGAAAATCTCTCCCATTCCCATGAACCCCTAAGTACGAACACAGACAACACGCTCATGTCTGTACACAGACACAACACGCTCATGTCTGGACACATACACGCTCTTTATCAATGACACTGCGGATACGAACGCTCTTTAACTATCACGCGATTAACCCATGAATTTCCATTGCGGTGGCAGGGGATTGGAGAATGAGTGCTCTGACATTCTCAGAAGCGGTGCGATGACACTCCATCTGGGATTTTACCCTTAGATAGGAAGTTTGGGCTCAATCCGTCCGGCAGTTTTCCCGGCCATAGCTAACAGACAAACAGACAAACAGAAGTCCCAAAATATATAGTAGATATGTTATATATGATATATGCAACATCAAACATTGTTGATTAATCATTTCTTATCAAAGTTGTTTCCGTTACTTGCTTATCACCATTCCGCTTTTTTTATTTCATCTTCTGAAAATGATACCTGATGTCTTGGTTATATTACTAATCTTGGAAAACATCCCCAGAAAAACATTGGATGTCACCTTTTGTGTTATATTGTGGGAATAGGACATTACTCTTTGTTCTACTACAGTTTCCTAAAATAACTTGCATCATGTGAAACCCGAAATGTGTTGTCTGTGAGATATCCCCCATAGGTCCACTGACATGGCCAGATCAGCCTAGCAGCAATATACACCATAGGGCGTAATAAATGAATTCTCCAATCAGTTATAAAAGTAAACAATGGAATGGTCTATTATTCATCTTGAGGGGTTTTCGGAAAAAAATAAGCAGCTGACAGATAATACAAGTACAGAATTGGTCCTATTTATTGGAGGGAAATGTTCATATAATAGGTTCAACAAACAGATGATTGTTGAACTTATTATCTGAACATTTCCTAAGAGAACTACTTGTCAATGAGTATTTAGTAAAAGAAAGGGTTAACCCTTCCATAATTCACTGATGGGAAGTTACTGGATCCAAATTCATTCCTTGTAGGAACATTCAGAACGTACTCCCAATATAGGCCTAAAAAAAAATAGGTTACCAGACAGGTTACCGGAAAGATCACTATTTTTTAAGGTCTAACAGCATGCAACGGAGTGCCTCTTCTTTTATTTGGATCTAAAGAGTAGCATTCAGTTGGCAGAGAACATGCTACTATATATATAAGCTAGCTGAAACCCTTTGGGTGGCCCCTGTGTGCGTTGCAAGCCCCTTTGTGCGCTTTGCGCATAATTTGATCTTAGACAGACCCTTTATTTTTATAATTTTTGTATTTTGGAAATTCATTAGATTGAACTCCTTGCTCAATTTAACAAAACAAATTATATTTTTAAAAATAAAATAAAATATATTTTTTTAATAAAATTTTTGAAAATCTAACGCCGTTATAACATCTGCCAGGGTACCCCAAGTCACCACACCAAATTTGGTTGAAATCGGTTCAGGGGTCTGGGAGAAAATTCGTGAACAGACAGACAGACAGACATATCCTACTCTGTTATATATATATACATGTATAGATGATTCATTTGTAGTTCAGTTAATAAGTTCAACAAACAACCTATGAAAGATATTGAACTTACTTGCTGAACATCCCCACATGAATTAAAGGAAATCAACTTTAATCAAGTGACTATTCCTCGGTGATCATTTAGTCATCAAAGGGTTAAGTCTTTAAGTACTATGCCTTTGTTTCGATAGGGTCAATTTAAGACCATGCCATTGGTCTGTAACTAAATGGGACTACAAGGAATCAACATTTTCTGTTGTAAAGTTCTAAAAAGACAGTTACAAATATATAAACTTGGCAGCTGAACTTGGTATTAGTAACTTACTGTACATAAGTATCATATGCACACCTTATGACATCACCAGAGGATTTAAATTATGTGTAGCATTATGTACTTTATGGTGTTTGTCAGACCATAAAACTGTTTACCAGTAAATCTTTGACCCAAAATGTCAATATGAACTACAAAATATAGCTGATTATGTAATACTAGAATAGATCATTGTTCATGGTTCATGGGTAGGGTATGTGGTATGAAGCACCCATGATAATGTCCATACATATATCTGTATAGCTAATGTTTGAGTTTAGCCCTTTGATTTCTTAACCCTTTGAACCCGACGGGCCTCTATAGAGGCCAAACATTAAATGGCTATAACCCAATGGGCCTCGATAGAGGCCAAACAAAACGGCCATAACCTGACAGGCCTCTACAGAGGCCAAACATAAAACAGCTATAACCCAACAGACCTCAAAAGAGGCCACTAGTAAAACAGCTAAACATATGATGTCACAGAATTTCGCGACTTTTTTCTATAAATAATGTTGCTTAAAGGCAGCCATCTTGAATTCCGACCCATACCATGTGACCAGGTAAATAGAAACATGAAGTATTACCCCCACATAATATATATGGCACATAAGGTTTTTGATTCACATTCTTTCATTTTTGGGACATATCTATGCCATGGATGAGTGCAAAATACACACATGTGTTCTATGAACAATGTAAACAAAATGGTATTATAATGAAAATGAGTTTGTGACGCATGACTCAATCCATAAATTCATTTTCATTATAATTTATACCAAGTTGTATTACAACGTTCATAATGTAAATGAGTGTATTTTGCACTCATCCATGGCTCAAATTCATTCATTTGTTGCATATATTCTGTTGAGTATAATAGGAGATGGTCCCATAAATGGCCGGATTTAGTGTACATGTACATGATATGAAATGATAGTACCCAGCCCTCATAATCGTCTACGGCAATCAGCAATGCCCAAGCCATTTGCTGAAGCTAACTGGGCCACGGCAAAGGATTGCTGTAGCAGATTGCCGAAGCCAAATTACATGTATCTGAATTAAGAGGGCTGTAGTAAGTTTACCTATACTGTCATTCATCAGCCTTGTTATTAAACCTCAAACAATCATTTTCAGAAAGTTGGCCAGGATCTGGGATATTGGGGATACATGTATCATTGTTTATTGGGGATACATGTATCATTGTTTTTTCGTTAATAATAAAACTTTGATGTAGAATATGCTGGTGAACTTGTTTAATCCTTCCTATACTGAATGGATTCTCCCACTCAGTCACAAAAGTATACATTGGAATGGTTTATTGTTCATTTGGAGGAGTGTTCAGTTTAGTAAAAGCAGACAACAGACAGAAAAACAGATAATACAATACAAGAGTAGAATGATTCATATTCATTGGTAGGAAATGTTCAATGGTCGTTTGCTGAACTTATTATTCCCTAAGGGAACTACTCGTCAATGAGTATTCAGTACGGAAATGGTTAAAAGCTAAACTATTGATATCTCAACGTGTCATCTCTTCAAAATATACATGTACCTGGTAGCTACACCTACAGTAATGCCCTAAATAATCGACTACTTAACCACAGCAGAATTATGGGTAACTTTTCAGAATTTAGTTGGAAATATGGCTTGATAACCACAGCAGAATTATGGGTAACTTTTCAGAATTTAGTTGGAAATATGGCTTGATGCATCAAGCCATATTTCCAACTAAATTCTGAAAAGTTACCCATAATTCTGCTGTGGTTAAGAAGTCATTATTTAGGGAATTACTATACTAAGATCACACTTCGGTCATGCTGTTCTACACAAACTCGATCAAGTACATGCACATGTAGGTCGCGTCAAACTTTGTTTAGGACCAATGTCCTTGACTGAGCGCTAACAGCAGGCACTTCTATGAAAACGCTTTTGAGTGATCAATAAAAATAATCCACATTAAAAAGATCAGAAAGGCATTACTCACACAGATTTAATATTCTAAGATCAATCAATAGGTATATGTCACAATGAAAAAAGATTGACCACTCCACAAAGAAGTATAGGATTTAAAACGAGGAAACCTAAGATATGGATTGACACGCTGTAAGATATTGTCCTGGACGCTGTTGTGATCATGAGCTTGCAACGATTCATCAAGATAGACTGTACATTATAAATGAGAACAATTTGTCACCAATAACAGAATCAATATGGATCATACTAGTATATAAGGCTATGAAAAGCTGCTATGAATGCGATAATATTGATTGGAAATGATATGATGCCTCATTGACAGGAACAACAATCAATGATAGAATGACATAGCAGTATGTGAAAAGAAATTTTCTGTTCCAATAACTACTGTAAAAGTACATTTATTCATGGTCCAATTTTCGTGGTTTTCGTGGTTGTTGATATCATAACCACAAAATTAAAAACCCCTCGAAAAAATTAACTTCGAAATTATTGCGGTTTAAGAGACATATTTGCATTATGTAGTTGACCGTTATGTGGTATATTTTATATGGTGCAAATTAATCAGATGTCGGCTTCAGTAAATAATCCCCATTCTTGCATTGATTGTTTTGAGAAGAGAGTGACTTTCACCTAGCTTATGTAGGCTTATGTAATAAAATCCTGCTGTTAACATTCTCAATAGTTGTCAATAAAAGCTTGAACACACGATGTGCTAATTACGTCTACAGGGCAGATGCGCAATTTCCAATGGCTCGTTGAGGTGGCTGCACTTCTATTAGTTGGACTTGATTGTTATTATTGGGGGGGGGTTGTTTGTAGATGACAGTTAGTACTGGCGGACCCACAAATTTACGAACCCACGAAAAAATCATAAACCAAGAAAATTTATACCAACGAAATTAAAGCCATTCACAGTATTAAGCAACAGCAATTGAATGGCCTGGTTTACTAACACCTCCTAAAACTTCTTTTCCAATATAGCCAAAAAAAAGTAACTTTATACTGATTGTTCATGTTGACAAAAAGCTCATATGCAGCTGAAAGGTGAAGAATAGTTGAATGTACTCAAGGCAGAGACCTATCGTTTGCTTTCTCCTTTTTCATTTATTTTTATGGGAAGATTGAGAAAATCTCAATTTATTTTATTAATTTGAATAAAACATTCTTTAAAAAAAAATTCATGTACAGTTCCATTCTTTGTCGGGGTCCTACTAAACAACGAACACAAACGAACATAAACGAACACAGGTCCAAAACGCGGAATAGAAGGGTGAAATTGGGTTTGTGGGTGCGTGTGGGTCCATTCTATGTGTATGTGGTGTTATTTCCAACTTTGATGACTTATTTTTTTTTAGTTATTAGCATTATTTGAATACAAAGCTACTAAACAACGAACACAAACAAACATAACATTGGCCATATAGCACTACAAGGTGTTAATCAAGGTGTTAATCAACTACCAATTACTCTATGGCTTATACTCTGTCTCTTTGTTAATTACGCATTACTGAGTTGTTTTTACTTTGTTTAACTCCCTCAGTATTGATTTGGGCTTGACACCAGATGACTTCGTGGAAGTCAGGCGGATTTAAAGTTATATTGTTTTGAAGAAAAAAACAAATAAGTAGGCACGGGCTCAAGTCGCTGGCGCGATTTATTACGTACAGGTATCTTTGGAATTCGATAATGAGATAATGCAATTGAGAGTATAATTCTGTGCAATTGCGTTTGTAAAATGAAATACTTTGAAACACAAACAATCATTATCTAATCGAATATCTGATAGATGGTTGGTCATTCGTTGGTCACATATTGCACACAGCATTTTTTGAAGGGGTTCAGTAATAAAGAGCGTTTATTTTATTATCAGCTTAGAAGATATGTAGGAAAATTGGTAGTAAAATTGGATCAGATATATAATTATATATCACACTGCTCTTTCAGTAGAGCTTGCTAATTCTCAATCAATTGAAGCTTGGAATTCAGTATTTATCTGGGCTTGGGACCAGAAGACTTCGTCGAAGTCAGGCGGATTTAAAGTTATATATTTTTGTTAATTAAGTAGGCTCAGGTCGCTGGCGCGATTTATTGCGTAAAAGTATCTTTGGAATTCGCTAATGAGATTATGCAATTGAGAGTTTATTTATTTGCAATTGTGTTTGAAAATGTTCGCGATTTCAACATTTCTGCGATTGAACAATTGATTTTCACATTCGAAGCGTTTTGATTTAGTTTCATCCTCCTCGGTTAGAGTTACCATGTGTTTGTTAGATTGGCTGAAAGCTGAAATGGAATCTTACATCATGGTCAGGTAAAATGAAATACTTTACAACACAAAAAAATCATTATCTAATCGAATATCTGCATGAGAGATGGTTGGCCATTCGTTGGTCACATATTGTACATGGGATTTTTTTTTTAAGGGGTTCAGTAATAAAGAGCGTTTCTTATTAGCTTAGAATATATGTAGGAAAGTTGGTACATATGTCTGTCAAGTGAGTTAATTATTTTGCCTTTCAATTGTTTTGTAATATTTTATTTTTGTTAAGGATTTCACAATTGTTATTCGTCCAACATTTCTGAATTGTTGAATATTGCTTTAGTATTGAAAACTTGTAAGATCCCAGTGCAGATAAAGAGGTCCAAGCACGCAGAATAGACATGTGCACTTCATTTCATTAGATTTCCTTAAAATATTGGGATTTAAAGCTAATTCAATTGTAACCTGAACTGAATTTTTTTTTTAAACCGCCTGACTTTGATGAAGTCTGATGGTCGCAAGCCAGATAAAGGCTGATGGGAGTTAAACAAAGTCTTATACTGAATGAAATAAAGTCAAAACAACTCAGAGATAGCATAAGCGGTAGTTATTTAACACCTTGATTAACACCTTAAAATTGTACAGTGCTATATACAGCCAATTTTATGTTCGTTTGTGTTCGTTGTTTAGTAGCTTTGTATTCAAATAACGCTAATAACTCAAAAAATAAGTCATCAAAGTTGGAAATAACACCACTTACACCCACAAACCCAATTTCACCCTTCTATTCCGCTTTTTGGACCTGTGTTCATTTATGTTTCGTTTATGTTCGATTGTGTTCGTTGTTTAGTAGGACCGCTTTGTTGACTGTTTGGCTTGTGATGATGGACAATTTTTTTGTATTATTATTTTTTCTCTTTCTACTTTTGACTTTTTTCACACCCAAATGATCGTAAAGCAGGCTATAATATTGGAGGGCCAGACTGTGGCCTTAGTAACCCACATTAATAACATATTGAGGGTGTCCAACCCACCCTCTCTCCCTCACTCTATTAACCTTATATATATGTACCTCAAATTTAGCAAACTTGTTCCAAAAAGAAATTTGTTAAAATGATACTAGCTCACTTATCCAGTGATCCAGCAGGGTGTTAACATAGGTGTGGGCTGACAAACATATTTTAATTATGATCTGAGATGAGGGACATCTCAAGGTGTCATCTCAATTGTAAAATTGCAATTATGACAAGAAATGTTAATATTCTATGATCCAATATATTAGAATTATGCAATACAAAATCCCATTTATAAAACCATTATAATGAATAAGTACACCATTAAAGACATATTATGGACTTGTTTGAGTGCAATAAACTTATAAGTTAGTTCTTAGGCTCTATACCAACCTGGGGAATGTAGCATTCTAACATCACCAAAAATTTCCAAAGAAATCGACCATACCACTCCATAGAAAACATCGTCTGAACTACGCTCAATTGTAAATATTTACATCTCAATTCGGGATGCAACAATCGGGGATAAACTAACGCAAACGATTTCACCATCTAGCATCATTGCATTTAATTAATATATAAGAATGATGTTGTGTGTTGTCAATATGGATTAATATTCATAAAAATAACTACTTTGAGCAAGATTATTCTCCATTTCTATTGCTTGCCCTGCTGGAGTGTTTCACATCACTTTATTATCAGTAACTTTTAATAATATGTCAAATGCCATGGTATATGAGTGAGACGTCACATCTCCCTGGACAAAAATCGGGAGAAGTGACACATTTCAGGGAGAAGATGTCTCCTAGGACGGTCCCTGCCTCCAACCATTCTGATACATATATTGCTTTTGATATCTTAATATTACAATATTAGGCATGTACATATTGTATGACCACCCAGCAATAGCAAATAGTTACCAATGGTTTAAAAATAGGTTGTCATTGAGTTAGAGAACAAGACGACACAGGATTACCAATAATGACCACATAGAAAACCTGGGGTTATTATTTGTACTATATAACCACACTAATAATTAAATTGGTCAAATAATGCCGGGGACACAATGTACTGTTACCCTTATTGACTCAATGACAATGTCGGCAGAACCCCAAGGAGAATGTCTAAATATATATATCTGTCCAGTGTATATCAACAAAGCCACTCATGTTAACAATCCCAACAGCTGTTACATTCTTATAAAAGCAATGTGGCATATACACTGATATAGTAGTGTTGAAGACACATTATTTGTTGATGAATGAAAACACAAGGGTGATAACAAATGAATTTACAATGCAAGATTTATAGATTTCAGTACCATAATTATATTAACCCATTCATGACTGGAGCTTCCTGTAATTTTGCGAAAACCCTGTGCCAATGAATTCTCTTATATACCGTATGAGAGTCTCCCATAGGGAGCCTCGCATATATAAGAGAATACATTGACCCGATAATATTTACCTTGACCTTGTAAGCCAGTACATTCTCTTACCGGTATATATGTGAGGCTCCTTTTGGGAGATTCGCATACATAAGAGAATGCACTGGCATAAGATCTTTAATGCTGCACCAGCACAGATCACATCATGAAAGGGTTAAGTCTTTTGTCTAATAATACCCAACTATTTAACATGATCAGAAAGTCAGGACTTAATTTATCTAGCTTCCCATGTTTTAATGGTGTATCTACATGTTAATCTTTCAGTTGAATATGAATTTGTCACAAAGACAGGAATTTATAAGAACTTATGCTAACCAAATACACTAATGCCCTAAATAATCGACTCCTTAACCACAGCAGAATTATGGGTAATTTCAGGATTTAGTCGGAAATATGGTTTGTTGCCATTCATCGGAAAGCTCTCACTGAATTCCGACTAAATATTGAAAAATTACCCGTAATTCTGCTGTGGTTAAGGAGTCGATTATTAGGGCATTACTGTACATGTATAAGCTGCATTTAAAGATACACCTTTCAACGTACAGAGTTATTAGATTTCGATTTTTGAAATCTACTTATTTTCTATACTATGAATTCTATGTATATATGGTGACGCGTGGTTTGAAGTGGAATTCCCTAGCACGTGTGACAGTCATCGTGAAAAGTATCACAAATATCTTCTTTCACCCGCGATCGGCATGCTAATATAATTTCTATTTTCATGAATAAAACATGACTACTGAATAGGGAGTAAGTATATATATGTACACATGTACATGTATCTACATGCCAACTACAACAAGATACTGTCAATTTTGTTTCCGGCAATAATTTTCATCTTATTTTATTCCGAAAATCATTTCCGATCTGCCAAAGCCACTGCAAAGAGTGAGTTTGCATGACCTCCCAAACTCTGTTGGTATGCTGATTATATTTCCAGTATAATTTTTGCTAGGCTGACAAATATTTGAGGTCGATAAAATAAATAGATGTCAAAAATCTAAATCTAATAACTCAACTCAAATAAAATAATTTACCAAAGAAATAGTAAACAAACAGTCGTCGATGCTGGTATCAAAATATGATAACAAATAATTGAAATTAGTTTTAATATTTGTTTGAGATTGGTTAATATTTGTCTTAGTTCTGGCTTAAAATTTCAATTTCAATGCAGCACCCAATAAATTACATTCAAAATGCCGCAACTCTGGTAAAAATGTATGGCTGGGCCTAGTTTGCGAATGTCGGATGGACATCTTTAATTACAAGCCCATGTGATCTGATCAGTCTTAAAAATAAAAGAGAGCATATGCCCTTCTGAATGATATCAGGTTAAGTAATTGTTGTGATCGAACTATTTACTTCTTATCTGATGCACTGATAAAATAAAATCAGTCTGAAGGACTGGTATGGCAAGTGGACAGGTTCCACACACTATTAAGAATAATGAAGGGTTCATTGTTGAAGTGTTGTATTTGGTGACAGATATTTGCTCATTCTCAACAACCCTTTAGTCAATATTCACACAAGGCCATTTTCAAACAATTCTCACCTGACGACCATAAATAGAATGAGTGGGAAATGGATTACCTCCTCCTAAATACGTTTCATACAGTCGCGAGGGTCCTCTACCAATATTCTTGTGACAGAAACTGTCTACCCACTCTGTAAACTGTCCGTCTATCCACTCCGTAAATTGCTCAGCCACTGCCTATACATGTATATTCCAGAACCCATGTAATATCTGATTTATCTATAATCTATCTACTGTCAAACCCGCATATTCAACGCAAAATCCCAGGAAGAATTATTTATACATTTTTCATGACACATACAGGTACCGGTGCATGTAGGGAGAACAACCCTGAAAATCCATGTGCTTAAAGGCACGGATGGCCTTCGCAGTGGGTATTCTTTTTAAATAGTCACACCCGTTAAAACTGGCATAAACAGAAAGAATATTATAATATAGACATATTTTTTTCTTATAGAAATCATAAATATCGCGTAAATAGTATGTTATTGTCAAATCCATTCGCTTTGTTATGTAAACAAATGCCAGGTTCTGTAACGTTTTTGACTTTTGTTTACATAACAAAGCGTACAAAATAACATACTATTTACGCGATATCTATGATTGGTATAAGAACAAGGTCTGTCTATATTTTTCTATTCTTTCTGTTTATGGCGGTTTTAACTAATGTGACAATTTTAACAGCAATACCAACCGTGAAGGCCATCCGTGGCTTTAATGTCATTCTCCCTTTTTACCAGACATGGTATATAATAAAATTATTATACCTATCATATACCATAATTTATTACATGTTTCTACCCTTATTCCATTCAATAAACCCATTCTATAAATTGTGATATTCAATGTTCTTTGCATAACAGGAAATAGTGCCAGGTGTACTAAAATGAATTATTGTTGCACAAACATGACCTTTGACTTACAGTTTGACGTATTTATGCTATGTGGAGCTCTGTGGTTCAGTGGTTAGCGTGTCAGACTTGTATTCGCTGTAAACACATCGATATGGGTTCGCAGGAGCGTGTCGCAGGTCATTGAGTCTCCACATAGCAGTGGCTTGTCTTACATTTATCATTCAGGGGCAGCAGTAAGACGGCCAGCTAGGTCATGCTGCTCCTGTGCAATAATATACTTTTGTTTACTATTTTGTTAATGTATTGTATTTTAATATTATTGTGCAAATAAAGATCTATCTATCTATCTATCCACATAGCAGTGGCTTGGCCGCTTTGAGCGACGTGCAATTGTCAGATTGCTCGCCGTTTCAAAACCCGTGCCAAGTTGTGACCCTTGAGCATGGTCGCTCGTACTGTGTCGGCAGCACTCATGCGTTAAAAGAGTACCAGTCAGCTTGTCATACTGATGAGTAGCAGAGCATGTTCTGATCAAACTAGAGCAGCGCCTGCAATGGCTGTAGCCGGTTCATTGGTTGGCTTGTACAAATGACTGGGGTAATATTGTACCAAGCGTGTTAGAGCAAGTAATTGGTTAATTGCTATATAAAACTGGTATTATTATTATTATATGTCTCAAAATACTATGGCTTCCAATATTTTTACAACAAACTGAATGAATGAACAATGAATGAAGAGTTTGAAAAGTTATTTCAATAAATTTACGCCATTAAATGCGTATTTTTATCTGGGACTATTTCTTTGCGTGGGCAAACAATACATAGTTACGTGAAATGTCATTGCAGGCCTTGTGGAAATTGATGTTAATTTCACATCCCATTTGTTGATTTAAGTATGTTTTATCAAGGTTTTATAATTTGAATCATGTAATAAATAGAATCTACAACTTGTCCCCAATTTATATCGGAATTTACAAAACCCGTCCAATAAATTAGCTCTGTACCTCACCAAAAGCTCAGTCCCGACCTAATTTACTGGCCTCATTTGTTTATTCCGCTATAAACTGGGGACTTGTTTTAGATCCTCTATATCTTTAAGTATTCTCATGTTCAATGCATTTTATGTAACATGTATAAGGCAGATAAATAAACAATGCTTAAATCAAGAAATACTGTCAAATAAAGTTTTACTCACCCGAATTGTTCCATCTGTGAATCCCACTGCCAGATGTGTACCATCATGGTTAAATTTGCAGCACATAACATCATTGGGACACTCACTGAAATGATATATATTAAAACATTTAATTTTCTAGTTTGTAGGGGGGGGGGGGGGTGGAATATCTGGTACTGTATACCCGTATAATAATGGTTGTATATGAACTATTGAAACAGTAAATTACAGGAAAGTTTTCTTCAAAATAAAAATTGAATTGTTTGGCAGTTTTCATTGTGAATGAAACAGAGAAAAGTGCGGGAATCACACCGAGAGTTAGCAGTGCTGGCACTGGAATAATTCAAACAAAATTGATGAGGTTATGGGATTCAGACATGAAAATGTAGGGTTAGCAAAAACATGGGATGATTTGTTTTAAAGATGCATAATCCGATTAAACGCCCCTCAATTACTATTTATATGGATTCGGGGGTAAAAAATATTTGATTTGATTTGATTTGATTTTAACCCCTGGACCGCGGACAGGACCGGTCCAAAGCGGTCCGGTCCGCATCACTAATGAAGATGGATAACTCTAAAATCAAGAGGCAAAATTTCATTGGACATTAAATAACACATTTCGGGCAATTTTATACTATAGTTGACCTGTGGTTAGCATTATTATTGGGCAATTAATCGATTCTCATAGCTGAAGCAGCATTTAAAAAAAATGTTGTTGTTGGAATCTAATTACCATATGGGGGACCATCGAATTGGATTGAGTACCTTTAACCTAAACACATGTTGTAGACCAACAGTGGCAACACAGACAGGTGACTGACACTCAAAGCCAATGGAAGTACATGTACATAAATTTAGGCTGGTAAAAGCACTGAATGCCCTGACAGCCTAGTGACAGAAATTTATATGGGGATAAGTTCTTGATCCCTGGCATCATTGGACAGTGTCCTCATCATTTCATTGGCAAAATTTGTCACCAGGAAATGAGATTGTTAAGAATCCAAGATGACAAACAAATGTATGGATTCAGTTCAGATGCATTGTCTCGTTTCGATCTATTTCTATGGCACCAACATGAAACTCTGTTGTCAAGTATCTCGTTATACTGAATCCCATTGATTTTCTGAAGCTATGTCCGGAATCTTTAATGCACTGAAGCCCATTGTTTTCAATCTCACACAAAGCTGTAATGAATCGTGTCCCTGCTCCATTTATATACGGTAACAGATCAATGGACTTTAAAGATGCCACAAAAAATCCCAACTCTTTTTATATATGCATGTTCAGTGACTGCAGTCCTCCTTGGCCAATGGGTTCGAAAGCACTCATACATGTATATATGCACTTTCAATTTTTAATAAAATTTACTGAACTTTTTGTATTTTGTTTCTCTTTTTCAGTCTCATGCAATTTAATTATGGGATTGAGAATTTGAAAGCGAATTTTTCATAGAATATAGGGTAAACAGAACCCTATCAGAATATTTTAAAAGATTGCCATGTGTTGGGATTAATTAACCCTCAGACAACGGAAACTGATGGATCAGTTACATCACACCTACATTGTAATTAATTTGAGACAGCAAATGCTGCATGCATTTTAATTGGCGATAATCAAAGTCATTAGGCATCATGGTTCACTAAAATATACTGGTAGGGGGCAAGGCTCGAAATGTTCACCTGTTCAACTGTCCACCTGTCTGTGACAAGTGAATTTCTGTGGTGACAGGTAGTAATTTTTTCCACCTGTCCATATAGACAATTGGTCTTTATTTGGTTATAAAACATTCAGTTTCCATTAATTAGACTTATAATTTCTCAAAGATCATGAAATGACAGTCTTTGGCAGAAAAACCAGTCAGCATTTTGTGTACCGGTAGCAAAAATTACATGTAGTCTGCTGCAGTGCATATGTGTGCATGTGATAGTAAAAGGTGTACATCTTATTTGATGTCAGTCGATCATCATGCCACATTTCCTCATCTTACCGGCCTAATTTTAATCCCGCGAAACATAATTTACTAAGTTATATCAATTCTTCAGACCATAAGTACTGAGTTATCTGGCAATATGCTGCACAAGAAATATGAGGTAAATCAATCACTTCATAGTTGGCATACTACTATACATAGCAAATGCTTAATGTGTATACTACCCTGCTGGACAAAACAAGTGTCCACTTAACCGTGGCAGCCCTGGGAATTAAGGAAAATTTTCCTAGGCAATATTTTTGCCTAGGTGAAAGAAATCGGCCTAGGCAAAAACAGATTTTACCTAGGCAATTTTGCAACAATATTGCCATCTCAAATCAATATGATTCAATAATAACCTGAAATGCTTAGTTATTTTGGAGAACATTTCCAGGCCACTACTCATCATATATATACATTCCACAAATCATCTCCAAAACTAGTGCCCTTATGGGTAGCTAGTTAATGGCCCAGTGCCATGGAAACAATTTTAGGACAATATATGTAAAGAGTGATTTAAGGAAGTCATTTTGGCTAAAGAGGTTCTATTTCTGATAGACACAAATCAATTTTAGTAACCCAATGAACTTGTTTTACCTAGGCAATATAATTGCCTAGGCAAACTGATTTTGCCTCTGCTTTTACCTAGGAATTGCCTATTGCCTAGGCTAATTCCCAGGGCTGCGTGGTGTGGTTAGCGTTGCCACCGCGGTCAAATGCAACTACACTGCGGCTCCACCGGCTAACTACAGTTGGGCCGCGGTATACTTGCCATTCTGCCATGGTGTAGTCGCCGCGGTGTACGTTCATTAAACTGAAAAAAGAAGATACAAACCAGAAATCTAACCACGGTGTACATGCCATTCGGCCGCGTTGTAGTTGCCTTTCGGCCATGGTGTACTTGCCGTTCGGCCGCAGTGTACTTGCCGTTCGGCCGCGGTGCTCAACTGCAGTTACAAACTCTGACACCGCGACCGAACGGCAAATACACCGCGGTGCCAATGGACACTTGTTTTGTCCAGCGGGGTAGTTAACACAGAAATCCCATTGAGATGTTCAGGTGCATTTATACATGAGGAGACAGGTAGAAAATTTATTTACCTGTTCCAAGAGACAGGTGGAATTTTTAGAACATTTCAAGGCCTGGCAGGGAACCTAGATAATGACCATTCCTTCGCTCCTCATTTTATTTTCAGTGACACCGCAAAACATCTAATCTCCAATCTTTCTTGATTTTTTATTGGCAATGAAATAGTAGATATATATGTACCTGTATGTAACAATTTGATTACATTATAATCATAATTATTTTTATTGGATAGAAATATTGTTACATGACGGATACAGCTATGCTCTAATTAATCAACCCTCCTTAACGAGGTTGACATGCAGTATGACTGTGGTCAGGCGATCGCCTGCGGTACTGAAACAGCAGATAACCGCGTGGTCTCGGTTGGGTTTTGGGAACCGCAGTGACCCGCAGTCACGCATTTCATGACCGCGGTGATCCGCGGTAGCACGTTTTGTTACCGGGATTGACAAACGGAACGAATTTCATGACCGCGGTTGTCTAATACTAATAATTTCTTGAATGCACGAGACGGCAACAGAAAACTACACAGTTATTATGTGCACAGTGCACCTAATCGAGATTTGAATATGATAAAATGAATATCTGGCATTTATTTTATATGTTAAATTTCTTTAATATATTTTCGACACTAACAATTACATAATTATACTTTTTTTACTAGGTTATCACATATAAGTTCCGCATATCGCATTCGAGTCGTTCAGGTACTTTTCTCGGAAACTCGTGTGGTAATAATAGGACTTCAAATGTGATTCCCAGCATTATTTCCCCGTGATTCGATTTCGACTGACTAAGGCCATTCAATAATTCTCCAATCAAGACAAAATAATACATGTAGTTGCCATATGATGTTTTCAAGTCATCAAAAGGTTGAAATAGATGGATGACAAATCTTTGATGTTTAATTTATATATACATGTATTAAATATTTCTATTCTGTGAATTATATTCATTGCCTAGGATCACATTGAACAGAAAGAAAGTTCCATGTAGAAACTCTGTTATTTCCGTGATGGTCCTATTTGATGCCTAAAATTTACAGAAGAGACCCTATTGGAAGAAAAATTATTAATAGTATTAGTATTCAACAGAAAAAAGTTCATTGGTATAATGTTATTTTGGGTGAATGGATAGGATAGGAGTGAATATCAGATATCTACATGTATGGAATAATTAGATATGGCCTAAAAAAAAAAGACGTTTGTTTCCGCTAACCCGACCGACCCTATTTTAAACCCCCGACCCTAAACTTTTTATTGCCATTGCAAAAACAAAACAAGAGCTACGCTGGGCGTGCAATATACGCCCTATCTTGGGTCGGCGGAAACTGGTAAAAAAAAAGGGGCATAACTCTGGTAAAAATTGGCGGACGGAACTCAAATTTGAACTTGACCTGTGTTTTGGTGGGAGAAAGTAAAATTATCATTGAATCCGATAAGCTCTAGTAAAGTTATCATCCGGACAACAAATTTCAGGGATTTTCTAAGTCAAATTACGTCAAATAAGGGGCATAACCCCGGTGAAAATTGGCGAACTTGAGCTGTCTTTTCTCCTAATACACCCACATACCAAATTTGATTGAAATCGGTTCACTCTAACTAAAGTTATCATCCGGACAACAAATTTCAGGGATTTTCTAAGTCAAATTACGTCAAAAAAGGGGCCATAACTCTCGCAAAAATTATCAGATTAAAACGAAATTCGGACTTGAGCTGTATTTTTATATATGTAATCCACAAAAAAACGGGTTTTGCGTATAAACATTCCAAAATCGAGTTATCATCCAGAAACCAAAAAACATAAGAAAAACTGAATTTTCTGAGTCGAAAAAGGGGCATAACTCTGCCAAAAATGGTCGGACAGAACCCAAGTTCGAACTTGACCTGTGTTTTGGTGGGAGAAAGTAATATACCAAATTTGGATTCATTACGATAAACTATACTAAAGTTATCATCCGGACAACAAATTTCAAGGATTTTCTAAGTCAAAAAACGTTAAATAAGGGCATAACTCCGGTGAAAATTGGCGGGCGGAACCCAAATTCGAACTTGAACTTACTTTTCGGCTAATAAACCCACATACCAAATTTTACTAATTTTGGTTCATTAAAGTTATCATCCGGACAACAGGTTAACGGACGCCCGGACGGACAGACCAATACTATAATACGGCCTTTTTTTCAAAAGGGCGTATAAAAATCCGACCAAAATTTAAATTTAAAAAAAAAAAAAAAAAATTTTTTTTAATTTAGATCCCAATTCATATCATAACAAGATGCAAAACATTAATATATTTATATATATTGCCATAAGAAATTTAAGTTTACAAAAAGATTTAAGTTTAACAGTTGGAATCATACCGTACTGTAAAGTATGTTTGGCTTTATCTAGCTTTCATCTGTGAAAACTTCAAATAGTTTGAGTTCAGATTTGTTATCATTCAGCCTTCAGACTTCAGTATTTCAATCAAATACTGTACAGGAACATTAACAATTTGATCAAATAAACCTGGTTATCAGGTGGGATATCATAATACCAAATGAAAAATTAACATAGAAATAAATAGTAATTACTAAACTTAATAGACATTGTTTCTGTACTACATGTAGTATGTATGTGTCTCACTTGAATTTTATAAAATAGCCTATTATATGAATTAGAGTGATAATGGTAAGTCTCATTTCAAGCAGGATAATCATAGTCCATTGAACCAAAAGATATCTGACAATATCTTATAAGCATTTCCAATCCATACATATAAAACAAGAGATCGAATGTCGTCCGGTGCATACTCTCTTAGCGCATACCGCCTGATGTGGGCATATCTATAACTTATGATTGCTATACTCAGACAGATGGACCCAAAAAATCAGCATTTTCATGTAAACAAAGATGAATAACTATAAAACAAAAAACCAAAACAAAACAGTTGAATGTGCCATTAAATGTCCTCATAGTGGTGAACATCCATACAAAATTTCATTGAGATCTGAGCATTACTGTTCAAGTTATGACCTCAGAACAGACATCGGATGGACCAAACAGCCAACATTTCCAGAAAAACAAAGATGAATAACTCTAGAATGGAAAAGCGGAACAGAACAATGGAACCCTCTATTGAATGTCCTCATAGTAGTGAACATCCGTACCAAATTTCATTGAGATCCCAGCACAACTGTTGAAGTTACGACATGAACAGACACCAGACGGACCACAAAGCCAATATTTCCAGATAAACAAAAATGTATAATTCTAGAATGGAAAATTCGAACAAAACGATGGAACCCTCTTTTTAATGTCCTCATAGTAGTGAACATCCATACCAATTTTCATTGAGATCCCAGCACAACTGTTGAAGTTACGACATGAACAGACACCAGACAGACCAAAATGCCAACATTTCCAGATAAACAAAGATGAAACACTCTAGAATGTAAAATCCGAACAAAACTATGGAACCCTCTATTTTTTATTTTTTAATGTCCTCATAGTAGTGAACATCCATACCTAATTTCATTGAGATCCGAGTACTACTGTTCAAGTTATGACATGAACAGACATCGGACGGACGTATGGACGGATGCACGGACGGACAGGTGCAAAACAGTATACCTCCCTTTTTTTTTTTAAAGGGGTATAAAAAATTTCCAAAGTTATGTTTGAGAAACTTGATCAAATTGACCTCTCAGTAAAATTCAAAATACTGACTCTGCCCTAGATTAGCTCTAAATGCAATGGATTTTCACAAATTTTCCAGGGTGAGAACCCCCACCATCAGCATGTGGGGGTTCACCCCTCCCAAACCTTCCTCCGCTCAGGCCTTCAGGTTACTAGTATGCCTTTGGCATATCGTTGCCCAAAAACAGGTGTCCTCAAAAAATACCTACATGTATATGTAGATCATTCACTGAATGTGGAGGAGAAGGTGGTGTTCTGAAGCCATCATTAAGAGATCGGTACAAGATCACACAGCACAATCGTTTCGACGATTCTACGACCAATTCCACGATTCTGCGGCTTGACAACCACGGTGCTGCGGCAATTTAATGATTCTGCGACCAGGCTGATGCGATAAACACGAAAAAAACATTAAGAAATGAATAATTCCACAAATATAGACAGATATGTACCACATATTATATTTCTATTAGGTACGGCGATCTTCGATTCGATAATCGGTAGAGAGTTCAGCACTAGACAGTTAGCACAACAATACATAATCTTGGACACAAATAGACCAGTTGTTTTGGATTTACACACATCACTGTGTGAAATTCGTCTTTAGAGTTGAGAAAATATATATAATGTCCTATAAAATTGAGTGGAAACCAAATAATAACATAGCCATACGTCTTTGGTTGATTTTTCACAACTGATGTTAACCTCAGTTCTGTGATTGATGGCACTGTGTCCATATTTGTGGGGGGTATCATCGCACTCAATTGACAACGCCGAGTAGTCGACTATGACAACGACGATTGTGAGACCAGAAATTGAAATTTCATTAACTTGTGTCGTTTTCTAATGAATGTCACGCTCGCTATAGACTTAATATTTTGTTTTGAGTATAATTCCATATTTTGACATCCAGGTATATATCTATAAACGGTGAAAATGATATTCTATAATGATTTATTTATTTGTGATTAAAATCTAGTTATCTAAAATATAATTCCCTCGCGCAGTCAAGATTTGCCTCCAGATATTACAATTCTATGACATTTATTTCCTATTAATTCTTAACTCGTTAGAAGTATGCACACACCAGTTTACCCAATTAAAAATACTACCGCGACAAAACACCCCATGTTAATAATATACCGACAAGTTGGCATCCGAACCGGGGGATCAGGGGTAGGGGGTCATAAATCAGCGTATCCCTATAGGTTATTTTTTTTATTTTGGCTGCTTTCGGGACCAACCAACCCAATGTTCTACTATTTTATGTATGTATACGTTTTTACTGCAATTTTCTGGCATCCATCCCTTTTATTTTTATTTTTTTTAAAGTGTTGCTCATTACTTTCAGTTTCAGATAACCATAAAGAATTCTAACTAATACTTTCATACAAACACATTTATTCAATTCTCCCAGCTAGGTATTATTGGACAATGCATAGATGCTTTTTAGTGTTTAGTTTCATTATACCTGTCGGAATCTTAATGTAAATTAAAAAAATTTAAACACTAACTTGTAGCTTGATATAGTCTTCAATCAGACGGCAGTCTTACGTGCGTAATTACATGATTAATTATCTGGATACCATCAACAGAATTAATGCACCCACGGAAAATGATCGACTTGCGTAATATACGTAGCTTTGGATTGCTTTGTGGGACACTCAGGTGCAAGGAAATCGCTACTTTTCAGTGTCAAATAACAAAATTTTCGCCCAACGGGACAAACCATGGTCGTCCCGTCGCGTTATGCGTTTCCCCAATACGGACTCATTAATTTCCTCTTGGCAGAAACCCTGATTAGAGACATCACACATATAAAAATTCACTAATCAACATAACAGTATATATATATATATCCATAGGGAGCCTCGCATATATAAGAGAATGCGCTAGCTTACAAGGTCAAGGTAAATATTGTTAGGCCAAAGTATTCTCTTATATATGTGAGGCTCCCTATGGGATCATCAATGATCATGAATTTATGCATGGAGGTTTTTCGGTTTGGTTTCGGTTCTCTGAGAAAACCATACCGCCGGCACATAAAAACAAGATAGTCAATGACTGTGGGTTGCCCACCAGACTGTAAAGATGGAGAAGACTGGGACTCTGAAAACTACAATAGTCAGTACTTGTCAAATCACTTTTAAACAAGTATTTCTAAACAGGGACACATGTACATGTAGAGGGTCTTTGTTGAATGGTGGGAGGGGATATGGGGGTGTCCACCTTGAAATTTCCATCCCCCTCACCCAATAAAATGAAGAGATCATTGCCTATTACCTCCCAATTGGACCAAACTAAATTACAACTGCTCCTTCAAGATATCCAACTATTGGAAATTTATTAAACCTTTCTGATAATACCGGTATATATCAAAATTATTACATCTAATATGGAAATATATATACATGTACCAAACATGAATTCATAGCATAAATAGGGTGGGCGCGGGAGTGTTAAATCACCTATCTCTGCCCCTATTTGAACCAAATGTAAATCCCAATCTATGAGATCCATTGATCTCTAGTAATCTCAAAATGGTATATTATAGAAGTTGATGTGAGTTCATTTTCATTAAAATAAGTTACAAAATTAAGGGAAAGGTTATCAACATGGCACCTCTGATAATTGTTCCTTGAAATAATCAGCATAATAAATAAGACACATCATTATCACAGATGAAAAGAAGTCAATAGCCTATATAAACATAATATACAATGTAATACTTGCCTGGACAACTACATAGAACACATGGGAATTAATCTAATTTAAATAGAAATGAATGACACAATAAACATTATCTGTGATTTGTTTATCAAAGGCTGTCAGATAAGATTCAGTTCATACAGGAGACATTAGAGAAAAACAGGCAGGCAGTCAAGCTTTATATTGTTAGTGAAAGAGATGACTATCTAAAAAAAAGTTTTTTTTGGAGTTATGTCCCTGGCTCTGCCCACATTTGACCCAGTGACCTCATTTGAACAAATCTGAATGCCAGTCACCAAAGGAACCTTCATACCAAATATGAACCCATTCAACCCGATGGTACATGAGAAGAAGTCGTTTTAAGAATTACTATGGAGGTCCTATAGATCTAGAGAAGATGTTAAAAGAATTGTTGACGGATGGATGGACAGACGGATGGATGGACGAAGGACGAGGAGTGATGACTATAGCTCCACCGGAGACTTCATCTCAGGTGAGCTAAAAACCGACGGGATGGTTCCTTGAACTCCCACGGCAAATTCTTCTTTTAAATTTTTCACGCGCACAGACAACATATTAAATATGGCGGAGGTCGTACACCCAGCAAAAAAAAGTTTGTGGTGTACGCATTTCAATCGCGTTCATAACAAACTATGTAAATGTAACCTGTACTGTGGGCCAGTGTGGGTGAATTACGCTGATATTATCATGAAGATTTGCATGAATCACAGAACATATACATGTATCTATCTGTTTCAGTTGTATAAAAATTCATCTGTAAAATAAAAAAAATATATAAATTGTAGACACAAAAGCATTGTGAACAAGAGCACGCCGTTGGGCGTGGCATAATACGCCCATTTCTGGAGTAGAGTGGAGCAAGGTTTAATTCATTTGTTTGAAACCTTTGAATTATGACAAAATAATATTTGAACTTGATCTGTGTAGCAAATTTGGTTCAGTTCACTCGATTCAATCTAAAGTTATCATCTGGAAACCGCATATCAGGTAAAATCTAAGTCAAAAGGGGGCATAACTCAGTCAAAATCATGCGGACGAAACCCATATTGGAACTTGATCTGTATTTTGGTGTGGTAAACTAACAAACCAAATTTGTTTCAGTTCACTTGATTCAATCTAAAGTTATCATCTGGAAACCGCATATCAGGTAAAATCTAAGTCGAAAAAGGGGCATAACTCAGTCAAAATCATGCGGACAAAACCCCTATTCGAACTTGATCTGTATTTTGGTGTGGTAAACTAACGTACCAAATTTGGTTCAGTTCACTCGATTCAATCTAAATTTATCATCTGAAAACCAAAAGCGGACGGACGGACAACAGACAACCCATTTACATAATACGACCGTTTTTTCAAACGGGCGTATAATAAACCAGAGGTTGAGCCATGATTTCTCGACTCAACGCAGAGGCCTATGTGAGGCCAAATTCACTTTTAATAATTATTTGTGCTTACATGTAAGCACAATTATTTGAGCTTGAGCACAATTACTAGTATTTGAGACTGAGTTAAGCGCAAATATTTGTGCTTAAGCTCAAATATTTCTGCTTACTAGTAAGCAGCTTAAGCTCAAATATGTATATTACATTCTTTATCAACATACGTAGATCATCCCACAAAAATAAAATAGGCTTCTATCAATCTATGGGAGGCCAATTTCACATTTATTATTTAATAATTGTGCTTCAGACTCAGTGCAATTGAATTGTGCTTCAGTGCAATTAATTGCGCTTCAGGACAATCAATTGCACTTCAGCACAATTCAATTGCACTTCGTCTTCAGCTCAATTAATCAATTCCACTTTATAAATTCAGTGCAATTCAATTGCCAATTGGGCTTCAGTGCAATTCAATTGCGCTTCAGGCTCAGCCAGCGTAATAAATTTTCCATATATATATATCAATTATCATGGCTAAACCGGTTAACCCTGGGCAGTTAAATTAATGAATAAATCAATTACAAAATTAGTTGCACTTCAGCGCAATTCAACTGTTCATCGCAGTTATTTTCCGATACATGTATATGGCTAACCCCCAGTTCAGGGGTGTATAACTATAAAGCTTGTAAGTTGTAACAATAAATGAATAAGGCCTAAAAAATATATACGTTTGTTTCCGCTAACCCGACCGACCCTATTTTAAACCGCCGACTCTAAACTTTTTATTTTGAGATTTTTTTTTTAAATATCTAAATCTCTATTATATTGGAAGAAAACCAACAATGATATTTTTGTTGTTGGTAATTAAAACAAATTAGGCATAATTCCATTGTAATTTGTAACTATTATTAATTAATTCGTTGGAATTACCGGTAGACGAGTGTGCAAGACCTACTTCCGGTATCGTTTCGTTATGAAATTGTCAATGCGTATGAGATAACTGCGGTACGTTTTTTCATTCAAAATTTATTTGAACTTTGACAAAACAATCTATGATCCGAGAATGGGTTAATCCATTAGTTATTGATGACTTCACCACTACAATATAAATACATTAACTATTTAACAACAGCATAACATTTATTTCTACGAACATTTCATATTGGTACGTTGAATAGTGTAAAATAATGATCAAGTTTCCTATTTTCGTGGAAACGAAAATTGGTGGCACGAGAATGCAGTGGGATGAAGTCACTGGTCACCCTTATGCATCTGCGGCCCCGGGAATATGCACTGCAACTGCCCACAATAATGTGGGGAGTTTGATGCAGAAGTGAAACCTGCGTTACGGACATGTTATAAAACAGATAAAATGAACGTTATTGTCCCATTTTAGCTTTGTTATATCTCCTAGTTGGTGAACCCAACTATTCAAACAGAGCTAGACGCTCTCGAATAGTTGGGCCGCCGTAGCTTTATTCACGACCTCCAAGTGCTTTTCCATTATTATGAATTTTTTTCCCACTTATAACATGAAAATACAAACATTGTATATAAATTATGTTGAAGACTAATCTGTTCTGAGTGAGTATCAACAAGCTACCCGACGAAAAAAATAAAAATGTGACATTTGTAGTTGTTTTAAAAATACATGGTAGACTGCTTGCCGAAAACCTATTTCGGGAAAAAAATAGACACTACCCCGCCTCATTTCAATCACCAAATTCACATATAACTAGATGGTTTTATCTGCTACCATTATGTTGTAAGGTCAAGTGATAGTGGCAGATTACGAAGTCATTGTGTACAATACCTGACTCTTGAAATATAATCCGAACTTTGAGATAAATCCGAGACCGTTAATTTGTCAACATTTAAAACTTGATCTGTAGTAAATTGACGGAACGGAAAAGGCGGAACGAACTTTCAACTACATAACCGGAAAGGAGATCAGATAATTACGGGAACGATCGACCGAGTGAAAGCAACAGCAACAAATCATTTTTGAATTTTAAGTTTTAATAAACAATGGAGTTTGATTTCAAAGAAACAATGACCAAGGGCGTGACGATATGTGCGGGGACACAATATAAAGTGTAAGCCAAGGCCGTGGCCGGCTCCAAATAAAATGTGTAACGGGGTGTTATATGTTTGGACCGTTGTTTCTCAATGGATATTAATGAAATTTTGTATATATGTCCGGGCTGAGGCATGGAATACACTAACGTTTGAACTGTTTTTAAATTCACAAATTTGTCAATTTTCTTCAACTTTTTCATTCTGGAACACACATTAATATTCAAATAGTGGTCTCGGTATCAAACGCCCAAGTTCCGACCACGTCGCCATCGCTATGCTTACATAAGATTTACGTGCCAATAACGTTGACAAAGCATTAGCGACAATATGGAGTCGAAACCGAGTAGAGATGGGCGGTTTTGATTTTTTATGTTCGGTTTCGGTTTTTCTGGGAGAAAAAACATCGGTTTCGGTTCGTTTTTTTTTTTACTAGATAGTGAAATTATACTGAAATAAATATACTTTCAAAGTAACCGCAATTAGAGTCAATAATGTCCCAATAACGTTCAATTTTTTAGGAAGGAAATGCGATCACAGGTAAACAACGGGACAAAATGCCGACGCAAACTGAATCCAACACGATAAGATGATACAATTCGGTATTTAAAAAAATAAACACCCCCATCTTCACTGTTTATCCCTTTCTGACATGTTTAAAACATATTTATCATATTATATGCATTGATTAGTGTCTGAGAATTCAACCACAAACAGCAGCAAATTCACAAACAGTGGGCGTCCTTGACCCGACTGTGCACTGTAACAATTATTGACACGTGTATGATTGACCCACATTCAATGACTGCGGTGTGATCGCTTTGATGTGTGTGATGTTGCGACATATTTTACAAGCTGCACAATGGCTGCAAACTTCTACCAGATTACGTCACATCGGAATGTCCAGACGACCAAAGTGTTCATACCATTTACTTAAGTTTTCGAGTTAGCAGACGCTTCCATTTTTTTGGTTGGCGATTATCGCCTTATTTGGACTTGTGTACGTTCGGCATTCATATAGTTAGCCGGACTCTGGTTTAAGCGACGTTTTTATGACATATTAAGCAGCGACATTTTTTTGCAGTCGTCTCCAGTTAGACGCGTAAAATAACTCCAAACAGGGCTTTTTGTTGAACCATGTTCGTTATTTTGTTCGGCCATATGTTTTGAAAAAGAACAAAAACAGTCGCCTATACGATATTATAACAACACATATCTGAGACGAAATGGACACATTCCGATATAATATTGATCAGTGAGGCCGATAATTTGATAACAATATCAACTAATAAGTACCTGGGGAGGTATAATAAGTTGATTTAAGTGAAAAATAAACATTAAAAAAAAACGTAATATCGGTTTGAGCAGCATCGCGTGGGTCGGTTTTCGGTTTATTGTTAAAAATCGAAACTGAGTTGTTTTCTCGGTTAACCGCCCATCACTATCTGAATATTATAGTCTTAGAGTCGTCAATTAGTTAAAGCCGATTACCTACGCCGATAAGTGACCGTGTGGCTACCTTATATTACAATTTGACGAAAGTTGGTAAGTTAAGGTGTCAATTTGGAAAATTCTCACTCAATTAGGATGGAAAGAGGTTGGAATAATAATTTGGACACTTAATAAGACACTTTAGCCACGCCCTTGAAAAAAATTGATTTGATGATATATTATGATGATATCATGGCGATGATGATTTTAATAATAATATGTTGATGTCGGATGATGACGATGGTGATTATGAAATGGTTACATGCATATATACATATATAATCATTAAGTTTATTTCTCATGTTTATAAATATTTGAATCGAAAATAAACTCGAAACAAACAAGAACATGTTATAGCCGGAATCCAATTATGTTCGTTCCGTTTCCGATTCCTAATTCACTGTTTTGACGGATTTTTGCAAATACAAAATGGCTGAAAGTTCGAGGCGGTAGAAATATGCTCTCGCTTTATGCGAAGAATGACACGACTAACATCTTAAACATGCATTGACAACACACTAGAAATGTACTAGAAGCTCTGATCTACAAGTATGTGGGAGTTTTGGTTGTTAAATAATATTTTTTAGTGTGTGTTATCGCTTGTGAAAAGTCGAGTAAATGTCCATACCAATGATTGGTGACGGAGTACTGCTTTCAGTGATATACAGTCCTGACTTTTATAGAGCTATGCTCTGATAATAAAAGTCAGGTTTACGGACTATTATATCTCCCTGAGATTGTGTTTTTGTTTTATCTTTATGGGCTAAACAAATTAGCAATAATATGGCCTGTAATGTCTAAAATTTCCTTAAATATGACACAGTGAATTGCATCCTGAAAAAAAAAAAAGATTTAAAAAAAAAAAAAGTTTTGCCTAACTACCAACCCAATTTTTTTTCAGTCCGTTTATAGCGGAAACAAACGTATAATTTTGTTAGGCCTAATTGTGTCAAAGGACACCCCAACCCCCCCCCCCCCCCCTCTGGCTCTGCAGGATTTAGTGCCAATGTCTTAAAAGTCTAAATATATCATTAATTTAAAATTTATTTTTTATTATATTTTTTAGTAATACTAATAATATTTTAATTTAAACTTACATCTTTTCAAGAAGGGTTAAATTTCCCTCGAAATACGGTCCCATTCGAACACGTTCGCCATTTAAACTAGCTGTGTCCGACGAAAATGATGAAATGCTTAGGGATCGCTGGACTCGCTGTTGAGCCAACATTTTGAAACGATTGTTTTGAGTTGAACTGATTCAGCGCCACATCTCCTTGCCATTTATGTAAACCAAAAGTTCAGAGGTGAAACATGTTTTATGCAGAACTTATGTATCTTATATAGTTTTTTAATTAGAAAAAAATATACATTATACACAGAACGGGTATTATTCAATGAGAGAAATTTCTCTTCTTTCTTTTTTTTTTGCGTTACAGTGAAATGTTTTAATTTCGATTTTTTTTTGTTCCACATCAAGGGCACCTGCGGAGTTTCTGCGTAATTAAAAGATGGCGGCCTCCATATATAAATAACGAGTATAAAGAGATATTAAACGATTGCATGGCAACTTATGATAAGAGTTAGAAACTACATGAGCGATAATTAATCGATCAGACTATCTTATTTGTTTAAGTTTGGATAAATAACTTTGAGAACTTCACCAATCTTCCACATCACCTATTTTCGAATGCCAGCTAACTGGGAGTGGGACCTTGTGACTTGTCCTTGGCTAAGTAACTGCCAGGGACCTTCGGCTAACTGTCAAACTGAGAGTGAGACCTTGGCGGGTGATACTATTTACCGAGAACAAGTCTAAAATTAATAATTAAGTGTTAATAATGTTCAATCATATTCATAGTGTATATATCAATATTCAGAGAATATTATTATTAAACCATATTTGACCTTTTAAAAATTAAATGACATAATATTAATAAGTACTAAAGTAGAATTTATATTATGGGTATACGGAGAAGTTGAAACATCTCGCAGCCGCTGTGCTTGTTCTCGGTTGGCGGTAACACAAAGGTATAAGCCGTGCCTAAGTGTTAATTAACTAAGTACTAGTACTAGCTGCATGCACAGTCCTAGGAATCACTGTCCATGTACTAATATTAAATTTGATTAAAATATAACAAATAGATCTAGATATATTATAATTACCTCTACTATACAGATATAAGTATAAGTCTTAAGTCTTAATATTAATATAATAACTAACTATAATATATTGATTTAATATTATTAAATAATATTTTATTCAACTAACACTAACAGTGATTCCTAGGGACTGTGCTGCATGATGGGTCTGATTGGTGAACAAAATTCATTGAGTTGAGTTGTATTTGGTGGCAAATTGGTGCATATAAGTTATAACTGTTAATCAAGCAAGCAAGCAATATACAGAATTGAATCAGAAGTCAAACATGCATGTATGCAAGATATATGACATTGCTTACCATTATTATTATTTTCGGAACCAATACCATAATGATGGTGGTAGCTTATTATATGAGGAACATATCCCATAAGAAGTTAAGAAGCAAAACTTCCATTGAAGTTAAGAAGCAAAACTTAAAACAAAAAATTTAAACTGCCAGATCTAACAGAAAAGATGTTTCGAAATTGTAGACGATCAACTACAAGAGTAGAGATGGGCGGTATTGACAATTCAATCTCGGTATCGGTATCGGTAAATTTTCGTTGATTTACCTCGGTATCGGTACGGTAATCGGTATTGCTATTAAATTATAAGACTAGAGCAGATATTCCCGGTGAATTGTTGTAATTCAAGTTTTTAGCTGAACAATATGCGTGTATACAGGTATATGACCACGGTCCACGGTCCACTACATTCGTGACAATACCTAATTAAATTAGGCAACAAAATGACCTACGCAATTAAGTAATATTCACACATTTCTTTGATGATTTGCACGCACGTTGTTGCACTGATTTGAAAAGAATAAGAGCATGACTACAATATTTTTTCATGTCAATTTGATTTCCATAACATTTCAATGAGTGAATAAAATTGTGATTAGTAATCTGTAATCACAATTCACAAATTTATAAAAGTTCGCGCGATGTCATGAAAATCACCAAACGATGGCAATTTCCGAACTGCAGATGTCCAAACCCGCGGGTGGTTCATAATCTCCTCATTGTAGCGTAATTTATACCATCCATGTATATAAGCGTCCCTCTTATTTATAGCAGGCCAATTAGCGGTAGCACATGGTGCCCAAATGTTAATTTAAAGTTATCACGCAATCTTTTTTTGGGTCAAATATAGGCGCATATGTATAATATGCCGGTAAGTATGTGTTTAATTTATAGTAGGATAAAAACATATTTGTACCGACATATATGTGCACAACTTTCCGAGAAAATGTACTATTTGCAACTGACAAGATTAGTATCTGCAATGCGTATATCAAATCGTTATTGCATCACCGTCTAATTATAAAGTAACATGTGGGGGTTTCAATTTGGTGTGCACGGGGACCCCACTGTCCATAACACATGCTTCGATCCAACTTGGAACACGGGTTAAAGACTTGTGGCCTGTACCGAGTTACCCACGCATTTTCCAGTTTGCACGGATACCGAAATTGACACATAACGATCCAGCTATGAGTAGTCAAACGTCATGATGTTATAGTTACATTGTCATTAATATGTCGTAAAGATCAGAGATGCCATCGGGCAGCTGTGCTCTTTATGTAACAACGTTGCAATATAGACTAATACATGTTGTATCAACTTGTTACACCGAGTTATCATAATTATCCGATTCCCGTTGCTTATACACACATACGCTGGCAACACATGATTAATTTCATTACCGAAAATACGGTATTATTAATTTTGATTCGGTACGGTAAATCGGTATTACGCTGATACCGATACCGCACGGTAAATACCGAGTACCGCCCATCTCTATACAAGAGGTATCAGAAGTGCACTGCACAGCGTTTGCGCTGCATCGATTGGTGATGTTGAATTAGCTCCAAATTAGCAAGCTTATTTAATAACTTGTTCACACTCTTGTAAAACCGAGAAGACACTACAAACCGAGAACAAGCTTAGTTAATTAATCCGAGATTTCCGCTAGATATATTAACGATTACAATTGGTTAAAAATATCTGTTACAATGCATAACAGTAAACATTTTAATGAAAATATCAATATCTACTGATAATTTAAGTATAATACGTGATTTAAAGTGCTTAAATATTATATCTCAATTGACAACACACACCGTCATTCTTATATATTAATGAAATGCAGTGACTATCGATGGTGAAATCGTTTTCATAAGTTTATGCATAATATGTCATTAAATTAAAACTTGTTCTCGGTAAATTTGACCGCACATATGGAGAGCGGTGCACTTTTGATATCTCTTAGCTGATCGTAATATACAATATCAAAACATTTATCTGTTTAATCTGGCAGTTTTAAAATGTTCTAGTCCGTCGATAATTTAATGATGTTGTTAATGGACTCGCAATTGCTGTTTTTGTCCCAACATTTTGGTATGCTATTATTTGCTTTTGAGCGTCAAATATTTTAGTCCGTAATCTTGACATGAATTAATTAGTAAAATATCGTCTGTTTTGTGTAAGTATATCGGTTGCTATATATGCACTGTCTCATCAAATGTTCGATCCACTTTCACTTGCTAATTTAAGAAGAAACACCTCGATCTTTGTCTACAGAGCTCAATGAATTTTGATCACCAAGAACAGCGGCTGCGCGATGTTTCAACTTCTCGGTATACCCATAATAACTACATATATGTCATTTAAAAGGTCAAACATGGCATAATATCCACTAAAGATTGATATATACACTATAATTGAACATTATTAACACTTAATTATTAATTTTAGACTTGTTCTCGGTAAATAGTATCTCCGACCTTGGCTAACTGGGACCTTGACCAACTGGGACCTTGGCTAACTGGGACCTATATATATTATATATATATTAGTAGAATAGAACATTAAATTTATTTTTATTGTTTGCTCTGTTTGTGTTATTGGCTTATTGCTTCAAAATGTTTTAGATTTGTTTTAACCTGACTTAATAAAAAAATTTACAAAATTATTTTGTCAATCTTACATCTATAAATCTGAAGGCACAGCTATTTTTATTAATTTTTTTTATCCACTTATATATTGATATGTATATATTTATTGTTTGATGATCAATAATGTCAATAAAGTGATGCTATTCTTGGCATTCACAGTTAACAGGTTAAGATATAATAAAGTGATTGTTACTCAGGGCTTTCACAGCGAAGGTGTGATTTTGTTTTGAAAGCTATTAGTGTGACTACTTTTGTTGTTTTAATCAGTTGGTCCATTTGATCTTGTGATCTAATCATTGGCAGCTTTCTTGTGTTGACTTTGCTTCATTTTGATGTCAAGAACGACCAAGCTTGATTACAAGAAGGCACTAATTTGATGAAATACCAAAAACTAAGGCCAAAAAACAAACAAACAATGGAACACATACTAGTAGCCATTATATACATTCAATTGGAAGTTGTCTCCAAAACTTTATTTTCATAGAATATCTTTAATACCTAATACAGACCTAGTAATAGTCAAACAACTAATGGCAAATGTAGACAGCCAATTACCACATGTGCAGTGCTAGATTGTGCTATACCGAACTGCAACTGTTAAACCGTTAACATTTCAATATTCATCTGTTTTAACTTTCATGACTTAATAAAATTTGATTTTAATGAAATGATTAATAAAACATCAGGGGTCGTATTCACCAAGTGGGTTTATTTTATAAACCAGGTAGTTTATTTGGTAGCGACTGAACGCACAAGGTGTCTTCGGTATAGTGTTAACGACCCCTGAAGGTCCCAGTTAGCCAAGGTCCCAGTTAGCCAAGGTCCCAGTTAGCCAAAAGGTCCCAGTTAGCCAAGGTCCCAGTTAGCCAGACTTGAGGTCCCAGTTAGCCAAGGTCCCAGTTAAAGCTGACTACCCCTATTTTCGTTACAATGTCCTCTCTATCTAGACTATTTACTGGTATAGCCTATAGGTTTCTCCTGATCTAACTTACATTTTGTTGAAGTTGAAAGGAGGCGCATGATAATAATTGAATAATATCCGGCTTTTTCCGACATCCGATAAGCTGCACGAACAAGCCAGTAATCATACTCATGTTATAGTTTACAAAAACCATGTTAGATATTGCAGTTCTTGACTTTTTGCCATCAATAGGATCATTTCAAAGTTGTTCATTTAAAGGAACACAAATAAATCATTGATTTATATAATTTAAATCAATGAATTAATCGTCCAACCTTGCTTGTTAGTGGACCGGACCAGTCCAGTCATGATCACTATTACATACATGTATATAGTAATATCATAGCAACACATGTCACACATACATGTACCATAGTACATGTAACAAAATTTAGCATATTTTTAGTTCACATCAGTAAGTTTTTTAATTGAATACTCATGCCCAGGACTTTTATTGTGCCCCAATTTAGACAACTGTATAAATTTTACTTGGTTTTAGCTGTTTGAGTAAATTCTTAAATTTATTTATTGCAGAAACATGAGACTTATACATACATTATCCCATGTGAAGAGGAGGGTAGTTGTAACTGGTATGGGTCTGGTCACACCTCTAGGAATTGGTGTGGAACATGTTTGGAACAGAATTCTAAATGGAGATTGTGCTGTCTCCGCACTCACAGATGAAGGTGGTATACGCCATATAAATAGTACTAAGTATTAAGTATACTTTTGGGGTTTCAGCGTATACTAAGAGTACAGGGTGGACAACTGTGCAAAATCAATGATCTTGGAGTATTGGGATGATTGAGCATAAGTTAGCATTTATCAACATGGAAACAAGTCTCTTGACTCTCTTTATATGCCATGCCATTAGTCATATGTTTTTCCAATTCTTACAAATGCCACATCATTAGCCCTTTCATAATGGGAGCTGTGCTGGTACAGAAATAGCATGTGCCAGTGCATTCTCTTATATATGCGAGCTGTTGCCTAGGAGTGTCCACCAAGTGATAGAGATTCTCAGATTCATTCCAGGACTCCCCCCGTTGTAACCCAAAATGTATCAGAATTCAAATTAGTAAGAGATAAAGTTATTCCCATTCCATTGATAATAGTAGACTTTATAGTGCAGTCTGGATCAAATTTAGAGAACACACCTCCGTACCTCGATAAAAACAGATATGTTCCCAGTTTAATCGACTGGATCAGTTGATAATACACTGTTTTGAAGCTTCCTCTTTCAAATAGTATATAATATGGAATATTTTGTATATAATGGATCTGGTGACTCGAAAATTAAGTGGGCCATTAAAGTAGGGCCTGACGAAGCTTCGAGATTTGATTTGATTTCGAATCTTACGTTCCGATTCGATTCAATTCGAAAGCGGTCATGTGATTCGGGATATTTCGAATCGTTGTATACAAGTCCTTTATCGCCGGGAATAGAGTGCATTATACATACAAACAATTCATTATATTTCCAATAATTAACCAGAGTCTCCTTCTGCGACCATCTGGGACCTCCGTATATATAGGCCAATGTGTTTAGACTAAGTTGCCCAATAGCCCACTAGCTGCTCATACATATATATTGGCCTCCCTGTCTCAGCGCTGGTTACTCGCGGACGGTCGGTGTGTTACTCGTGCAACCTGCAGGTAGGTCTGTGCATGATGATTCGCGTGTTCATCACGGTTGTACCATAATCGTAGCACACACGGGTTTCCTCCACCACCAATGTCGGGTTATAGCCCAACCCCAGCTGCCAAAGCGAGCGAATTTCTTGTGGGACATATTTGCATGTCGGTATCTTACATTCTTGTCAGAAAAGCCATGTACATTGCGTTAAAGCCTCGTATATTGCGTTACTCAGCTCAATCAAATAATATATTTGTTTAATTTAAAATTTAAAACGATATAAATATATTAAATAAACATTTTGGGCTCCAACATGTCGTGTCCAAATCCTATCAACATCTTTATACAGCATATGTTATCCGGGAAATGGAATATTGTTGACCATTCAGCTTTCCGACAGACAGGCCCAAATTGGGATACTATAGTTCCTGTAATCCCATTTGCGTATGCACCATTCCCAAGTCACAGTGCGCAATTTTGATATTGTGCGTGCCTTCTGTTCGCGACAGGGTGAAGCGTAGATGCGCAGAAGAGTTTTCGTTTGCAATGACTCGAATCAGACTCCATTGACTCCAAAGTTCCATATTAAACTGTTTAAAACTGTGATTAAATACTGTTATATCATGTCATACAAATTAATAGTGAGCATCCTTCGTAATCTGAGTTATCTCACTGACGTTATAAAATCATCGGACATTTGCCCCCAATTTTGCTCGTACCTCCCACTGATCGGTGCCGCCAATCTATTAAAGTGTTTGAAAAAGATTCGATTCGATGTTGAAATTGCCGATTCGTCGGGCCCTACTCGGGTAACCTCAAAGGAGATTTATAAAAATATTCCTTAGGTCATACTTATTGATAATTAAGACAATTTCAGCTTGAGCCACATTGTCATCTCATATATATTTTGAAGACCTCTGTTTGTCTGTATGTTTGTTTGTCTGTATGTTTGTTTGTCATTTATACAAATCTACGATTCTCGACCGATCGGGACGAAACTTGGTACGTGTGTGTAGTTTGACCAGGCGGTTGACGTTGTCGTATTGGCGAGCCCGTGCGGCGCCCGCTTCGCGCATGCGCAGACGAGATCTCGGAAACGGGTGGAGCTATCGACTTGAAATTTGCTATGTGAATGTATCTTGCCCCGGATACGAATTTTATCGGGTCGCCGAGCCCATGCGACGCCAGCTTCGCACATGCGCAGACGAGATCTCGGAAACGGGTGGAGCTTTCGACTTGAAATTTTGTGTGTGAATGTATCTTGCCCCGGATACAAATTTTATCGGGTCGCCGAGCCCGTGCGACGCCAGCTTCGCGCATGCGCAGACCAGATCTCGGAAACGGGTGGAGCTATCGCCTTGAAATTTGGTATGTGAATGTATCTTGCCCCAGATACAAATTTTATCGGGTCGCCGAGCCCGTGCGACGCCAGATTCGCGCATGCGCAGACCAGATCTCGGAAACGGGTGGAGCTATCGACTTGAAATTTGGTTTTTGAATAGCCCGGACAACGTCGGGCTCATCGGCTAGTCTCATATATATTTTGAAGACCTCTGTCTGTCTGTATGTCTATGTATGTATGTCATTTATACAAATCTACAATTCTCGACCGATCGGGACGAAACTTGGTACGTGTGTGTAATTTGACCAGGCGCTCGTCGTTGTCGTATTGGCGAGCCCGTGCGGCGCCCGCTTCGCGCATGCGCAGACGAGATCTCGGAAACGGGTGGAGCTATCGACTTGAAATTTGCTATGTGAATGTATCTTGCCCCGGATACGAATTTTATCGGGTCGCCGAGCCCGTGCGACGCCAGCTTCGCGCATGTGCAGACCAGATCTCGAAAACGGGTGGAGCTATCGACTTGAAATTTGGTATGTGAATGTATCTTGCCCCGGATACAAATTTTATCGGGTCGCCGAGCCCTGTGCGACGCCAGCTTCGCGCATGCGCAGACCAGATCTCGGAAACGGGTAGAGCTATCGACTTGAAATTTAGTTTTTGAATAGCCCGGACAACGTCGGGCTGGGTAGAGCTATCGACTTGAAATTTGTTTTTTGAATAACATGGACAACGTCGGGCTCATCGGCTAGTCTATAATATATTTTGGAAGATCTGTCTGTGTGTGTCTGTCTGTCTGTAATCGATGGACTCGAAAACGGCTGAGCCGATTTCAATGAAACTTGGTATGTGGGGGTGTTTTCGGCCGGGGAGTGACATAGGCCTATTAATTTGCCCGTGCGAATATCACGGGATTTCGATGAAACTTGGTATGTGGGGGTACCTTTGGTCGAGGAGTGGCATAAACCTATTAATTTGCCCGTGCGACGTGACCTTGACCTTGAAATCGGGTCATTTCAAGGTCAAACGCCCGAATAACACGGGATTTCGATGAAACTTGGTATGTGGGGGTACTTTAGTATGGGGAGTGTCATAAGCATATTCATTTGCCCGTGCGACGTGACCTTGACCTTGAAATCGGGTCAATTCAAGGTCAAATCGCCAATTTTGATGGGATTTCGACGAAATTTTATACATAGGGTTACTTTTGTCCACTGAGTGTTTTGGACGGGTCAAATCGTGACCCCGACCTGACCTTGACCTTCAAAATGATCAATTCAAGGTCAAATCGTGTAAAACCGGATGGATTTCGACGGGCACGTGTTTTGGACTGGGCAAATCGTGACCCCACTTGACCTTCAAAATGGACGAAGTCGGGTCACCTTCTAGTCTACTATATATTTTGAGACTTCCGTATATATATGTGTGTGTATATATGTGTGTATGTGGGTACTTCATAGAATTGGAAACGGCTGCGCGGATCGAGCTCAAATTTCATATATAAGTGTAAAAACCCACGGGGATCGTCGACGTCGCATTTTGGACAAGCTCTGAGCACTGATTCTCCACTCCCAATCATCAAAATCACCACGAACGCCACTTCGGGGGTTAAGGCATCAACGATCTTTATATTGACCATATTCGGAGTTGTTAACCGACTAACGCTCTTTATTGCCATCGACGCTGCTAAACGGCTACCCCAGGCGTACGAAACTACTGATGCAAAACACGAAATGCAATTATCTCGATTAAAAAGGCAGAATTTATCTAAGAGGCGTAACTCTACATTTTTTATATCGTACAATGGGTTGTTGTTTCATTCTTATGTCTGTCGTTCCTAGGAACAGGGGAATTAGGGACGGGTACCATGAATTAACTCATGAAAAACAAAAAAATGCGTGTTGTGTGATTCTTATGGCTGTCGTTCCTAGGAGGGGGGGGGGGGGATTTCATTGGGTCAGATTTTCCGCCTGAAAAAGAAAATTAAATAAAAACAAAATAATTTTAAAAATGTCATGTTTCTGACCAACCACATCAGTGGCGGGCTTACCTGCTAGTCTACTATATATTTTGAGAACTACGTATATATATATGTGTGTATATATATACATGTATGTATGTGGGTACTTCATAGAATCGAAAACGGTTGGACAGATTGAGCTCAAATTTTGTATATAAGTGTAAAAACCCACTGGGATCACCGACGTCGCATTTTGGACAAGCTCTGAGCACTGATTCTCCACTCCCAATCATCAAAATCACCGCAAATGCCACTTCGGGGGTTAAGGCATCAACGATCTTTATATTGACCATATACGGAGTTGTTAACGACGAACACTCTTTATTGTAATCGACGTGGCTAAACGACTAGCCCCATGCGTCCGAAATACGGATGCGGGACGAAATGCAGTTATCTCGATTAAAAAGGCAGAATTGATCTAAGAAGCGTTTGTTTACAATTCAACGCAACCTTATCGCTCGAAATATTATGCAGAGAGATTTCACGACGGGATTAATTGACTGTCCGCTCTTTTCGGGGACTACGGGGAAGTTTAGGACGGGTACCATGAATTAACTCATTGAAAAACAAAGAATGCGTTGTCTGTCATTCCTAGGAAGGGGGGATTTTATCAGGTCAATTAGAATAAAAATTAAATAAATATTAAAAAATTCCAAAAAACATAAATTGAATTTAAAAAACATTAAATTAATATTAAAAAAAAAAAAAAAAAAAATACTAACAATTTAAAAAAAATAAAAATAAAAATAAAATATTTTTTAAAATGTCATATTTCTGACCAACCACGCCAGTGGCGGGCTAACCTGCTAGTCTACTATATATTTTGAGAACTACGTATATATATATATAAAAAATGGCACCGTGGGGTTTAACACACCAACGCTCCTTATATCTTCCATATTGGGAGATTTAACCGTTTAACGCTCTTTATAGTCATCGACATTGCTGCTAAACGATCACCCCATGCGTACGAAATACGGATGCAAAACACGAAATGCATTTATCTCGATTAAAAAGGCAGAATTGATCTAAGAGGCGTAACTCTACATTTTTTATATCTGTATGACGGGAACTACATAGCCGTGATTTGTTGGCGAGAAAATGGTTCCCAAGCCGTGAATGCCAACAACAATGACTCTTTTAGGGACGGGTACCATTCGTTAATATAGCCGTGAATGCCAACAACGACATAATGCCAACAACGACTCTTTTAGGGACGGGTACCATTAGTTAATATAGCCGTGAATGCCAACAACAACGACATATGCTATTTTCTCTTTACGGCAATGTGAGAATATTCTGGTGGCCCCCAAACCGTGAATGCCAACAACAACGACATTGTTGGCATACCTCTTTTAGGGACGGGTACCATAATTTCTCTTGATTAAAAAGGCAAAATTAACTCATTGAAAAGCAAAAAAATGTCATGTTTCGGACAAACACGGCCAGTGGCAGGCTAACCTGCTAGTACCTTATAAAAGAACAAGGGAAATCTATAAATTCAATTGGATCAGATTCAGAGCACATCTACTCAGGTAGGGAGCTTCAGAACAAACTTTTGGTAACAGGTTTACTAGTAGATTGTATTTACACAAATGTCAGTAAATGTTCCAATAAATGATAATATATTTGTATATCTGACGCCAGAGACCAGAGGTTGGGAGTTTTATTGTTTACAAACAGTTTGACAATTATAAAGAATGTTCATGGCCCTCTAGCTTCATTATACCCATCGTAACAAAGTTATGCGGTGGGGGTATACTGGAATCAGCTTATCTGTCCGTCTGTCAATCAGTGGACGTAACATTGTATGATCTTGTATTCCTTCATTTTTCAGTCAATTTGTTTAAAGATTGGCACAGGCCCTCTGCACCTGTAAACCTGTGATCCATTCAAGTTTTTTTTTACTAAAGTTACCCCCCTTTTAGACTGAGAAATTGTTCAGCAACGTACATTTTTTGTCATTTTGTGAAGCTTGTATTCCTTCATTTCCCTGTCAATGTCTATAAGACTTAGCACAGACATTTACCACCATGACAACCTATGCACCTGCGATTTTTTATTTTGTAATAGTTGTATTTGTGTTCCATTATGATATTTTGTGTCTTTATCAACCTGCGGTATATTTTTTCCCATATTTACATTCGTTTTCCGAGTCGGGATAAACAATGCTTCTTATAATGTGATTGAGCTGTCCACTCAACAAGTTCACTTAATCTCACGTTAATCTCTTTCGAGTACCGGGAATCCATCACACTATTTGTCAAACATCTTTGAAAATACATTGTTTATCCCGACTTGGAAACAAACATAAATATGGGAAAAAATACACCCCTCATCCTAGCATCCCTATGTGATGCAACATGGGATGCGACTGGTCCGGACTGGATGAGGAGTATTTTCTTCTATATTGGAATGAGTGATGATGAGGGATAAAGTATCCCTCGCAAAATTCTTACTCACCCTCGGGTATTTTCCTCCTGTCACTCATTCCTTCACTATGACAAATACCATCATTTCCAAACTTTCTTCAAATAGTCAACCATGACTGCATAGCCACTGCTTATATACCAGGGCTTCATTGCCAATTATTATGTCACAAATCATCCAACATGAGAAAAAAGTTTTCTCTTACTGTGAACATGTTGAGTGGACATCATAAGATGCATTGTTTATCCCTCCTCATCACTCTTCCAATATAGCCAAAAATACTCTTTTCCCTGCTACCAAATTACGTAATAATACAGGTTAGATTTAACTGGATTCGCATCACAATTTCCAGTTTCTGCTTACCAATTTAAAATAAAAATTAAAAACAAAAATGTGTTGTAGGGAATGCTATTAAAAATCTACAGAGTGCTGCAAAAATGCTATACAAATTTTAAAAACTAAATCGACCCCTGTGGCTTATTACATAATTAGTGGACAGAAAGATCTGGATCTCCTCTTAATATTGCTACCGTTTTTGTAGCCTATGTGCACTGGGGTATTCTTAGTACCAGTGTGACAGTCACACCTAATTACTGTCATCAAGATTGCTTGATATATGCTCTGAAAGATCTGAATGTCTGTTGGACCATTACAGCTTATAAGAAGATACCATGTAAAGTAGCAGCTTTTGTTCCCATGGGGGAATCACCTGGAGAATTAGATTTGAAGACCCATCTATCACAATCAGACATACGGTCGATGTCGTTGGCTTCATGCTTCGCTGTTTTTGCTGCGGACGAGGCATTTAGACATTCTAAGCTTGAACTGAAATCAGAGTCAGAGCAGCACAGATCAGGTACACACTTTGCTTAGCTTAACCTTTTCACTGTTGTTGCTGGGCCATTGGCATAACAGCCTTTTGCAGCAGAAAAATATTATGTATAATTTACTACATGTACGAATATCTTGGAATATCATTACTGTTTAAAACGTCAAGATACACTGTTTAAAGATGCATTGTCCGAATTAACACTCCTAAATTACTATTTCTTTGGCTTTGGCAGGGGGGGGGGGGGGGGGGGGTCTGCAAAAAAATTCCGTACTATAGGGCCGGGGTGGGTGGGTGGTCCAGAGGCGGAAAAAATGGTGCTTGTAAATTTTTTCCAAAATGGGTTTTTTTCAAACAATTTACAAGTACTGACCATGTAATGTTGTTTGTAAGCATGTTAGTACCATGCTTGTTGGTATAGGGCTATATAGGCAGCTAAAGTGACTCTGAAGCCTCAGATTTAGCAACATTCTGGATTTCACAGTATCCCGGACCACTTCATAGTGGACCCACCGTATTAACGTTCAGGAAACTTATGATCAACGGAAGAAATATTTAGTAACAAAATTAATATATTACCCAGTTGTATTATCTGAATAAAAGTAATAAAACAAAAAAACTCTATCACAAAATTGGATACTACATGGTGAATACTCAATGATGACTACTAGTAGATATAATTAACCTGATTGTTGCATAACATGAAATTGAAAAGGGTATCTCATAAATTTCTAATGTCTGAAATACTGTCTTGTTCTGGCATGTAATCAAATTCATTCCTTCTGGTTATTTCTCATCTTGAATGATTGCAAGTAATGTTAATTTGCAACAATTATTCAAATAAAACTGAATTGGTTATGATGAATGACATTACTGTTTACTGCTCAGACAATCCCAAATGGATGTGACGCTATTCTCATTGAATTTCCGAACTTCATCTGGGAGATTTACTGCTCAACAAGACGAAACTAAAATACTAATTGTATACTGTTATCACTTACAAATAGATGAACTGAAATAATGTGATGCATTCAGATGCATTGAGAAATGACATTCAATTCTTCATTCTGGTCTATCACCATACCAAACCACATCAAAATTTGACAACCGACACTTAACTTATATTGCAAAAACTTTGTATGGACTGAATTTCATAAAGTCAAACAGGGCCCATAACTCTGGTAGGCATTGGTGGTCACAACCCGCGATATTATGCATATTCGTCCCCCATTTCTGGTCCGTCACCATGCCATAGGGCATCAAATATGACAACTGACTCTTGAGTTAAAATTCAAAATGTTTGTACGGACAGACGGCTCGAGATGTCAACTATATAGGCGCCGACTAATATCGGGCAGTATAATAACCCACCACCCCATCCCGCCACCCATAGTATCTTATGCGCCGCAGGCGCCCGTATAGAGGCTACTGCCCACATAAATAATCAGTATAATGAGATCCCACCCACCACCCCATCCCGCCACCCATAGTATCTTATGCGCCGCAGGCGCCCGTATAGAGACTACTGCCCTCATAAATAATCTGTATAATGAGATCCCACCCACCACCCCATCCCGCCACCCATAGTATGTTATGCGCCGCAGGCGCCTGTATAGAGGCTACTGCCCACATAAATAATCAGTATATAACAGTATAATGAGATCGGAAAAAACACTTTTTGGGCCCTATATGTGCAATTTTTTTCCAGACCCCCCCCCCCCCCCCCCCCCCCCCCCCCCCCCCCGAGTCGAGGAACCCACCATCAAAGCTCAGAGTGATCAAATATCACTTTGGTGTTCACCTCAATAATAATCTTACAATGGACATAGATATAACCAAACTCTGCTACATTGGCTCCCCGTTTCCAAGCCGATTAAGTTCAAGCTGCTCGCAATGACTTAGAAGTCATCAAAAATATGTACACCACAATACCTCAATGATAAGATATGTGCATACATGTATGTACCACCGAGGCATCACAGATCCGAGGACTTAATGCTCTTAGCTTACCCAAAGTTTTTGGTGACATGTCGTTTTCCATAGCCGGACCGACTCTCTGGAATGCTCTACTGTTGATCACCCGCAACTGTCTTGGATATGATGAATTCAAAGGTCGTTTGAAAACTCATTTATTCACCAAATATTATTCTGAACATTTGGGCGTGGAGCTAATAAACCAGCTTTCAATGTGGGCTACATAGTTATCACATGTTTGAACTTATTTGTGAATTTATTTTAATGTTGCCAAGCGCCTTGAAACCTTGGTGATATGTGCCCTATACAATAATTGTGTGATATGATATATGATATGATATATATCAAACTTGCTAGGAAAAGATAAACAATCTTTAAACCTTTCTCTACTAAATGCTCACTGATGTGTAGTTCCCTTAGGAAATGTTCAGATAATAAGTTCAACATAAGGCTGTTTGTTGAACTTAATATCTAAACATTTCCCACAAATGAATATGAATTTTTCTGCACTTGTATTATCACTTCATCTGGCTGTCGTATGCACATTATACCTTTAATATCCCTCCAAATAGACGAAAAACCATTAAAATGTCTACTTTTAAAACCGAGTGGGAGAATCCATTTAGTATAGACATAGCCTTTTATTGAACTGATGGGCTGAGATCACCTATTGGCCAATAACGATTGCAATTATTTGCTCAACACTTGTCATTTTGATTTATTTGCAGGTGTATCAATTGGAACAGCTATATTCCCATCAAATGAGACATTAGACATGTGGTTAGCACTGAGAGAAGGTCAATACAGGAAAGTCTCTCCATACACTATACCCAAGTCACTAAGCAACATGGCATCTGGTTATGTCAGTATGAGACATCAACTGAAGGTATACACGTATATTCAATTTACTTGCACCTGTCGTCATTTCCTTGATTATATCTTCATTCTTTGTAATTGTCGATTAATCATTTGTATGTATGTTAAAATATAATAAGCAGATGACAGCTGAAATAGAATATCATGTGTTCAACAAGTGTTCAATACTTCATTTTTCGACATTAATGTATTTGTTGCAGTTTGCATGAGCTGAGAAGTTCCATAGTATGACCAACCATTTTAGAATTTCTGATTTTTAGCTCAACTTTATTTTATAAATTTTGAGCTATTGCTATCCGCCCATGTGTCTGTCAACAATTTCCTTTGGCTTAGGCCGCATCCCTCATTTGATCATCACCAAACTTCCAGATGAGAGCCATTAATTTTTTCCAAAATTCGTTAAAAAACATGGCAGCCAGCAGCCATTGTCAATTTCATATTTGAATCCATCGGCACACCCTGCTCCCCGCATTTATTGGAGAAATGTTTTGAAAATTTACTGGCATGTTTAGGATCACCTCCAGATGGCCAGCAGCCATCTTGAATTTTACTCTTTACATGACTAAATCCTTTGGCACACCCTACATATCACATCCCTCATCTAATTGCCACCAAACTTCGGGGTGACCTCTAGATGGGAGCCATAAATTATTTCTGAAATTCGTTAAAAAATGGCCGCCAGCAGCCATCTTGGATTTTACTCTTTGCATGACTAAAACCTTTGGCACACACTACAGGCGACATCCTTCATCCGATTGTCATCAAACTTCATAAGGATCTTCAGGGTGACCTATAGATGGGAGCCATTGATTATTTCTGAAATTCATTAAAAAACATGGCCACCAACAGCCATCTTGGATTTCAAATTGTGAATCCATCGGCACACCCATGCAGCCCTCATATATCTAAGAAATGTTTTGTAAATTTACAGTCATGATTAGGATCTCCTCCAGATGAGTGCTATCAGATTTGAAGGATATACGATTAAAAACATGACCGCTGGGAGCCATCTTGTATTTTACTCTTTACATGACTAAATTATTTGGCACACCCTACAGTCCACATCCCTTATCCGATCATCACCAAACTTGATATGCATCTTCAGGGTGACCTCTAGATGGGAGCCATCAATTTTTTCCAAAATTCGTTGGAAAACATAGCTGCCAGTGGCCATCTTGGATTTTACTCTTTGCATGACTAAAATTAAATCCTTCGGCACAACCTGCAGGCCACATCCCTCATCGAATCATAACCAAACTTAATAGGGATCTTAAGGGTGGCCTTTAGATGGGAGCCAACAACTTTTTGACTTTCCTTCTTTATCATTCTATTGACTGCTCAGCATAAAATTATTAACGCCTCCCCAAGTTGAGCTACTGTGTCATTGACACTTTCATTTATATTTCCGTTGATTTCAGGAGTGTTCAGACAAGTCTGTTGCATAGCATCTAGCAGCTAATCATCATTGTTTGGATAAGTAAACATGTGCGATTTTTTATAAATTGTTATTCAAACACACACCAGCAACTGCTGACTACATGCTAATGGATTTAGGGATTCATAGCGATCTGATTGTTATTTGAGAGGTCATTGATGACTACAGCCTTGAAACTTTTTCACATAAAAAAATTTGGCCACCGACAGTGTGAACCCTGGTTAACGGTTCAATGTATCCAATGCAACGCATTTGTGTGAACGCTAACACTTACGTCAATAGACAATTACATCAATAGACCTGTTATTATTATGTAATCTTGTTTGCTTGTACAACTACAGTAATACCCTAAATAATTGACTCCTTAACCACCACAGAATTATGGGTAACTTTTCAGGATTTAGTCGGAAATATGGCATGTTGTCATTCATTGGGAAGCTCTCACTGAGAGCTTTCCGATGAATGACAACAAGCCAAATCGGAGAGAAATACAGTAATGCCCTTAATAATCAACTAAAAGTTACCCATAATTCTGCTGTGGTTAAGGAGTTGATTATTTAGCGCATTACTGTACTTGATATATCACTCGTGGTTTATAGAGTTCCAAGCTGTTACTTGGGACAAAGTCAATAGTTATGTAAAATTTGATATAAATTTAAAATGAAAATCAAGCAACTATTCATCAGCATGTATCGAGCTGTCACTGGGTTAATAACACTTTCTATACTAAATGGATTCTCCCACCCAGTTATAAAAGTACATGCATTGGATTGGTCTATTTTTCATCTGGTGGGATGTTCGGAAAATATAAGCAGACAAACAGATAATACAGAGTGCAGAAGGAATCATATTCATTGTGGCAAATGTTCAGATTTTAAGTTCAACAAACAAATGGCTTATGTCTGTTTGTTGAACTTAATATCTAACATTTCCTGAGGGAACTACTCATCAATCTATTATATATTTTGGAAGATCTGTTTGTGTATGTGTGTGTGTCTGTCTGTGTGATCGCGATGGACTCGAAAACAGCCGAGCCGATTTCGATGAAACTTGGTATGTGGGGGTATTTTGACCGGGGGGTGGCATGGGCCTATTAATTTTCAGATCCGAGGTCAACTTTTCACGTGCCGAGGTCAAATCTGTTTTTACGCCGTTTTGCGCTAATATATTTCAGTTCGGTGCTCACAAATCGATTCGATATAGCGCGAATAATAAATTGCCAGTCATATAATTTGCACGGTTAGAATCTGTGGCGCTTCCTCTTTCCAATGATGTATCACACGCCTGTGTACGTTTAAAGTTTCTACCTTAATTATCGGGAAGAACGCAGGACCATGCTTCGCTCATCGAAAAACATTCCGTAAATATATTACGCCGTCAACAGATCATGACGTGATCGCGTTTAACTCTTAACCGGCCAATGTCGCGTTAACTCATCACCGGCCGAGGTATCCGCAAATGACATTGGGCAATATATATATATCTCGGAAACGGGTGGAGCTATCGACTTGAAATTTGGTATGTGAATGTATCTTGCCCCGGATACAAATTTTATCAGGTCGCCGAGCCCGTGCGACGCCAGATTCGCGCATGCGCAGACCAGATCTCGGAAACGGGTGGAGCTATCGACTTGAAATTTGTTTTTTGAATAGCCCGGACGAAGTCGGGTCACCTTCTAGTCTCTTCTATATATTTTGAGAACTCCTTGTATTCGAGAGATAGCCCACACCCTCCGGACCTCAATGATATGATCGTGAATGAGTATTGATATACCCCACTAAACTTTGACAAACACCAGTAATGGTGTGTAGATCATTTACATATCTCTCCTATATATTTTGATACAATCTATCTAATTTACATATCTCTCTTATATATTTATGTTTGTGTGTGTGTTGTACTTCATACAAATCTACGATTCTCGACCGATCGGGACGAAACTTGGTACGTGTGTGTAGTTTGACCAGGCGGTGGTCGTTGTCGTATTGGCGAGCCCGTGCGACGCCCGTGCAGCGCATGCGCAGACGAGATCTCGGAAACGGGTGGAGCTATCGACTTGAAATTTGCTATGTGAATGTATCTTGCGCCGGGTACAAATTGTATCGGGTCGCCGAGCCCGTGCGACGCCCGTGCAGCGCATGCGCAGACCACATCTCGGAAACGGGTGGAGCTACCGGGTACAAATTTTTCTTATATATATTTAATGTATTAAGAAACAAAAAGTCATGTGTCTGAAACAAAGCTTCGGTCAAGCCGCTATCGACTTGAAATTTGCTATGTGAATGTATCTTGCGCCGGGTACAATTTTTATCGGGTCGCCGAGCCCGTGCGACGCCAGATTCGCGCATGCGCAGACCAGATCTCGGAAACGGGTGGAGCTACCGGGTACAATTTTTTCTTATTGAAACGCGTGGAGCTAAAAATTAACAAAACAAAAATTTTAAATGTCATGTTTCGGACAAGCCGCCAGTGGCGGGCTAACCTGCTAGTACTATATATTTTGAGACTTCCGTATATATATATATATATATGTGTGTGTACTTTATAGAATCGAAAACGACTAAACCCATCGAGCTCAAATTTCGTATATAAGTGTAAAATCCCACGGACACCGCCGTGGTCACGTTTTGGAGAAGCTCAGAGCACCGTTTCTCCCTTCCCAATCATCAAAATCACCGCAATTGGCACTTCGGGGTTAATAGCGTTGATATATAAAGAGCGTTCGTTTTCCGCAGTGTCTATATAAAGAGCATCGTTTTCGCTATCTACTTATCTGTATGACGGGAGTCGCTCGAAATATTATGCAGAGAGATTTCACGACGGAATGCGTTTATTTTCAATTCAATGCAATGTTATCGCTTGACATATTATGCAGAGAGATTTCACGACATTAGGACGGGTACGGCAGACTCGAAATATTATGCAGAGAGATTTCACGACGGGAAGCGTTTGTTTTCAATGCAATGTTATCGCAGAGAGATTTCACGACGGGAAGCGTTTGTTTTCAATGCAATGTTATCGCAGAGAGATTTCACGACGGGAAGCGTTTGTTTTCAATGCAATGTTATCGCTCGAAATATTATGCAGAGAGATTTCATGACATTAGGACGGGTACAGGCAGGTTTAAAAAAAACAAAAACAAAGAATGCGTTGTCTGTCGTTCCTAGGAAGGGGGGATCTCATCGGGTAAATTTTTCCGCCAGAAACAAAAAATTTAAATATAAAAAAAACAATTAAATATCAAAATCACCGCAAACGCCACTTCGGGGGTTAAGGCATCAACGATCTTTATATTGACCATATTCGGAGATGTTAACGACGAACGCTCTATATTGCAATCGACATAGCTAAACGACTACCCCATGCGTGCGAAATACGGATGAGAAACGCAAAATGCAAAAGGCAGAATTGATCTAAGAAGCGTTTGTTTACAATCCAACGCAACGTTATCGCTCGAAATATTATGCAGAGAGATTTCACGACGGGATTAATTGAATGTCCGCTCTTTTCGGGGACTATTGACCATCTCGTAAGGGTGGACAACCTCTTCAGGGGCTGCTCAATGGCCACGGGTAGGTTAAATAACGGGGAAGTTTAGGACGGGTACCATGAATTAACTCATTGAAAAACAAAGAATGCGTTGTCTGTCGTTCCTAGGAAGGGGGGATTTCATCGGGTCAATTTTTCATTATAAAAATTAATAATAAAAAAACAGTTAAATTATAAAAAAAAGAATTAAATTAATAATTAAATAAATATTAAAAAATTCAAAAAAACATAAATTAAATTTAAAAAACATTAAATTAATATTAAAAAATAAAAAAAAACATAATATTAAAAATAAAATAAAAAAAATAACAAAAATGTCATGTTTCGGACAAACGCCGCTGGTGGCGGGCTAACCTGCTAGTCTAATATATATTTTGGGACTTCTGTTTGTTTGTCTGCATATCTTTATCTATGGCCTGGAAAATTGCCTGACGGATTTCGATGAAATTTGATACCTAGGGGTAATTTTGGACGGGTCAAATCATGACCCCGACCTGACCTTGACCTTCAAAATGGTCATTTCAAGGTCAAATCGGGTAAAACATATGGTACTTTTGTCCGGGGAGTGTTTTCGACAGGTCAAATCGTGACCCTGACCTGACCTTGACCTTCAAAATGGTAAATTAAAGGTCAAATCGCGCCTTTCGACGGATTTCGATGTTAGAGAGCAGAGAGGAAACAGCCCGGACAAAGTCGGGCCCACCAGCTAGTGGGTATATACTTGTAGTAAAGAAAGAGTTAATATTCTAGATTCTAGGCGCATATGATAAATGCAGTTCTTGAAAGAGTATAACATAAGTTATCTGGTGAATGAAGATTGCAGCCAAATTATTTTGTCAAAGGAATCTCCCTTCCTAAATGCTTCTTCCTGTCTGGTTTTATTACAGGGGCCTAATCACAGTGTGTCAACTGCTTGTGCAACATCACTGCACTCTATTGGTGATGCTTCAAGATTCATTGAGTATGGTGATGCTGATGTCATGTTGGCTGGAGGATCAGAAGCCAACATCAACCCACTGACTATAGCTGGCTTTGCTAAAGCCAGAGCTTTAACAACTCAATTCAATGATACACCAAAATCAGCATCTCGACCATTTGATAAAGATCGAGATGGTTTTGTAATGGGGGAAGGGGCCGGGGTAGTCGTGCTGGAGGAGTACAATCATGCAATAGAAAGAGGTGCTAACATTTACGGGGAAATTCTGGGATATGGCATCACAGGAGATGCTCACCATGTCACCGCCCCGAGTAAGACGGGTGATGGTGCAATAAGAGCTATGAATTCAGCTATCCAACACGCTGGTGTTAATAGAACAGACATTGGTTATGTTAATGCTCATGCGACATCAACCCCACTCGGTGATGAAATTGAAAGTAAAGCAATCAGTAAAGTTTTCTGTGATCATGCATCGAAAATTGGAGTTTCCTCGATCAAAGGTGCTGTCGGACATTTGCAGGCAGCAGCCGGCAGTGTAGAAACTATTGTGACAGTATTAGCAGTGTGTCATGGTATAATGCCACCAACGATAAACTTCTGTGAGACAGACATACAAGACAAACTTAACTACATTCCAAATAAGCCACAACCATGGCCAGAAGTAGAAAAACGACGACTGGCTCTGAAAAACTCTTTTGGATTTGGTGGTACCAATGGTTGCCTGTGTGTAGGACAAGTGAGATGATTGTGGTGTTTCAGTGTCTCATTGATTTATTTTATTAGCATTAAAGAAACCCAAGGCATTTGCAGTTGGTAAATGTGCAAAAGTTTGTAAAACATCACCACCAAGAAGAACATGGAGAAATAGATAAATTTTGTTCTTATATTCATTATTGATAGTTCTCCAATAAAGAAATTTTGCATGCTGAACCATTATTACGTAAACAAAATAGTGATTTGTCAATAAACATCGCTAATCGCTTTGTAAGTTCAAATATTTTAGTATAATTATGATTTTCAGAATATTTTTTAATGTTTTGACATTTTGCAATGTTTACCATCAAGTTTTAAATAACCTTTGGTATCTTATTGTTCTAATTAGACTTCTATCAATAATACCACTGTAACAGTAATGTTTACATAACAATAGTTTTGATATGTGATATCTCGTTATTGGAGAGTTATTTGCAATTAAAATAAGAACAAAGTTGATCTATATTCATATGTGCTTTAGTGATAATTGTTTTATAGACTTTTATAAAATTTATTTTATTTTGCATGAACCCATATCAAGGGCCTTGGATCCCTTAAATGGACATATAATATTATGGCCTCAAACTAAACCAAGTAGCTGCCTGTCTTGTTCATGTTCCAGTGGTGAAATTGAATTGATTATTTCATTAATTGCTTATGCTAAATTCCTTTAGAATGAATGCTAAATTCCTTTAGAATGAATTTCTGGAATCATGGAAATTAAGTGCTTTTTTTTTATTCGTCATATTGGTAAGAAACTAAAAGAGAACACTCTGTATTGTTACACTATCATGGTGACCTGGCATTGCCCAGATCATAGTGAATGATGTGGAACCCTCCGCTATGCAAATTTAATGGGAATAGAGAATACTTTATCAAATTGGTATCACAAAACATCATTCTTATACATGGACAACATTATCAGAATGATAGTCATTTGTTTATCGTTATTATTTAGTCCCGAGTAAAGAAGTAAATAAAATATTATAATACAGCATTATGTTATTTTGAAATTGTACAATCAACGTGGTTGGAATTCTTGCAATAGTCGATGATTGCCACATATTCTATTTGCAGTTATGTTTTTGTCAATGCTTTTGGTGCACCAACCCACACACCCCCCACACTAATTTCACTTGACACCAGCGGATTCCTTGTATCATATAAATGCGTAATATAAATTTAGAGGAAATTTTGGAACAAACATGGTTTTATCAATTATGGTGCTCCTAACTCCCCATCCGCAACGTCACCGAGAGCTGTTAAAGGTACTCAACCCGTAAAGAGGGTCCCCATCTCAACAGATTCCAACAACAACAATCCGATCGGAGGGTCCTATATTACTATTTCTTTGGCTTTGGGGGTAAAAAATATTTGATTCGAGTCGAGGAACCCATCAAACAAAGCTCAGAGTTATTAGATATTGATTTTTGAAATTTGTTATAAACTCGAGATGAGTACTATTAACTGCCGTAATCTGCTCTGGATGTGTACTCAAAATCTATTCAAACAGACAAGGATGAATAACTCTAAAATCAAGTGGTAATTTTAACGCAATTTTTACTGAGTTCTGGGCCAGATAGTATTCCCGATAATGAAAAATAATAGATTTCTAAAATCGATATCTAACAAATCTGAGCTTTGATGGGTGACTTCCTCGACTCGAATCAAATATTTTTGACCCCCGAAGCCATTGAAATAGTAATTGAGAGGAGTTTTATCGGGTTGAGTACCTTTAACCTACTTCATAAATTGCTTGAATATGGCGACAAGATGTGCTATGAATCCCATGATTCACATCCCCATCAACCCTCATAATTGGCTATGGCAATCAGCAACGCCAAAGCCATTTGCTGAAGCAAACTGGGCCATTGCAAAAGAATATTTTTTAATGTTCACATTTTGCAATGTTTACCATCAAGTTTTGATTAAAGTTTGGTATCTTATTGTTCTAATTAGACTTCTATCAATAATACCACTGTAACAGTAATGTTTACATAACAATAGTTTTGATATGTGATATCTAGTTATTGGAGAGTTATTAGCAATTAAAATAAGAACAAAGTTGATCTATATTCATATGTGCTTTAGTGATAATTGTTTTATATACTTTTATAAAATTTATTTTATTTTGCATGAACCCATTTCAAGGGCCTTGGATCCCTTAAATGGACATATAATATTATGGCCTCAAACTAAACCAAGTAGCTGCCTGTCTTTTTCATGTTCCAGTGGTGAAATTGAATTGATTATTTCATTAATTGCTTATGCTAAATTCCTTTAGAATGAATTTCTGGAATGCATTCTTTTTATTAGTCATATGGGTAAGAAACTAAAAGAGAACACTCTGTATTGTTGCACTATCAGGGTTAGTCCGTGGGCGAAGCAAGATATTTTTCAAATTGGCTGTACCCCCTCCAACAAAGGTTTCTATATATCAAATTAAAGGTAATCATATAGCTCATCAGATTTTGCTTGTTGCCAGTTTCAGAAAGTGTCCCAAAATAGATTTTTCAGGGAATACAACTCCTACCCCTAAAATAAAATGAATTTTTTCTCGAGTACAAGTGTCAGAGCATAAACATTTATGATCATTTCTTTTTAATATAAAAACATTGGCACTTATAATGGCTATAACTTGTGAACAGCATGGGCTATTAATCTGCAACATGGCTAAAAATTTGCCCCAATGACATACCAAAACGATTTTAATAATGGAATGCCAAGAGTATTGCTGTGAAAATGTGATATGAGCATAAACTTAACCCCACCCCCTAAAATATAACTTTTGCAGAAAAGCGAATTATGTAGTTTACACTTAGAATGCTGCATGTCAAGTTGGTTTTAGAAGCATAAACTGTAACAGTATATAGAGCGATGAAGGGAATTATAAATAAAGGTGTCAGAACGTGATCTAAGATTAAAATTTGAAAAACAATTGTGAAAAATGAGAAATTTTACTAATTTATGTAAAACTTACAACATTGTGATTAAATTTTGATAGGCTATGGTATAACCTCGCGATAACACTGGTCTAGAATTAGTAAGTTCATGAAACCTCATACGATCACCTTTCTGGCAACTATTCGTATATTTTTCAATTTTTACTTGAATTTTTATGGAAATATAATATATATATACATTTCAACTGAAGAGTGAAGACATATGGCTACAAAGGCTTATGAGTGAGACTTACATTATAAAGAACGGTATTTTCTTATTTGTGCCGCACATGTCGGGACAGTGATCAAAACTGACAATAGATATGGCATTACATACGCACCATATTTGACAATAAGTTTAGGATGGCATCAAAAACGGCCATTAAAATCGAAGTTTCGCACACTTTCCGACACAGACGTGACTGAGGTCGTTATCTGGGGACAAGGGAATTGTCAATCATGAGTTCACAGGTAACCATAAACAAACCGAAGAACCCTACTATTGTTTCATTTAATTTAACATAATGAGTAGTTGATTGTCTTAAGGACTATAGATCCTCATTTATTGGGGGAATACTTGATAAAAGTCAATGTATAGAAATATTAAAACAATCATCACTAACATGTTGCTTTTTGGGTCAGATTAGATATCTAATATCAAATTAAATAATTTTTCTGAAGAAATTGAAATTGTATGCCCAAAATTACCGGCCTCCAATTTCAAGTTGCCTATCTTTGATGTAAACATGTGTTCAGGTGAAATATTTTATGTTATAAAAATTAGTTGTTATACCTATACAGAGGATTTTTTGTCAATAAAGAAATGACTTTTGCAGTATATAATATTGTCTTGCCAAACAGTTTTCAAGGCATGCTACTACTTCCTATTCTGTAAGTTGGGTTCTCTCACTCTGCTCATAATATGAGTCGTCAAAATTTACACTATTTCGGTTATTGTAGACATTCTCACATACATCGTTACATAGTTAGTCTGCGGTGAAACAAGATGATTTGTTAGATTCATATGAATCTTTATAGCCAAGGATAAATAGTCACATAGTCTGGTCGTTGAAGCATTGGACCTAGAACAAATTGTTTACAAGCGGTTTTCGGTGTCATATTGTCGGGCAGAATGTAGGGAACAACATATCCAAAATCCGCTAAAATCCGCTTTGGGGAAAATTCTCTATTGAAGATGGCGTCCATAATGTCTGTTGTTATCGGAAATTACTGAAATTCTGCGGCAGGTGCTCCAATTAATGCCAAATTCGTAATAAATTGAAATATACACAAACATTGCTTAGTCGTAAACCATATATGTAGAATATTTTTCCCAAAATGGACAAAATCGAATGAAATTTACATTTAGTGCTAAATTGAATAGCTAGTCCTATACGAGTGAACAAACGCTTGAATATTGCGAGGAAGAATGACTACAAGTATAAGAGAAACTTTTGATTAGAGATGTACGAATTCTTTCTAATGTATCTCACGAGAGAGCAAGCGAAATCAGGGTCTTGTGGAACGGTTAAATCTGGACTTTTGGACACCCAGAAACAGAAAAATGACGGGACTTTTGGACACCCAGAAACAGAAAAATGACGCAGTTTTATCTGTACCGCTAAACTTGAATCGTGTGATATATGTGTAATTAAACAGCTAAACGGGATTTAGTAGGGATGTATTGACTATGCGGCCTTTCTCTAGAAGCAGAAATATATGTAGTCAGAGCAGTCTCACAAATGAGACCGATCACCATTTATTTTGATATCTACGGTATAAAACCTTTAAAAATTAATTGCTATAAAACGGTATGAATTATGTTCATATTGTACTGGGGAGAATGAGTAGTTGCTATTGTACGTGTCTCAAAATATTAGTTATAGTTGCCTCAGATCAAATGATAAAACACGAATATTTCGCTTTTATCACAAGAATGCGTGATGGTGTACCATGAACTAAATTTATTAAATCACAAATGAGTACCATAGACTGTCTTCAATAAATTCAAAACTTGACCATAATTGCCTACAAAATCTGTGACAGAGACTGTGTTTATACCTGGAAATTATATTTGGTTGAATTCACCAAGGCCACATCTGCGCGAAACTTCCTATACGTTGTCTTCAACCGCATCACCGCGGTTACCCATTCTCCATAATGTTACACATGTCTGTTGCACACAGAACCACAACTAACAATATTGGGTGAATGTTCACAGACATGACAATTGGAACTTATTCCCTATTCCTTATTCCTTATTTTCAAAAATGTCCTTTTCGACCGATTTGACGGCATGGTTGGGTGGCCCGCCCCAAATACCGCCTAGAAACACCCCGATCCCCCACCCATCACCCCCGGGGGGTGCCACCCCGAGGGGGTGAAAATGGGGTATGGACCATTTTCGAGAACGGTAACGATTTCGACCGATTTGACGGCATGGGTGGGTGGCCCGCCCCAAATACCACCTAGAAACACCCCCACCCCCACCCATCACCCCCGGAGGGTGCCACCCCGAGGGGGTGAAAATGGGGTATGGACCATTTTCGAGAACGGTAAGGATTTCGACCGATTTGACGGCATGGGTGGGTGGCCCGCCCAAATACCACCTAGAAACACCCCCACCCCACACCCATCACCCCCGGAGGGTGCCACCCCGAGGGGGTGAAAATGGGGTATGGACCATTTTCGAGAACGGTAGGGATTTCGACAGATTTGACGGCATGGGTGGGTGGCCCGCCCCAAATACCACCTAGAAACACCCCCACCCCTCACCCATCACCCCCGGAGGGTGCCACCCCGAGGGGGTGAAAATGGGGTATGGACCATTTTCGAGAACGGTAAGGATTTCGACCGATTTGACGGCATGGGTGGGTGGCCCGCCCCAAATACTACCTAGAAACACCCCCACCCCCACCCATCACCCCCGGAGGGTGCCACCCCGAGGGGGTGAAAATGGGGTATGGACCATTTTCGAGAACGGTAAGGATTTCGACCGATTTGACGGCATGGGTGGGTGGCCCGCCCCAAATACCACCTAGAAACACCTTCACCCCCACCCATCACCCCCGGAGGGTCCCACCCCGAGGGGGTGAAAATGGGGTATGGACCATTTTCGAGAACGGTAAGGATTTCGACCAATTTGACGGCATGGGTGGGTGGCCCGCCCCAAATACCACCTAGAAACACCCCACCCCCACCCATCACCCCCGGAGGGTGCCACCCCGAGGGGGTGAAAATGGGGTATGGACCATTTTCGAGAACGGTAGGGATTTCGACCGATTTGATGGCATGGGTGGGTGGCCCGCCCCAAATACCACCTAGAAACACCCCCACCCCCACCCATCACCCCCGGAGGGTGCCACCCCGAGCGGGTGAAAATGGGGTATGGACCATTTTCGAGAACGGTAGGGATTTCGACAGATTTGACGGCATGGGTGGGTGGCCCGCCCCAAATACCACCTAGAAACACCCCCATCCCCACCCATCACCCCCGGAGGGTGCCACCCCGAGGGGGTGAAAATGGGGTATGGACCATTTTCGAGAACGGTAAGGATTTCGACCGATTTGACGGCATGGGTGGGTGGCCCGCCCCAAATACCATCTAGAAACACCCCCACCCCCCACCCATCACCCCCGGAGGGTGCCACCCCGAGGGGGTGAAAATGGGGTATGGACCATTTTCGAGAACGGTAAGGATTTCGACCGATTTGACGGCATGGGTGGGTGGCCCGCCCCAAATACCACCTAGAAACACCTTCACCCCCACCCATCACCCCCGGAGGGTCCCACCCCGAGGGGGTGAAAATGGGGTATGGACCATTTTCGAGAACGGTAAGGATTTCGACCAATTTGACGGCATGGGTGGGTGGCCCGCCCCAAATACCACCTAGAAACACCCCACCATCACCCCCCGAGGGTGCCACCCCGAGGGGGTGAAAATGGGGTATGGACCATTTTCGAGAACGGTAGGGATTTCGACCGATTTGATGGCATGGGTGGGTGGCCCGCCCCAAATACCACCTAGAAACACCCCCACCCCCCACCCATCACCCCCGGAGGGTGCCACCCCGAGCGGGTGAAAATGGGGTATGGACCATTTTCGAGAACGGTAGGGATTTCGACAGATTTGACGGCATGGGTGGGTGGCCCGCCCCAAATACCACCTAGAAACACCCCCATCCCCCACCCATCACCCCCGGAGGGTGCCACCCCGAGGGGGTGAAAATGGGGTATGGACCATTTTCGAGAACGGTAAGGATTTCGACCGATTTGACGGCATGGGTGGGTGGCCCGCCCCAAATACCATCTAGAAACACCCCCACCCATCACCCCCGGAGGGTGCCACCCCGAGGGGGTGAAAATGGGGTATGGACCATTTTCGAGAACGGTAAGGATTTCGACCGATTTGACGGCATGGGTGGGTGGCCCGCCCCAAATACCACCTAGAAACACCCCCACCCCCCACCCATCACCCCCGGAGGGTGCCACCCCGAGGGGGTGAAAATGGGGTATGGACCATTTTCGAGAACGGTAAGGATTTCGACCGATTTGACGGCATGGGTGGGTGGCCCGCCCCAAATACTACCTAGAAACACCCCACCCATCACCCCCGGAGGGTGCCACCCCGAGGGGGTGAAAATGGGGTATGGACCATTTTCGAGAACGGTAAGGATTTCGACCGATTTGACGGCATGGGTGAGTGGCCCGCCCCAAATACCACCTAGAAACACCTTCACCCCCACCCATCACCCCCGGAGGGTCCACCCCGAGGGGGTGAAAATGGGGTATGGACCATTTTCGAGAACGGTAAGGATTTCGACCAATTTGACGGCATGGGTGGGTGGCCCGCCCCAAATACCACCTAGAAACACCCCACCCCCACCCATCACCCCCGGAGGGTGCCACCCCGAGGGGGTGAAAATGGGGTATGGACCATTTTCGAGAACGGTAGGGATTTCGACCGATTTGACGGCATGGGTGGGTGGCCCGCCCCAAATACCACCTAGATAAGAAACACCCCCACCCATCACCCCCGAGGGGGTGAAAATGGGGTATGGACCATTTTCGAGAACGGTAGGGATTTCGACAGATTTGACGGCATGGGTGGGTGGCCCGCCCCAAATACCACCTAGAAACACCCCCATCCCCCACCCATCACCCCCGGAGGGTGCCACCCCGAGGGGGTGAAAATTGGGTATGGACCATTTTCGAGAACGGTAAGGATTTCGACCGATTTGACGGCATGGGTTGGTGGCCCGCCCCAAATACCACCTAGAAACACCCCCCACCCCCCCACCCATCACCCCCGGAGGGTGCCACCCCGAGGGGGTGAAAATGGGGTATGGACCATTTTCGAGAACGGTAAGGATTTCGACCGATTTGACGGCATGGGTGGGTGGCCCGCCCCAAATACCACCTAGAAACACCCCATCACCCCCGGAGGGTGCCACCCCGAGGGGGTGAAAATGGGGTATGGACCATTTTCGAGAACGGTAAGGATTTCGACCGATTTGACGGCATGGGTGGGTGGCCCGCCCCAAATACCACCTAGAAACACCCCCACCCCCACCCATCACCCCCGGAGGGTGCCACCCCGAGGGGGTGAAAATGGGGTATGGACCATTTTCGAGAACGGTAAGGATTTCGACCAATTTGACGGCATGGGTGGGTGGCCCGCCCCAAATACCACCTAGAAACACCCCCACCCATCACCCCCGGAGGGTGCCACCCCGAGGGGGTGAAAATGGGGTATGGACCATTTTCGAGAACGGTAAGGATTTCGACCGATTTGACGGCATGGGTGGGTGGCCCGCCCCAAATACCACCTAGAAACACCTCCCCACCCATCACCCCCGGAGGGTGCCACACCGAGGGGGTGAAAATGGGGTATGGATCATTTTCGAGAACGGTAGGGATTTCGACCGATTTGACGTCATGGGTGGGTGGCCCGCCCCAAATACCACCTAGAAACACCCCCACCCCCCATCACCCCCGGAGGGTGCCACACCGAGGGGGTGAAAATGGGGTATGGACCATTTTCGAGAACGGTAAGGATTTCGACCGATTTGACGGCATGGGTGGGTGGCCCGCCCCAAATACCACCTAGAAACACCAAAACCCCCCCACCCATCACCCCCGGAGGGTGCCACACCGAGGGGGTGAAAATGGGGTATGGACCATTTTCGAGAACGGTAGGGATTTCGACCGATTTGACGGCATGGGTGGGTGGCCCGCCCCAAATACCACCTAGAAACACCCCCATCCCCCACCCATCATCCCCGGAGGGTGCCACCCCGATGGGGTGAAAATGGGGTATGGACCATTTTCGAGAACGGTAAGGATTTCGACCAATTTGACGGCATGGGTGGGTGGCCCGCCCCAAATACCACCTAGAAACACCCCCACCCCCACCATCACCCCCGGAGGGTGCCACCCCGAGGGGGTGAAAATGGGGTATGGACCATTTTCGAGAACGGTAAGGATTTCGACAGATTTGACGGCATGGACGGGTGGCCCGCCCCAAATACTACCTAGAAACACCCCCCACCCCCACCCATCACCCCCGGAGGGTGCCACCCCGAGGGGGTTAAAATGGGGTATGGACCATTTTCGAGAACGGTAGGGATTTCGACCGATTTGACGGCATGGGTGGGTGGCCCGCCCCAAATACCACCTAGAAACACCCACCACCCCATCCCCCACCCATCATCCCCGGAGGGTGCCACCCCGATGGGGTGAAAATGGGGTATGGACCATTTTCGAGAACGGTAAGGATTTCGACCGATTTGACGGCATGGGTGGGTGGCCCGCCCCAAATACCACCTAGAAACACCCCCACCCCCACCCATCACCCCCCGGAGGGTGCCACCCCGAGGGGGTGAAAATGGGGTATGGATCATTTTCGAGAACGGTAAGGATTTCGACAGATTTGACGGCATGGGTGGGTGGCCCGCCCCAAATACTACCTAGAAACGCCCCCACCCCACCCATCACCCCCGGAGGGTGCCACCCCGAGGGGGTGAAAATGGGGTATGGACTATTTTCGAGAACGGTAAGGATTTCGACCGATTTGACGGCTTGGGTGGGTGGCCCGCCCCAAATACCACCTAGAAACACCCCCACCCATCACCCCCGGAGGGTGCCACCCCGAGGGGGTGAAAATGGGGTATGGACCATTTTCGAGAACGGTAAGGATTTCGACCGATTTTACGGCATGGGTGGGTGGCTCGCCCCAAATACCACATAGAAACACCCCCACCCCCACCCCATCACCCCCGGAGGGTGCCACCCCGAGGGGGTGAAAATGGGGTATGGACCATTTTCGAGAACGGTAAGGATTTCGACCGATTTGACGGCATGGGTGGGTGGCCCGCCCCAAATACTACCTAGAAACACCCCCACCCCCACCCATCACCCCCGGAGGGTGCCACCCCGAGGGGGTGAAAATGGGTTATGGACCATTTTCGAGAACGGTAAGGATTTCGACCGATTTGACGGCATGGGTGGGTGGCCCGCCCCAAATACCACCTAGAAACACCCCCACCCCCCACCATCACCCCCGGAGGGTGCCACCCCGAGGGGGTGAAAATGGGGTATGGACCATTTTCGAGAACGGTAAGGATTTCGACCGATTTGACGGCATGGGTGGGTGGCCCGCCCCAAATACCACCTAGAAACACCCCCATCCCCACCCATCACCCCCGGAGGGTGCCACCCCGAGGGGGTGAAAATGGGGTATGGACCATTTCCGAGAACGGTAAGGATTTCGACCGATTTGACGGCATGGGTGGGTGGCCCGCCCCAAATACTACCTAGAAACACCCCCACCCCCATCCCCCACCCATCATCCCCGGAGGGTGCCACCCCGATGGGGTGAAAATGGGGTATGGACCATTTCCGAGAACGGTAAGGATTTCGACCGATTTGACGGCATGGGTGGGTGGCCCGCCCCAAATACTACCTAGAAACACCCCCACCCCCATCCCCCACCCATCACCCCCGGAGTGTGCCACCCCGAGGGGGTGAAAATGGGGTATGGACCATTTTCGAGAACGGTAAGGATTTCGACCGATTTGACGGCATGGGTGGGTGGCCCGCCCCAAATACCACCTAGAAACACCCCCACCCCCATCCCCCACCCATCATCCCCGGAGGGTGCCACCCCGATGGGGTGAAAATGGGGTATGGACCATTTTCGAGAACGGTAAGGATTTCGACCGATTTGACGGCATGGGTGGGTGGCCCGCCCCAAATACCACCTAGAAACACCAAAACCCCCCCACCCATCACCCCCGGAGGGTGCCACACCGAGGGGGTGAAAATGGGGTATGGACCATTTTCGAGAACGGTAAGGATTTCGACCGATTTGACGGCATGGGTGGGTGGCCCGCCCCAAATACCACCTAGAAACACCCCCACCCCCCACCATCACCCCCGGAGGGTGCCACCCCGAGGGGGTGAAAATGGGGTATGGACCATTTTCGAGAACGGTAAGGATTTCGACCGATTTGACGGCATGGGTGGGTGGCCCGCCCCAAATACCACCTAGAAACACCTCCCCACCCATCACCCCCGGAGGGTGCCACACCGAGGGGGTGAAAATGGGGTATGGATCATTTTCGAGAACGGTAGGGATTTCGACCGATTTGACGTCATGGGTGGGTGGCCCGCCCCAAATACCACCTAGAAACACCCCCACCCCCCCCCCCCCACCCATCACCCCCCGGAGGGTGCCACACCGAGGGGGTGAAAATGGGGTATGGACCATTTTCGAGAACGGTAAGGATTTCGACCGATTTGACGGCATGGGTGGGTGGCCCGCCCCAAATACCACCTAGAAACACCAAAACCCCCCACCCATCACCCCCGGAGGGTGCCACACCGAGGGGGTGAAAATGGGGTATGGACCATTTTCGAGAACGGTAGGGATTTCGACCGATTTGACGGCATGGGTGGGTGGCCCGCCCCAAATACCACCTAGAAACACCCCCATCCCCCACCCATCATCCCCGGAGGGTGCCACCCCGATGGGGTGAAAATGGGGTATGGACCATTTTCGAGAACGGTAAGGATTTCGACCAATTTGACGGCATGGGTGGGTGGCCCGCCCCAAATACCACCTAGAAACACCCCCACCCCCACCATCACCCCCGGAGGGTGCCACCCCGAGGGGGTGAAAATGGGGTATGGACCATTTTCGAGAACGGTAAGGATTTCGACAGATTTGACGGCATGGACGGGTGGCCCGCCCCAAATACTACCTAGAAACACCCCCACCCCCACCCATCACCCCCGGAGGGTGCCACCCCGAGGGGGTTAAAATGGGGTATGGACCATTTTCGAGAACGGTAGGGATTTCGACCGATTTGACGGCATGGGTGGGTGGCCCGCCCCAAATACCACCTAGAAACACCACCACCCCATCCCCCACCCATCATCCCCGGAGGGTGCCACCCCGATGGGGTGAAAATGGGGTATGGACCATTTTCGAGAACGGTAAGGATTTCGACCGATTTGACGGCATGGGTGGGTGGCCCGCCCCAAATACCACCTAGAAACACCCCCACCCCCACCCATCACCCCCGGAGGGTGCCACCCCGAGGGGGTGAAAATGGGGTATGGATCATTTTCGAGAACGGTAAGGATTTCGACAGATTTGACGGCATGGGTGGGTGGCCCGCCCCAAATACTACCTAGAAACGCCCCCACCCCACCCATCACCCCCGGAGGGTGCCACCCCGAGGGGGTGAAAATGGGGTATGGACTATTTTCGAGAACGGTAAGGATTTCGACCGATTTGACGGCTTGGGTGGGTGGCCCGCCCCAAATACCACCTAGAAACACCCCCACCCATCACCCCCGGAGGGTGCCACCCCGAGGGGGTGAAAATGGGGTATGGACCATTTTCGAGAACGGTAAGGATTTCGACCGATTTTACGGCATGGGTGGGTGGCTCGCCCCAAATACCACATAGAAACACCCCCACCCCCACCCCATCACCCCCGGAGGGTGCCACCCCGAGGGGGTGAAAATGGGGTATGGACCATTTTCGAGAACGGTAAGGATTTCGACCGATTTGACGGCATGGGTGGGTGGCCCGCCCCAAATACTACCTAGAAACACCCCCACCCCCACCCATCACCCCCGGAGGGTGCCACCCCGAGGGGGTGAAAATGGGTTATGGACCATTTTCGAGAACGGTAAGGATTTCGACCGATTTGACGGCATGGGTGGGTGGCCCGCCCCAAATACCACCTAGAAACACCCCCACCCCCCACCATCACCCCCGGAGGGTGCCACCCCGAGGGGGTGAAAATGGGGTATGGACCATTTTCGAGAACGGTAAGGATTTCGACCGATTTGACGGCATGGGTGGGTGGCCCGCCCCAAATACCACCTAGAAACACCCCCATCCCCACCCATCACCCCCGGAGGGTGCCACCCCGAGGGGGTGAAAATGGGGTATGGACCATTTCCGAGAACGGTAAGGATTTCGACCGATTTGACGGCATGGGTGGGTGGCCCGCCCCAAATACTACCTAGAAACACCCCCACACCCATCCCCCACCCATCATCCCCGGAGGGTGCCACCCCGATGGGGTGAAAATGGGGTATGGACCATTTCCGAGAACGGTAAGGATTTCGACCGATTTGACGGCATGGGTGGGTGGCCCGCCCCAAATACTACCTAGAAACACCCCCACCCCCATCCCCCACCCATCACCCCCGGAGTGTGCCACCCCGAGGGGGTGAAAATGGGGTATGGACCATTTTCGAGAACGGTAAGGATTTCGACCGATTTGACGGCATGGGTGGGTGGCCCGCCCCAAATACCACCTAGAAACACCCCCACCCCCATCCCCCACCCATCATCCCCGGAGGGTGCCACCCCGATGGGGTGAAAATGGGGTATGGACCATTTTCGAGAACGGTAAGGATTTCGACCGATTTGACGGCATGGGTGGGTGGCCCGCCCCAAATACCACCTAGAAACACCCCCATCCCCACCCATCACCCCCGGAGGGTGCCACCCCGAGGGGGTGAAAATGGGGTATGGACCATTTCCGAGAACGGTAAGGATTTCGATCGATTTGACGGCATGGGTGGGTGGCCCGCCCCAAATACTACCTAGAAACACCCCCACCCCCATCCCCCACCCATCATCCCCGGAGGGTGCCACCCCGATGGGGTGAAAATGGGGTATGGACCATTTTCGAGAACGGTAGGGATTTCGACCGATTTGACGGCATGGGTGGGTGGCCCGCCCCAAATACCACCTAGAAACACCCCCACCCCCCACCCATCACCCCCGGAGGGTGCCACCCCGAGGGGGTGAAAATGGGGGTATGGACCATTTTCGAGAACGGTATGGATTTCGACAGATTTGACGGCATGGGTGGGTGGCCCGCCCCAAATACTACCTAGAAACGCCCCCACCCCCACCCATCACCCCCGGAGGGTGCCACCCCGAGGGGGTGAAAATGGGGTATGGACTATTTTCGAGAACGATAAGGATTTCGACCGATTTGACGGCATGGGTGGGTGGCCCGCCCCAAATACCACCTATAAACACCCCCATTCCCCACCCATCACCCCCGGAGGGTGCCACCCCGAGGGGGTGAAAATGGGGTATGGACCATTTTCGAGAACGGTAAGGATTTCGACCGATTTGACGGCATGGGTGGGTGGCCCGCCCCAAATACCACCTAGAAACACCCCCATCACCCCCGGAGGGTGCCACCCCGAGGGGGTGAAAATGGGGTATGGACCATTTTCGAGAACGGTAAGGATTTCGACCGATTTGACGGCATGGGTGGGTGGCCCGCCCCAAATACCACCTAGAAACACCCCCACCCCCATCCCCCACCCATCATCCCCGGAGGGTGCCACCCCGATGGGGTGAAAATGGGGTATGGACCATTTTCGAGAACGGTAAGGATTTCGACCGATTTGACGGCATGGGTGGGTGGCCCGCCCCAAATACCACCTAGAAACACCCCCATCCCCACCCATCACCCCCGGAGGGTGCCACCCCGAGGGGGTGAAAATGGGGTATGGACCATTTCCGAGAACGGTAAGGATTTCGACCCCGGGGGTGATGGGTGGGGGTCGGGGTGTTTCTAGGTGGTATTTGGGGCGGGCCACCCACCCTTGCCGTCAAATCGGTCGAAATCCTTACCGTTCTAGAAAATGGTCCATACCCCATTTTCACCCCCTCGGGGTGGCACCCTCCGGGGGTGATGGATGGGGGTGGGGGTGTTTCTAGGTGGTATTTGGTGCGGGCCACCCACCCATGCCGTCAAATCGGTCGAAATCGTTACAGTTCTCGAAAATGGTCCATACCCCATTTTCACCCTCTCGGGGTGGCACCCTCCGGGGGTGATGGGTGGGGGGTTGGGGTGTTTCTAGGTGGTATTTGGGGCGGGCCACTCACCCATGCCGTCAAATCGGTCGAAATCCTTACCGTTCTCGAAAATGGTCCATACCCCATTTTCACCCCCTCGGGGTGGCACCCTCCGGGGGTGATGGGTGGGGGATGAGGGTCTTTCTAGGTGGTATTTGGGGCGGGCCACCCACCCATGCCGTCAAATCGGTCGAAATCCTTACCGTTCTCGAAAATGGTCCACACCCCATTTTCACCCCCTCGGGGTGGCACCCTCCGGGGGTGATGGGTGGGGGTGGGGGTGTTTCTAGGTGGTATTTGGGGCGGGCCACCCACCCATGCCGTCAAATCGGTCGAAATCCCTACCGTTCTCGAAAATGGTACATACCCCATTTTCACCCCCTCGGGGTGGCACACTCCGGGTGTGATGGGTGGGGGGGTGGGGGTGTTTCTAGGTGGTATTTGGGGCGGGCCACCCACCCATGCCGTCAAATCGGTCGAAATCCTTACCGTTCTCGAAAATGGTCCATACCCTATTTTCACCCCCTCGGGGTGGCACCCTCCGGGGGTGATGGGTTGGGGTGGGGATGTTTCTAGGTGGTATTTGGGGCGGGCCACCCACCCATGCCGTCAAATCGGTCGAAATCCTTACCGTTCTCGAAAATGGTCCATACCCCATTTTCACCCCCTCGGGATGGCACCCTCCGGGGGTGATGGGTGGGGGGTTGGGGGTTTTCTAGGTGGTATTTGGGGCGGGCCACCCACCCATGCCGTCAAATCGGTCGAAATCCTTACCGTTCTCGAAAATGGTTCATGCCCCATGTTCACCCCCTCGGGGTGGCACCCTCCGGGGGTGATGGGTGGGGGTGGTGGTGTTTCTAGGTGGTATTTGGGGCGGGCCACCCACCCATGCCGTCAAATCTGTCGAAATCCTTACCGTTCTCGAAAATGGTCCATATCCCCATTTTCACCCCCTCGGGGGTGGCACCCTCCGGGGGTGATGGGTGGGGGTGGGGGTGTTTCTAGGTAGTATTTGGGGCGGGCCACCCACCCATGCCGTCAAATCGGTCGAAATCCTTACCGTTCTCGAAAATGGTCCATAGCCCATTTTCACCCCCTCGGGGCGGCACCCTCCGGGGGTGATGGGTGGGGGTGTTTCTAGGTGGTATTTGGGGCGGGCCACCCACCTATGCCGTCAAATCGGTCGAAATTCTTACCGTTCTCGAAAATGGTCCATACCCCATTTTCACCCCCTCGGGGTGGCACCCTCCGGGGGTGATGGGTGGGGGTGGGGGTGTTTCTAGGTGGTATTTGGGGCGGGCCACCCACCCATGCCGTCAAATCGGTCGAAATCCTTACCGTTCTCGAAAATGGTCCATACCCCAGTTTCACCCCCTCGGGGTGGCACCCTCCGGGGGTGATGGGTGGGGGTGGGGGTGTTTCTAGATGGTATTTGGGGCGGGCCACCCACCCATGCCGTCAAATCGGTCGAAATCGTTACCGTTCTCGAAAATGGTCCATACCCCATTTTCACCCCCTCGGGGTGGCACCCCCCGGGGGTGATGGGTGGGGGGTCGGGGTGTTTCTAGGCGGTATTTGGGGCGGGCCACCCAACCATGCCGTCAAATCTGTCGAAATCCCTACCGTTCTCGAAAATGGTCCATACCCCATTTTCACCCCCTCGGGGTGGCACCCTCCGGGGGTGATGGGTGGGGGTGGGGGTGTTTCTAGGTGGTATTTGGGGCGGGCCACACACCCATGCCGTCAAATCGGTCGAAATCCTTACCGTTCTCGAAAATGGTCCATACCCCATTTTCACCCCCTCGGGGTGGCACCCTCCGGGGGTGATGGGTGGGGGGTTGGGGTGTTTCTAGGTGGTATTTGGGGCGGGCCACCCACCCATGCCGTCAAATCGGTCGAAATCCTTACCGTTCTCGAAAATGGTCCATACCCCATTTTCACCCCCTCGGGGTGGCACCCTCCGGGGGTGATGGGTGGGGATGGGGGTCTTTCTAGGTGGTATTTGGGGCGGGCCACCCACCCATGCCGTCAAATCGGTCGAAATCCTTACCGTTCGCGAAAATGGTCCATACCCCATTTTCACCCCCTCGGGGTGGCACCCTCCGGGGGTGATGGGTGGGGGTGGGGTGTTTCTAGGTGGTATTTGGGGCGGGCCACCCACCCATGCCGTCAAATCGGTCGAAATCCTTACCGTTCTCGAAAATGGTCCACACCCCCTCGGGGTGGCACCCTCCGGGGGTGATGGGTGGGGGTGGGGGTGTTTCTAGGTGGTATTTGGGGCGGGCCACCCACCCATGCCGTCAAATCGGTCGAAATCCCTACCGTTCTCGAAAATGGTCCATACCCCATTTTCACCCCCTCGGGGTGGCACACTCCGGGTGTGATGGGTGGGGGTGTTTCTAGGTGGTATTTCGGGCGGGCCACCCACCCATGCCGTCAAATCGGTCGAAATCCTTACCGTTCTCGAAAATGGTCCATACCCCATTTTCACCCCCTCGGGGTGGCACCCCCCGGGGGTGATGGGTGGGGGGTCGGGGTGTTTCTAGGTGGTATTTGGGGCGGGCCACCCAACCATGCCGTCAAATCTGTCGAAATCCCTACCGTTCTCGAAAATGGTCCATACCCCATTTTCACCCCCTCGGGGTGGCACCCTCCGGGGGTGATGGGTGGGGTGTTTCTAGGTGGTATTTGGGGCGGGCCACCCATCCATGCCGTCAAATCGGTCGAAATCCTTACCGTTCTCGAAAATGGTCCATACCCCATTTTCACCCCCTCGGGGTGGCACCCTCCGGGGGTGATGGGTGGGGTTGGGGGTGTTTCTAGGTGGTATTTGGGGCGGGCCACCCACCCATGCCGTCAAATCGGTCGAAATCCTTACCGATCTCGAAAATGGTCCATACCCCATTTTCACCCCCTCGGGGTGGCACCCCCGGGGGTGATGGGTGGGGGGTCGGGGTGTTTCTAGGCGGTATTTGGGGCGGGCCACCCAACCATGCCGTCCAATCGGTCGAAATCCTTACCGTTCTCGAAAATGGTCCATGCCCCATTTCACCCCCTCGGGGTGGCACCCTCCGGGGGTGATGGGTGTGGGTGGTGGTGTTTCTAGGTGGTATTTGGGGCGGGCCACCCACCCATGCCGTCAAATCGGTCGAAATCGTTACCGTTCTCGAAAATGGTCCATACCCCATTTTCACCCCCTCGGGGTGGCACCCTCCGGGGGTGATGGGTGGGGCGTGGGGGTGTTTCTAGGTAGTATTTGGGGCGGGCCACCCACCCATGCCGTCAAATCGGTCGAAATCCTTACCGTTCTCGAAAATGGTCCATACCCCATTTTCACCCCCTCGGGGTGGCACCCTCCGGGGTTGATGGGTGGGGGTGGGGGTGTTTCTATGTGGTATTTGGGGCGGGCCACCCACCTATGCCGTCAAATCGGTCGAAATCTTTACCGTACTCGAAAATGGTCCATACCCCATTTTCACCCCCTCGGGGTGGCACCTTCCGGGGGTGATGGGTGGGGGTGGGGGTGGGGATGTTTCTAGGTGGTATTTGGGGCGGGCCACCCACCCATGCCGTCAAATCTGTCGAAATCCCTACCGTTCTCGAAAATGGTCCATACCCCATTTTCACCCCCTCGGGGTGGCAACCTCCGGGGGTGATGGGTGGGGGTGGGGGTGTTTCTAGGTGGTATTTGGGGCGGGCCACCCACCCATGCCGTCAAATCGGTCGAAATCCTTACCGTTCTCGAAAATGGTCCATACCCCATTTTCACCCCCTCGGGGTGGCACCCTCCGGGGGTGATGGGTGGGGATGGGGTGTTTCTATGTGGTATTTGGGGCGCGCCACCCACCCATGCCGTCAAATCGGTCGAAATCCTTACCGTTCTCGAAAATGGTCCACACCCCATTTTCACCCCCTCGGGGTGGCACCCCCGGGAGTGATGGGTGGGGGGTCGGGGTGTTTCTAGGCGGTATTTGGGGCGGGCCACCCACTCATGCCGTCAAATCGGTCGAAATCCTTACCGTTCTCGAAAATGGTCCATACCCCATTTTCACCCCCTCGGTGTGGCACCCTCCGGGGGTGATGGGTGGGGGTCGGGGTGTTTCTAGGTGGTATTTGGGGCGGGCCACCCACCCTTGCCGTCAAATCGGTCGAAATCCTTACCGTTCTCGAAAATGGTCCATACCCCATTTTCACCCCCTCGGTGTGGCACCCTCCGGGGGTGATGGGTGGGGGTGGGGGTGTTTCTAGGTGGTATTTGGGGCGGGCCACCCACCCATGCCGTCAAATCGCTCGAAATCGTTACCGTTCTCGAAAATGGTCCATACCCCATTTTCACCCTCTCGGGGTGGCACCCTCCGGGGGTGATGGGTGGGGGGTTTGGGTGTTTCTAGGTGGTATTTGGGGCGGGCCACTCACCCATGCCGTCAAATCGGTCGAAATCCTTACCGTTCTCGAAAATGGTCCATACCTCATTTTCACCCCCTCGGGGTGGCACCCTCCGGGGGTGATGGGTGGGGGACGGGGGTCTTTCTAGGTGGTATTTGGGGCGGGCCACCCACCCATGCCGTCAAATCGGTCGAAATCCTTACCGTTCTCGAAAATGGTCCATACCCCATTTTCACCCCCTCGGGGTGGCACCCTCCGGGGGTGATGGGTGGGGTGGGGGTGTTTCTAGGTGGTATTTGGGGCGGGCCACCCACCCATGCCGTCAAATCGGTCGAAATCCTTACCGTTCTCGAAAATGGTCCACACCCCATTTTCACCCCCTCGGGGTGGCACCCTCCGGGGGTGATGGGTGGGGGTGGGGGTGTTTCTAGGTGGTATTTGGGGCGGGCCACCCACCCATGCCGTCAAATCGGTCGAAATCCCTACCGTTCTCGAAAATGGTCCATACCCCATTTTCACCCCCTCGGGGTGGCACCCTCCGGGGGTGATGGGTGGGGTGGGGGTGTTTCTAGGTGGTATTTGGGGCGGGCCACCCACCCATGCCGTCAAATCGGTCGAAATCCTTACCGTTCTCGAAAATGGTCCACACCCCATTTTCACCCCCTCGGGGTGGCACCCTCCGGGGGTGATGGGTGGGGGTGTTTCTAGGTGGTATTTGGGGCGGGCCACCCACCCATGCCGTCAAATCGGTCGAAATCCCTACCGTTCTCGAAAATGGTCCATACCCCATTTTCACCCCCTCGGGGTGGCACACTCCGGGTGTGATGGGTGGGGGTGGGGGTGTTTCTAGGTGGTATTTGGGGCGGGCCACCCACCCATGCCGTCAAATCGGTCGAAATCCTTACCGTTCTCGAAAATGGTCCATACCCTATTTTCACCCCCTCGGGGTGGCACCCTCCGGGGGTGATGGGTGGGGGGTGGGGGTGTTTCTAGGTGGTATTTGGGGCGGGCCACCCACCCATGCCGTCAAATCGGTCGAAATCCTTACCGTTCTCGAAAATGGTCCATACCCCATTTTCACCCCCTCGGGGTGGCACCCTCCGGGGGTGATGGTGGGGGGTGGGGATTTTTCTAGGTGGTATTTGGGGCGGGCCACCCACCCATGCCGTCAAATCGGTCGAAATCCTTACCGTTCTCGAAAATGGTTCATGCCCCATTTTCACCCCCTCGGGGTGGCACCCTCCGGGGGTGATGGGTGGGGGTGGTGGTGTTTCTAGGTGGTATTTGGGGCGGGCCACCCACCCATGCCGCCAAATCGGTCGAAATCCTTACCGTTCTCGAAAATGGTCCATATCCCCATTTTCACCCCCTCGGGGTGGCACCCTCCGGGGGTGATGGGTGGGGGGTGGGGGTGTTTCTAGGTAGTATTTGGGGCGGGCCACCCACCCATGCCGTCAAATCGGTCGAAATCCTTACCGTTCTCGAAAATGGTCCATAGCCCATTTTCACCCCCTCGGGGCGGCACCCTCCGGGGGTGATGGGTGGGGGTGGGGTGTTTCTAGGTGGTATTTGGGGCGGGCCACCCACCTATGCCGTCAAATCGGTCGAAATTCTTACCGTTCTCGAAAATGGTCCATACCCCATTTTCACCCCCTCGGGGTGGCACCCTCCGGGGGTGATGGGTGGGGGTGGGGGTGTTTCTAGGTGGTATTTGGGGCGGGCCACCCACCCATGCCGTCAAATCGGTCGAAATCCTTACCGTTCTCGAAAATGGTCCACACCCCATTTTCACCCCCTCGGGGTGGCACCCCCGGGGGTGATGGGTGGGGGGTCGGGGTGTTTCTAGGCGGTATTTGGGGCGGGCCACCCACCATGCCGTCAAATCGGTGGAAATCCTTACCGTTCTCGAAAATGGTCCATACCCCATTTTCACCCCCTCGGTGTGGCACCCTCCGGGGGTGATGGGTGGGGTTGGGGTGTTTCTAGGTGGTATTTGGGGCGGGCCACCCACCCATGCCGTCAAATCGGTCGAAATCCTTACCGTTCTCGAAAATGGTCCACACCCCGTTTTCACCCCCTCAGGGAGGCACCCTCCGGGGTGATGGGTGGGGTGGGGGTGTTTCTAGGTGGTATTTGGGGCGGGCCACCCACCCATGCCGTCAAATCGATCGAAATCCCTACCGTTCTCGAAAATGGTCCATACCCCATGTTCACCCCCTCGGGGTGGCACCCTCCGGGTGTGGGGGGTGGGGGTGTTTCTAGGTGGTATTTGGGGCGGGCCACCGACCCATGCCGTCAAATCGGTCGAAATCCTTACCGTTCTCGAAAATGGTCCATACCCTATTTTCACCCCTCGGGTGGCACCCTCCGGGGGTGATGGGTGGGGGTGTTTCTAGGTGGTATTTGGGGCGGGCCACCCACCCATGCCGTCAAATCGGTCGAAATCCCTACCGTTCTCGAAAATGGTCCATACCCCATTTTCACCCCCTCGGGGTGGCACCCTCCGGGGGTGATGGGTGGGGGTCGGGGTGTTTCTAGGTGGTATTTGGGGCGGGCCACCCACCCTTGCCGTCAAATCGGTCGAAATCCTTACCGTTCTCGAAAATGGTCCATACCCCATTTTCACCCCCTCGGGGTAACACCCTCCGGGGGTGATGGGTGGGGGTGGGGGTGTTTCTAGGTGGTATTTGGGGCGGGCCACCCACCCATGCCGTCAAATCGGTCGAAATCGTTACCGTTCTCGAAAATGGTCCATACCCCATTTTCACCCTCTCGGGGTGGCACCCTCCGGGGGTGATGGGTGGGGGGTTGGGGTGTTTCTAGGTGGTATTTGGGGCGGGCCACTCACCCATGCCGTCAAATCGGTCGAAATCCTTACCGTTCTCGAAAATGGTCCATACCCCATTTTCACCCCCTCGGGGTGGCACCCTCCGGGGGTGATGGGTGGGGGATGGGGGTCTTTCTAGGTGGTATTTGGGGCGGGCCACCCACCCATGCCGTCAAATCGGTCGAAATCCTTACCGTTCTCGAAAATGGTCCATACCCCATTTTCACCCCCTCGGGGTGGCACCCTCCGGGGGTGATGGGTGGGGTGGGGGTGTTTCTAGGTGGTATTTGGGGCGGGCCACCCACCCATGCCGTCAAATCGGTCGAAATCCTTACCGTGCTCGAAAATGGTCCACACCCCATTTTCACCCCCTCGGGGTGGCACCCTCCGGGGGTGATGGGTGGGGGTGGGGGTGTTTCTAGGTGGTATTTGGGGCGGGCCACCCACCCATGCCGTCAAATCGGTCGAAATCCCTACCGTTCTCGAAAATGGTCCATACCCCATTTTCACCCCCTCGGGGTGGCACACTCCGGGTGTGATGGGTGGGGGGTGGGGGTGTTTCTAGGTGGTATTTGGGGCGGGCCACCCACCCATGCCGTCAAATCGGTCGAAATCCTTACCGTTCTCGAAAATGGTCCATACCCTATTTTCACCCCCTCGGGGTGGCACCCTCCGGGGGTGATGGGTGGGGGGTGGGGGTGTTTCTAGGTGGTATTTGGGGCGGGCCACCCACCCATGCCGTCAAATCGGTCGAAATCCTTACCGTTCTAAAAATGGTCCATACCCAATTTTCACCCCCTCGGGGTGGCACCCTCCGGGTGTGATGGGTGGGGGGTGGGGGTTTTTCTAGGTGATATTTGGGGCGGGCCACCCACCCATGCCGTCAAATCGGTCGAAATCCTTACCGTTCTCGAAAATGGTTCATGCCCCATTTTCACCCCCTCGGGGTGGCACCCTCCGGGGGTGATGGGTGGGGGGTGGGGTGTTTCTAGGTAGTATTTGGGGCGGGCCACCCACCCATGCCGTCAAATCGGTCGAAATCCTTACCGTTCTCGAAAATGGTCCATACCCCATTTTCACCCCTCGGGGTGGCACCCTCCGGGGTTGATGGGTGGGGGGTGGTTGTGTTTCTAGGTGGTATTTGGGGCGGGCCACCCACCTATGCCGTCAAATCGGTCGAAATCCTTACCGTACTCGAAAATGGTCCATACCCCATTTTCACCCCCTCGGGGTGGCACCCTCCGGGGGTGAGTGGGTGGGGGTGTTTCTAGGTGGTATTTGGGGCGGGCCACCCACCCATGCCGTCAAATCTGTCGAAATCCCTACCGTTCTCGAAAATGGTCCATACCCCATTTTCACCCCCTCGGGGTGGCACCCTCCGGGGGTGATGGGTGGGGGTGGGGGTGTTTCTAGGTGGTATTTGGGGCGGGCCACCCACCCATGCCGTCAAATCGGTCGAAATCCTTGCCGTTCTCGAAAATGGTCCATACCCCATTTTCACCCCCTCGGGGTGGCACCCTCCGGGGGTGATGGTGGGGGATGGGGGTGTTTCTAGGTGGTATTTGGGGCGGGCCACCCAACCATGCCGTCAAATCGGTCGAAATCCTTACCGTACTCGAAAATGGTCCATACCCCATTTTCACCCCCTCGGGTTGGCACCCCCCGGGGGTGATGGGTGGGGGGTGGGGTGTTTCTAGGTAGTATTTGGGGCGGGCCACCCACCCATGCCGTCAAATCGGTCGAAATCCTTACCGTTCTCGAAAATGGTCCATACCCCATTTTCACCCCTCGGGGTGGCACCCTCTGGGGTTGATGGGTGGGGGTGGGGGTGTTTCTAGGTGGTATTTGGGGCGGGCCACCCACTTATGCCGTCAAATCGGTCGAAATCCTTACCGTACTCGAAAATGGTCGATACCCCATTTTCACCCCCTCGGGGTGGCACCCTCCGGGGGTGATGGGTGGGGAGTGGGGGTGGGGGTGTTTCTAGGTGGTATTTGGGGCGGGCCACCCACCCATGCCGTCAAATCTGTCGAAATCCCTACCGTTCTCGAAAATGGTCCATACCCCATTTTCACCCCCTCGGGGTGGCACCCTCCGGGGGTGATGGGTGGGGGTGGGGTGTTTCTAGGTGGTATTTGGGGCGGGCCACCCACCCATGCCGTCAAATCGGTCGAAATCCTTACCGTTCTCGAAAATGGTCCATACCCCATTTTCACCCCCTCGGGGTGGCACCCTCCGGGGGTGATGGTGGGGGATGGGGGTGTTTCTATGTGGTATTTGGGGCGGGCCACCCACCCATGCCGTCAAATCGGTCGAAATCCTTACCGTTCTCGAAAATGGTCCATACCCCATTTTCACCCCCTCGGGGTGGCACCCCCCGGGGGTGATGGGTGGGGGGTCGGGGTGTTTCTAGGCGGTATTTGGGGCGGGCCACCCAACCATGCCGTCAAATCGGTCGAAAAGGACATTTTTGAAAATAAGGAATAAGGAATAGGGAATAAGTTCCAATTGTCATGTCTGTTGAATGTTCAACGTTGGAATAACATCTTAAACGATGATCACCTGATATTTAGCACGATTACGTGGGTGGTAATGGTAATATATTTTCAAACAAAAATATACTGAAAACTAATAGTGTGCATTGCGCTGTAGCTTATTCTAGTTGTAAAGTGGCCACTGAAGTAATTTTAACAAATTTGTCTACTAAGAAACCGGGTTGGTAGCAGAATGAAAATTAGTCTTACATACAATGTACTATGTACAGTCTCTTTCACCTGGTGAGATTCGGTGCTAATCCATTGAAGATATGAGTGTTTCTTTACAGTATAATAACCATTGCGACATACGTGTATCGTTTATTATCACCGGGAGTGTTGACAATTCCGGAAATATAACTAGTATTTATACCTCTAGAGTATGCACTTAAATTTCGGCGTTGCATTCAATATTTAATCACCATGCCGAATGAAACTACCATGCACTGTGAGGCGAAACATTAGTTCGTGTGTTGCATGCACGAGCTATTTTTGTTTTGCCCAACAGTTGGATGTTGGATAAGCAGAACACCCAAACGTTAAAGACGTAAATCATTGGGGGTTGACTTGCTGTGCAGTGACCGATGATCCTTCAGATTGATCTGTTTTAATGATGTGTGTAGCTTTAAAGATATTTAACAACCGACTTGTATGTTGCCAATACGTATTTCACTCTTATGTTGTTACCCAATATGTTGCTTTCTACGTGGTATGGTTTGGAGTTGCTGCCATTTCATGGCCACGATTGTATAATTTTCTGTCCGTGTGACTCTACTCGCTCCCGCATTCTAATTTAACACAAACTGATATAACGACGTAATTCTGATGCCACTATATATCGTATAATGACTTATATCGAGAACTGACGTAGCATAGACAACCATGTTGGACGCCATCGCGGATAAAAAAGTTCCCCCAACGCGGATTTTGGATATGTTGTTCCTGATGCTTTTCCGCGTCGAATGACACCGAAAACAGCTTGTAAACAATTTGTTCTAGGTTCACCTAAAATCGAGTCTCAACGACCAGACAAACAGTAGATCGGGAGGAAGTATAATCCGACCTTGTTTGTAGGACTCAATCAAAGAGCGACCAGCCATGGCTGTCAGGACATGGTACACCAGGCTGGGGAGTTAGTATGATGTGCCAATCACTGATATAGTTCGCACGAAGATGTGTTAATGTGATTTCTTAAGGAGTCTGTGGCTGCTGACGGTAGAAGATGTGTCCTAGTGTTCGGTTATTCAACATAAGAACGTGTGTGTTAATTTGTCGAATTTACGACATTATGGCTCACTATAATGTAGCCCACATGCAAACTTGGTAGGATATATAGTGTCATCGTCAACATTAATAGATTGCACAAATTGGTAAAAAAAATTGCATCACATTTTACTGCTTTTGACAATTAAGTCAAACGGCTTCATTTTATAGGTGTCTGTGAATGTCGTAGCCCGTCAACTCGTGAATTAGAGGCAAGGTTTCACACACCTCTTGGACAATACTGTCCGATATGTCATTCACGGAAATGAGACATGACCTATTTTTGTTTTCAGTATGAAGAATATCCTAGCTCCTATTCATCGAGAAACATAACATTCTAGTATTTCGACAAGTATGTCAGGGGAATAAACAAGACAGTCAATGACTGTGGGTCGCTCACCAGACTGTACGGACTGAGAAGACGGGGACTCTGAAGACTACAAGAGTCAGTACTTGACAAAATCACTTAAGACAAGTAGTTCTAAACATGGACATAGCTGGATGTTCTCAGATGAGCAGGGCTCTTCGCCTTGAAATTTCTAATTTCACATCACTGACAAATCTCCAACCTCTTACCTTTTAAAGAGTACAACCATACCACAGTACTAATTTCACAAAAATCCTTTTGTCCATTCCTCTTAGGTTGAATTTTACGACTGGTACCAGTACTTCAAGCTCTCAAACGTTTGATAATTACCAACCTGACACCCCCCATAAAGTTAAAATTTGTGGCCAATTCGGTCCAACAGTTTAACCTGAAGTAGGGACAGATGGTTTAAAAACATACATGTTAGAAAATCAAACCAAACTACGAGAACAATTCTAACTTAGTTTTGGTGTGAACATCTAATCTACAACTAATGTAGTATCAGGCATGAAATTTTTAACTTTTGATCAAAGTAGGGGGTCAAATCTCCACCCCTCTACACTCCCTTCCATTGCCTCAAACATTGCCCCCACCCAGGCTGTCTATAAATCAATATTATTATACCAGTACCAAACAGCATAGATGAGAGTTAACTCTCTTATCTCTGCCCCTATTAGAACATGTGAATCCTCATCTATGAGATCCATTCATCTAGTAATATCAATAAAAAAAAACAATTTTTCTTTGAAAAATCAGGGTATGATTTCACCTGGATAAGAAACTAATATTGGAACAGCCGAGTCTGTATTTAGTGTGTCTGACCTTTGCAGGTGAATTTAATGACAGTATTCCGCAAGGTGGACTAGCATCACCGAATTCACCCTCTGGGGACCTCATTTCCTAAAAATGACCCCATTTGAACGGATCTGAACCCCGGTCACCCAAGGCCCATCCATACCAAATATAAGCTATATCTAGGCCCAATGGTTCTTGAGAAAAAACTGTTTTAAGAATTACTATGGAGGGAAAGAGTTATGGCCCTGGCTTCGCACTGACATGTATTTGATGTGATGAACTTAATTGAACAAATCTGATTGTGAGACACCTAGGGAACATGCACACTGAACTATATAAACACATTCCGTCTTTAATATGGAGAAGAAAACAATTGTTGATAGATGGATGGATAGACATCTCAACAGGCAGACGGATGGAAGCCTGACAGATAGAAGACAAATTTAATCCAATATATAGGCCTACCCCCCCATTTTTCTTTGAAAATTAGTGGTATGATTTCATATGGATAAGTGGTGATTAAGAAAATAATATGAAATGGCCAAGCCTGAATTTAGTATGTCTGACATTTGCAGAATTAGGTCCCCAAAATGTGGATTTAATGACAATATTCCGTAAGGCAGGCTAGCATCACCGAATTCATCCTCAATCTGATTAGGCCTCAATGGCCAATAAAACCTAGGAACAGATTGAAGTCCTACAGTTGAAGTTGGTAATACACACCCATTGAGCACCTCAATTATGCATTTTATCTTCTGCAAATTAGGGGGACATTGAAACTGAACAGGTGGAAAAAAGTGACTAAAACAAACTGTCAATTTGATACTTAGGATACTTCCCAGAAGATGAGGCCTAAGCAGAATTAGGTCCTGGAGGGTGTATTTGGTGATGCTAGCCTGTTGTACGGGGTAGCAACACTAAATTCACCATCTGTGGACCTCGTTCTGCAAATGTCAGACATACTATGTCCAGGCTTGAAGAAATGAACAATGGGCTATTCCTATTTATTCTTGTAGAATAGGTGTTTAACTAATGTCATGTCATGTAATGACCGATGGTAAACTGGTCTGAAGAAAGCAGTCTTCAGCCAGAGTATCAGGTGTCCACACTGTGATAAATTGGCTTTTTCAATAATACAGGCTTCAGTGTTCTCTTAAAAATTCATAGTGCATAGCAAAGAGGTGTGAATTATAAAGGGCCATAGCTCTGTTAAAATATATCGGATCAAACCCATATTTTAACTTGATCTGTATATAAGTGTCAACAAGAGCATCGCTAGGGCGTGGCAAAATACGCCCTTTAGCCGTTTCGAATTGTACTATCGCAAAATAAGATAATACTTACATTTGAAGAAAATCTGATATACCCCTAATTTCAATGCAAAATGTGGTCAAATTATAAGTCCAAAAATGGCCATAACTCATGTAAAAATAATTAGACAGAACCTATATTCAAACTTGGCCTGTAGTTTTAGCTGGGAAATACACATACCAGTTTTGGTTCAGCTGAAATAATAAAAACTGGAGTTATCGGTCGGAAACCAAAAATGTTATGAAATTGGTCAAATTCTAAGTTGAAAAAGGGCCGTAACTCATGTAAAAAATAACTGGACGGAACCCCTATTCGAGCTTGGCCTGTATCTTTAGCTGGGAAATACACATACCAACTTTGGTTCAGATCAAATAATCCAAACTGGAGTTATCGGTCGGAAACCAAAAATGTTAACAGACGGTCAAATTCTAAGTCGAAAAAGGGCCGTAACTCATGTAAAAATAATTGGACGGAACCCATATTCGAACGTGGCCTGTATCTTTAGCTGGTAAATATACATACCAACTTTGGTTCAGATCAAATAATCCAAACTGGAGTTATCGGTCGGAAACAAAAAATGTTAACAGACGGTCAAATTCTAAGTCGAAAAAGGGCCGTAACTCATGTAAAAATAATTGGACGGAACCCATATTCGAACTTGGCCTGTATCTTTAGCTGGGAAATACACAAACCAACTTTGGTTCAGATCAAATAATCCAAACTGAGTTATCGATCGGAAACCAAAAATGTTAACGGACGGACGGACTGATAACATAATACGATTTTTTTCAAAAAGGGCGTATAAAAATTCATATACCAAATTTGGTGTCGATCAGATGAAAAATGTTTGAGTAATACTGTCTTGGATGAATTCTATATAAAAACAAGAGTGGAAAGGGTTAAATAAACAATACCAAAATCCATACAGTTGAAGAACGTGCTACGAAAAATCTAGGTAAGAAATATGAGGCTGTGATGTGTCTAAAAAAAATTAAAGGTCAAAATGCAAAAATGAATTTTTTTGTTTTTAATGTTATGTCCCTGGCTCTGCTCCTATTTGACCCAGTGACCCCATTTGAACAAATCTGAACCCCAGTCAACCAAGGTCCCTCCGTACCAACTATAAGCTTAATCAGCACAATATTCATTGAGAAGAAGTCATTGTAAGAATTACTATGAGTTATGGCCCTGGTTTCTCAACTAATCAACCTGGTGACCTCATTTGAACAAATCTGAATGGGAGTCACCTAGGGAACATCCACACCAAATATGAACCCATTAGGCCTTATAGTTCTGGAAAAGAAGTCGTTCTAAAAATTACTATGAAGGATTAGAGTTGTGGCCCTGCTTTTTCAACTAACTGACCTGATGACCTCATTTGAACAAATCTGAATGAGATTCACCTAGGGAACATCAACACCAAATATGAACCTGTTCCATCTTACGGTTCTGGAGGAAAAGATGATTCTTGCCAGACGACGGACGAGGAGTGATGAGGTGTCCCAGGTGAGCTAAAAACAATAACTTTCTTCTGACCGAAGCGCGTTGTATTGTCTGCATGTAACAGCATACCTGTACCCGCTTCAGTGCTTCACCATGGTAACATACTAGCAAGAGATCAGGAACTAACTCTAAGCGAACGTCGACATTCACGGACCGTATCACGTGACATTCGACCCAATGGCAAACATAATTCAGTGTTTTTGAAACAGCATGTAGATCTGCACTCGACCATTCACGAAAAAAATAGAAGCATGTTAAGGAGTCTTTGTTATCACCACCTGATAAAAAATTTGGCATTGTCTGGAACTGTGTCATGGACACAGAATATGTGAAGCCTTACCTGAATACCAGGATTGTATTCTCGGGTTGCAGGGAAAAGGTAGCATAATGACTTATTCTGAAACAGAAGTGCAATGTATCATACTATGCAACAACTTCAACAATCTACTAATATCAATGATGACCCACTTAGATCCTCCCAAGAATTTGTATGTGACAAGCCGACATGTATTCAAGTCGATGAATCACGATAAATGTTCTCCTGTTGTAAAACGAGAACAATAACACCAAATGCAAACTTCTTAAAAGGTACTCAATCCGATAAAACTCCTCTCAATTACTATTTCAATGGCTTCGGGGGTCAAAAATATTTGATTCGAGTCGAGGAAGTCACCCATCAAAGCTCAGATTTGTTAGATATCGATTTTAGAAATCTATTATTTTTCATTATCGGGAATTCTTTCTGGCCCAGAAGACAGTCAAAATTTCGTTATTATTACCACTTGATTATAGAGTTATCCATCCTTGTCTGTTTGAATAGAGTTTTGGCGTAAAATCTCGAGCAGGTTACCAAATTGACGGCAGTTATTAGTACTCATCTCGAGCAATTAACAAATTTCAAAAATCAATAGCTAATAACTCTGAGCTTTGTTTGATGGGTTCCTCGACTCGAATCAAATATTTTTTACCCCCAAAGCCAAAGAAATAGTAATATAGGACCCTCTGATCGGATTGTTGTTGTTGGAATCTGTTGAGATGGGGACCCTCTTTGCGGATTGCGTACCTTTAAGCAACACGTTTTTCGTGCAAACTATCAGGCAACTACATGGCACAATAACTCATACCAATTCTGGAATGCCATGTCCTTATAACCCTATGCAACTTGGGCTCCATATATAGCCCTACGTTGTGTGGCATATATAACCATAGCCCGTCTATAATGCACGAGATACATGTGTATGGTTATATAACAACACTAGGCACAGTGATATGGGTTGTCTCTAAAGTATGTCCCTTTAACTATTGCCCGTTTGAGTGTCATGTAAAGAATGTTATCCCCTGGACGCAGAGCGGGAATGGTCAACACCAAGATACACGTGCATAAGAACGAATCTATAACCAATGATTTAGCAAGATTCAGGCGTAATCATGATCGGCCAGTCCACGCTCATTGTCGCTGTCATGCTCGTCGGGATCGTAGAATATATAAACTCCATGCTACTATTATAATCTTCGTATTGTTAACAAATCCAAATTATTTCAGTTTACCCAGAATATATACCAACAAGCTGGGCAGAACCATAACAGCTAAATAGAGTCAACATTTTTCCTAAAACTCCTATAAAGTACTGAACCTTTGGACATGCAGTGTATCGGATCGCCCCGGGTGGCCCCCCCCCAGCGCTAATATATAATCAAGCCATGGTAGTCTGGCTAAAATGACCCCGCAACAGAAGTACCGGTATAGAAAGCATAGTTACCGTGCATGAGATATATGGGTGCATGGGATTATATGGGATTGGTTTTCCATGATGGCCATCGGTGGACGCTGCGTGAGGGGCCCGAAAGTCCTACACATCAACAACACATCGATGACACTTCATTCATATCCAAATGCAGTTATGGAACTACTGCGATTTGCAATTGGCTATCATGATTCATACATGTCAGGATGTACTGGTGTATGAAATGTGAGGATATCTGCATGGAATTACCGAAGTAGTGTCAATTTTGACTTAAATGTCTACCATGAGGACGAGCACAGTTATTGGGCATTTTCGTCAATGAATTACTCATCACAATACATGAGTTGAGACAAGATATTAGAGTTCTTTAGTTTGTTGAGGAGCACCAGTGAATGCATTTCTTAATGAATAATTCCTTATCCCCATGTGACGAACCCAGTAAAATTGTGTCGGTAAGTTTGAAAATCTTCGATGTTGGTGGCCGTTTTGGACGCCATCTTAAAACAATTATCGAATATAAAGTGTCCGAAGCTGTAGATATCGTCATTTGTGTCTAGTGTCACAAAATGCACCACAAAATAAGAAACTAACTCCCTGTAAACGTGAGTCTCACTCATCAGCCTTTGTTAGCCATATGTGACCAGTTGAAATATCTATTATATATTTTGGGAAATCAGGGTGTGTGTGAGGGTGCGTGTGTGTGTGTGTGGGGGGGGGGGGGGGGTGTGAGGGAGGGTGTGTGTGTCTGTCTGTCTGTCTGTTCGCGATGGACTCGAAAACGGCCGAGCCGATTTCGATGAAACTTGGTATGTGGGATAATTTCGGCCGGGGAGTGGCATGGGCCTATTAGTTTGCCCGTGCGACGTGACCTTGACGGGTCATTTCAAGGTCGAACGCCCGAGTATCACGGGATTTCGATGAAAATTAGTGTCTGGGGATACTTTCGTATGGGGAGTGTCGTAAGCCTATTCGTTTGCCCGTGCGACGTGACCTTGAAATCGGGTCAATTCAAGGTCAAATCGGGAATTTTGATGGGATTTCGTCGAAATTTGATACGTAGGGTTACTTTTGTCCACTGAGTGTTTTGGACGGGTCAAATCGTGACCCCGACCTGACCTTGACCTTCAAAATGATCAATTCGAGGTCAAATCGGGTAAAACCGGATGGATTTCGACGGGTACTTTTGTCGGGTACTTTTGTCCGGGCAGTGTTTTGGACGGGTCAAATCGTGACCCCACCTGACCTTGACCTTCAAAATGGACAATTCAAGGTCAAATCGCGCAATTCGCCGAAAAGCAGAGGGGAAACAGTCCGGACGAAGTCGGGTCCACCAGCTAGTCTCATATATATTTTGAAGACCTCTGTCTGTATGTATGTCTGTTTGTATGTATGTATGTATGTATGTCATTTATACAAATCTACGATTCTCGACCGATCGGGACGAAACTTGGTACGTGTGTGTAGTTTGACCAGGCGTTCGTCGTTGTCGTATTTGCGAGCCCGTGCGGCGCCCGCTTCGCGCATGCGCAGACGAGATCTCGGAAACGGGTGGAGCTATCGACTTGAAATTTGTTTTTTGAATAGCCCGGACAACGTCGGGCTCATCGGCTAGTCTCATATATATTTTGAAGACCTCTGTTTGTTTGTTTGTCTGTCTGTCTGTCTGTCATTAATACAAATCTACGATTCTCGACCGATCGGGACGAAACTTGGTACGTGAGTGTAGTTTGACCAGGCGGTGAACGTTGTCGTATTGGCGAGCCCGTGCGGCGCCCGCTTCGCGCATGCGCAGACGAGATCTCGGAAACGGGTGGAGCTATCGACTTGAAATTTGGTATGTGAATGTATCTTGCCCCGGATACGAATTTTATCGGGTCACCGAGCCCGTGCGACGTCAGCTTCGCGCATGCGCAGACGAGATCTCGGAAACGGGTGGAGCTATCGACTTGAAATTTGGTATGTGAATGTATCTTGCCCCGGATAAGAATTTTATCGGGTCACCGAGCCCGTGCGACGTCAGCTTCGCGCATGCGCAGACGAGATCTCGGAAACGGGTGGAGCTATCGACTTGAAATTTGGTATGTGAATGTATCTTGCCCCGTATAAGAATTTTATCGGGTCGCCGAGCCCGTGCGACGCCAGCTTCGCGCATGCGCAGACCAGATCTCGGAAACGGGTGGAGCTATCGACTTGAAATTTGCTATGTCAATGTATCTTGCCCCGGATAAGAATTTTATCGGGTCGCCGAGCCCGTGCGACGCCAGCTTCGCGCATGCGCAGACCAGATCTCGGAAACGGGTGGAGCTATCGACTTGAAATTTGCTATGTCAATGTATCTTGCCCCGGATACAAATTTCGTCGGTTTTTGAATAGCCTGGACAACGTCGGGCTCATCGGCTAGTCTATATTATATTTTGGGAAATCTGTGTGTGTGTGTGTGTCTGTTCGCGATGGACTCGAAAACGGCCGAGCCAATTTCGATGAAACTTGGTATGTGGGGTTACTTTCGGTCGGGGAGTGGCATGGGCCTATTAATTTGCCCGTGTGACGTGACATTGACCTTGAAATCGGGTCATTTCAAGGTCGAATGCCCGAGTATCACGGGATTTCGATGAAAATTAGTGTCTATGGATACTTTCGTATGGGGAGTGTCGTAAGCCTATTCGTTTGCCCGTGCGACGTGACATTGACCTTGAAATCGGGTCAATTCAAGGTCAAATCGGGAATTTTGATGGGATTTCGACGAAATTTGATACGTGGGGTTACTTTTGTCCACTGAGTGTTTTGGACGGGTCAAATCGTGACCCCGACCTGACCTTGACCTTCAAAATGATCAATTCGAGGTCAAATCGGGTAAAACCGGATGGATTTCGACGGGTACTTTTGTCGGGTACTTTTGTCCGGGCAATGTTTTCGACGGGTCAAATAGTTACCTCCACCTGACCTTGACCTTCAAAATGGACAATTCAAGGACAAATCGCGCAATTCGCCGAAAAGCAGAGGGGAAACAGCCCGGACGAAGTCGGGTCCACCAGCTAGTCTATTATATATTTTGGGAAATCTGTGTTAGGGTGTGTGTGTCTGTCTGTCTGTTCGCGATGGACTCGAAAATGGCCGAGCTGATTTCGATGAAACTTGGTATGTGGGATAATTTCGGCCGGGGAGTGGCATAGGCCTATTAATTTGCCCGTGCGACGTGACCTTGACGGGTAATTTCAAGGTCGAACGCCCGAGTATCACGGGATTTCGATGAAAATTAGTGTCTAGGGATACTTTCGTATGGGGAGTGTCGTAAGCCTATTCGTTTGCCCGTGCGACGTGACATTGACCTTGAAATCGGGTCAATTCAAGGTCAAATCGGGAATTTTGATGGGATTTCGACGAAATTTGATACGTAGGGTTACTTTTGTCCACTGAGTGTTTTGGACGGGTCAAATCGTGACCCCGACCTGACCTTGATCTTCAAAATGATCAATTCGAGGTCAAATCGGGTAAAACCGGATGGATTTCGACGGGTACTTTTGTCGGGTATTTTTGTCCGGGCAGTGTTTTGGACGGGTCAAATCGTGACCCCACCTGACCTTGACCTTCAAAATGGACAATTCAAGGTCAAATTGCGCAATTCGCCGAAAAGCAGAGGGGAAACAGTCCGGACGAAGTCGGGTCCACCAGCTAGTCTCATATATATTTTGAAGACCTCTGTCTGTATGTATGTCTGTTTGTATGTATGTATGTATGTCATTTATACAAATCTACGATTCTCGACCGATCGGGACGAAACTTGGTACGTGTGTGTAGTTTGACCAGGCGGTCGTCGTTGTCGTATTTGCGAGCCCGTGCGGCGCCCGCTTCGCGCATGCGCAGACGAGATCTCGGAAACGGGTGGAGCTATCGACTTGAAATTTGTTTTTTGAATAGCCCGGACAACGTCGGGCTCATCGGCTAGTCTCATATATATTTTGAAGACCTCTGTTTGTTTGTTTGTCTGTCTGTCTGTCTGTCATTAATACAAATCTACGATTCTCGACCGATCGGGACGAAACTTGGTACGTGAGTGTAGTTTGACCAGGCGGTGAACGTTGTCGTATTGGCGAGCCCGTGCGGCGCCCGCTTCGCGCATGCGCAGACGAGATCTCGGAAACGGGTGGAGCTATCGACTTGAAATTTGGTATGTGAATGTATCTTGCCCCGGATACGAATTTTATCGGGTCACCGAGCCCGTGCGACGTCAGCTTCGCGCATGCGCAGACGAGATCTCGGAAACGGGTGGAGCTATCGACTTGAAATTTGGTATGTGAATGTATCTTGCCCCGGATAAGAATTTTATCGGGTCGCCGAGCCCGTGCGACGCCAGCTTCGCGCATGCGCAGACCAGATCTCGGAAACGGGTGGAGCTATCGACTTGAAATTTGCTATGTCAATGTATCTTGCCCCGGATAAGAATTTTATCGGGTCGCCGAGCCCGTGCGACGCCAGCTTCGCGCATGCGCAGACCAGATCTCGGAAACGGGTGGAGCTATCGACTTGAAATTTGCTATGTCAATGTATCTTGCCCCGGATACAAATTTCGTCGGTTTTTGAATAGCCTGGACAACGTCGGGCTCATCGGCTAGTCTATATTATATTTTGGGAAATCTGTGTGTGTGTGTGTGTGTGTGTGTCTGTTCGCGATGGACTCGAAAACGGCCGAGCCAATTTCGATGAAACTTGGTATGTGGGGTTACTTTCGGTCGGGGAGTGGCATGGGCCTATTAATTTGCCCGTGTGACGTGACATTGACCTTGAAATCGGGTCATTTCAAGGTCGAATGCCCGAGTATCACGGGATTTCGATGAAAATTAGTGTCTAGGGATACTTTCGTATAGGGAGTGTCGTAAGCCTATTCGTTTGCCCGTGCGACGTGACATTGACCTTGAAATCGGGTCAATTCAAGGTCAAATCGGGAATTTTGATGGGATTTCGACGAAATTTGATACGTGGGGTTACTTTTGTCCACTGAGTGTTTGGACGGGTCAAATCGTGACCCCGATCTGACCTTGACCTTCAAAATGATCAATTCGAGGTCAAATCGGGTAAAACCGGATGGATTTCGACGGGTACTTTTGTCGGGTACTTTTGTCCGGGCAATGTTTTCGACGGGTCAAATAGTTACCTCCACCTGACCTTGACCTTCAAAATGGACAATTCAAGGACAAATCGTGCAATTCGCCGAAAAGCAGAGGGGAAACAGCCCGGACGAAGTCGGGTCCACCAGCTAGTCTATTATATATTTTGGGAAATCTGTGTTAGGGTGTGTGTGTCTGTCTGTCTGTTCGCGATGGACTCGAAAATGGCCGAGCTGATTTCGATAAAACTTGGTATGTGGGATAATTTCGGCCGGGGAGTGGCATAGGCCTATTAATTTGCCCGTGCGACGTGACCTTGACGGGTCATTTCAAGGTCGAACGCCCGAGTATCACGGGATTTCGATGAAAATTAGTGTCTAGGGATACTTTCGTATGGGGAGTGTCGTAAGCCTATTCGTTTGCCCGTGCGACGTGACATTGACCTTGAAATCGGGTCAATTCAAGGTCAAATCGGGAATTTTGATGGGATTTCGACGAAATTTGATACGTAGGGTTACTTTTGTCCACTGAGTGTTTTGGACGGGTCAAATCGTGACCCCGACCTGGCCTTGATCTTCAAAATGATCAATTCGAGGTCAAATCGGGTAAAACCGGATGGATTTCGACGGGTACTTTTGTCGGGTATTTTTGTCCGGGCAGTGTTTTGGACGGGTCAAATCGTGACCCCACCTGACCTTGACCTTCAAAATGGACAATTCAAGGTCAAATCGCGCAATTCGCCGAAAAGCAGAGGGGAAACATCCCGGACGAAGTCGGGTCCACCTGCTAGTCTTTATATATATTGAATTATTGGCTTTTTATGTGTACCCATACCATAGTATGGTGCACATAGTGTCGACGTCCAGATTGACCACTCGTCGTTCGTCCGTCCGTCCGTCTGTATGTCTGGCAGTAGACACTTTATGCATGGTGCGATAACTCGAACATTTTCTAACTGATCAGAACCTAATTTTGTATATGAGTTTCTCAGACCAAAATACAGATCGAGTTCGAATATGGGTTTGATCAGAGTTTTTTTTACGGAGTTATGGCCCTTTTTTACTTAGAATTCACACATGCTACTATATCTGAAAAAAAATATTATCTGATCGGAACCAAATTCGGTATCTGAGTTTCTCAGCCCAAAATACAGATCGAGTTCGGATATGAGTTTTATCAATTTTGTTTAACAGTTCTGGCCCTTTTTCCACAAAACAAAATTTAATTAAAAAAATATTAAATAAAAATATTTTCAACTCCTTGCTCAATTTAACAACAAAAAAAAATTATTATAAATTTGTTATTAGTAATAAATACTGAGATTCATTTAAACATTATCTCGTTTTATAATTATGGACCAAGTCACAGACAGAAAACTCTGTAAGGTTTTTATGTGTACCCATACCATGTATGTTACACATAATGCCGACGTCCGGATCAACCACCCGTCGTTCGTCCGCCCGTCTATCCGTCCGTAGACACTTGCTATACGACACGATTACTTGAGTATATTTTATCTGATCGTGTTTAAATTGTATGTGCATGTTTATGATGACACACCCCTGACGTACGTGTATCGGTTGATCGGTTTAGAAATTATTAACACATTGCATCCACACGTGGTCATGTGCTATCTGATGCTATAACCAAAGTATTTTTGGTCCGATTGTGTTAATAATTTATATGTAGGTTCATGATGACACACCCTCACCTAATGACACCTATGTAGTTTTTGGTATTGATTGGTTGATCGGTTTAGAAAATAATTAACCCTTCACACACATGCTATCCAATGCAATAAGTTGAACATATTTCTTCTGATCTGCTTCATATTTCTTACGTAGGTTTTTCTTAGCATGTTCTTCATCTGTATGGTTTTTGGTATTGTTTAATTAACCCTTTTCACTCTTATTTTTACTTAGAATTCACGCAAGCTGCTGTGACTCAAACATTTTTCATCTGATCAACACAGACAATGTGTGTTATTGGAATGAGTTATTTATAGCTATGGGCATTAGATAGTACATGCTAAGTCTGACCAGTGGTGACTAGCAGGCCTTGTTTATCATGTCAAACTGTGACTCTCTGGTCCAGTACATTTCTGTGCAATATTAAGTTAACCCCTTTGTTGAAACAGGTCCATTACATTAGGTAATGTACACTCTATAAAACAATTATTCTAAAATAATAAATAGGAATAGTCCATTGTTAATTTGTAGGGATGTTTTACAGACATTGCTGTTTACAGACATTGTTGTTTACAGACACTGTTATCTTATCTTAGAAAAAAATTAATACACACATTCCTTAGTTCCATGATATGATGTCATTGAAAATGATTAACCCTCTCCACGCATCATATGTTTTTGATGCTTTTCATTTGTCATTCTCCTATTCTATGTCCAGGTTGATGGTGATCCACTTTTGATTTGCATGGATTTTGGATTAAAATTAAACCATTCCATAGACACATATTATGCGATAGACCAGGGGGGGGGGGTCTGGGAAAAAATTGCACATATAGGGCCCGAAAAGATTTTTTCCGACCCCGAGGCACCCACCACCCCATTTGTGCAAAAAAAATATTTGTTTCCTCCAAAATTTTGGGGTCCCACCCCCTTTCTCATGCTTTTATCCAAATTTCAGAGGTTTTTTTTGTTTAGCCGTTCTTCAATAACTGTGTTAACTGCCTTTCAATACTATTCCACAATCCTTTTTTTGGTGCAAACTCTTGTATTTCCAGGTGTTTCCTGGTGTTTCCAGTATCTAACAACAATAATATTGTGTAGGTACACTATATGTCACAAATCGCCCTAGACCTCATTATAGCCTTAATATATCGAGTGTGTTGTGTCTGACAGAGAACACTGAACAGTGTAAATAGTGGTAAACAGGTCAGGGGTTCCACAATTATTTGTGCATGACCAAAGAACTCTTTAGTCTTATTCACCGGGGTGGGGTGGGGAGGGGAATTGTTTTTGGTTAGGTACACACATAGATATATTATGTCAGCGGGTATATAGTTGATGTTTCGAGCCGTCAGTGCGTCCGTCCATACACACATTTTGCATTATAACTCAAGAGTCAGTTGTCATATTTTGATGCCCTATGGCATGGTGACGGACCAGAAATGGGGAACGAATATGCATAATATCACGGGTTGTGACCATCAATGCCTACCACAGAGTTATGGGTCATGTTCGAAATTCAGTCCGTACAAAGTTTTTGCAATATAAGTTAAGTGTCGGTTGTCGAATTTTGATGTGGTTTGGTATGGTGATAGACCATAATGATAGGGGAAGGGTGTATGCACATATTACTGCATTTGTCGTTTCTCAATGCATCTGAATGCATCACATTATTTCAGTTCATCTATTTGTAAGTGATAACAGTATACAAATAGTATTTTAGTTTAGTCTTGTTGAGCAGTAAAGCTCCAAGATGAAGTTCGAAAATTCAATAAGAATAGCGTCATTCATCATAACCAACTCAAACTCAGTTTTATTTGGATAATTGTTGCAAATTAACATTACTTGCAATCATTCAAGATGAGAAATAACCAGAAGGAATGAATTTGATTACATGCCAGAACAAGACAGTATTTCAGACATAAGAAATTTATGATATACCCTTTTCAATTTCATGTTATGCAACAATTAGGTTAATAATATCTAGTCATCATTGAGTATTCACCATGTAGTATCCAATTTGTGATACAGTTTTTTGTTTTATTACTTTTATTCAGGCAATATATTAATTTTGTTACTAAATATTTCGTCCATTGATCATAATTTTCCTGAACGGTATTACGGTGGTCCACCATGAAGTGGGACGGGATCCTGTGAAATCCAGAATGTTGCTAAATCTGAGGCTAAAGAGTCACTATAGCTGTCTATATAGCCCTATACCAACAAGCATGGCACTAACATGCTTACAAACAACATTACATGGTCAGTACTTGTACATTGTTTGGAAAAAAAAACATTTTGGAAAAAAATTACAAGCACAACTTTTTCGGCCTCTGGATCACCCACCCACCCCGGCCATATATACGGAATTTTTTTTGGCAGACCCCCCCCCCCCCCTGGATAGACAGATATTATATTATCCCTTTCACTTTGAGCCAGGTTCAGTAAGGGTTTCAATACATCACCAATTGAATATTCACCATTCGAGGAAATGTCTTATTTTGAAATTCCCTCAATTGCATTTGGGCTCCAGGATAATATTAACTCTTTCACTGCCGATCGCGACTTGAGTCGAATTACCCATACGCTGCCGATCGCGACTTGAGTCGAATCCTGACACCTTCGTCCCGTAATATCAATCCATGGGAAGTAGGTATATATTATTCTGTGAAAACACTCTACGTGATGTAATCAATTTTTGTAACGAGAAACTCTCGGTTAATTATTTTTATATTTCGGGATGTCGGCCATCTTGTTTTGTGATTAAGTGGTCGCGGTCACGTGACCCTCCTGGTATGGGAAGTGTTTTCCATTCCACAGAGACTAATACCTACCTGCATACCAAGTTTCAGGAATATACCTCTGCATATACAAAAGTTATTGCAAAATACCTAATAATATAATGTATTTAGCAGAAATATACTAACTTGTTTTCGATTCTTAATACTAACACCAACTTACATACCAAATTTCGTCAAAATATCTCTTCAGACTCAAAAGTTATTGAGAAATAATGAATTTTCCTTATATTTCGGTGTGGCGGCCATCTTGTTATGTGATCATGTGGCCACGGTCTCGTGACCCTCATATGGTCACGGTCTCATGACACTGGCAGACTGGGAAGTGTTTTCAATTCGCAAGTCCAATATCTAACAGTGCACCAAGTTCCACTAACGTACCTTTACAGATACAAACGTTATTGAGAAATACACAATCAATATGTATTTAGCAGCAATATACTATACATTATCTTATATTTCGAGATGGCGGCCATCCTTGTTTTGTGGTCACATGATCGTGGTCACGTGAAATGTGACACTGGCGGACTAGAACATATTTTCTATTCCCAATACTGATACCTACTTACATACCAATTTAAGTTAACTTTCATGAAAATATCTCTACAAATACAAGTTATAGGGAAATTTTCTTATATTTGGGGGGGGGGTGGCCATCTTGTCTGTGGTCACGTGATCGTGGTCCCAAGACAATGGTGGACTGGGCGTGTTTTCGATTCCCCATACCAATACTTACATGCATACCAAGTTTCATGAAAATAGCTCGGCAGATACAAAAGTTATTGAAAAATACCCAATCCATATGTATTTGGCAGCAATATGCTACATGTGCATGTATAGTATGCTTGGCAGTAGCAGATATGTCTGTGGTGCTGCATGGCAGTGAAAGAGTTAACGGTGCTGGTATTATTGAGACTGAAAATACAATGACATGCTTTTTATAGATGCTATTTTGTATTTATCAGTTCATTAGTTAACCCATTAACCCATACTATCCGATTTGACAATTCAAATATTTCCATTGATTATTTTTATAGTTCTTGGGACAGTTTATAATAACACACCCCTAACCTGCATAGTGAGGGTCATTTGGTTTATTTGCTTAAAAATATTAACATCCTCCACCAATCCTGTTGACACAATGTGATAACTAAATATTTTTCACACGATCACTATATAAATAATCGCATCCATGTTAATGATGACACATTCTTCACCTGTATAGATTTTGGTATCGATTGAATGGTTTTGAAAATATTAACCATAACTTTAATTATATTTCCGCTGTTTACTGACATTGTATCTTTCCAATGTTTCAAGAATTTCGAAGGTATAGTGGGTTCTAACCCATGTTCATACTGCCTATAACTCTCGGTGAAAGGGTTTCCTTTAATTATGTCCCCGGAGCCGAGGTGGTTAGGTCGTGGATAAGACCGTCACAGTCTGGGCAAAACGAGGTTTGCGCGGGTTCGAACCCCGGCATGGATGACGGGACCGATTTTCAAGCTTGATTTGGTTTGAGGGACATCTCAATGTACCATTCCGATCGACACATGGTCATGCATTTCAATAAGAAATGAGAATTTGTTCACGCTCACTGAGTTATAAGCAAATATGAAGCACGAACACTCATACTGAGTCCGAGCCTCCATAACTCTAACTATAGGCTATATATATATCTTTCCGAATGAATCTTTCTCTTTTTAATGATGTCCCCTAGCCGATGTGCACGTTTGGGTCGTACGTGGATATATAATAGATAATCGCAGTTCAAACCCCGACAGACATCATGGGCGAAAATCGAAACCGATTTTCAGACTTGATCTGAGTTGAGAGACATCCCAATGTGCCATTCCGATCGATACATGGCCATTTCGATAAGAAATGAGAATTTGTTCACGCTCAATGAAGTAAGCTAGCATAAATTTGAACCAATAACACTTGCCTCATTATTTAAATCTGATATATCTATCGATAAGATCTTCACAGTCTGTTTAAGCTACAGCCAGACGAGGTTGACACAAGTTAGAACCTCGACATTGGTGAAAATAGGAACCGAATATCAAGGTTCATTTGAGTTGAGGGACATCTCAATGTGCCATTCCAATCGAGAGTGCCTACACGCGTATGCATGCATGGCTATTACGATAAGAAATGAGAATTTGTTAACGCTCACTGAATTATCAATGAACACTCAACTGAGTCCGAACCGTGTCTCCATAAATCTGACAATAAATTATATTTATTGTGACAAAGACACTCTTTATTGTTCCATTTGCAATGCATTCTGGGTGTTAAAATAGCTTACAGTGGACACAATTAATTATGATGCTCAACAAATTTAAGGTACGCAATCCGATTCGATGGTCCCAATATCATCAGATTCCAACAACAACAATCTTTTTTGAAATGCCATGCACTTCAGTTATCAGAATCGGTTATTTGCCCAAAAATAATGCTAACCACAGTCAACGTAAAATGTCCCAAAACGTGTTACTTGTCAACATTTTGTTCAACGAAATTTGGCGAATTGTCAAATATCTAACACTTGATAGCTATTTGATTTTAGAGTTATCCATTTTCATCCGCAATTTGGTCCGAGACCGTCGGCTTGACGATTTTTTTGCCAGGCCGCCAAACATTACATATAGATCTCGGGGAAATAACAAATTTAAAAAATTGATATCTGATCACTCTGAGTTTGATGGGTGGGTTCCTCGACTCGAATCAAATATTTTTTACCCCCGACGCCAAAGGAATAGTAATTTGGGAACGTTAATTCGGACAATGCATCTTTAATGTGTTTTACATTATGTGCCATTAAAAATTATATTTCAGAGCTATTCACAACTCAATAATTGGATGATAATATCGATTAAAAAATAAAGGTATTGGGGATTACCACCCCACTGTGTATATTGTATGTTCCAATGCGGACCCAAATTACATATATTTATATGAGAAATGAGGGACAAATTCAGACTTCACATCCCATCTTACATCTATCAATACCCGCACAGACATACATTTTTAGTGTATCCTAATTTCCTGGTTACCAGTTCGATATTCGGTCACTTATGATTGGATTATTGCTATATACTGGGGGAACACTCCCGACTTTCGTACTCACGTCGTAATGTATTGATAAATATATTTATTCGGTGCGATGTATATAAACACCCCAAAAACATATTCTCGAGAATATCTCCAGATGTGGCAATCAAAATGCGATGAAACTTTGGGAAGATAATCTCTTATATGCGACAAACATATGTTATAATTAATCATAATGATGATGATGATGAGCACTTTCAAGAATGAACACCAATTGAATGAGAAGAGTCGACTTTCCAAAAATCACTGGGTTCACTCAGAGGGAACATGTTCGCATATGCTGGATATTTGGTCATGTTCAGATGTCAGAATTATCGGTTAACGACATGCGGATCTCTCCTTGGAGACTTGGCATCATAGGGAATGAGCAGTCCACAAAGAGTGGATAATGACACTAAACGATATGAAATTCCTCATCTACTGCAAGAGGAATTAGCAGCCCCATATTGCCCTAACACAAGTTAATAGTATGGCAGTATTAAATCCATGCAGGCACGACGCCTTCCTGTCGTGACATGCATGGGGTATACATGCAGAACTAAGCAGTTCTTCATATGAGATGCATAATCCGAATTAACGCTCGCAAATTAGCATTTCCTTGGCTTCGGGGGCAAAAACTATTTGATTCGAGTCGAGGAACCCACCCATTATTTTTTACTCAGAGTGATCAGATGTACTCTATTAGCTGAGGGTGGTTTTGTATGCACTTTTATGTCCAGAGCAAAACTCTTCACGAATCAACTAATTGAAGGTACACGAACAATATTTGGTTGGTGACACATTTCCCATTGAGGGCGAAATGGGTCAAATGGCCACGCCCCTTTTTGCGCGAAGTACTACCACCGGCCGTGACTATATCTCCAGAACCGTTGGACATAGGGGGTCGTGTGACCACTCAAAATGTGCGGAATGGCCACATTATGGGGGGTCAGTAATACATTTTCATATCCAAAAGTCAATTGTTTTTAAGATAATTGCCAAAAACCAAACAAAATCCATTTTTAAGGGCCCGATTTTTGGGTTCAGCCCTTTAATCTCAAAGCTGAGCCCACAATTATAATTTTATTGACCTATATCCATCGGTGCCACATACAGGTATCATTTCTGATATTTTATGTACCGTTATCGGATGGGATTGACCTTCAAGGAGCGCTTGACCCTGAAAATAAGGTCTTTGGATGCAATATATTGGTCGTAGAATGAAAAACAGACATTTTCCCAATAACAAAGATGTTGAGGAAATCATCAATTATACGGTATTTGATCAGTAACCTAAAACTCCTACAAAAAGGTTACCTGGTGATATAATTTGAATGTAGTTCATCTTTTGTTATCTAGATTTCATGGCCTTTGATGTGAGATGGCTGCCAAAATGGTTATAAATGGAATGACATATATCACATTAGCAATATACTTGTAAATGAGTTCAATGTGTTATTTTCTTTAAACTTATGGGAGAACAGGGTGTTTTTATGGTATTCTAATGTTGAATTGAATTATACTCAGCCCACAAGTAGGTTTAGTAAATGTTGAGTTACTACAATTTGATCAATCAGTATGATTCGGTAGTCGAGCAGGTTGTGTCTTATCAGTCCCACATCAATTTTGATTGGCTGCATCACCATTTTGTATAAAGGTTCTACAATTTCCCTATTAAACACGTACATTATTTTAGAACAAATAATGGCTTGCCTGGCATGATTGCCTATATTTACATCCTGATATATGTATATGTACACGTAGATGTATATTTGCCCTAAATTGTTTCTGGTTCAAATTTGGGAGTTTGTAAGAAAATAAGTCATAAGAAAGATGCAGTTGCAGTAATATTAAAATATATTGTCCTGTTCAAAACTAACAAATACATGTCCAGTTATAATAAATCCACATATTAAAAATATAGGGCATCCATAAATACAAAATATTTTCCAACTTGACAATCGTTCCTTGTGTTCAACTGAGTGAGTTCATGTGAGGTTCATGGAAATTTATTTGGCAAGCTTGATTCTAAAGTGTCTAGCTTTATGGGCTTGAAATTCCGAATGCAATCCTGTTGCGTTGTGAGCTCAGAGTGAGTTAGAAGAAAAATACAAGCATCAGTTGATATGCAGATATAAATACATACAAATCTACATTCTGCAGGTAGCCATGCTATGCAATCCCCCCTCATGTTTCAACTTATCAAGGAAAAATGATCACATTACCAATGACTATGATAGTCAGATGTTTTTGTAGATTTTGTAGATTTGTGGATGTTGTAGATTTTGCAGATTTCTGGATGTTGTAATGCAATATAGATCTCCATTATAGTTGCACAAATTTATTTTTCATTTCGTCCCTTTAAATTGACTTTTATTTTTTATGTATGTATATGTGCCACTCCAAAAATGTCAGTAAAAGTACTGTAAACCGTTTGGTTTGGTGTTATAGGCACAGGAGATATAGATATATACTTTACATGTCAAATATTGTGAACCCTCCAGGTACGTGTATGTGAGTCAGTCGCCTTATGTGTGTGATGTACATGCAGTACAGAAACTACATGTATATTCTAGTGAAATTTATGGTCTGCACTCTGCAGTATTTCAAAAACATGCTATGGCCATGCCTACATATACTTATGTACACTGATTCTAACACAATGATTGTCAGGTTATAATCTATGTTTGAGGAAAGTTACTATATATTTTTCATTTGTGTTGCATTTGTCAATATTAACAGAATCGCTTTGACCTACACACATCATAGCAATCCAGCAGTACCCATCAGCATAATATAAAATTAGCAGGACCACTTAACCTGGGGTGGTATTGAAAATGAAAATATCTTTAAAATGGTAAGTTATGAGGGCTATTAGCTATTATGAAGAATTATGTTAGTGAAATTATAGACCCTCATCTTCTCCAACCTGCAAGTGCTGCAACTATCATGGCCAATCATAACTAATGTGGGACTGACAAAGGCTCATTCTACTATTGATTGAATAGTGATCATTCCATCATATCCTAAAACTTTTTGTGAGATGAGGTGTCCTTTTGGAAGAATTGATTACTTCTGAAATATATACTGGTATATATGGTCATCTGCCATCTGATTACAACATGTTTTTACTATGCCCAGGCCCCAGGTGAAATACCCATTTTAGGATCGCAACATGTGGCTGCTGCATGAAGCAAACAGCTGGTCATTCCATTTAGTAAAAGTGTTTAGCATGTTTCATATCTCATCACTTAAATCAGATCAGCTGTTAAATGTTGATAAAAATGTTTGAAAACCTGTTTTGTTCAATCTGTACATTTATGTTGATTAGAGCACAATTGTTATCTGATTTTTGGTAAAGCACACCAGTTTCCAATGCATGTTCAGTCGTCAAGAGCTCATGTTGTGTGTCGGGGTCAACACATCCTCAGCAGCAATTTCCAGCTAATCCCATTGTGTGTGGTCAATTGTGCTCTTAAGTCGATCAGAGAATTCGGATAGTTCTTTAAAAAGTGTCATACATATGCTGTGGCCTTGGTGGTATTGTATACTTGTGGTGCGTAACATGTTGAAATCGGCTTTTGGCAATTATATTAAAAACCATTGACTTTTGGATATGAAAATGTATTACTGACCCCCCATAATGTGGATTTTCAGGATCAAGAGCTCATTGGAGGTCAATCCCATCCGATAATGGTACAGAAATTATACCTATATGTGGCACCGATGGATATAGATCAATAAAATTGAGATAAAATGGAGATAAAAATGCTGAACCCCAAAATTGGGCCCTTAAAAATGGATTTTTTTTGTTTTTGGCAATTATCTTAAAAACCATTGACTTTTGGATATTAAAATGTATTACTGACCCCCCATAATGTGGCCATTCCGCACATTTTGAGTGGTCACACGACGCCCTATGTCCAACGGTTCTGGAGATATAGTCACGGCCGGTGGTAGTACTTCGCGCAAAAAGGGGGCGTGGCCATTTGACCCATTTCGCCCTCAATGGGAAATGTGTCACCAACCAAATATTGTTCGTGTACCTTCAATTAGTGGATTCGTGAAGAGTTTTGCTCTGGACATAAAAGTGCATACAAAACCACCCACAGCTACTAGAGTAATGTCGATGTTTAAAATATATTATTTTTCACCACCGATAATGTTAAGTGGCCCAGTAAACAGTCGACGAAAAGACCCTCTCGGACTAAATTGCGGATGAAGGTGGATAACTATTAAATAAAGTTGCTTTTTTGTGTCAGATAATTGACAAACCGAAAAAATTTCGATGAACAAAATGTTGATAAATAACAGGTTTTGGGTAATTTTATACTAAAGTTGACTGACCGTGGTTAGCATTATTTTTGGGCAATTACTCGATTCTGATAACTTTAAAAAAAATGTTGTTGTTTGAATCTGATGATATTGGGGAATCATCGAAACGGAATGAGTATGGTACCTTTAATATATTTGTTAGAATTAAATTGTTAGAAATAATTTATATAATAGTACCGGTACTACCATGTTATACCGTACATGTAATATTTAATTATGGTACTACCACAGTAGGACCATAACACCCGTACTATGGTAGTACCCTAGTACATGTACCACTGTAATACTATGGTAGTACATATGGTACATGTATACGGTACCGTTGTAGTACTCTATGGTAGGCTACATGTACCATAGTATTACTATTGTAATACTTTATTACTTTTACTATATAGTACACATACCATGGTAAAGTACCCAAAATACTATGGTACTTTTTACTATGGTATTATATAGAGCTTTCCGATGAATGGCAACAAGCCATATTTCCGACTAAATCCTGAAAAGTTACCCATAATATACCATGGTATTTTTTTTTTTATAAGAGTTTCATCTATATGACCTATATGGATGTTTTAATGGAAGCGGTCAAGATTATCTAGATCTAAAGACTCACCCATCGCACCGAGGATGGCATTGAAAAGTCTGTCCCATAAATGGGCAAACTTAATTATTTCCACAATATATGTTCCTCAGGTTAATTCTAAATTATATGTTAGTGATTGTATAGAATTAAAACAAATTCAAAAGACCAAAGGAAAAAGACTTGAATTATCAACTTCAGAGGAAACTTAATTGACTCTTAATTGCTGTCGAATTATAAAAAATGGAAGTATTTCAAAGTAATTATATTATTCCTCCACGTTATCTTTTTAATTTTTGATTGTGAAATATACTCAACAATCACCAACAGACTAGTGGTCTGTATCCCATGTTCCTACATTGCCCGGTTGGTCATATTTTAAATTGAGCATATGTTTCGATTCACTTTTTCACTATAGTATACTAGCGATAACGCGGAATCTCATCAGGAAACGCGTTATAATTTAGATCGGCATAGTATGCCTATTTTACAGAACTGACTCAGGACTGCATGGTATTTAAATCGATCACGGTACTTACTTACTTACTTACTTACTTCTTCTTTGCACTCACATATCAGTAGGCCTAACCTCCTTTTGTGTGGAGTAACCAGGTAGTTAAACTATAGGTCAAATATGTACATCCATATGGGGTTCATATACGTACAAGTTTTCCCCGATACCAGCTTGATATCTGTTAATGACTGTATAAAACAGTTATTTATGGTTACACTGGTGTAAATAAGGTTCCGAGTGACATCTAGCGGAGAGAATAAAATAGTCACTGGGCCCTGATTGGTCAATAGCCATGTGTGCTTTTCACATAAAAAAATCATCACACCTCTTCCCTATGATTTCCCATAGGTAAAATAACCATTGGCACAGGAATTAACCCTTTGTAGTGAAGTTTGAATTTTTTGGTGTGGTCTAAAATATGACTGTATTTTTTTATGCGGTTCTGACACTAGTTACGAAAACATAAGATTTAAAGGCGAATTCCCTGCTAGACAGACATGATTTTTTTGTGTAAAAAGTTTCCCAAAATGTCAATTTTTCAGATTTAAAGAAATTTTTTGACCCAACATTTATATTGCCAACACTATACGCTAAAACGTTAGCACTGCGGCCTATGGAAAACATTTACACCAGTGTAACCTTATGCATGTTATGTGTGTGCCTGGAATCCATTAATCCTTTTGCGAGTTCGTGTTTCTCTGGCAAGGTACGAAAACGTCGCCTTCCCAGTTCTAGAGTACGAAAGTTAGAATGTTCACCTAGTGTATGGAAATCTTCGCCGTCGCGATATTCGTGCTAATATTTTCAACATGATGACAAGCGAAAAAGCAACATTTCAAATGTCTTCTTCTTCAGATTTATATCCAGATTGGCTGCATGCTGAACATGAAACTGGGGTGCGATATTTTATCTTCCAATAATAACTGGTCTCGGCCAGTCTGGAAGCAATTTTGACTTTATTTTTATCACTTTTCTTTTGAATTAATCTGTGTTGTGTCCTCCAATTTTCGGCCGTGGCACCGAGAGGCGAGATTATGAAAACACATTTCTTACAATGCAAGCAGAGACGTGGCGACAGTGGGGGTTTGGGGGTGGGTGTCTCACCCCCCCCCCCCAACTTTGGTCAAAATTTTCATACCTGACACAACATTACGGGTGATACTACTATATTAGTATTTACCGAGAACAAGTCTAAAATTAATAATTAAGTCATAATAATGATCAATTATAGACAATATAGTGTATTATGGAGATTTTGGGTATCTCTCCACAGAACGGGTGATCTAAGTTGTGCTACTCACCTTGTAGAAACACCCCAACTCCTGTCATGAGTGACCCTTCTTCTTCTTCTGGTTACAGCCGTCGGTCATTTGCTGACCATTATTAGCCGTTGAATCGATTAGATCCCTGGTCACACGATGAGGCCGGCCTCGTCCCTGCAGAGCAGCAGCTAGGTCTTATTCACAGCATGTCCAGGTATTAACTAACTTGCCCACCTGGGTTCAGATATCAGCTGGGAACTCCATGCTTTTAGGGTGAATACTCAATCAATCACACCTCGGGGTCAGTCATGATCTCTTAAGATTGGAGCACTGAGGCTATCAGTAATCACTGACTGACCCAAATTATTCATCCAGAACCAGATATAATGATCCCAATCTGAACCCAGAACATAATTAAGGTGGGACTTACCTAGCTGCATAAAGGAGTCAATATAGGTGTATTTATAATCCAAATTATACCACATTATATATCAATCTTAAGTGAATATTATACCATATTTGACCTTTTAAATGACATATATGTAGTTATTATGGGTATACCGAGAACTTGAAACATCGCAGCCGCCAAGCATGTTCTCGGTTGGCGGAACACAAAGGCATGAGCCGTGCCTATTTTCGTGTTAATTAACTAAGTCCTAGCTACATGATGGGTCTGATAGGTGATCAAAATTCATTGAGTTGTGTAAAGAGGTGTTACTTTCTTAAATCAGCAAGTGAACGTGGATCGAACATTTACTCATGACACGATGATATAGAACCATATTTGACGCTCGAAAGCAAAATAAAAACATACCGGTACCAAACTTTTGCAAGTCCATGAACAACATCATTAAATTATCGACGACTGGAAAATTTTAATTTTAAGTAAGACATTTTATTTGGCGCCGTCTCCTCCCCTATGACTATAGACAGAAAAAATACTTTAAAGCTGCATGGGAGTTTTCTTTATCATAAAATCCAATATGGCAAATTAGCAAGCTTATTTAATAACGTGTTCACACTCTTGTCAAACCGAGAAGACACTACAAACCGAGAACAAGTTAAGTAAGGCCAAAAAAAAAACCATGTCTGTTTCCGATAACATGGGGAAAATTTTCCAGGTAGGCAGGCAGGGTTTTTTTTTTTTTAACCGCCCATTTGAAAGTGATAAAATAGTGTAGTACGGTACACCCTTTTAACAGGGTACCTCGAAACAGTGCGCGGAACTGCGCAGAAGTGCGCGGAACTGCGCGGTACAAACAAAACAGTTATTATGCACGGGGAGTTGATTTAAAACATGTATATTAATGAAATATAGTAGTAGAAGGTCTTCAGTTACGAATTTGCAAGATCATTTTAACGTTTTATTAGAGAGAGTGAGTGGTAGAATCTACCGCGCACTGTTTCGAGAAAAGTTTACTGCGCTATATCTTCCGCGCATTGTTTCGAGAAAAGCTTACTGCGCAGTTGTTACCAGAAAACTTAATGCGCGATGTCGGATTAATAGCCACAGTTACGTTTTCTACAGTGACATGCAGTAAGCTGTCACCTCTAATCAGTCTACCGCTATACTAAGCCTATTACTAATTAAGACATGTAGGCTAAGTGTGGTCCCTAATCCGAAACCACGAGTATGCTTTTCGTGAAACAATGCGCGGAAGATATTGCGCAGTAAGCTTTTCTCGAAACAGTGCGCGGTAGATTCTACCACTCACTCACTCTATCTCTCAAATACAAGTTAAAACGTTAAAATAACCTTACAAATTCGCAACTGAAGACTGTCTACTACTATAGTTCATGTATTAAATCAACCCCCACCTGCCCCTGTGCATAATAACTGTTTCATTTGTACCGCGCACTTCCGAGTATAGTTCTGCGCAGTTCCGCGCACTGTTTCGAGGTGCCGTTTTAACATGTATTATAAAATTGGCATGGTTTTATACACGTTAACTGGTAATATATTATGCAGCTTGCTGGACTATTATGTCATGTATTAGGTGTTAAAGATATTTTCTAGCTCTAGTATTATGTGCTCCAGTGTGAAAATTCAATGTATTAGGCTATGGCCATGGGTTTAGAGTTATTCCCCTTACATACATGTAGTCCATGCAGCTACCAGCCCACAATGCAACAGTAGCATCTGATACCTTTATTTACAAATTACATGTGACCAGAACAATGTTACGGTACTGACTGTTCTTGGACATGCAGGAATAAACATGTTTTGTTTCAACTTCCCCTGAATATCTCTGACCAGTGTAGATTGGGCCTGAGGTTACACATTTTATGCCATTCTATTCATCACTGCTGACGCAATTTTTCAGGTGTTGGTGTTGACAGAGATCGTTTTATGGAATAAATACTTGCCTTTTCGATAAAACCTATTGTATTTTCATCCTCTCTTATTTCTCTTCATAGATGATCATTATTTTTCAGTGACAACTTGTCCATATTACCAAATCACTAACTTGTATTGTGGTTTAACTCTTTAACCCTCAGTGACGTCTTTTGACATGTCTAACATATCCTCAGATTATTACCAGGCTCAACCCTCAGAATGTAACGTTGAAGTAGGGCAATTCCACGACGGAGAATGAAATTTGTGAAAATTTTAAATCTTGAATATTGACTAAAGAGTTTGAAAATCTGATAGTTATGGTATTCAAGTTATTGAAAACAGATTTTCTCTCTGTCATATTCATCATTTTAATGATGAAAGCATACGCCATTATTAACCCACATGTGCTACTAAAATTTATGCCCAAAGTAACCTGTAAGTGATTGAGGGAAAAGTAACAATTATTTTAGATTGGCCTGTAGTATTTCAGTATTTAAATAGGTTGATGCACGCTATAACACATCTTGGGTTTATATTCCTGTGCCTGATGTCCATTTGGGAAAAATTATTTTTTAGAAATCTACGTACTATATGTAATGTCAGTCACGAAAATACTGCCATTGTTGTTATAAAACTATAATGCATGACAATATAATAACCATATCTTAGATACACTCAATATACCTGAGCCTGAATGTCTCTGTTCAAAATAGGCATCATTCGATGTCTAAGTTGACCGCTAGCAAGAGTTAAAATATGTAATGTCAGTCACGCGTAATGTCAGTCACGGCATGTAATGTCAGTCAAGTTTTGCAATTTGTTCCTATTCTGGTAGATGACATAAACATCTTGTAAAAAACATAACAGTAATTGGATTGGTAAACATATGCAGTTGCATACCGGTATAGGTGCATCTACTACTGGTAAATTTTAATACTGTTCTCATGATGAATGTGAGCACTGAATGTATGAAAAACATACTTTTGGGTCCAAAACTCATCAAATGCTTTCAAACAACACTCAAGAATTCAATTTCTCAACATTTATTTCCAAGAGTGACATCAATTTCATCAATGAGAAAGAGAAAGTAGGTAATTTACCCTTCCTAATTGCATGAATCAGGATGGTTACCATTTGGGCAATGAGCAACTTGATCCCTACAACGAGGCTGAATTAATTCATAGATACAGTGACAACCAGTCTATGTAAACATACACTCAGATTCATACTGATACTGAGTCTATTGCATTCCCATCAACTTTTCATTTCTGAACAGTTGTGGGCTTCCACCAAATTACGTCACACTGCACTAAATATAAATCTGAAATTAGTTGTGATTGACAGGCGTAAACATGGTCACGTGCCAGTGCCGTCATGGCCGCTTCAACCCTGTGAAGCCGATTCGGAATTAATAGTTGCAGGGTTTGTGACTTTTCGTTCGGCGGTTGTTTTACTGACAATAAAGTGAAACAGCTAGTTCCGGGATCCAAAATAATATGTACAATAACTAAGACAGATCTTCTTGATATTATAAAAAATGTCAATTTATGTGGATCTCTTGGACTCAAAACGAATTATTTTTTAGATTGGCCAGGCGATTTGTCGCCCATGTTGTCAAAAAATAACACAAATCAACGGCCACGAATCAAAAATACATGAATGTCGGGACTATCTGCTAAAACAACTACAGAACTAAACAAAAGTTAAATGTCATAACAAAACGATCTATCAGTTCCCAGTACAGTAGTACCACCGCAGCCAAAACGAGCGAAGAGCAACACAATTCTACCACCAACCCCACCGAAACCCTCCCGACCGTACACAGCCGTATTATTAGCTCCAAAGATTGGCCAGTTGTACCCTAATTACAGTTGCCTGCAATCCAAATTCCGGTGATTCTTGATTTTAAACTTTCGACCGCTCGTCAACAATCTACTTTATTTGTCGATTTGTGAATTTCTCTTCCGGTATAACATGACGTCATGGATACTATTTTAACAACATTTAGCCACACCTTCGGAATTCCACACCGAGAGCACGTGACATGTTACTAGTTTTTTTATTGGGGCACACATTTCTTGGAGCTAAGTTTTGATTGGCGGTAATTACAAGGAATCCCGGGTTTGGGAAATGAAAACTGAACGAAAGGTCGTCAGACCCACTATTTTTATATGTGGGTATGTAGTTTACTCCAGACTGAGTGACAACTAGCAATTGTGCATCGTGGTGCACAGCGCATCGAAGCATAAACATTACGATGTGCATTGCAATGTGAACTTCTGCATTGTTACTAGTACAGCCCTAACTACAAGTGGGCTGAAAGTTATCAGCTTGGTTATATATTTGGAAATTCATGTCCCCAGGTATAATGAACAGTGTGCTCAGACTTTTGTTGTGGCCAATGAGTTGTTCTACGAGAAAGTCCACAGTATATTACTATAATTTTTCTTGGGAGGCTGCCATACAATGCTGATTCTTATCCACTTATTTATTTATTCAACTTGTATAAATATATCTCACTAAATACTGGTAAACAAACTAGACAGGAAAATTTCAACCTAGATTTGGTGTAAAATTTCCAACTGAAATGTCATGGCATGAAATATTTGTTGAAAATGTTTGCCAAAGTAAGACAACCTATGCAAACCACCTCCCATTTTCCCCAGTCTCCAAACTCTATTGTCTGAAAAACTAGTACAATTGGTGATTGAAAATGTAGAACTAATATTTTATACTTTTTTTTTCCATAGGTTAATGTTAGGCACAAATTCAGTCACATAATATCAGATACAGACAGATTAGTCTGTCCATAAAAATAATTGAAAAAGGTGTTCATATTAAAGTATTTGAATGTCAAACAAATTAAATTTTAAATCCAGTTACCATGTATCTTGGATAAAATTGTGTAATGTCAGTCACGCTTACATTAGTCAATGTCATGTTCATGTGCTGTATATGGTAATAAAATATATTAAATGCATTTAAACCCCATAAAATATGATTGGTAGGGCAATAATTACTCATTTGGATCGGAAACTGTTGGAAATATTTGATATATTTCATAGCGTAATGTCAGTCACTAAATTAGTGTAATGTCAGTCACGCATAATTTGGACAACAAAAAATATTTCATGTTAGTTCTAAGCTTAAATTTTGCTTTTACATTATCTTGAAATATCTACCACAAAAGATTAACAAAGAAAATCATACGAGTTTCTGTAAATTTAAGACAAATTTAATTTGAAAACAAGTTGGCACTGTGCCTTGATATTTTCATGTAATGTCAGTCACGCTAACATTGAACGATGCCATTTTATCATCGCTTGACTAAACTCAGAATAATGCATATTTTAGGGTGCACCCGGCACAAGCCAACATCACACATAGAAATAAGATTATATATTTATAAATGTTGCTCTATTCATCACAATGAATCTTGAAAAAGTTCTTTGAATGTAATGTCAGTCACGTGGAATTGCCCAGTAGCATTTTAGGTGTAATTAATCGCGAATCTGTTCTAATTGTTTTGATGGTGTCATTACCTCAAATTTCTAGGACACTATAAACATAACATCGTTTGTCAGATTTAGGAACATTTGAAGTAGGCTCCTGCAAATATTCGATTCGAGATTCGATTCGAAAGTCAAATTCGATTCGAATTCGAGTCGAAATTGCCAACTCGAAATTTCGAATATACTATGACGGAAAAGTAGGCTGTTTCAGGACAAGTACACATGTCGATCTTAGCTGTTTGTGGCATTTAATTCCAGAAAATTATGTATATACTGTATGCACATTATAATTCTTATTGTACATCTAGCCAACAATTAGCCACGATAGGACGACTAAATACGTCTGAATTATATAGCTTTAAAATGGTAGCAAAAGCTAGCAGATAGCAAATGGACCGACGACGTGGTAAATTATAATAGCTATGAGACTGGGCTACCGATAGCGTTATCCATCGTCTATTCGATTCTGCGTTATGTAATATGGGTGAGAATGTAAACAACACATGTTCCTGGTGTCGAAAAGTGCATTTTGGCACTGTTCTCTTTTGAAGTTGACTTTCAGTTTCGGAGTTTTCTTTTACAATGGACAAAATGTCGTAAACTTGATAAAGCTGCAGGCACGTGTGGTGAATGCAACATGCATGGTGTTTAAATCGCAAGCATCTGGGACAATGACCCATCTATGGAATCATCTGTTCAAGAAGCATCAACCAATGCATGAAGACATTGAAGAGGCTACACTGCGACTGTTGTTGCGTCTTCAAGTTTATAACAACGGGTGTTTCCGAATGCCGATTTGCAATTTTGCATGTACAAGCAAACTGTAGAAATTTCGTGTGATTTTAGTTTGATAATCCATTTAGTGGTAATATATTAATCGTTGTGATGGCCGCATGGACGTTTTAATCTGCTTTGTTTTCTTGACAATTATAAATTGAATAGTATATCAAACGACGGTTTATCGCCACATAAGTTCTGATGGAACTTAATGCATGTAGTTCATAGAACGTTTCACAAATAATCTAATCATTGACAAAACATACCTAATTGAGAATGCAACACACAGATATGATTTGATTCGATATTCGATTCGATTTCGTGAATTCGATTCGATATTCGATTCGATCAAAATATCCAATTCGCAGGACCCTAATTTGAAGCCCATTTATATAGATCTTTCACGTGTTCGTTTGGCAATATTAAAACTACATGTGCATGTAAACACGTCATATCACGTCATTGAGGATGAGTTGAAGACGTCAAATCATGTCACCGAGTGTCGGGCGATGAAGAAGCCAGAGGGTTAAAGAGTTAAAGTCACCTATTTCCGACTTATTTTGTTTCAATCCTGGAAAGTTTTAAATAGCAGAATTGATTACCTGCCAACTTTCAGTGTAATTAACAGCAAGTTATCAAATAATCCTTACATGCAGTACATGCATGCACATCAGATAATCAGAAATGTGTGTTTAATACTGGCATACAGTGCGAGTTGTTTCTAACAGTGGTATCTGCTACTTGGTCGGAAAACATCAAAGAGAGTCTGTCGTAAATAGTTACACAGAGTTTATTCACGTGACCCACTGATGCGTTTGGTTGGTGACACAGTGACCCAGTTGTTGTGTCATTCATAACAGACAGTTGTTTATTTAAAGTGGGTTAAAATCGGGTTTATGTGAATATTCAAGGATGCCAATGCATTTTAATCTTTGATGACGATTTCGTATTGTCAATGGTGATGGTTATTTCGGATTTTGACGACGCTAATTTCCAGGACTGATAACGTAATACGGACTGTCATTTTCCCGCCAAAAACGCACATGCTTTTCACTGTTTAATTTTGTCGCGAACAGATGGTCTTTCAGGCAAGTTTTGCCCCCAATTTGGCGAAGGAAGTTAAGGGAGCTACCAGTATAATTAATACATTGTACTTTTTAAAATACACAGCAGTGTACACAGCCCACAAAAGACGGGGGGGATTTCCGTTGTGACTCGTCAGGGTAGAGTTTGATTTACGCCACGGTATTCACTGCGTAGCATGGCCGACATAGTTGTCTTATTTATATCAAGAATGCGCGATCGCGCACATGGCCTACACATGCGTCAGGTGTGTATGCGATTGGTGGTTAGTTCTGTTGTTGGTATTGGGAAAACCATAGCCATTAACTCAGACAGACAGGTTACTATGGACTTCGTGAAAAAAAAAAATTGAGGCCGGCAAGAAAATCTCAGCCAGGCCGGGTACCGGAAACAGAGACATTTTTTTTTGGCCTAATCACTACCTTGAGCCGATGCGCTGCATGTTAAAACGAGATTTCCGTCTGGTATAACGGATACAATTGGTTAAGAATATATCGGTTAAATGCATAAAAGTAAACATTTTAATGAAAGTATCGATGTCTACTCTCTATACTGTTTAGTGACAACTTGTTCTCGATAAATTTTACCGCACATATGGAGTGCAGTGCACTTCTGATATCTCTAATAGCAGATCGTTTATACAATATCAAAACTATTAGATCTGGCAGTTTAAAAAATTATCAGTCCGTCGATAATTTAATGATGTTGTTCATGGACTCGCAATTGCTATTTGTCCAACATTTTGGTATGTTTTTAGTTTGCTTTTGAGTGTCAAATATTTTAGTCCGTAATCTTGGCATGAATTTATTGGTTAAATATCGTTTGTTTTGCGTAAGTATATATCAGCTTTCTATGCGTTGTCTAAATGTTTGATCCGCTTTCACTTGCTCAATTCAATTCGTTTAATCTTATCGACCCATAATACATAGGTATTAAGATAATTTAAGAAGAAACACCTCTTTGTATACAAAACTCAATTAATTTTTATCACCAATCAGCCCCATCGTGCAGCTAATTCTTAGTCAATTAACACCCAGACACGGCTCATGCCTTTGTGTTACCGAGAACACGGAGCCCTGCGATGTTTCAAGGTCTTGGTATATCGGTACCCAAAATAACTACATATATGTCATTTAAAAGGTCAAATATGGTATACTATTCACTTAAGATTGATATATACACTATACTGCAACATTATTATGACTTAATTATTAATTTTAGACTTGTTCTCGGTAGTTCTCGGTTAATAGTATCTCCGAACATTACTGTCATTAGTTGGAAATTTCACACCAACAATAGGTTGAAAATGTTCTTGTAGTTTGATTTTCAAACAATTTATTGGGGGGAATTTATTGTTTTTGGACCAATATTTGCATATTTTCCTTCTTTTGGTAATTTTTTTGGACTGAAATGGCCATAAGTTTGAAATTTTCCAACCTTAGGGGGTGTCAGGTTGGAAATTTCCAACACTTGGAAAGCTTGTGTCCTGGTCCCTCCCCCATGGCCAGTCAAAAACTTCTAGTTAATAATTTAAGAAAACCATATTGTCCAACATTTGGTCAAAATTGTCACTGGAATTGTCATCAGTTGGAAATTTTCCAACCTGAGTCGGGGTGTCAGGTTTGAAATTTCCAACTCTATGAATGCTTGAGGCTGGTCTTTGCGATTTTCTTGTTCAGATTTCAAAATTTTCGCACACCGGGCCGAACAATGGTCGGCTCGGTGTGTCCTGGTCCCTCCCCGTGGCCAATAAAAAACTGCTAATGAGTTTAAGAAAACAATATTTTACTACATTTGGTTAAAATTGTTGACTGAAATGGTCATCAGTTGGAAAATTTCCAAACTAAGAGAGAGTATGAGGTTTGAAATTTCCAACACTAGGAATGCTTGAGGTCAGTCTAGATGCTAGGATTTTGCGATTTTCTTGTTTAGTTTTCAAAATTTTCTCATGTCGGGCCGAACAACCATGGTCGGCCCGGTGTGCCCTGGTCTATTGCCCATAGTCGTGTGCATTTGTCTGGAGTTAGACCACTAGATGTTAGGATTTGTGCAATTTTCAGGTTCAAAATATATGAATATATTATCATACTGGGTAGATAGAACCATGGGTTTATAAATAGGCTATTAGGTTTGTGAACACTTAGGTGCAAGGAGGGAATGAAATTATGCAAAACCTTTGGTCTGATTCAAGGGGTGTTTTGGTTTGATTCAAGGGGGGGGGGTGCAAATGGAATTATGCAAAACATTGTCTGGTCTGATTCAAGGGGGGTGGGTGCAGTTGGAATTATCAAGTTGGACATCCCCCCCCCAACGGAGACCCTCTAGCCACGTCCCTGAATGCAAGGTGAATCTATCTAGACTAGTCACTATAGGGCTACTAATATATACTATTTAAAAAAAAATGAAATTGCCTCATTTCACTCATTCAGTCATTGCCGCATACTTTATAATATAACAATATAAACATGATTTTGGAGTGCGTAATCAGCTGGTCATTTCATTATGGTTTGGCCTTACTACTACTAGGCCTAGTATTAAGGTCAATAAGGAGAAGGTCATGTGACCAATTTTGAATGGGCATTTTCATGCAAATCTCCACAGCAAAAGTTACAGTTGGAAATATTTCTGGGGGTGACTGCAGTACCGTATTGAAAACAATAAACGTTTACCTGGCGGGTCAGCTTGGATTTGTTCCATTAGAAAGTTGATGTATTTATTTTTGAATTTTTTATTGAATTTACAAAACTATGTTAAGACTCAAGTGTTGTAATACCTACCAGAAAAAATTCTCAAAAATTGCCTATTTACCAAGCCAAGTCGTCAGTTAAATGTTATGTCTGTTTAATAATATGGCTGCTTTAGTTCCCAGACAACTGCTTCATATATAACATTTGCTGGGGAGATTTTCATGGTTAATGGAAATTTTATCCCCATTCAAAATTGGTCACTTGACCTCCCCCTTAATGGCTAATAGGCCCTTGGGCTGTTAATTATTCCTGGAGGGCCGTTAATAAACTATGACACCCAATGAAATCATGTTATTACTATTATTAGGCCTAAAAACGAAAAGAAAAAAAGACATTTGTTTCCCCTAACACAACCGACCGTCTCTCAGTCTCGACCCCCAGAGATTTATTTTTATTGTGACAAAATTGAGTTGACTCAATAATTAACTAAAATACAGCAGTAGCTGCTTGGTTAACAAAGTTCATCTAAGAAGTCATTTCGTCAAAGGTTATAGGGTCATTAGGGGCCCACAATGAAGACATGTTTTTTTTTGTCAAAGAGACAATGTTTTCAAAACAATCATTGCTATTAAATTGGTACTAGTCTAATTAAATAAATTAATGCACGTGTGAGGTAGTCTGTTCGAAACGGACAATGATCACTATTTTAGTGTACACATTTTTCCGCTTGCCTTAGACAAACCATGTTCCATGTGCGATGCAGATAATACATTGGTTCATAGTATTCCATGTATCATGTACCTTATCAGAGGGTTAAATGAGCATGGCAACAGGCCTTTGAAGTGTGTCATCACTCAGCCTTTATACCACGTGTCATTGGTCAGAATTCTGCGTATACCGATAGACGTTTTCGGGAAAGTCTATTTTCAGTTTTGATATGGAATACGGGAAGTCAAATTGGATTTGAGATAACAGTTTTTAAATTGGTCTTTACTTCATGGGAAATGAAATCTGGAAATGTTCTGAATCTTAAGTACAATTTAATTTTACTTTCACTAATCCAAAACTTTTATAAACCTCTAATACAATTGAGTATTGGATTACAACAATATTGTGTTGTTTTATTGGGATTATTAAAATACTAAACTAAAATATATGAGTGCCCCACGCAAGCAGGTGGTGTGTCCTCCCCCCCCCCCCCCCCCCCCCAATAGTGAGATAATCCTGACAGTCTCGTGCGCGAACATCATGGATACACAGCTTAATCAGAACCAAATTTGTCCACTTTTAAAGGCTTGTGGTGGCGTCCCCTCATTTGTGAGATAATCCTAACGATCATGTGCATGACATCATGGATACACAGCTTAACCTCTTCCCTGCTAAATGGCGTTACGATGTGCTGGGCTGTTGATCTTATTGCCATGTTCCAGTGGAAAATATCACAAGAACCATAAAACTGACTCATTTGAAAGGCTATTACTGTTCACAATCGTGGAACATCCTACACTGTTTGAAACTTCAAGATACAGTTATTCCGATGCATCAATCTCTGAGTTCCAGTTATGAATAATGGCCTACTGCTAGTGTGCTACGGACCATATAGCACATGCCATGGACTTTTTCATCCGTAATAGTTTTGGACATCATAGCAGCAAAGAGGTTAATGGTAACTGAATGCGATAACTTTTACAGGGATGCAGGGAGCACAGGGGCGTGTCGTTAAAATGAGTAAAATATAATTAAAAAATATATCAGTTAAAACGAGCACACCACTTTAAACAAGAGCATTGCTAGGGCGTGGCAAAATATGCACGTGGTAATTAACAAAAATGCGTGTTTTAATGACACGCCCCTGTGGCGGGGAGGGGTACTTTAATTTCTTTATTCTCATTTCATTTATCTATCAATTATGCCAAAATCTTAATTTTGTTGATCTATCCACCTAAATACACAAGGCAGAAAACAATAAATAAACTATCAATTAAAACAATAAAAGAAACATGTCATTAGGTATATATTTTTTTTCATTAAAATCACATTTTGTTGATGAATTATACTCATAGTTCTCCTTGCGATGCTATCAATGAATGCTTTATTGCGAAGACCCAAACTAATGAGTAACATGCAAAACATATACAATATTTTATATACAATATATACATGATGAAAATGAGACCCCTCCCTACAAACGTGTAGTTTGTTCTTTTTGTTTTCCTTGTTCCTTATTTTGTTCTTTTAAAAATCGTGTAATTACATAAGTTATATTCTTCCTTATGTTTTCAATGTCATTTTTATTATCAGTTTGAATTATTGACCATGCAATGAGCTAATTCAGCTGCCTTCCACAAGGTATATAATTAATTGAAATTAAGAAACTTCTCTAAAGGCAATTTTTAGGAAAATAACAAAACAACGCCATCCCGCTCAAGTGATTTAAATGCATGACATGTGATTTTATCATTACGCTGTGGAGGTTTACGCCATCACGGTAGGTTTTTACATCCCGTCTAATTTACTCCATTGAAAGGGTTAAATAAAACTGATTTTGACTTGTGAACTCCTTGTTTCATTTACTTACTTCACACCACCTGTATTCAAGCCCCATTACTCCTCTATATAGGTACATTGTAGTATTTGGGGGACCGACCCCGGACCGTTAGGGGAAACACGCCTATTTTTTGTTTAATTAACTCTTTCACTGCCGATCGCGACTTGAGTCGAATTACCCATACACTGCCGATCGCGACTTGAGTCGAATCCTGACACCTTCGTCCCGTAACATCAATCCATGGGAAGTAACTTTATATTATTCTGTGAAAACATGTACGTGATGTTATCAATTTTGTAACGAGAAACTCCTGGTTTATTTTTTTTATATTTCGGGATGTCGGCCATCTTGTTTTGTGATTAAGTGGTCGTGACCCTCCTGGTATGGGAAGTGTTTTCCATTCCACAGAGACCAATACCTACCTGCATACCAAGTTTCAGGAATATACCTCTGCATATACAAACAAAAGTTATTGCGAAATACCCAATAATATATGTATTTAGCAGAAATATACTAACTTGTTTTCGGTTCTCAATACTAACACCAACTTACATACCAAATTTAGTCAAAATATCTCTGCAGATACAAAAGTTATTGAGAAATAATGTATTTTCCTTATATTTCGGTGTGGTGGCCATCTTGTTTTGTGATCATGTGGTCACGGTCTCGTGGCCCTCATGTGGTCACGGTCTCATGACACTGGCAGACTGGGAAGTGTTTTCAATTCGCAAGTCCAATATCTAACAGTGCACCAAGTTCCATGAACATACCTTTACAGATACAAAAGTTATTGAGAAATACCCAATCAATATGTATTTAGCATCAATTACATTATCTTATATTTCGGGATGGTGGCCATCTTGTTTTGTGGTCACATGATCGTGGTCACGTGAAATGTGACACTGCGGACTAGAACATATTTTCTATTCCCAATACTGATACCTACTTACATACAAATTTAAGTTAACATTCATGAAAATATCTCTACAAATACAAAAGTTATTGAGAAGTACTGAAATTGTCTTACCGGTATATTATGGGGTGGTGCTGTGGCCGCCATCTTGTTTGTGGTCACGTGATTGTGGTCACGTGATAATGGTGGACTGGGTGTGTGTTTTCGATTCCCAAGACCAATACCTACACGTATACCAAGTTTCATGAAAATAGCTCGGCAGATACAAACGTTATTGAGAAATACCCAATCCATATGTATTTAGCAGCAATATGCTACATGTACATGTATAGTATGCTTGGCAGTGGCAGATATGTCTGTGGTGCTGCTGACTGCTGCATGGCAGTGAAAGAGTTAAGCCTTACAACTTAACGTCTACAGCTACTCTCATCCAATATCAAATGTGGGCTTTGTGGGGAAAATATTAATAAAAATTTTTAAATTTCAATTCAATCGGTCAGCTGATCAACTTTATTATTTACAACAAAAATAGGTTACCTAAACCAATAAACATCGACATTTAACGAAAGACACACTACATTATACAAAGCCGAGTTCTGTTGACTTCAAATAAAAAATAAAGCTGTTTTCCCACAATTCCTAAACACCCACTGCCCACGAAAATTAGCTGACTTCTTAAAAGATATTGCCCAAATTTACATCCTACTTCACTAAGGACATTCCTGTGGTCATTTGCCACAATTCTCCAACTTTGCTGAACAAAGAATAAGTAACGGAATTCACGTTTTTGATTGTTTGTCAGATGTAGTTCTTACATAATACTGACCTCACATCAAATCATCAGAAGTCCACTGTGAATCGTGAAATGCCCGCAGATCATCAGATGCAGATTTCAGAAACTATGGAGAAACAAACAAGTTTCAGCATCCCTCTAAGCAGTTTGCGAACCAACATGATCATTTAACACTATACTCTTGTTGTGACAAATACTGCAGATGCATCACTCCTATTTCATTACCACCCTGCACAAAATTCACAACAATTCATCAATGATGGGGGACAAATTCAGCCCTCAATCAGCAATGCCGAAGCAATTTGCTGAAGAAAACTGGGCCATGGCAAATGGTTTAATTAAGAATTAAGAGGGCTGCAAATTGGATATTAAAAAATAATCGATGATGGTGGTCCGATTTTATGTTGACACCGAATCAGATTTGCGATATCAACCTCAAAATCGAATCTCAAATATTTGCAGGGCCCTAGAGACGAGATCTGAAAATATGCACAGCTGGCAGTAATGTACACACTGCAGAAATAATATTTCAAGCATTGTGGTTTAGTAATTCCAAAATTTCTTCTGCAATGTTTATTTGTTTGCTGTGGAATTTCCTTTTATTCCATATATTTTAACTTTGTAGACGTCAATCATTGCCGTGGAGTATGATGGCGGCGTTGTCATTGGCGCTGACTCCAGAACAACAACAGGGTAAATAGATATATGCATATTTATTATAATACCAAGACTGCTAATGCCAATAAAATGGTGTTCTTGCTTGGTACCACACAGGGGTGTAGTTCTGGGTAAGGCTGGACGGTTTTGGGTGTACCAATATTTTGCTGATTAAGGTAAACGATAAACTTCTGACATGGCCTGCATCAGGAAAGATCATGGCCCAATGTATTTTTCAGCTCCAATTTTAACAATCCATGTTTGCCCAATTAAGAGTAGGCCTATTTAAACTAAGACTCTATCATAATCTGAGCAGTACACGTATAGTTACATCATATTTCGTTCACGCACGTATTTGTATGGTATAGATCTGGCATTACACTGGTATATAGTATACAACGGCTGATGCCAATTTCAGTCCTAACACATAGTCACATACACTCCTTTCCCGTATAGGGCTATATGCCTATTCCTAATTTATGCCCCAGGGCTAAGTACTGCCTGGAAAGTGCATGGGCCAAATGTGTACTTGTATTGATGCCTGCATGGATTTTGGTTATTTGAATTGTTATCAATATTGCCAACCATAGGCATAATATGCCAGATTCTTATAGGCTATAGCATTTTTCAACCAGCTTGCCATGTCAATGGCAATGTACATGAATTTTGTGGGGATTTGGGATGAGCCAATTTCTCATCAACATCGGTTACTTTGCAAGGGATACCAGATATCCCCATTTTGTCTTCTCCTTCCAAACCACACCCCAGGTGCTGTCAGCTACCAATGTTAAGATGGTGGATATGCTTGCCAGACGTTCTCTCATACTGATAAAGCTGGATCATATAATTCCAAAAAAAGCATGGTTGTCATATGTAGTCAAAAGGTTGTGCATAACTAATAGTGATCATGATGTTTGAACTTTGAAGTTAAATTTTCGAGATATAAACCTGTCTATTGTACATTCACGACAGATATTAGAATAAAGAGTTTTGTAACATTGAAATGACAGAAGTGACACAATAAACCAACACAGACCAGTGACTATTTCATTTACTAAGCATTTGCTCATAGAGACTTTCAGACCAACGTTAAACACTGAATTTGTTGTTTAAACATAATCTTTCTTCTGCAATTACTGCTGTATTGCAAGGGTCAGCCGAGAGACTGGTCCTTAAATAATTGAACTACATGTAGAAGTTAAGCTGTAAAATTTAATTCACAGTAATTTGACCACATCTACATAATTTGTTGTATTTTTTATGATGTCAATTCATCTTTCTTGGACTAAAATGCTCATAGAAAGGTAGTTCAGGTATGTTGGAGCTTTAATAATGAGGCATCTCCCTTGGAAAATTAAAATCATATCTAATAAAACAAACAGCAATTTACTAATGTACCAGTACCTTTGTACTCGCATTCCAAACTGTATAAAAACAAGATGCATTATCAAATATTTGATCTATCTCATTTTTCAGATCATACATTGCAAATCGGGTGACTGACAAGCTAACTCCAATTACTGACTACATCTACTGCTGTCGTTCAGGATCAGCAGCCGACACACAGGCCATAGCCGATATAGTAAAGTATTATCTGGATTTTTATAAGTAAGTTTGCCTTTATAAGGTATCGTTACACTATCAAGAGGCCCCCAGGGAACATTGGCCATACCAGTGGATGATAAATGTTGTATTTAGATACTATTTTGACAGAAATGAATATTCGATCATGTTTATTGTACCAGGTTCTGTAAATAGGCTTACGTGTGTATCTGTTTGATTTCATTTCCTATCTTGATGGCTTAATCTCTGTTGAGTCGTAAATATCACTGGTGTCTTGATATCAAAATCTGCTAAAATTCCATTCCTGTTTTGCTATAAATTCGGAAATATCATGCACTTGAGGTTGTTGTGAGAAAACTAAACTTGCTAAACAGACAGCATATACTTTTTATAAGGTTTATTTCCAAACAGCCCTTTTAATTCAGATTGTTTGGCTTTGGCAATCTGCTACGGCAACCCTTTATCGTGGCCCAGCTTGCTTCAGCAAATGGCTTCGGCATTGCCGATTGCCATAGTCAATTATGAGGGCTGTCCAAAGGACACTACAATTGATGGTAAAATATAGATAAAAATTTGACAAAAATAAGCTTTACCAAACTTCATATGTATACTTGGGGTGACGTCAAGATAGTAGCTATCAAAATTTTCAGAATTTTGCAGTTGAATTTTGTTGAAAAAACATGGCTGCCAGCAGCCATTTTGAATTTCTCATTTCAATTCATCGATGCACCCTGCAGCCCACATTTATCCATGAAATGTTTTGAAAATTTGCAGGCATCACCTCTAGATGTTTGCCATCAAATTTTAACGATTTAAAATAAAAAACATGGCTGCTGGTGGCCATTTGTCATTTCACTCTTTGCATTTTTCATGATTCATCTCAAATTTAAAATGAAAGTGTCAACTTGGGGAGGCATTAATAAATTTATACTTAGCAGTCAATAGAATGATAATGAAGAAGGAAATTCAGAAGGTTTTAATAAAGGGATTGTATTGTGTAAATGAAATTATTTTCATTTGAAACATTTTCTCCAATAAATGTGGGCTGCATCGTGTGACAACGGATTCAAATGTGAAATCTAAGATGGAGGCTGGCATCATGTTTTTTTAACAAAATTCGAAACAATTGGACAGCTCCCATCTAGAGGTCACCCTGAATAACCAATGAAGTTTGGTGTCAATTGGATGAAGGATATGGTCTGTAGGGTGTGCCCAAGAAATTAGTCATAATCAAGAATGGCTGCCGGCCATGTTTTTCATAAAATTTGGAAATAGTTCAAATTTGATAGCTCCTATCTAGAGGTGATACTAAACATGCCTGTAAATTTTCAAAATATTTTTACAATAAATGCGGGTTGCAGGGTGTTCTAATGGATTCAAATTTGAAATATGGCTGCTGGCGGCCATATTTTTCAACAAATTTCGGGGAAAATTTATGGCTCCCATCTAGAGGTAAGCCTGAATTTAGTGTGTCTGATGCTATCCTGCATGGTGGGCTAGCATCACCGAATTCAATGGATTCGATATCCAAAATGGCTGCTGGTGGCCATGTTTTTTATCGAATGTTGGAAAAAATTGTTGGTTCTCTGTTGACTGTCGCATGGATGCCAACCCATGGCAATATAAAAAACTTGAGGTAATAAATCGTTGGAGTGACCTCTACATGGGAGTTCTCAAATTTTTCCAACTTTCATATAAAAACATGGCCACCAGCAGCCATCTTGGATTTTACTCTTTGCATGATTAAATCATTCGGCATGCTCTACAGCCAACATTTTTTATCCAATTGATCCCAAACTATATATCGCTCTCCGAGTTGTCCTCAGTATTATTTAACAATTTCAACTTAATTTTTGCTACTGATATGGCTGAGGCCCAAACCTGGCTGTTATATTATAAATATGTCACAAACATCTAGTTTTAGGTTAAATAGCCTTGACAATATTGTGATAATTCCTAATTTCTCCTACTTTTGTTGAAATGCAAGCATCTGATTGGGGTCAAAGCACTTGGTTAAACTTTGATGTAACAAACTCTTTACCTGTATAGAAGCATCCCATTCCATTTTATTGGGGGTGGGAGTGCCCACGATCATAAAACCAGTCTGGTCGCACTATATTTTTGGTAGAAGTAGACAATTTCATAGTTAGATCTTTAAGCTTCCTGATTATTATTGAGTTTGAAAACTACTAGTAATGTTATTTACATCTATGGTTAGAGCAATATTGGTATAAGCCTGAGTTTGGGGTAGTACCAAAACTTGACCCGGAATATTTTATGTAATTCTTGTTTAATTTTCACACAGAATGGAAAGGGGAAAAGAACCAGCAGTTGGCACAGCTGCACATGTATTTAAGGATCTTTGCTATAATCACCGTGACAACTTATCTGCTGGTATCATTGTCGGTGGCTGGGATAAAGAAAATGGTGGTCAGGTACTATTATATAGATAATGCATGGCTTGGAGTTGACCATTTTAAAATTGTGGTCCAAGAGAAGGAATAGGACAATTCCTCCCGAGGACTAGTCAGGGGCACTATTTTGGCATAGTCAACAACAAGACATGCATTACTTATTATATTATATCGAACACTGGTGTGAATTCTCACACAATTTCTGTCTCATTTGTCTGATTTTTATTAGCTGCGAATTTTGGAAATCAGTGTCAGATTTTACAATTTATGGCAATCTTTGGTGATAGCAGGGGGTATAACTATTTTAATAGTTACAACTAACATCATCACTTTGTGATTCATGTATCATATTTATTTCTATAAATCGGTCATTAACAAAGACATTTTGGCAAAATTTTAGAAGATAAATTGTTTATCTTTGATGAAAAGGGAAAATGAAGTTATACTGTTCACTAAACAATTAGGATAATCCGTTTAGAACTATTTAAATACAATGGATAACTATGATCAAACACTGTCTTGTAAGATCATTAATATTCATCAACATTAAAGTCTAATGATATACTGCAACAAGTAACGTACAAGGTAGTTTCAGACTGGCTGTGTGTTAAAGAGTCAATCCGATTCCACGAGATGAGTCTGTTACTATGAATAGAAAAAGAATAGTGGGTGAGTAGGGTTCTATTAGAAAAAGTATATAGCAGTGTGCAGCCAATCAGAACGTGAGAAAGTCAAATGAGATATCATATTATCAAACGTGCTCGCATTCTGATTGGCTGCATACTGCTAAACTAATTCCGATAGAATATCAATGAATAGTCACATGTAACAGAATCACTTAATACAATCGGAATAACACCTGAAAACACGGCCAATCTAAAACTGCATTGCATATTAAATATCAGTAAATCATTAGACTTAGACTTTAGTTTCATAAAATGTTTACATGGCTACCAATGCTGAAACAAGCCATTTATATGCTATATTTATGGCCTGGCTCTTCCCATTCTTGAGTTTTCCCTTTAGTATAGCTTATAGGTACTCAGTGCGATTCGATAGTCCCCATATCATCAGATTCCAACAACATCAGCAACATTTTTTGAAATGCCACCTCAGTTATCAGAATCGATTGATTGCCCAAAAATAATGCTAACCACAGTCCACTATATTATAAAGTTACCCAAAACCTGTTATTTATCAACATTATGTTCAACAAAATTTTGACGGTTTGTCAAATATCTGACACAAAAAAGCCACTTGATTTTAGAGTTACCGTCTTCATCCGCACTTAGGTCCGAGGCCGTATTCTCATCGACTTTTTACTGGGCCACTAAAAATTATCAGTGGTGAAAAATAATAGATTTCAAAAATTGATATCTGATCACTCTGAGCTTTGGGTGGGTTCCTTGCCTCGAATCAAATATTTTTTAACCCAGAAGCCAAGGAAATGGTAATTTAATATGCATTTTTAAAGGCATTGATGGCCTTCATTATAGGTTATAATTTAGAAATAACTGTTACCAAATTACGAAAATTTCCTCAAGAATATACCAATAGTATAGTATAACTAGAATGCACTCACTCACTTGTGCCCATCACACATTTGGCATGTTTTGTAATGTCTTGCCAACAACTGTTTGAATCACGGGTGCTGGGTCCTATTTTGAGATATCAATAGCAAATATAGATATCAAATTTCAGTTCATACTTCGCTGAGATATTTGTGTGTACGGACAGAAAAAAAATCTCTATAATCTCCAGTTGCTCTATTTCACTAATGATGGTCATAGTAATACCGTACATATTGTTTGACATATTTATAGAATACAGACAATGCTCATATTAAGGGTGTGATGACGATTGGTCGCCGATGATGCTATGATATTATATACCAAATTTTGGGTTAAATTACTAGTTTGACTAGAATGATTTGTGTATGCCATTGCACTTCAGCGGTAAAAACCATCAAAGCCAATTTCAAATGCCGACACAACTAAAAGACATGCAGTCATTGGCTAGTCTTTGATTAACAATGTGCACAAGCCCTTAGCGACTGATCTAGTCTTTTGGAACATATAAGGCATATAGATAAAATGTCACTTATGCAGAGATGCACATCATCAAAATATTTATTGCTTTGAGAAGATGAAAGCTTGTTTTCCCAGTTAATTAATAAGGCATTTTAATAATCCATGTTTCCACATGCACATTTCTCAGTAAAATGGTGTCTCAATAGAACCATGCTCTGGACTGTTTGACCAGACATGATTTATATGTGTCTGCATCTTTCGTAAATGTCGTGAACTTCCAGAAATATGTTTGCATGTCACTGTCCCTGCAAAAGAAAAAGATTTCGTAGGCATCTTTTAAGTGCGATCTTATCCCATTTTCCCGAGTTTCAAGTTACATAAAATAAGCTACTAATGGGCAGTACTATTGCCCACTTACTCTCCTTGCAGGGTATATATATATATATATATATATATATATATATATATATATATATATATATATATATATATATATATATATATATATCTATCTATAATAAAACACGAAGCTGTTGGCAGATGGATCGGTTTAGCCTGCCCGTGTAATACAAGTCTGAGCTGTTTGGACATCGATGCAATTCCGCCTGGTGTTTTGCGCACCCATGTAGGGTATGATGTGCGTCGTGATGTCATGGTATCTTTACTGGTTTCCAAAAAGAAATCTTTCAATATTTTATTTATTACCAAAATAAAACCCGATAACAATTTGAATTATATATATATGTGGATTTAAAATATAATTCGTGCAACAATTTCATATTAGTGCATGCGCATTCTTTACATTCTGTACTTCCGGTATGACGTAACATATTCGCGGAAGGACATCCACACAAACCAAGAATTGGAGATCCGGACAGACCGAAAACATTCCTTGCATCCAGCATAGACTGGTATTATTATGATAGTATGAATGTGATATTATCCACAAAACACACTTTGTGTGAGCCAAGCGTTTGTTTATATACAGCACGTAAATAGTGAGCTATAAGCAAAACATTCAACACCATGGCATTTTTTTTGTTATGAGAGTGATTCACGGTTAACCATTCAATACCGAAATCTTGAGAATCAAGAATTAGCAAATGCTGTACCGGTATCTTACAAACAACATGGTGGCATTTCTAACGAAAGTTCAGTTAGTGGGGTCTTCCTTGTGTTTTGCTTATTGCATACTCTTTACGTACTGTTTGTTTACATAACATTTCATTTGTATACATAACACAGAGTACTAACTTGACAATAACATGCAATTTATGCGATATTTGTCTATAATATAATATTCTTTCTGTTTATGGCAGTTTCAACAGATGTGACTATCTTAAAATCAATACCCACCACCAACGCTTACCGTATCTTTAAATGTTGATGTTTTATTCATCAAGCATGATACCTCAGTCATGAATTATTGAAGCCCAGTGTATGGAGATTGCCCATGAAAATACCTTTACAACGACCTGGGAATAATCAATATTTTCTACCATTTCAGATTCCTCTTTATGGTCGTCCTGCTTTATTTAGGCCAATATGAACAATTTCTTGATTTTCATCACCTACCAAATCCATTTCTTGCACCCTCTCAAAATATTTTGTAGGACAATCTGAGCCGTAAATAACATTTCATGTTTTTGTTTACCAATGAAGCACAATAACATAAGAATTGTTTAACATTGATAGGTGTATTCCACTCCATTGTTCAACTTTTATAGGTGTATTCCATTCCACTTGGAGGAATGCTACAGAGGATGCCATTCACTACGGGTGGTTCTGGTAGCACATATATCTATGGTTTCGTGGATTCAAATTTCAAGACAGGAATGACAAAAGAGGAATGTCTCAATTTTGTTTCAAAAGGTAATAATTATAAAAGCTTTTAATTTCTTTCGCTTGACCGCATAACAGGGGTGGCACATGTGTGTATAAATAATTACTCACTGTACCACCAAGCGGATCTGTTGTGGCATAATAGCCTAGTGCATGAAGTCGTCGGTGGGTATGCTGTTAAAATATTCACCTCCGTCAAAAACCGCCATAAAAAGAAAGAATAGTAAAATATAGACAGACATTGTTCTTATACCAATCAGAAATATGGCATAAACAGTATGTTATTGTCAAATTTTTTCCTTTGTTATGTAAACAAAAACAAAAAACGTTACAGAACCTGGCTTTTGTTTAGATCAGGATATGGTAAACATAAAGAGCGTTATTTGTTACTGTTTTCCTTTATATACAGTTATATATGGAAATAATAAAGAGCATTTATATCATTTGTGTGTGATTAACCAGAGGTTAACCCTCCCTACCCTAATTTTTCCGCCAAGGAGAAGCCCTTCAACTGAACTATATGGATTATTATCCTCGGCCTTGTGTTATCAGGAGGGTTAAAATTTATTGTCCGTTTATTGCCTACTCCGGTCAATCAGCGATCGGATTAGCCCACGCATGAATGCATCCCGTGCAAATCCCGCGCTCTTAACAGTTCATCTAGCCAGTTTTATTTCTCTCCTTGGACCTATCAGACGTGGTTTTAACTAAAGGAAGTATTTCTCTATTGCGAGTTTATCAACTCAATATTTATTGTTGATAACAAACTTGCAATTTATCCGTTGCTTACCCGGTCGTTTAATATTTTTAAGTACGCGCAGAAACTCTTCGTTTCATAGTATGCGCAACGCAATTTATAAAAATTCCGTGTTTTTTATCGACACATTTTATCTCGAAAATTTTGGGATTGGAATCGACAAAATCACGTTGAGAACTTCGCCATTGATGGCCATTTTGACAATTACTACAGACGCACATCGTTTACTTGTAGCAAACCTATATTGCATTATTGTGCAACATATACGGTGGCATGAACCGTCCGATTTCGGAGTCCACGTGGTTCGGTATGCGAAGTCTCCTAATTTCGTGCTAACTCTATTTCATGAAGCCGACTTCTCGCTACGTTCATTTCATGTACACTACCTCATCGTATATTCAACAGCTCTGTTAGTGCGCAGAAAGTTGGCCAGGACAGAAATGTCTCCTTTGACGATAATTTACATCTATTCATAAACAAGATAGAACTTGTAATCCAATGAAATTTCTTTTGCCTCAACTAATTGTAAGTTGAAGTTGAGCGACATTTGGATAATGATTATCACAGAACATCATTGTACATATACAACATGTCGTTATAATTAATTGTGCTTACCGATTGGGGACTAGGATTATCTGACACAAGATTCTTCGGTACGGAAATTATAACTTCCGGTTATACCGGAAGTTGCGAACCGGAAGTTAAATATTTGGTATCCGGATGTACCTTTGTCTCTGGCCACGTGATCTTATCTATAAATTGGAATTTACAGGTAAGAATCGGTCTTTTTCTCCTTTACGCGATCATTAACGGACGTACAGGGAAGAACTTTGCCTTTATTTAACAAAATTTAAAAACAATTTAAACAATGTCGTGTCTCGCTTGCGGGCGTACGAAATTGGATTTTGACAACCACACTCCGTGTGTGTTGTGCACTGGCTGCTCGCCGACTAACCGGTGTACAACTTACAGGAGTTGGGTTAGAACACGTTGGTCATTGATCAGTACTCTAGAGCAAACCACCCAAGTCTTTACCTCGGGCAGGACCAGTTCGGCCCCCCCGGGTCCTGCATCAGCAGACCATGGGAGGCAGCGTGCCGTTCTCGGAGATTCGGGAAACCAATCCTCCAGGACATCAGCACCCGCGCCTTTGGCAGCTGTTCTGGGTGGGGAAGTCTCGATGTCCGGTGCCGCTCATAGCGCTCCAGCCAACAGGCCTTCTGACGCTTCCCCACGGCGCCGTGGCCCACCTCATTACGAGAGTGGGTCCTGTCCCCCGGGAAACGTCATCCCGCGCGATACGTCCAGGCCTGCTCCTCCGCCGTCATGGGATGCCGGGGGTATGTCACCATCATTTAATCCAGCTTGGTCAGGACAGCCTTCATTTGGGGGATTCGGTGGGGGGGCTTCCTCTGGTCCGATGGCTCCTCCAAATTGTTTCGGTCCGCCCTTCTGGCCTTGGGGCGCTGCTTTTTCTCCCTGGGCATCTAATTGTGCACCAGGATTTCCGGGGGCAAATTGGGCAGGTAATAGCAACTTAAATCCTTATGCGTGATAATTTGTTCCGCGTTCGAGCCATTCGCAGAGTAGGCCTCCCTCGAGTACCGAATCCCAGCCCGATGTCGAGCATCCTGTTGCTGACGTTGATCCCGATGTGCTTTCTTTGCATCCCATGGCGTCGTAAGGTCTTGTCGACGATGAGCATGATGCAATAGCCGACAGTGTTTCCACACTGTCGACCGAGGATAATGAAGTTCCTGCAGAACGTGATTTTCTCGACACGGTTGACTTACTTTATAAACTTCTACCTAAGGAAAAGTGTCCACCTCCCCAACCTGTCATGAAACCTCGGATATCTTCCAGAGTCGATAACTTGCTGGGCGCAGAAGAACGTAAAGTTGGTCCTTCCTCTCTTCTGCAATCTCCTCTTGTTGAAAGTACATTCAATCATTACAATACATTATATCAAGATGAGCCTAACAGCAAGCTATTGGTGCAACCATGCCTGGCATCATCCGGTTGGGGATTCAGCCCCTTACAGCATTACAAACTATCAGTCGTGATATTATTCGTATTCTATCTTTGGCTGATTTGTCGTCATCCGCAATTTTCTTGGGAGCTCATCCCGACCGTATTTCTGAGATGAAGGACATAGCAAAAGTATTGTCCAGATCGGTTGCACATGCCATGTCCTCGGCCGTGCTTATCAACCATAACATCGAACTGCTGCGGAGGGGCGCTGCCCTGCAGAGTAGCAAGGTCTTACGACCACATCACACTGATTGGTTATTACGACAACCATTAGGTGGGCGATCTCTGTTCAACAACCAGGTATCCAAAATTTGTAACACCTTGGCCTCAGAAGCTCAATATCGGGGCTCTCGGCATTCTGCCCAGGCTTCAGCGAACTTGAACAGAAAACGTCCCAGCACTGACCGTTCATACTCAACGACGAAGAAGGTACGTCGTCTCTCCACACCTTCAGTGACACCCAACCGGGGATTCGCTCCGCAACTTCCGTATCCTGTGAGCTCTCAGTCCATCCCGTTGTCTGTCGAAACACGTCAACATCAGTTACGTGCTAATGCTCAACAGATGGTAGATAATGCTACCAACATTGCAGGAAATCCTGGTCCCCAGAGATCCAGATCTCCTCGCAGACCTAGGAAGCAGGACTCTCGTCGCAAGCCGAGAGCTCCTTCTCGTCGTTTTTGACACATTTCATCCACAGCCTGTACGTATACCGGTGGGGGGGAGTCTTTCGCGTCACGCAGAGGCATGGCAGCCACTGTTCATCCACAATTCCTGGCTGGAAAATGTTATTTCGAGAGGCCTCTTCCTAGTTTTCGACTCCCCTCCTCCCGTCACGTCTCATCCTTTGCACACCCCAATTCCCAAAGACCCGGTTCGGGCACGGGTGCTGCACACAGAAATATTAGATCTACTAGACAAACAGGCTGTGGAGATAGTGGAAAAAGTGTCCACTCCCGGATTTTACTCAAGAATTTTCATTGTTCCGAAGAAAAATGGAAAATTCCGACCAGTTATCGATCTTTCAGCTCACAACAAGTTCCTCAGTCCCCCACATTTCTCGATGGATACTCCAGCGATTGTGCGGACCGCTACCCAGCCTCATTCGTTCGGGGTCAGCGTGGATCTTCAGGACGCGTATTCACATCTTTTGATCCAACACGCTTCTCGTCGTTACCTTCGGTTTTCATACCAAGGTATTATTTACCAGTATCGTACAGTTCCTTTCGGGCTCAATCTGAGTCCATGGGCGTTTTGCCGCACTATGGAGTCAGTTCTCGCTTACTTTCGCCGAACCGCTCGATCGGTGGTCATGGGGTACCTGGACGATCTTTATCTGAACCACCACGATCCAGCAGTTCTCGCACAGGACTTAGACGATCTACTCGCTCTCTTGTCAAAACTGGGATTCCTAATAAACCTGGAAAAGTCCAGTCTGATTCCCTCACACAGGCTCACAGGAATTCACACATCTGGGTATGCATTTCCAAACCCATCTGAATCGGGTTTCGCTTCCACTACCCAGGGCCGTGACTCTTCAAGTACAGGCACGATGGTGTCTACAGCGGGAGACGGGGGTTTTCCAGAGCAGTCGTGGACAGCATTACTCACTCAAGGCGCCAGTCTACTATGAAGGTATATCAGTCTCGCTGGGCTATTTACACAGCTTGGTGCATTTCCAAGGACCTTGATTTTGCAAAGCCATCACGCAGAACATTTGCCAATTTTCTACAATACCTGTTTGACCACAAGAAACTCTCCCCAATTACAATCAAGGGTTATCGCTCCATGTTGTCACGTACGTTTAGACACGCTGGAATTAAATGGATAGGAAACTGCCATGTTTTGTCTGATTTAATGGCTAGTTTTTCTCTATCTCGCCCCAGAAGTCGTTCCCTTTCTCCTCAGTGGAATTTGGGATGGGTGTTAACATTCCTTGGAGGATCACTCTTTGAACCTTTGAACTTGTGCTCTTACACCAATCTCACTCATAAGACTGTGTTCCTTATAGCCTTTGCTTCTGCTCGGCGGGTCAGTGAAATTCATGCGTTGTCGGTGTCTGATGGTTGTCTGCGCATATCCAATGATGTTGTTGAATTGCTCCCACATCCTGGCTTTCTTGCCAAAAATCAATTACCTAACCAGTATCCTGCAGTCATTCGGATTCCAGCACTACCTCAGTCTGCAGATCAACACCTTTGTCCTGTCAGAGCTCTTAAGATATTCTTACGCAGATCAAAACCGAGGAGACGTGGGCAGACCAGGCTGTTTCTGCCCCTCACCACAAGATTTATGGACATCTCAGCCCGGGCCATTGCCCGATGGATAAAGCGCACCATAGTTATGGCGTACGAGGATATTGCACCTCAATATCAACACCTCATGCATATTCGCGCCCATGAGGTTCGAGCAGTAGCTTCCTCATGGGCTTACCGGAACTCGGTGGCTTTAAAAGACATCATGGCCGCCGCTTATTGGTCACAACCTTCTACATTTGCTACACGAGACCTACAGACACATGCAAATTCCATTTATCGTTTAGGTCCCTTGGTTGCTGCACAACAGATCATTCACCCCTAGTTGCTTTCGTCTCGTGGCCACCTCCTAGGCTCGTATTCTACCATATAGTTCAGTGGGGAACGTGTCTTTGTAGGAAATATCCTATTTTCAATAGTATAATAGATATTTCTTATAAAAGACACTCACCCACTGAACTCATAGGGCCCTCCCAGCCCACACCGCACACTCCACTCGCTCATCGTCCTCAATAACGAGAAGAAAAAGACCGATTCTTACCTGTAAATTCCAATTTATAGATAAGATCACGTGGCCAGAGACAAAGGTACATCCGGTTACCAAATATTTAACTTCCGGTTCGCAACTTCCGGTATAACCGGAAGTTATAATTTCCGTACCGAAGAATTTTCGTACCGTTTGGTAACCTATAAGGCAAGGTTCTCCTATACGTTTATACATACACGCAAATAACCATGGATATGGTTCAGTGGGTAAGTGTCTTTTATAAGAAATATCTATTATACTATTGAAAATTGGATATTTTGCTGAATGGGCTTCCATGTTCCATGACTACACAGATATGCACGTGCAGTAGCCTTAACCTTCCGCTATAGTTTGCTTAAATATCCAAGGATACTTCCGTCCGTGGTCAGAATTCTTTGGAGATATTTTGGATGAGAGCCTTTGGCTGGCCTACTTGTGGCAAGTCACCATACCCATGTGACCTAGCATGGTCGCAGTGTTGAAATGATTCATTGGCTAGCCAGTGTCTCAATAAATTTTCAGTCAATCAATGTTTATACTTTTGATGATTTTGATGTTTCACATTTCCATGTGTTCACTGTAACAAATAGACAACATCTGAACTGTTATCCTCAGACGTTAGTGTTTTCGATACATTCAAATTATGAATTAACATGATACAAAATGGTGAGCTTAAAAACATGTATGGCGAGCCATAATTGTTCCATACTAGTACAAGGGTGTCAGTGCCTCAAAGGCTCAATGACATACGAACTGACTATATCAATATGGCGTGCGTCAATTTTCACTGATACCGACATACTTCTGCGCTTTCAATCCGTGAATAGTCAAGGTGAACTACTATGCATTTATATTGTCATGTGCCCCGATGCACTGCCAATAGCCTTTCCAACAGAGTCCATCACTTGGCTCTCTACCTTCTATTTCCACATATAGAAAAGATCAAATGTCAAATAGCCTTCACTCACGTATTAAGCACAGTTACAGGCAATGCATTTATATTGCGCAGGGCTGCTGCCACTATAATTTCCATCAGAGACCAACACATGGCTCTTTTCCTTCTATTGCCTCATATCCAATTGATTATCGGGCAAATAACAGAAAGGACAGCATTTGTATTGTCACACATATAAAGTGCAGAACTTTACATGAACAGCGTTTATATTTTATATTGCGCACGACCACTGCAGGCCTGCGTATTGGAGGCACACGCCGGTTCGGTTCACATGACGGTTGCGAAATCTAGGTTGCGCCAAGGTTGTGTGAGGTTCTCGCGATACTGATTATAACTGTTTGTGTAACTTATGGGTACCTAAGGACAACCAGACAGCCGACACATACTAGTATGTTATGGCTTGCGCATATTTTGCATTCCGCAGACCTGCCAGTGCCAATTTCAGAAGAGTCCAAAACATATTTCTTCTCCTTCTATTACTAAATATCCATATGATTATCTGGTGAATAGAATACCTAAATGACTAACACAAATGACAGCTTTTGTATCATCACACATATACAGCGCCGTTCCGCAAGAAGCCTCTATATCGTGTATGACCACTGCCCAGTACCAGTGACTGGCGGGGTGCTACTAGTGTTGATTCGGAAAACCAATCTTCATGGGCGCACGCCTCAGCACCTGAGCCTTACGGTGGAGAAGACTCGTCATGTGCCGCTGACAGCGCACCAGCCTTCAGTTCTTCCCAGATGAAAATGCAGCTCAAGCTCTCATTTTCTCTCACAATCCAGCAGACGGATGTAATTGCATCCGTAATATAATCGTTCATTGTGTTTCACTCAAATTAAATGTCTTTGTGGGATAGACCTTGATACATGCATGTTTAGTTGCACTTTCACATTCCCATACTTTAACTGCGATGGGACCGTTTTTTAAATATATTTCCAATAGTTTAATATTGAATCAACGGTTACTGTAACCATGCACATTTTGTCAAGAGGGAGAGGGCAAAGTTTAATGCTCGTGAATTAGAGAATTACAAGTGTATACGGGTGCGAGTACAATTGCTCCTGTCATCTGGGAAGGACTGAGACTTCTGACTCTTCCCCACGGTCCATGGCCCACTCCATTACGAGAGAGGGTCTTGTCCCCCTGGAATCATTCTCCCTCGGGATATGTCCAGGCCTGCTCTACCTTCGGAGGACTTTCCGTACGCGTATAAAACATTCTCCTCACCGTAAGCAAGGGCACCGTGGAAAACTGTTCTTGCACAGGAGAAATCGGTTCTCATCGTCCTCTTCGCCGAGAAGTGACAGTATCTTACCTGCAGTTTAATTTCTAGCAGGTAAGACCACATGGCCACATAATGAACAGAATTTACCTTATTAACATTATTTTGCATTAACTAACAAAATGTTGTGTGTATTACGCTTGCTAATAACTAACAGAATGTCTTGTCTTGCTTATAGTCAACGAGATTCGACTTTGATGGCCACACACCGTGCGGGTTGCTCAAGAAATAAACGCGGCAATATGCGGTATTGTCATTGTTGGATGAGGGCCCGTTGGTCCATGGTTAAACAATTTGAGCAAACGTACCAGTCTTACCTCGGGCAGGACCAGTTCGGCCCCCCCCTGGTCCTGCATCAGCAGACTTTGGATGGCAGCGTGCAGTTCTCGGAGATTCGGGCAACCAATCCTCCAGAACACTCGCCTTTGGAGGCTGTTCTGGGTGGGGAAGTCTCGATGTCCGGTGCCGCTCAATGCGCTCCAGCCAAAAGGCCTTCTGACACTTCCCCACGGTGTTGTGGCCCACCCCATTACGAGGGTCGGTCTTGTCCCCCTAGAAACGTCATCCCACGTGATTCGTCCAGGCCTGCTCCTCTGCCGTCATGGGATCCTAGTGGTATGTCATCGACGTTTATTCCAGCTTGTCTGGATCACCTGCATTCGGGAGATTCGGTGGGGGGGTTTTCTCTGGTCAAATGGATCCTTCTAATTTTATCTTTTGCTGACCTTCTGGCATTGGGGTGGGCCAAAGCACCTTAACTTCAACTGCGAGAGCATTTATACCTCGTTCGAGCCATTCCCTGAGTGGGCTTCCCTATAGTACCTTATCTCAACCTGATGCAGGGTGTTCTGTTGCTGTGGTCGATACTGACATGCTTCCTATACTTCTCATGGCGTCTGATGGCTTTGACGACGATGGGCAAGAATCACGGGATTCTGTCGTTCCTAAGGAACTCGCTTTGCGTATGGAAACGACATGGGTCGATCTCTTGTACAAAACTTCATCACAGGATATGTGTCAACTGACTTACACAAACTTGCACAACTGTACCAGTCTTTACCTCGGGATGAACCAGTTCGAGCCCCATGGTCCTGCACCAGCAGTCCGTGGCAGGCGGGGTGCCGTTCTCGGAGATTCGGGCAACCAATCCTCCAGGACAATCGCACCCGAGCCTTTGGAGGCTGTTCTGTGTGGGGACGACTCGATGTCGCATACTGTCAATAGCGCTTTCTATTTTGGAAGATATCTACAGAAATCACTCTCATCACATGAAAACGAGAAGAAGATGCAGTGAAGTCAGCAGCAGAAGAAGAAGTCTCTACTTGCTCGGTTTCTAGCTGGCGCGTATGGTGTGGCACTGCCTGGGACGTTTCTTCCTAAAACCGGGGGGGGGGGGGGGGGGGGGGGGGGGGGGGGGGGGGGCAGGTACAAGCTTGAGCAATACTGGAATCTGAATTTATGAGCTCTTTCACATAACATATCAAAGCTGATTCATGACTAAATCACATTTACATGACATCTGTTTTGGAAGAGTACTGGTACATTCCCGTCAAACTGGAATATTAAATTTATTGCTCGTTGCCTCCTCCTGGGCTTGCATTCTAATCCAAAAAGTTCAGTTGAAGGGCTTCTCCTTGGCGGAAAAATATAATTTTTAAAATTAAAATTAGTTTTTCCTCAAGGGAAGCCCGAAACTGAACTATCATAGATCCCTCCCATGGCGGTGCCATTCCCAATCCCGCGACTCGCAAATCTTATTATTAAAAGTCGGAAATAAAACTGGCTAGATGAACTGTTAAGAGCGCGGGATTTGCACGGGACGCATTCATGCGTGGGCTAATCCGATCGCTGATTGACAGGAGTAGGCAATAAACGGACAATAAATTTTAACCCTCCTGATAACACAAGGCCGAGGATAATAATCCATATAGTTCAGTTTCGGGCTTCCCTTGAGGAAAAACTAATTTTAATTTTAAAAATTATATTTTTTGCCCTCCGTTACTTGAAACGAAGGTACTGTTTTAGTTGGCCTTATTGTTTGGAGACATTTTATGAATTTGTATGGTACATCATTAAAAAGAGTGTACATGCAGTTACTGTTGTACAAATACAGTAATGCCCTAAATAATCGACTCCTTCACCACAGCAGAATTATGGGTAATTTTTCCATAATTCTGCTGTGGTTAAGGAGTCGATAATTTGGGGCATTACTGTAGTTGTTCTGTATTAACTCATTCTGCATTTAGAATTTAAAGTCTACTTCAGCGGCCAGTTCAGCCTTTGATTATCCAATCTTCATTATGATTGTAAACTTCCATTAGGCCAACTGCAATATTATAGTCTAGATTTAGCCTACATGTATTATTAACCTAACATTTAGGGGGGAAAGTGGATGCAGGGGTTGTAAATATAATTGAGGCATGTGTTTAATACTCTTATGGTTTTTATATGCCCACTTTCAAAGAGAATGGGGGGGGGTATACTGGATTGACTTTGTCCATCCGTCCAGACATCTGTCCCTCTGTTTTTCCGTCTGTCCGTCTGGGCAGATATCTCAAACACCAGTCGTTGGATCTGAATGAAATATGGTATGAATGTTCACTACTATGAGGGCATTCAATGGAGTGTTCAATTATTTTTTTCTGGATTTTCCATTTTAGAGTTGTTTATCTGGACATGTTGGATTTTTTTGTCTGTCCAAACAGATATCTCCACCACCGGTTGATGAATCTCAATGAAATTTGGTATGGATGTTCACTACTATGAGGGCAATTAATTGAGTGTTCAATCATTTTATTGAGTGTTCAATCAGTTTTTTCCGGTTTTCCGTTCTAGAGTTATTCATTTTTGCAGATTTGGAAGAGTTGTTTTTTGTCCGTATCTCCACCACTGGTTGACGGATATCAATGAAATTTGGTATGGATGTTCACTATTATGATGGAAATTGAGTGTTCAATCGTCTTGTTCATATTTTCCATTCTACAGTTATTTATCTTTGTTTATATGAAAACATCCCGTCCAAGCAGATATCTCACCCATACTTTGTCGGTTCGAATTTGCCACTATCGGGGTATGCCAGACCACCGGTGCAATCTCTTGTTTATTTTGTTCTGTTTTAGTTAATCATCATTTTAGCCACTAGGCCAGATGACGATGTTATCAGTTTTATGTGTTAAAGAAAGACTGTGCAGAGTGTTAAATTTTTACTAGAAAATCACTCCACTGCACATACTCTAGACCCCACTTATGCATGAATCTCAAATCTGCACTTACTGGGATTCAAACCAGAATCACTGTTGCCGGACAGCTTATATTGACCATGCACCATACCAACTGAGCCACGAGGAGCCCCCTATTACTATATTACTATTATTATTAGTTTGTGTTTGTCACCATTCAGCAATAATTAATACTCTCTTGCAGCTCTCGCATTGGCTATCAACAGAGATGGATCTAGTGGTGGTGTTATCAGAATGGCAGCCATTACTAAGGATGGTGTAGAAAGGACATTGCTCACTGGCAAAGATATACCACAGTTTTATGAAGACCACTGACACTGAATCCATTCATTCTGCTATGCACACAGGTGTAGAAAGGACATTGCTTACTGGCAAAGATATACCACAGTTTTATGAAGACTACATAAACACTCATACGTACCTTGTTTATTGAAGCGCGTATTCTATTTAGACTGTTCTGAAACAAAATAACTTAGTAGAATTGTTTATAAATTAATGAGAAGCCGCAATTTCATCTATTCAATCATTCACCATATGTTAATGTTAATAAGCATTAAATCTGAATAACATTGAGTTATTTTGTTTATTTGTTTAATCTCTTCTTACAGATAGTAAAAGTTTGTGCCGTACATTTTTCTTTGAGCAAAAATCTGTTTCTCTGATTGGATAACTAGTCTTGAATACATAACTTCATAATATTTCTCGAATACCAAAAGCTCAGCATGTGTGTTTTATTCTTATTTTGGTACAAAGATAAGAATTTTGGTACAAAGATAAGAATGAAATCATGAGAAAAAATTGGTTTTAAACTGCCACAGGGCTTTTAGAAAGGTGTGCTGTGTTGGAATTTTAACTATAGAAAGTGCAGAGCTCTTGCACAAACATATATTAAAGATGCATAATCAGATTTAACGCCCCTATACTACTATTTCTTCGGTTTTGGGGTAAAAAATATTTGAATCGAGTCGAGCAACCCACCCAAAGCTAAGAGTTAACAGATTTCGATTTTTTAAATATGTTATTTTTCACCATGTCAAATATTTGGCGGTCTAGCAAAAATTCCGCTGACTTCTTCTACAAATAGTACAGACAAACATGTAATTCCAATACGAGAGGTCACCCAAGATGGTGACTCGCTGTACTATCAGTGGCGATCTTAAATTACAAAATTAATTTCGGAATATGAGATGAAAAGTATCGCTATCAACAAGAATACAGTATGTTGTGATAGTTTACGTGCGGATACATACATAATTATTTACGAATCAGTAATTAGGTTTTATTCATGCAAATAGACATGTTATATGGCACCATGCTGGTTACACGTGGGGAATAATTTGTTTACATTTGTGATAACATGCATTGAGGAATTCCAATTTGAACTAGGAATCACCATATATCACCATATAATAGGGAGCCTCGTATATATAAGAGATGTACTAGCTTACAAGTTCAAGGTAAATATTGTTAGGCCAGTGTGTTCTCTTATATGTGAGTTTCCGATAGGGAGCCTCGCATATAAGAGAATACTGGCTTATATAAGAGATGTACTGGCTTACAAGGTCAAGGTAAATATTGTTAGGCCAGTGTATTCTCTTATATGCGAGGCTCCGTATCGGAGACTCACATATATAAGAGAATGCATTGGCACAGGGTTTTCACAAAATTTCAAGAAGCTCCAGTCATGGAAGGGTTAATGTATCAGACCAGTTCTATCATTTTTGTCCAAACTCGACCCCGAAAAAAAATATTTGGTGAACCATAGCAATGAGCATTTTCTGACCGTCCGAAACATTTGTTGTCTTGACGATAACTGGATGTAATTTTAGGAAGCTTGGTACATTGTCAACATATAAGAAGATCCTGTTCAAATTTGGTCCAGTCTGACTACACTTTATGCCATATGATGTGGAAATTCACATGATAATACAGGTCATGTTTAGTCCAAGTCTTCTCGTACTAAAACCGGCTAAGATATTGGGATGGAGGTCCGAGTTCCAGGCCCATGCATTCTTATGACACGACTTAAGCGTTAGTGACCCGCTCAAATAAAACCACAATTATATGAAATAAAATATCACAATTGCGACAATAAACGGATATTTTCCGCAGAAGACATGCTATTTTATCTGAAATCCACATCAGTTGTGAATTTAAAACGGTAATTTAATGCGAAAAGAGACATTTACCTCAATGTTTACAATTTTTTAAAAGTATGCGAACTCGGTTGACCTCGCGAACTGTGTTCGGCATTTTCCGTTGAAAATATTCCGTAGATTTTGGACAACAACGCAAATTACGATGAATTCTCCATTGTAATCGTAATTATGTGTGTCAATAAATAAAATAATAAATAGATTAATTAAACATTGGAGATATAAATGTAATACACTAAATAAATGAACCTTAAGTTTGAAAAGTCCCACTAAAACGGAAGAACTATATTTCGAAACTGTGTGATTCGGTTCTCCGATTATTTTATCAACACAGATGTCAAAATGCACATCACACGCATGGCAACTTGGCAAGTCAGACACAAGAGTTCTAATTTGCTCCAATTTTGACAAGTTGCTTGCGAAAATTGTCAACAAAACTACCGTTCTGATCCTCCATTATGTCATTAAGTTTTTAGTGCGGGAATTGTTCTGAAAGCACATAGAAAACTGGACTTTCGGGCGATCGGTTTTCGCCATTTTTGTTCGGAAAACCCGCGCTATATATAGAAACGGAAAGTAGAATTCCCAGAACAAACAGCGGATTATGCCGAACTTATTCGGACCACTTCGGCTTTCGGTTAAAACGTAAACAAACAGAGAAACAAATCGATGTTTGTGTCAATCAACCGGAATATTCTATGTGTAATTTAACATTAAAGTTAGATTATTATACACCATTATGACCATAAGATGTAAGCCTTTCCGATGTATATAGCATCATGTATTGATTTGCTAGGTAAATCGAGTAAAATACACCACAAATTCCCGCCACAGATCGTGGGCGTAAGTCGTGTCATAGGATTGGTATACAAGCGGTCTTGGACTAAAGACTAAATATCTTAGCCGGTTTTAGTACGAGAAGACTTGGACTAGTCATGTTAGACTGGGTTCAAGCCTTGAAATAGTGTGCCTGTCATTTGCAGAATGAGGTCCCCAGAGGGTGAATTTAGTGATGCTACCCCGCATAGTGGGTTAGCATCACCAAATTCACCCTCTGGGGACCTCATTCTGCTGAGGTGTAAGCAGAATGAGGTCCCCAGAGGGTGAATTTGGTGATGCTAGCCCGCTATTCGGGGTAGCATCACTAAATTCACCCTCTGGGGACCTCATTCTGCAAATGACAGGCACACTATTTCATGTTAGACTGGGTTTGCTTCAGTGAATTATGCCTCTCTTTGTCTTAGAATTTGCTGATTAGTGATTATTTTTCTGCCCGATGATAACTGTATACATAGTTCTCTGATTGCTTTCAAATTTGGTATCTGGATTAAAGGGATGGGCGGCCTTCGTTGTAGGTTATAATTTAGAAATAACATTTATGAATGCGATGTTATTCACAAAACATGTTTTGTGTCAGAGAAAATGTAGGTCGTGTGTTGTTTAGTTTCTCTCAAAAAGTGTAGTGAATTTTTTACAAGCAGTCACGATATTGCGCCATTTCCTTATTTGGATTTGTGTGCATTATATATGTTGGTTGCAAAACCCCTAATTTGGTGCGTCTATGACTTCCAACTAACAATCATATCATTTGTAAATTCCTTATTTGGTATGTATTACCATTTATAGGTATGTGACGTAATAGGAGAAAATACTAAATGGATTGAAAATTATTTATCTCTTTGCAAGAACAATTATATTATGTACACATTTTCTGTCTGATCATTTCCCAAGCATGAAGTAATGTGGATTAGCTGGATTTTGAATTGACAGCAGGTAAAATGTGTCCATTAAAATAAAATTTTGCCCGATTTTAATGCGATTGTTGATTGCATCAATAATTTTATCTTGGCGTTCCACAGCACAACGGAACATTTTCATTGCACAATCTGAGTTCCGAGTGTTTTTCTATAAACAAATGGTTTTGTAATGTTTTTGATGTTTGTTTATATAATAAAGCGTACAAACGTGAGTGACAATAATATGCAATCTACGTAATATTTATGATTTGTATAAGAACAACATCTGTCCATTATATAATATATTCTTTCTGTTTATGACGGTTTTAGCCGATGTGACTATTTTAACAGCTATTACCACGACAAAGGCCACCCGTATCTTTAACCCTTTGGAGAGTATCTGTAACGTCATATACATGACGTCATGAGTAAATTTAACGTCATAGCAATAATTATTAACAAGTTCGGTCAAAAGGGCCCAATAATTTGTTATAATTTATATGCATTTTTTGTTTACGTGTGTTATCATAATCGATTGCACTTATACTATTGGGACAATATATTAATAAAAATAACTCCTATACAAATCATTTATAAATCAGATGATTTATTGAAGTTATGTCTACATAAAATAACACTTCCTGAAAGGACATATATGTCGTTTTACTCCTCAACCGATAGACGACATATATGTCGTTCTACTCGCCAAAGGGTTAATCACATGAAGATACAGTTCAATGTTGAATTTTGGTTTGATTCAAACTTCTGATGAAGAAATCTCATTCTTATTTATGGATTACTTTTGGTGTCCAAATAATAACTTTAGCTCTAGTTATCTCATTGTTTCAATCAAATAAAACTAGGTGTTTAACAATATTTATACCACGATCGCCTATCTTACTATATAAATAAAGCCATCTATCTAAATTTTACAATTAATCAACATCTGTTGATTAAACGTGCCTACTGTTGATTACACTTCGCAGAGTGGATTAAACTTTCTCCATACAATTTGAATGGAAAAGTGTTTATCCATCGCATTGTAAAGATCGTGGCATAAACTTCGCAGAGTGGATTAAACTTTCTCCATACAATTTGAACAGAAAAGTGTTTATCCATCGCATTGTAAAGATCATGGCATAAACAAAATATACGCATAGTGTTTCTGAATATTAAATTTAATCCACTTGTGGGATTGGCGATTTACACCACTCGCTGAAGCTCGTGGTGTAAATCGCCAATCCCACTCGTGGATTAAATTTGTTATTCAGAAACACTATGTGTATATTCTATATATGCAAGTCAAGTTGAAATCAAAGTTTGGTTCACTTATTCTCAGAAAATTGACAAAAGGATTCGAAAAACAAAATACTATAATTTATTTATAAATTTAAACATTTCAGGCTTACATGCCAAGGAGTTTATCAATATCATCAGCAATATCATCTTTAACCTTTCCCCTGCATCTGGTAATTTGACTGACACGTTTAGCATAAATATCAGGCAGTTTGCTATGTCTGTCCTGCTCTTCCAACATTTTGTCAACTTCCGCCATATTTCTTCTGACTTCATCAGGTGTTGACCTTGCCAATTCTCTTTCAGCAAGCCTTTTGTATTTGGTATCTTGACTGTTTGCAATTCTGAAATTTCTTATGTCTTTTAATTTCTTTCTTTGGAGACATTCATCATCATCAAGCAGCAGCTCATCATCTGAAGAGCGGTAGTCCGTGGTCGGAGCCTGCGAGAACGGCGTTGGTGTCCGCAGGCAGGGAAGACCTTTGATTTCTGATAAATGACTTCTGCCTGTATCACATCGGAAACCTTCACCCTCTGCATTCTTCTGAGGTAACTCTCCTCTCTGGTCTAATGCCTTATACAGCATAGCGCTCTGTGCCTCAGTTTTGGGTGTTGGAGAGGTGTCAACAGTATTGTCTATTCCTTTCTTTTTCTTTATAAGTTTGTTCTTTACAACTTTCTCAGCAGCTAGTTCTTTATCAATGTCGGCCAAGAGATCTTCTATTGACTCTTTATGTGGACTTCTCAGTCCATGTGTTGGTTCCATTTTGGTGACCTCTGGTTTGGTTCCCTGTGAAATCGACCCCTCATCTATCTCCCCTGAAGGCTGATACCAGTTGCACGATCTCACAGGCTTATCTTCATGACTCGTTTTGGGATATCTCTGACTGCCTTTGACTAGTACTGCATCCCAGTTAATAAAGTTTTGCTTTGCTTCATTAGGCTCTTCGTCATCCCAATTTACAACATTTGAATTTCTTCTGACGGGAATTTCATCCAGAATGGTTTTGTTGCCCTTACATCCTTTAGGAGGGTTATTCTCGCAAGTAAAATCCTTCACTGAAGCATCAGCTCCTTCAAAGTTCATCTTACCACCTACGGGAACTTCAAAGTTCATCTTACCACCTACGGGAACTTCAAAGTTCATCTTACCACCTACGGGAACTTCAAAGTTCATCTTACCACCTACGGGAACTTCGTCCCAATTAATAGTGGCTGCTTTAACATTCAGATTCTTCAAACCAATTTTCACACTGCTTGTGACAGATGCCCGAGGACTTTTTTCTTCCGATATTGCTGGCAGGTTTTTATCTATCTTATTTGCAAGCAATGCTTTATGATGCTCAATAAGAATGCTCTTGTATTCCTGATCTATCATCGAGTTAATTTGGTCTTCGTGTTCTGAACCAACATCATTCAGCATTACTTCTTTGATGATTTCCCTGACTTTTGCCTTCCGATCTGACTCTGGATAATACAAAATATTGTCATGCACAATCATATTGTAGTACAGCATAGCAAAGAATTCAGTTTGAAATCTTCAAGCGCCTCAACAGACAATTCCAGTGTGAAATCTGAAGTGACCCCTGTTGGGTAGTGAAAAAATATCACTTTTGGCACACTTTGTACGATACCGATTTACTTCATTCAGCTCACTGTGGTAATCCAATTTTTCAGTTAATTGTGCAATGTTTTGGTGCAACTATATTAAGATAGCCCTTTCAGAACAGTATACTAGAGATTAATGAACAGGTGCATATATTCATTAATTTCATTTTGCTCAAATTTTCTCTCTGGAAGTCTTTGGCAAATCTGAATGTTTTTGAGGCAGAGCCTTAAATATATAGGTAGAATTAAAGTACACAATTATAAACTTTGGCATTATTTCCACAATTTTCACCACCAGTCATTCCAAGATTATCTTAATATGTTATACATTGGCACATTGATAGGCTGTTTAAAGACATATTATGTACTTGTTCTGGTGCATGAAACTGATCAGTTAGTATCCAGGCACTATGACAACTGGAGGAATGTAGCATTCTACTACCATTGCCGAAAATCTGAAGCTAATCGACCGTACCACTCCATAGAAAACATCGTCTGAACTATGCTCAATTGTAAATATTTACTACTCGATTCGGGACGCATCTATCGCGATAAACTAACGAAGACGATTTCGCCATCGAGGTGTCACTGCATTTAATTAATATATATCAGAATGACGGTGTGTGTCAATTTGGATATAATATTTGTAAACATTACTACTTTGAACAAGATTATTCTCCATTTCTATTTGATCACCATACCGGAGTGTTTCACATCACTTTAATACTTGCTGAAGATATTTGCTTCATCTTGAACCTTTCGAATTGTTAGAGCTTGTGAAAAAGTTAATTGCAGAAGAATAATAATGGCTTTTGTTGCCAGCAACATTTCTACCAGATTCAGAGCTAAATCAGCAGGACCAGTAAATCAGGCTTGATAAAGTTTTAACCCTTCTATACTAAATGGATTATTCCACTCAGTGATAAAATTATAGTGGAATGGTATATTATACATCTGGAGGGACGTTTTGGATATATAAACCGACTGCAGATAATGGAATGTGCAGAAGGAATCCTATTTATTGGTGGGGAAATATTCATATATTAAATTCAACAAATGACCTATGGACTTATTATCGGTACATTTCCTGGGGGATAACTACTTGTCATTGAGTATTTAGTGAAGAATGGTTTAAATGGAGAATTTTATGCTTCATAATAGCAGACACGAACCAGCACAATATGTCGGTTTGAACAATGGAATTTCTCTCTGCTTTCTTCTGTTGGGATTTTTTCTGGGAGATGGTGTCCGAGATCCTGTAAGGATAAAACTATCAGTAATATTGATTCAAAGTAATGTAGTAACTAGCCATTAATCTTTAAAGTTGGGAGGGGGGGGGGGGGTAATGAGAGCTGGATGTGGCTGTGGAAGGTCTTTGTTCAGTGCATCCAGCATGGATTCACCCACTCACAACAATGTTAACTTCCGTCATTAACGACCCCCAACATGAACAAATTCTCAAATCTCCCTCCTGCCAGTGATGCATGATACTGTTTTATTTATCCTGAGACCACAAACAGGATCTTCCCTTTTAAAGGTACTCAATCCGATAAAACTCCTCTCAATTACTATTTCAATGGCTTCGGGGGTCAAAAATATTTGATTCGAGTCGAGGAAGTCACCCATCAAAGCTCAGATTTGTTAGATATCGATTTTAGAAATCTATTATTTTCATTATCGGGAATACTATCTGGCCCAGAACTCAGTCAAAATTGCGTTAAAATTACCACTTGATTTTAGAGTTATCCATCCTTGTCTGTTGGAATAGATTTGGAGTACAAATCCAGAGCAGATTACGGCAGTTATTAGTACTCATCTCGAGTTAATAACAAATTTCAAAAATCAATATCTAATAACTCTGAGCTTTGTTTGATGGGTTCCTCGACTCGAATCAAATATTTTTTACCCCCAAAGCTAAAGAAATAGAAAGATATAGGACCCTCTGATCGGATTGTTGTTGTTGGAATATGTTGAGATGGGGACCCTCTTTACGGATTGAGTACCTTTAAATATACTCAATGTGCATACCAGTTGATTCTCTTGGAGAGCTTGATCTTGGTGTATTTCCAGCCGACCTCAATGCACCATCTGACTCCGATCTTCTCAGTTCGATATCTTAATATTGAAAGAAGATGACATACTATAGTGTAGTTCTTTATTCATCATGCAGTCATGACATCCTGATGGGGAGGTTCATATTATATACCGACAATAAACTATCAACTGGGAACAACTGTTCAATCCTTTTGTAATCATGTCCATTCCTTGAAGCGTCATTCCTGGACATGAATATTCACTTGATAATTGTCAAAAGAATGGCCAAACGATCATGTGATCAAATAGAAGCAAGTATGCTTTGAATCAGTGGTTGAATGTTATTAGTGCTGACACATAGATATAGTTATCGCAACTGGCATGTTAACCCTTTACCCAACAAACCGGCCAAAAACAGCCAAATAAAGCTGCAACAGCCTAAATTATCTTGGGTCTGTCTCAATAAAACCATACAAATATAGATATCATTGGAACCGGCTCATTGACCACATTGTGATGGTTACAGTTATGCCCTGTGCCAATGCATTCTCTTATATATGCGAGTCGACCATAGGTCGCCTCGCATATATAAGAGAATGCATTAGCACTTTTTACCATTTTTTCTTACATTCTTTAACAATTTTATAATTTTTAATGTGTTAAGCCAATGCATTCTCTTATATATGCGAGGCGACCTATGGTCGACTCGCATATATAAGAGAATGCATTGGCACAGGGCCCTTCTGTTGGGTAAAGGGTTAATTAGATTATTTTCAATCTTCAGAAAAATCTTGGATTGTGTATACACCTCCATAACCAAACATTTGCCTAATAGCCCGTTCCTGCAAACAATGCATTCTATTTCTGACTGTTAAAGATGCATAATCCGAATTAACACTCGCCAAAAAATTACCATTTCCTTGGCTTGGGGGGTAAAAAATATTTGAGTCAAGGAACCCACCCATCAAAGCTAAGAGTGATCAGATATCGATGTTTGAAATTTATTTTTTTTCTCCACCGATAATTTTTCGTCGCCCAGTAAACAGTCAATGAGAAGACTTTCTGTGACCAAATTGTGGATGAAGATGGATAACTCTAAAACCAAGTGGCTTTTTTTCTGTCAGATATTTGACAAACCGGCAAAATTTCGTTGAACAAAATGTTGATAAATAACAGGTTTTGGGCAATTGTATACTATAGTTGACTGTCGTTAGCACTATTTTTGGGCAATTACTCGATTCTGATAACTGAAGCGGCATTTCAAAAAATGTTGTTGGAATCTGATGATATGGGGACCAATGGGGCCATCTTAGTTTTATATTGGTGGTTCTGAATAACTTCTGATAAACACATTATTACTGGTATCACATATAAACTCACCCTTATTCTGAAATGGGATGGTGAAGCTACAGAAGTTTTCCCCGCTGGCCCCAGGAGTTATATTGAATGTTGGCAGAGGAATGTCGTCCCATGGTAAAGGCTTTGGTGTCTGGATTTCTCCTGTACATATGTCTATCGCTGGGCTGGTTGTCCCATCTCGGATTTTGTCGCCGGCATAACACGTCTGCGGATCTGGTGAGGGAATTATGGAAATCTCCTCTACTTGTGTTTCTTCTGTATTATTCGGTGAGTCAACAGTAAAGTTTCCTGACGATCTTACATGTATGTCATCTATGACTGCTTCACGTTTGCTTTGTGAAGAGGTTGCCGTTTCTTTTGCTCTCAAAAAATCAAGCTCTGCTATCTGGTTTTCTTTTGTCGCCACTTGTCCACGTTCTAATGGCTCGTGTATAGGTGTCACTGTCCCATGTATGTGTTCTGGTGTCAGTCTGTCCGATTTCTCAGCTTTGATTCCTTCCGTTTGTCTCGTCTCTTCTGAGCTGGATCTGGTGTCGGGTGATAATCTTCCTTTCACTTTATCCGGCGTGCTTCGTCGTCGTGTCAGTTTTGGTGATGGAGATTTCTTCGTTTTCCGCCGACCACCGAACAGGTTTCTGAACTTTCCCTGGACATAGATTACAATTAAAATGAAATTTGCCGATGAAAATGTTAACACTGCATGAGGTCTCTTTTTTTGTGATGATATTCGGAGCTATAATCAATAATTATAAGTCAAAGACACTATAGTCAACAAGTTTATGTCACGATCGAGTAATCCACTTTTCGTAATATTTTTCTACACAACAACTGAGCCTGTTGCACGGACGTGGTAGCTAGACGGTCTTCGTTGGTATTTCCAACCGCACCCGAAAAAATTTAGGTCTACCTGAAAATTGCAAAATCCTAACATCGAGCGGCCTAACTCCAGAAGTGTTTTTCTTAAATTGATTAAAACTTTTTGACTGGCCACGGGGTAGGAACCAAGACATGCACGTCGGCCGATCAGATCTGATTTAGCATCTAGACTGGCCTCAACCTTTCCAAGTGTCGGAAAAATATGCAAATGTTGGTCTAAAAACAACAAAATCACAACTAATAAATTGTTGAAAAAATCAAACTACGAAAACAATTTCAACTTATTCTTGGTGTGAAATTTCCATCTCATGTTGAGTCGGGCATGAAATTTCCAACTTGATTTAAGCCGGATTCCAGAGGGACGTTAGACTCAGTATAATGCACGTTGATGACATAATGGAGGTGATTGGCTTTGCCATAGTGTCTCACAACTATTACTAAAATATCGTGTATTAAAGGGGTACTGTACCCCAATTTCAATAAATTCCCGGTGACAATAGCGATCTAATATGAATATTATATTATAAAATAACTAATTTGAGTCGACGATGTCTACTGAAAATGTTCCGGTTAACAGGCTATCGTAAAAGTTAAATTGAATTATTTAATATAAATTCATTTATGGCTGGAGTCATAAAATGGAGAATTATGCCATTACGAGTTACCGTTCTTGAAATCGCATATGTTGCGTGTCTTTTATCGACGGCCGTTCGCGAACATTATTTGAGTTGCAAACAAAACATGCTACCTGCAAAAAGAGGGCCCGTTATAACCGATTCGGAAAAAAAGGAGAAAGAAACAAGAGTCATAAAGTGTCAAGTATTTTATAGGGAGTGAGATTGTTCGATGGAAGAGATTGAATGCATCAATCGAAGCTGTGAGCAATGAACTTCCGGTACTTCCTGCGACCTGCGTCTTCTCAGGTGAAGGTCAAAAACATGGCGCGTAGTTTGAAATCGTAATATTTTTGTTTCCAAGATCAATATTTTCTTCGCTAAATTAGGTGTATACGAAACTCATATAACACGAACACAATCTAACTTGAAAGTTATTTCAATGGGAGTAAATAAAAAAAACGCCTATCTTTGTGTACAGTACCGGGTACCCCTTTAATTCAAATATATAGTTACAAAGAACTGAATATAATGTCCGTTAATTAATTCGATTATACCTGTAAGCCCCTCATGCTCAATGTCCTCTTGTATGTTCCTAGTGTGTCCTGTTCGCCATATGAGCCGTGTACTTTGATCTATGACAAATGCGTCGTGATTGTCTGAAAAACGTCATGTTGTCCAGGGTGTCTCCAAGTAGACGAACGTCAAATGCTGTGTGTTTGCGTTACATTCCGACTGAGAGTAAATAACTTGTCATAGTGATCGCTACCCATCTGTTTTCCCTGCATAATGCATAGGGCCTACACCCACGCGATACGGCATACTCACTTTACATTACTTTACTGTGACACACAAAAAACAAAACCAAAACTCCTGGAGAGGAAGAGAAAACAAGTTCCATTTTAAATTTAACTAAAATACAATGTTTTTAATGGCTGTAAATACTGTGATTTTAATAATGCTACAAACACCATTGATAGTTTACATATACGAAACGGTTGAGGAATTAACGAAGAGGCCATACAAGCATACCGCTTTATTCGGCCGAAGATTCAAGGTAAATTCAAGGTAAAAAACAATATTTTTAAAATAAATCAATCTTCTCTGTATGGGCCTATCTTCTCGTGGTAAATTCATTGTGACCATATTGAATCTCGTTCATTGCACTTCTAAACCACATGAGTGCATGGCAAACTGCAACTATATAAATCAACTACAGAATACTGTTATTCTTGTATGAGCCAAAACGTGGTTAAAGGTACTCAACCCGATAAAACTCCTCTCAATTACTATTTCAATGGCTTCGGGGGTCAAAAATATTTGATTCGAGTCGAGGAAGTCACCCATCAAAGCTCAGATTTGTTAGATATCGATTTTAGAAATCTATTATTTTTCATTATCGGGAATTGTTTCTGGCCCAGAAGACAGTAAAAAAATTCGTTGTTATTACCAACTTGATCATAGAGTTATCCATCCTTGTCTGTTTGAATATAATTTTGGCGTAAAATCTCGAGCATGTTACCAAATTGACGGCAGTTATTGGTACTCATCTCGAGAACATAAGAATTTTCAAAAATCAATATCTAATAACTCTGAGCTTTGTTTGATGGGTTCTTCGACTCGAATCAAATATTTTTTACCCCCAAAGCCAAAGAAATAGTAATATAGGACCCTCTGATCGGATTGTTGTTGTTGGAATCTGTTGAGATGGGGACCCTCTTTACGGGTTGAGTACCTTTAATTTCCGATACAAGCATAATTATGACGTTGAATTACTTGATAGGCAATGAAACATTTAGTCAGTGTATCGGCCTATATGAAAGTCGTGCACAGCCATATAAAAAATGCGAGCTACATACATACGTGCATTGTCCTGGTATACCACGAAAACCGTCAACCTATAGCTTTGGGTATCTTATTTTTGAGACAATTAATGTTGACAAAAATCATGAATCATTATCAATACACGTCAGGGCGAATTTAGACTGAATAATATCGAGACAATTTGTATTTACTACCGTCCTTAGTTACAATTTAAAGCTGACGATGGTTATTGTCGTCGGCTTCAAAGAAACTGGATCGAAACAATCATGCGACTTCTGTAAACACTTTTGCATTATTGACTATGGTGTTTTTTTCCCTGAAATTAATGCTGCTCAAAACTCGCAGCTGACATATCAGGTGCATCACAACCGAGGAATTGACGATTAAAGTTGGCCCTAACTATTCCATAGACGATGACTCGATGTATGAAGTGTGTCGCAATGTGGATATGCTTGATAATTTTCAATGAGCGAAGTCTGTCGTATTCAAAATTAACCGCGACAGCTTTTCTGTATTGACTGATCAAGACAGCGACCACTCCACGGATTTCTCGCTCACACAATGTGAAGCCCATGAATATAGTGCGTGATAGACTCGTGGTTGATCATGAACCGTCAAATAACATGTTGGCATAATATAAGAGGAATAACCCAACCACTTGTATAGAGTGAGCAAAGAGTTATCTTTTTGTTTATTTTTTCCACTAGACGGCCAATGGTAAATTTTCATTGGCTGCATTGATTTCTGGCTGGTATATAAACGATGGAAATAAATGATTCTGTCTCTCCGAGTTCTTTAGATGAAATGGTTGGGCGATTCACGCGTGTTCTGTCTGGCGTGTAAACAAACTTGTCTGCAAACGTAAACAAACGTTTATGCGAAACACACAGGTAAAATAATATAATATTGACATAAATTAAATATGCATTGTCAAGCAATAATTTGAGCGATATATGTTACCTCGATACACACACCTTTAGCGCGTATGATATTCATTATTGATGAATTTATGTTAATTAGATAATTATGCAGAAAGAATCCTTGACGATGGTAATTTCCCTTGATCTATTTTAGGTATATGGTGGGTTTTCCCCTGATTTCTCCCTTTTTTTAATTTAATTTTTGTGCTCATTGAACAGTGCCATACGCAGGCTATTCAGTTCGACCACAGGAGCTTGGAACTTTATCAATAACTGCATTAATTAGGTTAATTGGCAATTATTTGGCCCAGCCTATTGTGTTTTCTTATAAGGCTGGGCCAAATAAATTTAAAGCAGTTATAAATCAAGTTCCAAGCGCATGTGGTTTGACGCGATCGTGCGTATACGCGCGATATCCCGACGGCGCGCATTCACTGCATGCGAACAGAAGACTGGAATAGTTTTTAAAATACGTTCTAATTATATTATTATAATAAATATAGTATTCTTTAATTCTAACTATAGTAAAGTACTATCGAATATTTGGTAAAGTTTTATATAAAGAAAATATGTTTTGATCATTGATAAGGCCTAACAAAAAAATACGTTTGTTTCCGCTAACGAGCTGAAACAAATTATGGGAAGGTAGGTTGGCTTAAGTAAATGAGCAAAAATATCTGATATTCACAATGAATCTAAGGAGAATTTTGACTTTTATGGAACAAGCAAAATACCTAATTTTTAGAACAACCTGGACACTAAGTATCTAAAACTTTGGATAAATAATTTTAACTGTCATTCAATTGAATCTTATATTTCTGAATGATATATTACATATTTATGACAGATTATTAAAAATTAAATTCATTTAGTCCATCACATAAATATTTTCCATGTGCTTTCTCAGTTGACAACCAATGTTTTCGCGGAAAGTGACGTGAATTTTGTTACTTATTCCTTATTCGCAAAATGTCGGAAAGTGTGGCAAATGGCGCCAAATTTGTAAGTGGCCAGTTGGGCGGAACATTTTGGGCCGAAAATGTTTTGGGTAGAGTTCGTAAAAGTGGTCCGAAAAAGTGTCGAACCTGTGCTCGGTCCGATTTTTTGGGGAAAATGTGGCAAATGACCACGGGAACATACTTAGTAACAAATTTGGGCCGAAATAATTTGGGTCGAAAAGTTGGAAATAAAAAAGTCTAAAAAATTAAGGGAAAATGGCCCCAACGGGTCCAAATTCTCAAGTGGCCAGCTGGGCGGAAAATTTTGGATCGAAAATATTTTGGGTCGAGTTCGTAAAAGTGGTCCGAAAAAGTGTCCAACCTGTGCTCTGTCCGATTTTTTTGGGGAAATGTGGCAAATGACCACGGGAACACAGTTACCTGTGCTCGGTCCGATTTTTTGGGGAAAATTTGGCAAATGACGCCAAATTCTCAAGTGGCCAGCTGGGCTGAGCTGGGCGGAAAATTTTGGGTCAAAATATTTTGGGTCGAGTTCGTAAAAGTGGTCCGAAAAAGTGTCCAACCTGTGCTCTGTCCGATTTTTTTGGGGAAATGTGGCAAATGACCACGGGAACACAGTAAAATTATTTTATTCCGACATTTTGCAAATAAGGAATAAGTAAAAAAAATTCACGTTGCTATATAACAATATTATAGAAATTACACCTCCTCGACCGTAGGTGTAGCGGCGGTAGCCAGGGTACTCCGAATACTTACGCTGAATTTACGTCCGATCTGACATTCCATTCATTGCCCATTGTAATTTCATTACTCGTATAGTACGCGAGCGCAATAAAAGGAATCACCCCACAACAGTTTGAATATTGTATGGGCAAATTTCCAAACTCGATGTAACTTATTATAACGGAGATAGTTGACCTAATACATGTGGTCTATGGGTTACAACTGAATTTAATTGAATTGTTTATTTGCAAAGTCAACATTGAAGTGCTACAACGTATATACAATTATACATATATACAAACAATACATAATATGTATGTACATCAATAAATTCTTCTATCATATTATATGGTATTAATAATAAAGGCAAATAAAACTTAATATATTCAGGAATATGTTTTTTTTTCTTAAATGGTATATACAAGTCATACAATATTTATTTTATATTATGCATGTAATATAATATATAATACTTGCGTCATGGTAAATTTTTAAACGCTATAATTTTAAGAAAAATGCTCATTATTTTCAATATACTTTTTAGCAATATATATTTAGCAGTGACAACAATATGTAGAATTTATTTCTGTTATAGGATTTTCCCAGTAATACTTCGGTATATAGATTAGTGGTGACTGATTCTGCCACGCACTTTCCATATTTACTTGCGGAGCGTTTCTTTGATAAATCCATTTAATCTTGTTTTATAGTATGGCATCACTATCATTGAGATACCGGAGTAGAATGAATCTATTATTAGCTAATTCTGATCATTCGTGTGATCCTATAGTTTTGGCAATTTTATATGGCTCACTTTATTTCGATCATTACCGGATATCTCCCCAATTATACATATATAGATCATGTAGTTTGGTGCGCTAGATTTCATTGTTGCGATAATTTTGCAGAATTTAAGATGATTGGCCAGCCTCCAATATTTGAGTTTTCTCGAAACACCAAACTTCACCACCATAGAATCAAACAATTGCACTTTTATTTGGAGCCCGAGAGTACCGGTAGGAGCCCTATCAACAGACATGGTGTGTGTATCTGTATATATACATGTATAGAGGTTATCACCACATATGTTAGGGGTACAGCTATACTGTTTCCAAAAACCAGGCATGCTAGGTTGGGTGTACGTCTGGCTACCTCCCGACAATGGGATGTAGTCGTCACAATACAAGTAAGGTATAATGGCGGTATTATGGGTAAAATTCTTATAAAAGTTAGTGACATCAATTTCGTACCAAATTTTATAGCCAAATTTATGAAAATGTGATATGTGAATAATAAATAACATACTTCACATGAAGTAAGTTTGATCTTTCATCAATCTTAATGTCTATTTCCACTGCGTTTATCAAGTAATACTTTCCCCACAACACAAGTTGGCATTTTATGTCACTTCGGTCGAGGTAATTCAATAGTTCTGCAGCTGGATAAAAAATATCAAAATAAAATTAAATTTTTTTCCCCTACCTACCTACCCTAATTTGTTCACTCCGTTATCGGAAACATACAATCTTTCTTTTTTGGCCTAAGTTCTTCGACAATTGGTTTTTTTAAATTAACATTTTCGTTTTCTTTGTATTTACTTGGAGATTCCAAGCCTCGGTATCACAGTGGATCAACGGACACGAACCAAAACCGGAAGTCGTAGATTTCGAGGTGGAGAAATATCTGTCGACAAATATTTGTTGACATTTTTTGACGTTTTTTTGGGGAAAATAAACGCTTGGATAGCATATCTGACCAACTGAAGGTGAGTGAATATTTCTTCGCTAATGTTCGGGCACCTACGATCAATTTAAGTCAGTTGTCATTGTTCGATCGCGGAAAAAATGTCATTTAATCATCGCCGCGAGACGATTTCTTCCCCAAAATATCCCAGAAAATCATACTTTTCACATTCATCGCAGACAGCTGTCGCAACAACCTATATACCGGTCGAAAGGCCTGTTTTCCCCCCACAAATTCATATTTTGAGTATTTTCACGGACTGTCTCAAAATTCCAAATTTCATCTTTTGATGCAGGTACCCACCTCGAAAATACTGTCCGGTTAGTCCTGTACACCCCGGAATTTAGTTGCAATCCACCAGACCCGGCGGACAGTTTTTGTTGTTCAATCAAGAGTCGAAATGGATTAGTTGGTTGGCTGCCTTTCGTTAACAGTGGCACGTTTTGGGCAACTGCTTTTCTGTTGCAACTATAGTATACTGATCAAGTTTAGTTACCGAGTACAGTTTGCAATTTGTTCTCATATATTCGTTCAGATCGTGTAAGGTCATTAACCAAAGAATCATTTATGGAAATATTGTTAGAACAAGAATATTACAATGCCCTCCATGACCAAGGCCGTACCAACAGGATTGTTTTGATGGTGGGAGGTGTAGATGTATTTTCCAATAGTTTGATATTTCAGCCAGTATATAGCGTGAAATCTGGACCCATGGCTGTTCTTTTTCATTATGGCCACTTTCGGGACCCACCACCCGAGTTTTGATTACGATTGTATAAAGTTTTAACTACATTTTTCGGGTATATATACACCCCTTTATTTTTATGTTTTAAACTACAGGCACCCACCCATATTTCGGAGAATTTTCGCTAATATTACATATTATAAGCATCGCCATCAAATATGCAGATGTTTATTTCCATTTCTATGAGAGGCCAAATTCACATTTCATAATTAATTGCAGTTGAGCAATAGCACTTAAGCATAATTATTTGCGATTAAGCGCAATTCATGGTTATACTGTATGTAAATATGTACTCCTGGTGAATAAATAGGTGTATCTATAACTAAACCTGAACTCATATTGACATATCACCTCCTTGTTTTCATTGCTTTGGATAGTTGGGATTGTGAACTAGCCTAAATTCTTTATCAAAATGGGTGACTCGCGACAGTATTACCTTCTGTTTTAGTCGAGTCGAGGAACCAACCCATCAAAGCTCAAGTGTGATCAGATATCGGTTATTGAAGTTTGTTATTTCAATTGATTGCTGCCCAGAAACACGCCGTGAAAAGGGTGGTTTCGGTCAAAATTGCGGATGAAGATGGATAACTCTAAAACAAGTGGTAATACGGTAAAATTTCGTGATACTTTAGTAATTATACGGCCATATTTTGTTGAACAAAATGTTTATAAATCACACGTTTTTGGGAAATTTGATACCATAGTTGACAGTGGTCAGCATTATTTTTTGCAGTTAATCGATTCTGATAACTAAAGCTTATTTTGAAGAAATATTGTTGTTGTTGTTGTTGTATCTTTATAATATGGGTCTTTCTGATCGGATTGAGGACCTTTAGTTTAATTTAGCCAAATGCAGATACACCCGGTCATGCTAATAGTTAGGTTATATGGGTAGTTACACTTACTCTCAAGCAACTATATAAGCGCTTAATCGCAATTAATTGCACTTTTAAAAGCGCAATTCATTTCAATTATGCGCAAATGCCATATGTGTGCTTCAGCGCGATATGTGGTATATGCGCTTAAGCGCAATTCATTATTAAATGTGAATTTGACCTCCCATACAGTTAATTTTTTGTCTATATATATGAACGAGTAGGGTCTGTCTGCATGTCTTCTGCATGTCCGCTTAAATTTGAATATATACGCGACCATTTGCGTTAAAAACTTCCCAACCAAATTATCCAGTGTGTGAATCAATGTGGAAACAATTAATTATGGCGCGATTTGAATACAACAGGACAAAAATCACGTGCCTATATATTTACAAAAGTAACTTGCATCTGGTTCCACATTAAGTTGTACGCTATAGATTGGAATTTTACCCGCTATATACATGTAGGAAACACAACACTTCTACATTATTGGACAGCCAAGGTGGGATTAAGAATACAACAACTCGAAAGAACACTGGAGTTTTCCTGACGATGTTTATATTCTCTATATCAACCGAGAGTACCAATATTTCGTATAGTATTGTATAGTATAGTATTGTATAGTATTTTATTATAAATAATTTTTATATTTTTTATTTTCAATAATTTTATTTTCAAACATTCATTCGGGTGTTGTAAAATCCCATCGTCGATTGCCTCGGCGAAGCCGCAAGCCTTTGCCTCACAGTGGTTACATATATGAAGGCAGGCATGCGATCCTCTCGTCAATAGCACCTGGAATTATAAAATAATATCGCTTAGTGGACTTGAACTTAAGGTAATATTAGTAACAGATATAGATGTACACCCCTCCGACTGTATGTTTTAGTCCTCTCCTCATTATTGTTTTAACCATTGCTGAATATTGAAAACAATAATTTTCTAAGTCGAAAAATGTCATATAACTCCACACAAAAAGGTCTGACATATTTCATAATCATATATGTTCGCATGTTCCCATGCATGGTACTAAATATATATATGCCAAGCCAAAAAAAACAAATGACCGCAAAACTTAGGAATAAAAACTCGGAAAATTGCATCCACGAAAGGACGAACAAGCTGCTTCCTGTATAACCCCACAAGTTGTGGGCCACAACACGTTGCGAGTGTATAATCAAATATAAAGGGTAAAAATCGGCACACCGCTGCATTTTTCTGAAAAAAGTTGGATGTAAATCCTTTTTTTTTATGTCGTCCTTCCGAGAGTGATGACAAGTCAGAGTTAACATGACAAACATCAAAAGTTATATGTTCACTAAACATGTACTTCGTAGTTGGATTTTAGTTACAGGTTACAGTTCAGTTATATATATAAGTCACCGCCTGGATGTTATGTTGTACCAGGAGACATATACAACATTATGAACACCCAGAACCATTGTGGCCACGCAAAAGTCAAATGAAACGCTCATCATCTGCGGCTAAATTGCTTTTTCGACCAGAAATTGAAGATGGCAGACCTCAGCAAAATCACGACTAAGCGGACAGATTTTTTACAACTAATGATTAAATTTTTCGGGACTAACCGGACAGTATTTTCGAGGTGGGTACCTACATCAAAAGATGAAATTTGGAATTTTGAGACAGTCCGTGAAAATACTCAAAATATGCATTTGTGGGGGGGGGGGGGGAACAGGCCTTTCGATCGGTGTATAGGTTGTTGCGACAGTTGTCTGCGATGAATGTGAAAAGTATGATTTTCTGGGATATTTTGGGGAAGAAATCGTCTCGCGGCGATGATTAAATGACATTTTTTCCGCGATCGAACAATGGCAACTGACTTAAATTGATCGTCGGTGTCCGAACATTAGCGAAGAAATATTCACTCACCTTCAGTTGGTCAGATATGGTATCCAAGCGTTTATTTCCCCAAAAAACCGTCAAAAAATGTCAACAAATATTTGTCGACAGATATTTCTCCACCTCGAAATCTACGACTTCCGGTTTTGGTTCGTGTCCGTTGATCCACTGTGGGTATATAATCTGCGAATGCTAAAAGTGCACGATGCATATATTGTTCTCAGAGTCTGAGAGGATCATGGTATCGTCTACATATAATAAACACAATATGTTTATAAAACAGCCAATATGTTCAAAATAGTTCAAGTTTGAGATGTCGCAGTCGCTCAGAAAACGTTGCATGTATATATCGTTCACAGACAAAGAAAATAAAAGAGGTGATCTTGTCGACATATAAAACCGACTTCAAATTAGAACACGCGGATTCTTAGTCTGTACAAATATTTTACTTTGTGACTCGGTCCCGTAACATTGTCGAATTTGAATACTATATATTTGGAATGTTAACAGGTCATCACAGGTCAAAAAAGGATAGATACACACAACGAGTGTCGTCCATGAACTTTTGTTCTATATTGCCTTTGTTGGATTTGGAAATAGCCTTATTTTCCATCTCTGCAAGCAGATAGCGTTGTTTACCTTAAGCGCATTATAGGGCCATCCGAAACACCACCGCACCCCCAAATATACAAATACAAAACACGTTATAACGAATTGCAATTAAGTCGTTGCAACGACTTCTAAAAACTCGTTATAATGACGTACAAGTAGTTTTAACGACATACAACTCGTTTTAACGACTTGCAAGTCGTTCAGTACTTGTGGCAATAAAAACAAGTCGTTATAATAACTTGTAAATATTTCTACAAGGTCCGTGCGTCCGTCAACAATTTCCTTTGACTCGTCCCACCAGCCGGATCCCTCATCCGATCATCATGAAACATCATATGGATCTTCGGGGTATCCTCTAGATGGGAGCCATCGATTTTTTCAGTAATTCGTTAAAAAAACATGGCCGTCAGCAGCCATCTTGGATTTCAAATTTGAATACGTACATCGGCTCAGCCCGTATTTATTGAGAACTGTTTTGAAAATTTGCAGGCATGTTTAGGATCGCCTCTAGATGGGAGCCATCGAATTTGAACAATATTCGACGTAAAACATGGCCGCCGGCAGCCATCTTGGATTTGACTCTTTGTGACTAAATCGTTCTGCACTCCCTACAGGCCACATCCCTCATCCGATCGTCACCAAATTTCATATGGATATTCCGGGTGACCTCCAGATGGGAGCCATCGATTATTTCCGAAATTCGTTATAAAACATGGCTGCCAGCGGCCATCTTTGATTTTTTGAATTTACTCTTTGCCTGACTAAATCCTAGCTATGGCACACGTACATGCCTACTGGCTACATCCTCATCCAATTGTTACAAACTTTATATGGATCTTCGGGTGTCTTCTAGATTGAAGCGATCTATTTTTTTCCAAAATTCGTTATCAAACATTGCTGCAGCAGCCATCTTGGATTTCAAATTTGAATCCATCCTCATACCATGCAGTCCACATTTATTTATGATATGTTTCAAATGAAATAATTACATCTACACAATACAAGACCTTTACCGTAATTGTTTTGCTTTCCTTCTCCTTTATCATTCTATTCATTGCTCAGAAAAAAATAAACTCCTTCCCAAATTGAACTACAGTGTTATTGACACTTTAATTTTTAGCTCAGTTTTACAACCTAAAGTTTGAGCTGTTTCCTTCGGCACGCCCAGGCTGCATCCCTTATACGATATACACCAAACTTCATATTTAGCTTCAGGGTGACCTAAAAATGGGAGCTATTGAATTTTTCCGAATTTAGATTAAAAACTTGGCCATCAGCAGCCATCTTGGATTTCAAATTCGAATCCATCGGCACACCGTACAGCCCATATTTATGGCCGGATCAATTTAAAATTTACAGGCATGATTGTGATCACCTGTAGATGGGAGCTAAACAATTTGAACGATTTTCGATGAAAAACATGGCCGCCGGCAGCCATCTTGGAGTTTACTCTTTGCATGACTAAATCCTTTTGCATACCCTACAGACTACATTCCTCATCTGATCATCACCAAACTTCATATGGATCTTTGGGATGACCTCTAGATGTGAGCTTCCTATTTTGACCAACATCTGTTGAAAAACATGGCCATCAGTGGCCATCTTGGAATTTACTTTTTGTATGACTAAATCCTTCGCCACATCCTACAGGCCACATCTCTCATCCGATCATCACCAAACTCTATATCGATCTTCGGGGTGAACTCTAGGCGGGATTGTTAAAAAAACACATGGCCGCCAGCAGCCATCTTGGATTTCAAATTTGAATCCATTGAACAAATTTGCAGCCCGCATTTGTTGAATTGATTTGAAAATTTACAGGCATGTTTAGAATCGCATCTAGATGGGAGGTATCAAATTTGAACAAATTATAATGAAAAACCATGGCTGCCGGCATCCATCTTTGATTTTACTCATTGAATGACTAAATCCTTTGGCACACTCTACAGACCACATTCCTCATCTGATGATCACCAATCTTCATCTGGATCTTCGGGGTGACCTCTAGATGGGAGCCTCTTATTTTGATCGAAATTCGTTGAAAACATGGCCACCAACGACCATTGTGAGAAGCATGGCCACCAGCGTCCATCTTGGAATTTACACTTTATAAATCGCTTGGCCCACCGCACCCTACAGCCCCATATCCCTCACCCGATCATAGATTTTCCATGAAAGTCGTTATAATGATTTGCAACTCATTATTCATGTTGTTGAAAGTCGTTATAACTACTTGAGAAAGAGTTTGATCAAAATTTTCAACAGTTGGAAATTTCATACCTGCCAAAACATTAGTAACAGGAAGACAGCCCGATAGGGCTAGGCTACCCCCCCCCCCCCGACAATACACTGCTTTACTTTATTATGTATTACTGCCACTGTATCATTCGTGTGTATCGCAACTATATTTGCATTCCTTCCTCTCAGCAAAAAATTAACTCTTTCTCAAAAGTTTGAGCTACAGTGTCATTGACACTTTCATTATTTATAACGACTTTCAACAACATGTTATAATGAGTTGCAAATCATTATAACGACTTTCACAACTCGTTATTAACGAGTCGTAAGTCATAACAAGTTGTTGGAAGTCGTTGCAAGTCGTTATAACAAATTGTGTATTTGTGCATGTTTCGGATTGCCCTAATGTGCTTTCGTACATTGTTAGTCCAATTTGTTTGTACAGTGATATCGATTTACCAATATATATGAGGGAGAGGCCGAGGTAACCACCATTATACAGCAGTTTCATCCATTAAATGGCCATTTAATGTCTGAATCTCCAGATCACATTATATACAATACATATTCTATGTTATATACCATTTGATAGAGCAAAATATTGTATTATCAACTTGTCTGGTCAAATAAACTGAACACATTGTTTTGTCGAGGTACCGATGTGTGTTCTGTGCTTAATTTTGATCTTGACTGTAATCCCAGTCTTTTATTCTTATGGAAGGGGAATAACTCTATCTCCTAGTTTTGAATTTTGATGCATTTTTGGCAAATAAAGGGGGAAGTCTTGGGGTGAATCTGAGAATCTCTATCACTTGATCACACTCCTATGATAATCTCTATCACTTGATCACACTCCTTTGCCACAGCTGTTATGTATCCTGGTGGAATATATATATTTTGGTTTTATTTCATGCCAACAATACGCGACCTGATTTCCATTCTGTCCTAAGTGACATGCTGGTACGAAACGTCCGTATGGGTATCGTTGGAATCGGCATCAAATTCCGCGTCTAACGGTACCGGCCCCTAAGCGGTATCTGTTTTTTTTCGCGGTGATATTAGCTATTCTTTTCTGTCCGTTCTGCATAAAAACACTATTTCTTAGAACCATTATGTCCTATAAATAAAACATACTTATAAAGCCAGTTATATCCTGTCATTTAAAAACAAAGATGAATTCTATCTTGAGTTTCAGACACAACAGATAATTATTCAGTTCGATGTTGTTCTATGTGCAGTTCGGCTTTACGAACTGTCACTTACTACAGGATGGAACTGAAATATTTTGCTAAATTCTCTCACATCGAACAGGTTGGAACTCAAGTTGCGATCGAACAGAGAACAATTTTCCCGCGAAAAGAAACACACATAGTCGAGGAGATATTGGTCGACCTCTGCACCCCAGGACTCAACTTCACCCCACTATTTTTTTTTCTTAATGTCTCCTCTAATTTTTTTGGGTTGTTAAAGGGGTACTGTACGCCATTTTCATTAAATTTCCGGTGACAACAACGATCTAATGTCGATAATATATAGAAACATAAGTAATTTGAGTCGAAGATGTATTCTGTAAACGCTCAGGTTAATAGGCTATCTTAAAATTTAATAATTTAAAAGTTAATAATTTGATATAAATTGAATTTATGACTGGAGCCATAAAATGGCGTCAATTAAATTACGAATTTCCGTAATCAAAATAAAGTAATTGAGGGATACTGGATTTTTAAACCGATCGCACACACGATTGCTTAAAATATTATGATGATACGGGGAGAACACTCAAGCCACTCACTGACTAGCGACGATACAATAACTTAAATGATTATATGGGACTAGTATGCATATAATATAACTTTTATTTGATTCATTTGGTTGAAAACTTTACAAAAATTACTCGACAACGACAATTTGTATTTTTGCATTCCGGTAAATTTGTCATCCGTAACATGACTTCGTACTCAACAGACTTTCAAATAATGGAATTTTTTTTACCTTATTCTCCGACTCGGAGACTATAGAAACCAACAACAACATGTGGCGTACAGTACCCCTTTAACAAGAACAAAAAGTGGCTACAGAGACTCCAGACAAGATGACGTCCATCATGGCGTCCATTTTTTGTATATGCACCAGGTCTCTTTGATCGCCGTTATAGTAAAGATTATATCTAATGCGGTCTTGTTTTTTGCTCGATTCGTTATGCCAATATATAACCCTTACAAATTAGCCAAAAGTCCGACACCATAATCTAATATGGCGGCCAAGATGGCCGCCGAAATGTGAAAATATGCTATTTTTCTGACATTTCACCACTTTTGTTTGTCTCTACGGGAATATATTGGCATCTTGGCGTGAATTTATACATTGACGAACACAATGGGATCATAATACATATTAATTGTGGGATATTTTTGTCAAATATCACGTTTTCCCAAATGCCGAGATAATAGGTCAAAGCCGAATCGACGCTAATATCGCGATGTAATGTTTCGAATAAATGAAATTTATTGCTATCATAACAACACCCATGCATATATGTGCAGGAGATACTCGAGCTATGATTCCTCTTATACCTGAGTTGAGGAATATTCACGCAAATCCAAGATGGCGGCCAAAATGGCCACCAAAATAGAAAAATTGCTGATTTTATCATCAGTGAGCGTTATTGTCACGACAACTCCACACCTGCTTATTATTGTGAATTGGGAACACTTAGACGAAGAACTGTCATTTTACCATATCCAAATAAAAGTTTCCAAAATGGCGCCACAATGGCACCGAAATGCCCTCATATTCACATCATTGGATACTATTGTCGAGACAACTCCATCCATGCTTACAGTTGAGTTGGAAATACTGAGGTACAAGAAAAAAAAATTCCAAATCGAACATGGCGGCCAAAATGGCCACCGAAATTTTAAAACACGCCTACATTCCTTAATTTCCTATACTTTCTTACGATGGGCGTTAATGTTTCGCGATTTCTACCCTCCATTACATGTTGAAATGGAATATTGATACGAAGTATTCATTTGAGTTTGGCAATTGATACTCAGTCAAGATGGCGGCTAAATTGACGGCCAGAAATTGAAAAGAAATAGATATTTTCACATACTAATTTCAACTTTTTGTCATAATATCAATATGTGTGGACGAAACTGTACATAAACAATCTATTAGTTTAACTTAATATGTATCAAAATGCATAAAATGGCTCGTATCCTTCTGGAAAGTCGAAAACCCACCATTAATATCGCGATGTGGCATTTCGAAATCCAGTCTCCACTTAGCACCGATAATGGCCGTAACCGTAGGTGCGCCGAATAGTAATATTAGAACAATTACCTGATAACAGATTCTGATTTGCCACATCACGTCCATAATTATCTGGACCAGCTTCCATTTCTTTGTCTGGTAAATCTGGGTCGCTCACATATCCAAAGTATTCAACACCTCCTGGGAGAAGGGTCCCTCTAATCATAACGTTTCAAACAATTAATTCTCCGGTGTCTAGCTTACGATTTTAAATATGCTAAATATGGGATTTGTGCGTCATCTTGAACTAGAAAGGCATATGGTCGATGAGTATACAAGCTTGCATAATGTCATCTCTATGTATGTGTCTTATACCCCATGGGGATAACGACATGTACACCTGGCGAACCAATTAGCTAGTCACTTCTCAATAGATGGTTCGTCAACTCACAAACTTAGCGAACGAATTGGCATATGTGGACAACTTCGGCATTGTTTCGAAGGTTGCTAGCTGTCTCATTCCCTTGGACAGATGTATATCTGCTGAGGAGAAGACCATAATGTACCGACTACCCACAATTCTTGACCATGATCCCAAGGAAACTGTGTGATGTCCCGCAGTCGTCTCGTCGAATAGCTCCCAACAGAGAAGAACAATACTCGCGGTGTTAGTTTGTGGACATGCGCCATGATAGTGGGAATGAAATAAATTGGCCATGGTAAAATGGTCGGAATGGTGATGTTGCCAAGATATCACTTTGTTTACCCAACGTATGTTGAACTGAATGCAAGATATCATCAACATAACATTCCTCTAGATGTTCTTCGCGTTGAACATTTCACCCTTGTGTTGGTGGCATTTGTACTTTCTTGAACCATACCGACCACCACCCAGTGTGTGTATGACATATCAACCAACTATGAAAGGCATCGTCTTTAAGACTATACCCTAGTCTGGGTGTGTCTTATATAGTAGTAGCCAGTGGTACACTCCTGGTCCAGTTGATTGTGAACGGCTTCCAAACGGATGGGAACAATCTTAGCATACAAGGAAAGCAAAGCCACACATGAGATCATGTCTGAATCTAAAACATACCCAAAGAAGGGCGGTGCAGTCATGGTCCAATTTCATTTCCGCTATCATGACACATGCCCACAAACTAGCACCGTGCGTATTGTTATTATCTGCTTGAATTTGTTCGGTGAGACAATTGCTGTACGCAACAAGATTTTTCTTTTGTTCATGGTCAAGACGTGTGGGTATGTTATGCATTATGGTCTTCTACGCCTTAGCGGAAAGACATCCATCAAATGTCTGGCTTTCAACATTCGAAGCCATATACATAAGTTGTCCGGGTACGTCAGTGCATTAGATGAGTATGTGAATTGATGAACCATATATTGAGAAGTGGCTGTTTGGTAAGATCACCAGGTGTATATGTTGTTATCCCCATTAGGTCACCAAAGCTGAAAATACGCAGATAGCGAGGTCCTTCCTGAAAGCTAGTATATGCATCGATCACATTCCTTTCTAGTTTATCGCACAAAATAACGCTCAGATCCCATATGTAGCATCTGAATTATACCATAAGCTATACCACGAATGAAGATCGCCAAGAATAAGGATAAGAATTCCCAGCTTTCGAGACAAACACGTGAGCTGGGCACCGGCATATGTATTGTTTGAAATATTCCGATTAGTGGGACCTTTCTAAAAAGAAGTGTAGAAAACTGTGATGTGTGAGAGAGATAGATTAATCTGACGAAGAGACGGAAACTGGTCCATGCAGATAATGCTGAATGTGGCACATCAGAATAAGCTCAGGTACTGTTGTTTTGATTTTTGGAGGCCATACTATGGCTATTTGGCGCACCTAAACGGTCATTATGGGCGCTTATGGTGGACAATGGATTTCGAAATGCCACATCGTGATAATTAATTGTGGGTTTTCATCTTTCCAGAGGCTACGACTTATGTTGAAACTAATAAATGGCCAAAAGTATGTACAGTGTCGACCATACGTATCGATATAATGACAAAAAGTTGGAATTAGTATGTGATAATATCGACTTCTTTTCAATTTCTGGCCGCCAGTTTGGCCACCATCTTGACTGTGAGAGTTTGCCAAACTCGAATGAATACTTCCTATCAATGTTCCATATGAACATGTAATTGTGGGCAGAATTCGCATAACAATAACGACCATCGTAAGAAAGTAAAGGAATGTGAGCTTGATTTCAAATTTCGGTCTCCATTTTGGCCGCTATCTTTGATTTGGAAAACAATTTATTGTATGAGATGCAAGGTAATTACTTCACCTCAGTATTTCCAAATCAACTGTCCGCATGTGTGCAGTTGTCTCGAAAATAATGCCCAATGATGTGAATATGAGGGAATTTCGGTGATTTTTCAAAATCTTTCCGCCATTGTGGGTGCCATTTTAGATCTGGGGAACTTTTATTTGGATATGGTATAATGAAAGTACTTCGCCTAAGTGTTCCCAACTCACAATAGTTAACAGGTGTGGAGTTGTCGTGACAATAACGCTCACTGATGTTAAAATCAGCGATTTTTGGCGATTTTTATACGCCCTTTTGAAAAAAAGGCCGTATTATAGTATTGGTCTGTCCGTCCGGGCGTCCGTCCGTCCGTTAACCTGTTGTCCGGATGATAACTTTAGTTAGAGTGAACCAAAATTAGTAAAATTTGGTATGTGGGTTTATTAGCCGAAAAGTAAGTTCAAGTTCGAATTTGGGTTCCGCCCGCCAATTTTCACCGGAGTTATGCCCCTTATTTAACGTTTTTTGACTTAGAAAATCCTTGAAATTTGTTGTCCGGATGATAACTTTAGTATAGTTTCTCGGAATGAATCCAAATTTGGTATATTACTTTCTTTCACCAAAACACAGGTCAAGTTCGAACTTGGGTTCTGTCCGACCATTTTTGGCAGAGTTATGCCCCTTTTTCGACTCAGAAAATTCAGTTTTTCTTATGTTTTTTGGTTTCCGGATGATAACTCGATTTTGGAATGTTTATACGCAAAACCCGTTTTTTTGTGGATTACATATATCAAAATACAGCTCAAGTCCGAATTTCGTTTTAATCCGATAATTTTTGCGAGAGTTATGGCCCCTTTTTTGACGTAATATGACTTAGAAAATCCTTGAAATTTGTTGTCCGGATGATAACTTTAGTTAGAGTGAACCGATTTCAATCAAATTTGGTATGTGGGTTTATTAGGAGAAAAGACAGATCAAGTTCGAATTTGGGTTCCGTCCGCCAATTTTCACCGGAGTTATGCCCCTTATTTGACGTAATTTGACTTAGAAAATCCCTGAAATTTGTTGTCCGGATGATAACTTGACTAGAGCTTATCGGATTCAATGATAATTTGGTATATTACTTTCTCCCACCAAAACACAGGTCAAGTTCAAATTTGAGTTCCGTCCGCCAATTTTTACCAGAGTTATGCCCCTTTTTTACCAGTTTCCGCCGACCCAAGAGAGGGCGTATATTGCACACCCAGCGTAACTCTTGTTCTATTTCTGGTGGCCATTTTGTCCGCCGTCTTGGATTTGAATGAATATTCCACAACTCGGGTATAAGAGGAATCATAGCTCGAGTATCTCCTGCACATATATATGCATGGGTGTTGTTATGATAGCAATAACTTTTATTGATTCGAAACATTACATCGCGTTATTAGTGTTGATTCGGCTTTGACCTATTATACCGGCATTTGGGAAACGTGTTATTGGACAAAACTATCCCGCTATGAATGTATATTATGATCCCATTGTGTTCGTCAATGACTCATCTATACGATAAATGTATAAATTCACGCCAAGATGCCAATATTTTCCCATAGAGACAAACGAAAGGTGGTAAATTGTAAGAAAAATAGCATATATTCACATTTCGGCGGGCATCTTGGCCACCATATTGAATTCTGGTGTCGGACTTCTGGCTAATTTATGAGGGTTGTATATTAGCATAACGAATCGAGCGGAAAACAAGACCGCTTTTTATACGCCCTTTTGAAAAAAAGGCCGTATTATAGTATTGGTCTGTCCGTCTGGGCGTCTGGGCGTCCGTCCGTCCGTCCGTCCGTTAACCTGTTGTCCGGATGATAACTTTAGTTAGAGTGAACCAAAATTAGTAAAATTTGGTATGTGGGTTTATTAGCCGAAAAGTAAGTTCAAGTTCGAATTTGGGTTCCGCCCGCCAATTTTCACCGGAGTTATGCCCCTTATTTAACGTTTTTTGACTTAGAAAATCCTTGAAATTTGTTGTCCGGATGATAACTTTAGTATAGTTTCTCGGAATGAATCCAAATTTGGTATATTACTTTTTGGCAGAGTTATGCCCCTTTTTGGCAGAGTTATGCCCCTTTTTCGACTCTGAAAATTCAGTTTTTCTTATGTTTTTTGGTTTCCGGATGATAACTCGATTTTGGAATGTTTATACGCAAAACCCGTTTTTTTGTGGATTACATATATCGAAATACAGCTCAAGTCCGAATTTCGTTTTAATCCGATAATTTTTGCGAGAGTTATGGCCCCTTTTTTGACGTAATTTGACTTAGAAAATCCCTGAAATTTGTTGTCAGGATGATAACTTTAGTTAGAGTGAACCGATTTCAATCAAATTTGGTATGTGGGTTTATTAGGAGAAAAGACAGCTCAAATTCGAATTTGTGTTCCGTCCGCCAATTTTCACCGGAGTTATGCCCCTTATTTGACGTAATTTGACTTAGAAAATCCCTGAAATTTGTTGTCCGCATGATAACTTTACTAGAGCTTATCGGATTCAATGATAATTTGGTATATTACTTTCTCCCACCAAAACACAGGTCAAGTTCAAATTTGAGTTCCGTCCGCCAATTTTTACCAGAGTTATGCCCCTTTTTTATCAGTTTCCGCCGACCCAAGAGAGGGCGTATATTGCACGCCCAGCGTAGCTCTTGTTATATCATCTTTACTATAACGGCGATCAAAGAGACCTGATGCATATAAACAAAATGGCCGCCACGATGGACGCCATCTTGTCTGGAGTCTCTGCGGCCACTTTTTTTCTTGTTAACAACCGAAACAAATTAGAGGAGACATTAAGAAAGAAAATTAGTGGGGTGAAGTTGAGTCCTGGGGAGGGGGGTGCAGATGTCGACCAATATCTCCTGGACATATACGCGTCAAATTCGCAATGTAACATTAACGAAGAGTACATTCCATGAAGCCATATCAACATTACGTATGCAATATATCATCAAGAGTCGTTTGCTTTCCATACAACACCAATTCAAAATACTTGTTTCTATGTCGATGTGCTGGCTAACTGTTCCAAAGAGCGCACATATCAATCACACTCTGCTCACATTGTAATCTCTAATTCTATCATGTTATACGGTAAATTGAGACTAAATATTTCTTCATGTTGTCCCAAGTGCGTATTATCTCTTTTATAATCACCACTTGGAACAGACCGGTCCTGAACAAATTTCCGTTTCCATAGTGTCCCACGAAAAATATTCTACTAAGTCTGAGTCCATATTGTGCTAAATGCAAAAAATCGCACCCCACCTCCAGAATCTGGTCGAAATATCATATAAGAAAGAGCATCTCCTTATCGAAGTTGATGGTTATTGGCAGAATGAATACTGATTTCTCGGCAGATACCAGGATATCCACCATAAGTCTAATAACAACCAATTGCCAGAACTTTGAAATTTAAAAATCGATTTACTCGGAAACACAAAAAATGCACTTAGGACAGAATAGAAATCAGGTCGCGCATAGTCAATATTACTGACTGAGACTCAGTATAAAAAATAATCAAAGACAATAAGTGGCAGTCTCCAAAAAACAAAAACAAATGGTCAAATATGTTTTTCGATCCTCATGAGGACATGATCCTGTTCTCCGAATTCTTACATACTTTTAGGTTATATTCTCTTCTTCAAAATAAGGAGATATATAACGTCCTCAGTTTATGAACACAATGAGATAAACTGAAACTTGAGAAATGCGCTCTGCACATAAAGCTTACATGGTCATCTTAATTTACTACAGATGACTTCCAATAAGGCAGCCAGGATAAATTTTCCAATTTGCTGCCATTTTATGAGCAGGTGTGGGTTATCTCCAATATTGTTTCTTTTTCTTTGCCTCTATAGCTCTCTCTCTCTCTCTCTCACTCTCGCTATCTCTCTCGCTCTCTCGCTCTTTTTCTCGCTCTCGCTCTCTCGCTCTTTTTCTAGCTCTCGCTCTCTCTCTCTCTTGCTCTTTTCTAGCTCTCGCTCTTTTCTAGCTCTCGCTCTCTCTCTCGCTCTTTTCTAGCTCTCGCTCTCTCTCTCTCGCTCGCTCTTTTCTAGCTCTCCCTCCCTCTGCCTCTTTCTATCTCGGTTGCTAAATTGCTCACTCTAACTTTTTTCAATCAATCTCTCGTTTGATGTACATGACTACTTGCCTGGAGACTCTGGACTATATTATGTATATTCCTTGAAAGCTGATTGTTTTACAACTGCATGAATATTTGAGGAGAGTTTGCATACAGGCAAAATGTGATACTACATATATGTGAGGGATTAAAATTCAGCTTTACATGGATCCAAGTATGACCAAGCCCTTTTAGCAGACATTTGATAGTCAAATTTTAGTATGTTATTTTATTTCTTCCATTTTATTTCCTTCTTACACATCAACATTTCTAGGCCAGTATTTACATTATATTGTTACAACTTTGGCAGGTGCATAACACCACATGCTCATATGAATTACCCCATTGTATTAGAAGACCTTAAGGCAATTAACAAATCCTTGGTGACAGAGTACATCAGCAATTAACCTGTAAAATGTAATTAGCCACATGGCAAGAGAAATCTGTCACCTTGGCTCAGTGTATATAAGTTTGTTTTAAACTATTATTTGTTAATCTGGGAAAGCCAGTTCACGAATCAATACTCATGTTATAAGGAACGCCTATGATATTTGGACTTCGTAGCACCTTGATTTGATGTACAATAATATTCATATTGCTCGGACATACCAGGATACAGAATAAAATACCACATCAGCAAGGAATCCATCTTGTGTCAGTCGAACATCCCAACAGCAGCATAACCAACCATTTCCCTGGTTATACAAGCGTGAGCTTCGTTTTTGAGGAATATATGAAAAATGTAGTAATATAATTAATGTAATTTATTCTGTATTCAGTCAGCCAGTAGGGTGTAAAAAATGCCGGAGAGGAATGTCCTGAATGAAGGCAGAAAACACAGTGACGGTGAAAGCTCGTCAGATGAATGCTGCCTGGCAAAGACGACATACCAGCGGCTAAGTGATAGAATCAATGTGCGGATAAAGAATAAGGAGATATTTTACTCTCTCGAGTTCTTCCCACCGAGAACGTCAAATGGAGCAATTAATCTCATATCCCGGTAAGTCTGCAACTTCTGGATGCAATAGTGAAAAAAAGATATGAATAAATGGTGCTTATTATTAGATCATGCCATGAATCTCTACTCTGGCTAACGCCCGTAGAGATCATATTCCACCAGTACAAATCTAGGAACTTTTTGAAGTTTTGACAGGGAACCTTATAAAGTCGAAAAATAATGCGGGGAATATATTTCTTAGTTATTATCTGTTCCTTAATAATGTACTTCGCTGTAGGTGAATATGGGGGGCCAAATTCACATTTAATAATGAATTAAGCACAATTGATTGGTATGACCTGGTGTATCACCTAGCAACACAAGAGGAGCATTGGCCTAATTTTAACCTGTTTTAATTAACCTGAGTACTCAACAGTCAACTGTGACTATGTGTTCAACAATGATAATCCCTAATTACATATTATCGGCATCCCTATATCCAAAGAATTGATGTCTCTTTCCCGGAACTCTAGTAATTTTTTATTTTTTTAATGGATTTTTGCAGAGATTTGGGCCAATACGATGGTCATATACCATAGCATGCATGGGGTGTCACTGCATGAGGGCTTGCTTACCTCATATGGTTTACTTATTGACTTAAATCAGGGGAAAAACCCTATTTTCATATTATCAGCATCCCTGTCCCAAAAATGCTATCACGAGTAGTTCCAACTAACATATACAGAAGATAATATAATGCTATCATGAGTCGCTCTAACCAAAACAGAAGGTAATACTATTGCGAGTCAGCCATTTTGATAAAGAAGTCAGGCTAGCTCCCTACCCATCCAAACCAATCAAAACAAGAGGTGATATGTCAATAGGAGTTAATGTTAAGTTATGGATAAACCTATTTATTACCAGGGGTGTTTAGTTACATATAACCATGAATTGCGCTTTAAAACACAATTGATTGCCCTTAAAGGTACTCAATCCGAACAGAGGGTCCCCATCTCAACAGATTCCAACAAAAAAAATCCGATCAGAGGGTCCTATATTACTATTTCTTTGGCTTTGGGGGTAAAAAATATTTGATTCGAGTGGAGGAACCCATCAAACAAAGCTCAGAGTTATTAGATATTGATTTTTGAAATTTGTTATGTTCTCGAGATGAGTACTAATAATTGCCGTCAATTTCGTATCCTGCTCGAGATGTGTACACCAAAACAATATTCAAACAGACAAGGATGGATAACTCTAAAATCAAGTGGTAATAATAACGCAATTTTGACTGAGTTCTGGGCCAGAAAGTACGTATTCCTGATAATGAAAAAATAATAGATTTCTAAAATCGATATCTAACAAATCTGAGCTTTGATGGGTGACTTCCTCGACTCGAATCAAATATTTTTGACCCCCGAAGCCATTGAAATAGTAATTGAGAGGAGTTTTATCGGATTGAGTACCTTTAAGCGCTAATAATTATGCTTAAGCGCAATTAATTATTAAATGTGAATTTGGCCTCCCATACGTGAAGGTCTGAACTTGAAATTGCATGCTTTTCCATGACTTTTGTGAGCCGATATCGCAATTTCCATTCAATTAATTACCCAGGAGAAATTCCATAATTGCAAGCAACGCAAAGCAAAATCGCTCACTTAAATCGTGAAATTTTGAGTTGGGACAATCACCTATATTTAATTACATTACTGAGGAACAGATCATAACTAAGAAATATATTCCCCGCATTATATTTTTTGACTGTATAAGGTTCCCTGTCAAAACTTCAAAAAGTTCCAAGGTTTTGTACTGGTGGAATATGATCTCTACGGGTGGTAGCCAGAGTATATAGATTCATGGCATGATCTAGCTTATTATGAGAATCTCACATATCACTTCACCCCATATATCCAACTTCTTCTTGTATATTATTATTAGAGATGTGTGTTAAAGTCACATACTCATTTTTTTGGTATTTTTATAATTTAGATTAAAGGTACACAATCCGATTCAATGGTCCCTGTATCATCAGATTCCAACAACAACAAAAATTCAAAAGACTGTTTAGTTATCACAATCGATTAATTACCCAAAAATAATGCTAACCATGTGTGCTATCAACTCAAAAATAAAATTTTCCGACACGTGTTATATATCAACATTTTGTTCAATGCAATTTGGTATTGAGAGTATGTCAGTCGGCTCGTCGAATATTTGTTAGGCCGCAATATATTCCATGCAGGTGGTGAAAAATAAGATTTTAAAAATCGATGTCTTGATAACTTGGGAGCTTTGATGGGTGGGTTCCTCGACTCGAATCAAATATTTTTTACAACCCCCAAAGCCAAAGAAATATTAATTTAGGAGCGTTAATTTGGATTATGTATCGTTAATTAATTTCTTAAATATTTGTATGCAAGTCCAAATAATTTGTTCAAGGAGCATATCAGTAGTAATAGTCTGGTATATAGAATAATAACTGAATTAACCAATGTTATGAGTGTTGTAGGGCTGGATTTAACTTGGTAAGTCCAATACACAAATGAAATTGGATTAATTTGGTTTTAAAATCAAAAAGGCATCAACATAATCATCACATCACATCACAGCAGCCAATATTAAAACTATTAAAGATAGTCGTTAAAATGAAATCTGCATTTCATAATATGTCTAAAACTGGTATCGAATATCTGGCGTCTGACCATTTCAAAAACTAATTAATTAATGACTCCCAGACTGGGCTAATTTTCCCTCCAGTAACAGGTGAGTGCTTATCAAAGTGCAGGCGACCCCATCATTCATGCTCGCTCTCATGGGCATGCACACTGACACACATTTCAGTTAACCCATAAAAGACTGAATTAACAAAGCAGGACACACACAAGTATCATGATGATATATACAACTGAGGTTGTATATAAAAACAGCACCTATATATGAGTAACATCAGATGATTATCCATGCACCCAATGTATTACTTTTTTAATTCAACGTGTACAAACTAGGTCTAAAACAAGCCTGATTATGGTTGTCTGTTATTTGAAGAATGAGGTCCCCAGAGGGTGAAATTAGTGATGCTATCCCGGAAAGTGGGCGACCATCACCAAATTCACCTTCTGGGGACCTCATTCTGCATTACCTCATCTGCTATGGGAGACATAGACTCAGATTGAAGTTCCCAAATGGTGGATATTGTGATGTCCGCCCATTGGGAACCTCGATCATGCAATGTGTCGGCTGCCAATTTGGGGATATAGAGAAACTAAACTAAAAAAGAAATAGAATCTATGTGAAGAAGTTTCTAAAGAAATTTGATAATAAAGAAACTTTCCAGAGAAGATGAGGCCTAAGCAGAATGAGGTCCCCAGAGGGTGAATTTAGTGTAAACATATTTTTAGTTCCAAATCCAAACAAATAACATACTATATACAGATGACACATATATGCAAAATAGAAGAGTTAATGAATTAAAGAGTGAATTTAGTGATGCTAGCGTGCTATGCAGGATAGCGTTGCTGAATTCACCCTCTGGGGACCTCATTCTGCAAATGACAGGCACCTTATTCTCAGACTTGCATGGTTGGCATTCCAACACTAACAGCTATCTTCTTCCCCCAGCCTCGAGCGTCTTTCACATAACGGGCCTTTATTCTGTGATATGACATGGCATCCTGGTGGAGATCCATCCAACACCAAAAAATCAACCAGTTCGACATGTATGGCAGGTACCATGCTCAATTACTGTGGCCTAGAGACTATGCTGCATATGACATGCTGTGGACAGAGTGTTGATCAAATCAAGAGTAATCTGGCCAAAGCAAAGGAGCTTGGAATAAGGAATATTTTAGCTCTCAGGGGAGGTATGATTATCAGGGTTTTAAACAGATAGATACATACATGTATAGGCTCTGCAAGGACATTTCAAAACGAGAGGCCGATCACGATCGGCAGATGTTTAACCCATCCCTTGGCGATAATAAATTGTTATGATCAGAATCATTATTATGTTAATGTTGAATTATAGAGTATACTGTTATGATCTAAAGTAGTATATGACAAATGTACATAATAACCAGTAATAACACAAATTATTGGAATGTATGAGTCAATATAGAAGGGTTAATATAACATCTAAACTCTAGAGCCTGTCACCACTATCATAGTGTAAGCAGTTCTATTCATGTTGTTGCAAATTGCCATGTGAGATATCAAAATAATATAATTATTTATTTAATGGAAAAGGTTAAAAGACATGGAATGGGTAAAAGGGGTTAAATCACCTATCTCTGCCCTGTTTGATCCAATGTAGTCCCATCATCCAAGGACTTAGAGAGCTCCATTGGTCTAGTTAAATAAATTCACATGGCTAAGTTGTGGTTAAAAAGATAGCTAAATCAATTTATCCAATAATTCACTTATCTGTGTCTTATACAGAGCTAACATATGAGGGCTATAAATAACTCTCAAAGCAATAAACTATATTGTCTTTTATCTTGCTCACAGAGAAGCAGGTATTCATTAATTGTAAGTTACTTGGGTTATAATCTGGATAATTCTTAGTTTAAAAAGGGCCATATCTTTGGTATAACAAATTGGATCTAACCCATATTCAAACTCGTTCTGTATTTTGAGTTGAGAAACTCACATACCAAATTTGGTTCCTATCAGATGAAAAATGGTTGATTTATCGAAGTACATGTATGTGTGAATTATATGTCAAAGGACCATAACTCCATTAAAAATCCGATCAAACCCATATTCGAACTCAATCTGTATGTTGGTCTGAGAAACTCATACACCAAATTTGGTTCCAATCAGATAAAAAATGTTAGAGTTACATGTATGGCAGAATTAATGAATTCTAATTCGAAAAAGGGCCATAACTCCGTAAAAAAAAGTCGGATCAAACCCATATTCGAACTCAATCTGTATTTTGGGCCGAGAAACTCACATATCAAATTTGGTTCCGATCAGATAAAAAATGTTTGAGTTATGGCAGAATTCATGAATTCTAAGTCGAAAAAGGGCCATAACTCCGTAAAAAAAAGTCGGATCAAACCCATATTCGAACTCGATCTGTATTTTGGGCCGAGAAACTCACATACCAAGTTTGGTTCCGATTAGATAAAAAATGTTTGAGTTATGGCAGAATGTGTGAATCCTAAGTAAAAAAAAGGGCCACAACTCTGTAAAAAAAAGTCGGATCAAACCCATATTCGAACTCGATCTGTATTTTGGGCTGAAAACCCCATATACAAATTTTGGTTTTGATCAGGTAAAAAATGTTTGAGTTATCGCATTACACGTAAAGTGTCTACGGACGGACAGACGGACGGACAGACGGACGGACAGACGGACGGACGAACGACGAGTGGTCAATCCGGACGTTGACACTATGTGTACCATACTATGGTATGGGTACACATAAAAAGGGGGGGGGGGGTCTATTACCATCTAATATATCATATTATAAAGTTTACAACTTTACATAAACCAAGGAAACTTACAGTAATGCCCTAAATAATCCACTCCTTAACCAAAAGCAGAATTATGGGTAATTTTTCAGGATTTAGCCGGAAATATGGCTTGTTGCCATTCATCAGAAAGCTCTCAGTGAGAGCTTTCCAATGAATGGCAACAAGCCATATTTCGGACTAAATCCTGAAAAATTACCCATAATTCTGCTGTGGTTAAGGAGTCGATTATTTAGGGCATTACTGTATAACCGGACTATAGGTATACTAGTATGTACCTCAGGGACAGGAGTGCTGACAGGGGTGCTTCATACAGTAATTCCCTAAGTAATCGACTCCTTAACCACAGCAGAATTATGGTTAACTTTTCAGGATTTAGTCGGAAATATGGCTTGTTGCCATTCATCGGAAAGTTCTCCGATGAATGGCAACAAGCCATATTTCCAACTAAATTCTGAAAAGTTACCCATAATTCTGCTGTGGTTAAGGGGTCGATTATTTAGAGCATTTCTGTAGCTGACACAACATTAGTTGGAAATTTCATACCAATCGTAGGTCGACTTTGTGGCCATAGTTTGATCTTCCAACCAGTAATTAATGGTGAATTTGTTGTTATTAGATCAACACCAACATTTGGACAAAAGTTTTGACTGAAATGGCCATCAATTTGGAAATTTTCCAACCTTGGGGAGTGTTAGTTGGAAATCTTCAGGTACCAGTTGGGAACTCAAGGGCATTTAAACACTTACCGAACTTTGAGTTTGGAATGGTTCAAAGGGAGCGGGAGTTCATTCTGAAGTTTTAAGGTGGACACCACACCAACAGAGACTCTCTGCTCTTGCTGCGTCCCCCTGAGGCTGTGGTAATTTGTTCCGTGAACTAAATATTAAGGTTTGATCATCTTGTTAGTGCAATCAAATCAAACTATATTTAACACACAATGGTTCTTCCTTGTAATTTTAAATGAAACACAGTAATTGTTTGATATAGTTTCTAACATATTTACATCTAACAATTTTAGTTAATTGTACTCTCAACTATTGGTTCATAGTAAAGTCTGTTTCAGTATTAATAATATTTTTCTTAACTGATTATCTGATGTTAGAAAAAATTGTGTCATACATAATTGTAATTAATCACATGGCAGATCAATTGTCAATATTGCTAATTTGATGACTCTTCAGAGTTTAGCAATGACTATAATGCAAATTAATACTATTGTGCTTCCCTCTCCTTACCAGCTACTTTTATACATATAGTATTGCCCTAAATAATCGACTCCTTAGCCACAGCAGAATTATGGTAATTTTTCAGGATTTAGTCGGAAATATAGCGTGTTGCCATTCGGTGGAAAGCTCTCAGTAAATCCTGAAAACTAACTTCTACAATGCACCTGAATTAAAAACCATCTCCGATACTTAAATTTATTAGCAATTGAATGCCAGGGGAGAGGAGCTCCGATAAGTTCGGCAAATTGTGCTCTGATCCTCTGTGCCCACACACATATCATCATTGTTATATATCATCTGTGTAATATATATTGTATATTGTGGGTTACAATCAATATGTTCAAATCAAATCCTGTAAAATTACCCATAATTCTGCTGTGGTTAAGGAGTCGATTATTTAGGGCATTACTGTACCTATTAAATTGAGAAAGATATCAATTTGTCTATAAGGATATTTGGAAACTTTCAGCTCATGAACAAAAACCTGGTCCTAGCTATTAATAAGCCTATGTGAGATTCACATATATCAGAGAATGCACTGGCACATGATCTTTAATGCTTTACCAGCATGGCTCCCATCATGAAAGGGTTATATGTGACCTTATGTATGAACTTCAATTGAATGGTACTTTGTTTTATGCTGTAGATCCACCGGTTGGGCAGGAGAACTGGAACTTACAGGAAGGAGGACTGAACTATGCTGTTGATGTAGTAAAGCTTATCAGACAAGAGTATGGTGACTATTTCGTCATTGCGGTAGCAGGTATGCAATATGAATTATAATATGAACTTTCCTAAGGCTGCAAACAAGGCTGATTTATCAGTAGCCTGTGTTCTCGTCGACGTTGATGGAATTTTGTGCTAGAGTTTCATAAACTACAGCAAAATTAACTAGGGGGGGTGAAAAAATTTCTTCCGGCACTATATGCCGGGGTGGGTGGGTGGTCAAAGTCACCAACAAGCAATTTTTTCCGCAACTAAAAAAAAAAATTCCTGCTTGTTTTTAGTGTTTTGGCAATGAGTTGGGCTTCAAAACCACTTTGAATCAGTTTGAATGAGAGAAATAATGTAATTCTAACTGGTAAACTGACTGCAGGCAGTTATCGTGTTGTATTTTGTTGCAAATTTTGAAATCCAAGATGGCCGCTGGCAGCCATGTTTTTTTGGTCGAATGACCTCAAAATTACTCATTCCTATTTACATGTCCATGTTAACATCCATGATAAATAGTATGCACAGAAATTCATATACAGCTGTTTACAGTGAATTTCCCCCCGCAAATCTCTGTTTTAGTGTTAAAAGGGGGGGTGGGTGTCAAAAAATGGTCGGAAAAAACTGCCGAAAACGGAAAAAAAATTGGCGGTGGGGGTGGGTGGGTACAAAAAATGATCGAAAGGGAAAAAATGCCATACGTGCCTGAATTTTTTTTCCGACCCCCCCCTGGTACGAGCATGACAATGATGTCAATTTCCTTGACCTTTCTGGATTGTTAATATTCAAACTTGATTAAATTCCATGCTAATTTAAAGAAAAAACTTTAAATATCTATTTACTAATACTGACATAAAAGCATGAAGAAGAGACTATGAAATAAGAATCTCCATTCAATAATGACACTATTTTCACTTTTTCACAAAGTAGCTTGAAGAAAATAGTATTTCGGTGGAAATTTCTGCTATACAGGGATAAAATTTGACTTATTATTAAGATGGAAGGGGGTGATCTTCAATAGAAAGTTTTGCCTGTAAACTTTCTCTACGTCAGTCTCTGAGCTGAATTTTTCTGGTAATTAAATTGCTCATGATTAGCTTGGCACAGCAACGTTCCATGTGCTGTTATTAGGAAAAGATTGGTACTGTCGGAATAGTCTTCTTATCAAGCTGGATATTAATCATCAGAAATTTGACATCACAGAGATTAGCAGTAGGTGATATTCACTTTATGCAATTTACAGAACACCTATATAATTTCGATGTCCTCATGCCTATTGTCCAGAAACAACAGGGCTGTCTATGGCCGTCATGGTCACATAACTGTTAAAGGTACACAATCCAATTTGATGGTCCCCGCATCATCACATTCCAACAACAGTTCTTCAAATGACGCTTTAGTTATTAGAATTGATTAATTACCAAAATATAATGCGAACCACTGTCAACTTTAGTATAAAATTTTCCGAAAAGTGTAATATACCACTATTTTGTTCTCTGAGCTTTGGATGTTCCTTGACTCAAATCAAATATTTTTTTACACCCAAAGCCAAAGAAATATTAATTTAGGAGTGTTAATTCGGATTATGTATTTTTAACCCTTTGAGTGCCAGGTCCGATTTTTGTATCACCCCATATACCCTGTGCCAATGCATTCTCTTATATATGAGAGTCGACCATAGGTCGCCTCGCATATATAAGAGAATGCGTTGGCCTAACAATTTTTCATCTTTTGTTATTATTTTTTACAATTTTAATAATTTTTTCTTATATTCTTTAACAGGTATATTTAGTAGGTTTAGTGCCAGGGAATCTTATGTTTTTTTATGGGCATCAAAATTATTACTATGAATACTTGGTGATAGTTTTGAGTTATAACATGCCCCTAAGGTGTTATCCAGTTTGTTTTTAAATTCGCTATAGCATGCTTAAAGGGGTACTGTACCCCAATTTCAATAAATTCCCAGTGACAATAGCGATCTAATATGAATATTATATTATAAAATAACTAATTTGAGTCGACGATGTCTACTGAAAACGTTCCGGATAACAGGCTATCGTAAAAGTTAAATTGAATTATTTAATATAAATTCATTTATGGCTGGAGTCATAAAATGGAGAATTATGCCATTACGAGTTACCGTTCTTGAAATCGCATATGTTGCGTGTCTTTTATCGACGGCCATTCGCGAACATTATTGAGTTGCAAACAAAACATGTTACCTGCAAAAGTAGGTCCGTTATAACCGATTCGGGAAAAAAGGAGAAAGAAACAAGAGTCATAAAGCGTCAAGTATTTTATAGGGAGTGAGATTGTTTGATGGAAGAGATTGAATGCATCAATCGAAGCTGTGAGCAATGAACTTCCGGTTCTTCCTGCGACCTGCGTCTTCTCCGGTGAAGGTCAAAAACATGGCGCGTAGTTTGAAATCGTAATATTTTTGTTTCCAAGATCAATATTTTATTCGCTAAATTAGGTTTATACGAAACTCATATAACACGAACACAATCTAACTTGAAAGTTATTTCAATGGGAGTAAATAAAAAAATCGCCTATCTTAGTGTACAGTACCCCTTTAAGCATACCCAAAAAGAATTCAACCCAAAATAAAAAAAATAAAAATAATTGTTTTTTATTTTTTTTATTTTTTTTAGGGCCGATCTCATCATCGGCCCCTAATTTACGGTGTGTAAAATCGGCTCTAAAAAAAAAAATTTTTTTTTTTTATTATTTTGGGTTGAATTTTTTTTGGCACTCAAAGGGTTTTAAGAAAAATGTATTTCATGAGCCTACAATTTTAACTACTTCAGGTTACCCAACAGGCCACCCTGATTGTTCATCATATGAAGAGGATCTTCAACATTTAAAGGAGAAGATTGATGCAGGGGCAGATTTTATCATTACACAGTTATTTTTCTCTAGTGAAGTATTCTTGAAGTTTATAGATGACTGTCGAGCATTGGGAATAGATTGTCCTATACTACCAGGAATTCTTCCTATACAGGTGAGCATTAGAATCTCATGTTTATGGTTGAAAAAGTCAACGATACTAAATAGAGAATAATCACTGTATTGAACTGGTGACATGAAATAATTCATTCGAGGCAGGCCTGCAGGGACGTTGTACAAAGATGAGAGCACATTCTACAAAATAGTCACCATCTGGAATCAATTATTTAACGTCACCAGTTCAATCATGTGATTATTCTGTTTATTATATTCCACTATTAACATCTGATTTTAAATGTGTATAAATGAAATCCTTTTCTATCTATTGTCTGACACAGCGAACCCCAATGCTGGTCGGCACCCGACAATAAAATGGCCATATCGCTTTGAGCTTGTATATAGGGCAAATATTCAAACGAGCAGAACATGTATAACAATAAGTGTTATCATGGGTCAATTTATTGTTTCGACAGATATGTTTAATGACCTTCGTCTCATCAGGGATGCAGGTCAATCGGGTCTGTATACACTGTTGGGGAAGTGTACGCGTACGTGTGAGCACATTCAAGCATATTGCCAACTCATGCTAATTTGTGAGGAAGGCCCGATGCTTCAATACTGGCTCGACTCCTACGTCACAGAAGAATGGTGCGTTAAACCGTAATCTATGACGGCCAGAATTGATTCTGGGGCGACATGTGCGATGTCTGCACCTGGGTATTATGTAAGGGTATCAAAGAACAGGAGCCGATAGATAACCCATTGATGTGCTGGATTCCGAAAACTGCCAACAGCCAGACATAAGAAAAAATACTGTGATTGATGTACATTTAATGGTACAGCTGTGATATCGGCATAAATGTGCCAGTCAAGATGTCACCTAATCGAGCTTGTTTGATCGTTGGCGAGACATTTTGGCATCAATTTCCGTGTAATAGTAAACCCTCAGTCGGCGCCATATGTGGGCGCACTCTAATCTCTTAGCGGTACTTTGGCCGTAGACTCCAGACAGTGTCCTGCTGTGACAAAGGAATACGCCCGAAGCTGTTTGGTAGGTGTCTGGACATCCATCGGTATGTGGGTTATCGGCTATGTCAATATCGATGCTTTTTGTGCAAGAAAATTGACGTGTGTGGCGACACATGTACATGTGAAAATGGGCTATCAAATCCGTTTCTTGGAGATGAGTTCCCGATATTTTTCTGGCGTCGAAATATTATGCCTGGTTTCGTACCAGAAAAGTCGTGGTATGTCTGGTGGCTGTCAGTTAGATTACCCCAATACTGGCTCAGAGTGCGGGCTAATTTCGAAGCACCTGGGTGAAATGTAGTAGCAAGCGAAATTGTTCGGGAACTGATACATTTATTCCCCGGTTTGCGGAGTAGATGTGCGTTCCTTCCCGAGAATTCTATCGTGTCGGTCCATTCATGAATATCTCGATGTTTGTATCCACGATTCATGAGCTTTTGTCACAAATAAGTCTTTCCTGGCGTTGAAATCCGTAGCATTGTAGCAATTTCTTAAATATCTTATGCATTCCCCCCTGACAAACGATTTGAAGTTCGATTTCGGGTGATTTGAGCAGCGATGCAAATACTGGAATGTTTCTGTCTTTTTTATGTGACATTACGTATCCAAGATCCCTGTTTTGGCAAAACGATCACCCTTGAACCATAATCTCATCATTAGATAGAGGGTGGTTTGAGAAGTTACGTATCAACTCCTTGGCCTGATTTAGTTTGTATTCAGGCGATTTGTACAATCTAGAGCGAGATATTATTTTCTCACGTTGTTGCTTGGCTCTACGATTCTTTTTGCTTCTGATGAAACGACGGGCCATCATTTTGTAATGCTGGGCTAATCAGGTTCTCTGTTAAGCCCCTCAATCGCTGTGATGCGAGGAGTGGGTACACCACTCAGACAGACAAAACGCCCCTGTCGGGGAATCACCTCGGCTCAAACCTCGATCGCAGAAGCGAGAGAACAAAGTGGAATGAACCACATGTCATAGTTGGCTGGCAAGATTAGAATAGGGTCTATCGAAGGCCGAGTCTGTCTCTAGACTGAAGACAGTCTACGGTTGAGCCGTGTGTCAGATGTGGATAAGACAGCACAGCATACATTAGGCTCCAATGGATGATGGGTACTTAGAAGTGGGAGTGGCTATCAATTTAATTGACACCTGTTACATAGAGCTGATGCACTGCTGTACAGTGTGGTCCGATCGGTGATGTATCTCTAAATGTAAGAGAGACCGAGTTTTAGGTGCATATTGGGTAGTAACAATTATTATTTAATAATAATAATTACTAATTGAGTGTATGAGCTCCCGCAGTAGGCGATTCAACCTATGTATCTGATAAATCAGTGTGTGGATGTGGCCCGGGTAGGTAATTTAATACCAGGGGTGGAATCGTCGGTTATTGTAAATAGGTGTACAAATTGTAAATAACCAATGATAAGGAGAAAATACATTAAAATCAATTTAATGTCATCACAAAAACAAGCCATGAATATAGGTGTACAAATGTAACAGTAGCGTGCACAATTGTCACGACACAAAATGTTCAATGAGTGCACTAGGGCCTGTTGCCTTTATGGTTCCTCTATTTCCCTTGATGCGATCCGTGGTGTCGGCGGTTATCCCTGTATGGTTTCTTGAATGAATGTTCCTGCGACACGCCCGAAGTGTGCCATCCTTTCCTGTAGTCTGCACGCAGTTGCATCTTGTAATTCATTGTTATGTTTCTTAGTTTCTGAGATAATCCGGTTCCGCACATCTCCACTTTGGGAGTGGCCGATTGGAAGAGTGTCCAGCGCTTGGGTCACTGCCGTTTTCAGTTCCGAGTTCAATGAGGCAATCTTAACGTCAAGAAGAGCCACAAGTGACGTGATGAAGGCTTTACGGCCCTCCTTGACACCAGTATGTACAAGCTGGTGCATTTCTTCGTCGCGTCGGCCTCGCTGATCTTAAATTCAAGTGTCAGCCCCTCCGGAGTGTAGCCACTGTCAGCCGCATGTTGTAAACAGGCTCGCATCATATTTAAAGGCTGTCTCTGGTTTGTTATGGGGATAAAATCCCTCATAACGTCATCCAGGATCGCTTCTGTTGATTTCCCCAGCTGACTGCAAGGCAGCAGATTGCCGTTATCAATGGTGAAATCCAGTCGAAGAGCTCCATTTGATGGAGAGGTCATGGTGGTAATATCTTCGGATGACATCTTTCAAAATTTGTTATGATGCCGATTGTGCCTATGTCCAGTTATATATTAACGGAGCGATGATATTTATGGATGTCAGTGCACGTCAAACAGCGTGGCTCCTGTGGACCACCGCTGCGAAGCTGCTAAGGGAGACAAGGCTCTCCAGTGTAAGTTAATTGTACTCGGGCAGTTTTATGCCAGGCCCATGCCAAGCCAAAGGCTCCATAGGCCACGGAGATGGGAACTAACCCGTAACTAGATACCAAATTGCGAGTATGTCCAAACATATAGCGCATATAGATATGCATAGCATATTTTTTGCTCAGTTGGTGGAATCAGTATATAGTTGATTCTGCTCAGTTATATGTGCAATCATATAGTGCAAATGGATATGCATAGCATACCCGTGCTCAGTCAGTGGAATCAGTATATAGTAGATTCCGTGCCCGGTTACTGTAAACAGTATATAGTTGATTCACGCCCTTATTACCAAATATTGCTTTGTTTTATTCAATGAAATAAATCAAAAATATGTCTTTAAAAGAAGTTGAACAGTGAACTATTTGTTTTTGTTTTCTCCCAGGGCTACAAGTCTCTACACAATATAGTGACATTGTCAAAGTTAGAAGTGCCGCAGGACATATTGGATGCCATCACACCCATTAAAGACAATGACGAGGCTATTAGAAACTTTGGAGTCAACGAAGCTCTCAAGATGTGTCGAGAATTAATTAGCAGTGGAAAGGTTCCTGGATTACATTTCTACACACTTAACAGGGAAGTAGCAGTAAATGAAATTCTCCAGGGATTAGGTCTCTATGGAAATGGGCCTATGAGGTCTTTGCCATGGAAAACCACAGCTCACCATCAGAGATGTGAGGAGGATGTGCGTCCCATTTTTTGGGCTTCAAGGCCTAACAGTTACATATACAGGACATCAAACTGGGATGAATTTCCAAACGGACGATGGGGAAACTCTTCTGCTGCATCATTCAATGACATCACAGACTATTATCTGTTCTATCTAAAGTTTCGTTCACCTAAAGAGGAACTGCTGAAACAATGGGGTGAGGAACTTTCATCAGAGCAAGATGTGTGGGAGGTATTCCACAGATATCTGACAGGCGAACCTGACTCACGGGGTGTTAAGGTAAGTCTGGTGCTGGAGAAGTACAGTAATGCTCTAAGTAATCGACTCTCGGGGAGAGCTTTCCGATGAATGGCAACAAGCCATATTTCCGACTAAGTTCTGAAAAGTTACCCATAATTCTGCTGTGGTTAAGGAGTCGATTACTTAGAGCATTACTGTAGTCAAGCCTTGAAGTAGTGTGTCTGTCATTTTGCAAAAGAGGTCCCCAGAGTGTGAATTGAGTAATGCTATCCTGCTTGGTGGGCTAGTGTCACCAAATTCACCCTCTAGGAACCTCATTCTGCCGAGGCCTCAACTGTTATGGGAGACCTAGGATCAGATTGAAGTTGCTAATTAAGTGGGCCTTTAAATATGCAATTGGGACAAACACTTAAATATATTGTATCACTTCTGGGCTACAATTAAACAACAACATATTTTGTTTAGATTTTTAGAAAACCCAATTTCAAGACTACCAATAGCTGGTGTGTGAATAAAATACCAATAAGACTGACTAGCATATATTTTTTTTTTCTAAAGGCATAATAAAGTGGTTTACTGACGAAGCCAATCATAATTCGCAGTGAAAATTTAAATCTGTTAGTTCAAATTTTTCTTGATTGAAGGTGCTAACAAGACAGAGTTCTCCATCTTGCTACACTCCGAATCCGAACGTCTCTGCAAGATAGCCTGAAATTTCCATTTTAAAAATAGCCCGCTAAACTGTCCCGAAAGGTTGTTTGTATTATACCAGAAAATTGGAAATAATATCAATATTAATTGATAGAAGCATTTCCGGACAGGTGTATTTTATTCATATTTAGTATGTTATACCCTGGAAACTAAATAAAACTTATTAGGAAGAGATTACATTTAACAGCATGGCAGATTAACTTTCCAGTTTGAACACGCAAAACAGGCTTATTTTTTAGTGTGGTGACCACCATTATTCTCTCTAGCATCTGCTCCACATGAAATGTGTATGTATGAAGTACGTGTATACTTATTAGATGCCAGTCTCTCAGAATATTTGGTAGAGGCGATTTCAATATTTCATCTACTGTTATCCAATCTAATCGCTTGTAGGTGACCAGAATTCCCTGGGCAGATGAAGCACTCAGCCCGGAAACCGTCCAGATCGCAGAACATTTGGCAAAGATCAATAAGCAGGGAGTATTGACAATCAACTCGCAGCCCCACATAAACGGAGCTCCGTCAACAGATCCTGTAGTTGGTTGGGGAGCAGCGAATGGCTACATCTATCAGAAGGTAAGTTAGCATAAAAAACAGGAACTCTTCCTCGATTTACGTGGCTACATCTTCCATATATACATGTACAGTAAAGCCCTCTCTCAGTGAGAGCTTTCCGATGAATGGCAACAAGCCATATTTCCGACTAAATCCTGAAAAATTACCCATAATTCTGCTGTGGTTAAGGGGTCGATTATTTAGGGCACTACTGTAGGTTAGAAACCTGCTAATTGGGGTGGGTGTTCAGTCTAATTGAATATCAAATTGAATCAGCAGAGACAAATTGTGAATTAAATCAAATTGAATCTCTCAAATCAAATATATGTACATGTATCTCCTTCAGTCCTTCAGGGGCGATAGTATACAAATGATCGGTCACTTTATATGGGTAGCACAAACTACAGGAGATTGTAATGTGCTCCCCTGTCCCTCTATCTATACCACTGGAAAATTGGCATAATGCCAACGACCCAGCAAACAAGGTCATGATGTCATTTAGCAGTGGAAAAATATAACTGGGATATCGCGAAAACCATAAATCTGACTCCATCCAAAGGTCATTGTGACACACAATCTTGGAACATCATACACCATTTCAAACTTGAGATACACTTGTTGGATTGTGAGGCATTGATTTCTGAGTTTCCTCTATGGATGATAACCGACTGCTAGTGCACTGAAGTAGATCCGTAGAAGTATAGCACACAGTGTGACATTTTTTATCTGTACTCCGCAGCTAAGACTGGCCCAAGAGGTTATTAACTCCTACATTTTATGTCCAGCTCTCATGCTTCTGGCAATGTACAATGATCAACATCTAATTCCTTTTCAGGCTTATTTAGAGTTCTTCACATCTGAAGCTAACATTGAAGCTTTGAAGAAAGTTCTGGTAGATTATCCACTGGTGAACTATCACATTATCAACAGCAGTGTAAGTATATTCTCAATATTTTGGAACATTGCTGGTGAAAGTGATCATTGAAGCTGTGAGGCCATTTTCAGGGGAATGTAGCATTCATCCTCGAAAATTTCAAAGAATCGACCATACGACTCCATAGAAATTATCATCTGAACTATGTACAATTGTCTCCTAAATTACTATTTCTTTGGCTTCGGGGGTAAACAATATTTCTCAGAGTGATCAGATATTGATTTTTGAAGTTTCTTATTTCAATTGTTTCTGGGCCAGAAACACGAGATCAAATGGACGGTCTTGCAGATAAAGATTTATAACTCTTAAATCAAGTGGTAATAATGTTACATTTTAGCCATTTTTATCATTCTCATTCGGTTAATCGGGTGCTAGTTTGCCCGCGACAGGCATTCACATATCAACTACATCACATCCGGATCGTCAAGTCATCACTGTGCCACAACCCACACTAAATTTAAATGGCAGGGCTATCAAGTTGATTAAAGTGATGTGAAACACTTCAGTAGGGTGATCAAATAGAGATGGAGAATAATCTTGCTCAAAGTTTTTATTTTTTACGAATATTATTCCAAATTGACAACACACAGCGTTATTCTTATCTATTAATTATATGCAATGACTCTCGATGGCGAAGTCATTAGTGTTAGTTTATTGCCCATAGTTGCGTCCTGAATCGAGATTTAAATATTTACAATTGAACATAGTTCAGACTGTTTTCCTCTTTCTTCATCAGAACAGGGGTCGCCAATTATTTTCTGATTGAATTTGTATTTTATTTGTCTGGGGAATTTTCAGGAAATATAAGCAAACGAACACATAGTATAATTCAACAAGCAGCCTATGATCATTTGTTGAACTTATCATCTGAACAGCTCCTGAGGGTACTACTTAATATCAATGAGTGTAATCAAAGGGTTAACTAAATTTATTTCCAAACACTAAACATGCTACTGTTTTATAGAATATATAAAAATGAAAGGGCACACGATAAATGGTTTGCAAAGGATGTTGAACCCTCTCTCTACTAAATACCCATTGATAAGTATTTCTCTTTGGAAATGTTCAGGTAATATATGGTTTATATTTATTGAACTTATTATCTGAACTTTTCCCACCAATGAATATGAAATCTGCTCTATAATGTTTTCGTCTGCTTTTGTTACCTGAATATTCATCCAAATGAATAATAGACCATTCCAATGTATACTTTTATAGCTGAATGGGAGAATCCATTGAGTACAGAAAGGTTAATATTTGCCCACTCTTTCTATAGGGAAGCAATGATTATACGAACTGTCATTCAAGTGAGCCGGTGGCTGTCACATGGGGCGTGTTCCCAGGGAAAGAAATTGTACAGCCAACAGTGGTAGATCCAATAGCATTCAAGACATGGAAGGTAAGTTCATAGATCATGTCAAATGACTCAAATCATGCCATGAATCTCTATAATCGAGCTACACCCGTAAATATCATATTCCACCAGTTAAAAACCTGGGAATATTTTCATTGGGAACCTTATAACAATAGAGACCTTTCGCAAAATCAGGGTTATGGATATGGACAATATCCTGCCAGTATATGGCAAAAGATTTGATCTTTAGGCACAGGGGTTATTATGTGAGACGATATGTACCCCCACGCAGCTTAATTATGTGCAGATGTGTCAGGGATGTGCCACTGGTTCTGCTTGCCGACACTCTGACATTATCTGTTTGGTGTATAACACACGGATAAGAACATGGAATATGAAAGAGACACACATTACTTTTTCCATCAAATCTATGTGTAACTGAATATAGTGGGGCATATGCCGTCTCACCAACTAACCATTGTATGTATGTTGTGATGGTGTCCACCTTACTATAGAGCAATATACCCTATCTGTAATCATAATAGTGATTTTGCGAAAGGTCTCTATTGAAAACATAATGCATGTAAAATATTTGTCAATTAATACCTGTTCTGTAATAATGTATTTCATAGTAGATGAAGTTTTTTCCCCTAGATGGGAGCCAACAATTTATGTTAAAAAATATGGCCGCCAGAAGCCATTTTGGATTTCAAATTTGAATCCATCAGCACACCATAGGCATTTATTGGAGAAATGTTTTGAAAATTTACAGGCATGTTTAGGATCACCTCTAGATGGGAGCTATCAAATTTTAGTGATTTTTGATGAAAAACATGGCCGTCGGCAGCCATCTTGAATTTTACTCTTTGCATGACTAAATCCTACAGACCACATCCCTTATCTGATCACCACCAAACTTCATATGGAACTTTGGGGTGACCTCTAGATGGGAGCCATCGATTATTTCCGAAATTCATTAAAAAACATGGCGGCCAGCAGCCATCTTGGATTTTACTCTTTGCATTACTAAATTCTTTGGCACACCCTGCAGACCACATTCATCATCCGATCGTCATCAATCTTCGGGGTGACCTCTAGATGGGAGCCATCGATTATTTCTGAAATTTGTTAAAAAACATGGCCACCGGCAGCCATCTTGGATTTCAAATTTGAATCCATCGGGACACCCTGCAGCCCGCATATATTTAAGAAATGTTTTGTAAATTTACAGACATGATTAGGATCAACTCTAGATGAAAGCTATCTAATTTTAACGATTTGCCATGACTAAATCCTTTGGCACACATCCCTCGTACGATCATCAGCGTACTTAATATGCATCTTCCGGGTGACCTCTAGATAGGAGCCAACGATGGTTTCCGAAATTCGTTAAAAACATGGCTGCCATTGGCCATCTTTGATTTTACTCTTTACATGACTAAATCCTTCGGCACAACCTACAGGCCACACCCCTCATCTGATCGTCACCAAACTTTATAAGGATCTTCACCATGACCTCTAGATGGGAGCCAACACTATTTTCTGAATATTGTTTAAAAAACATGGTCGGCCATCTTGCATTTTACTATTTTCACAACTAAAATACTTTTGTGCACCCTATATGTCACATCCCTCATCCAAACTTCATATGGTTCTTTGGTGTGGCCTCTAGATGGAAGGTGTCCAATTCTTTCGAAATTTGTTAAAAAACATGGTCGCCTGGAGCCATTTTTAGCTCAACTTTACTTTGTAAAGTTTGAGCTATTGCCATGGCTTTGTCGTCCGTGTGTGCGTGTGTACGTAAGGCGTCAACAATACAGTCTACAGGTCGTACCTTTGGTCAGATCATTATGAAATTTGTCATAGCAGTTGACATCAACATTTAGACCAGAATGATTAATTTTGGGGTCATTCGGTAAAAAAACATGGCCGCCAGTGGCCATCTTGCATTTCAAAATTCAATCCATTAGCACGGGCTGCAGGGCATACTGTTTGTCTGATCGTCATGAAATTTGTCATGGATGTTAATATTGACATGTAGATGGGAACGAGTAATTTTGGGGTCATTTGGCCCAAAAACATGGCCGCCAGCAGCCATCTTTGATTTTACTCTTTGTATGACTAAATCCTTTAGCACGGGCAACAGGTCGTACCTTTAGTCGGATCATCATCAAATTTGTCATGGATGTTAATATTGACATGTAGATGGGAACGAGTAATTTTGGGGTCATTTGGCCCAAAAACATGGCCGCCAGCAGCCATCTTGGATATTACTCTTTGTATGACTAAATTCTTTAGCACGGGCTACAGGTCGTACTTTTAGTCTGATCATCATAAAATTTGTCATGAATGTTAATAATGACATGTAGATGGGAACGAGTCATTTTGGGGTCATTCGGCCAAAAAACATGGCCGCCAGCAGCCATCTTTGATTTTACTCTTTGTATGACTAAATCCTTTAGCACGGGCAACAGGTCGTACCTTTAGTCGGATCATCATCAAATTTGTCATGGATGTTAATATTGACATGTAGATGGGAACGAGTAATTTTGGGGTCATTTGGCCCAAAAACATGGCCGCCAGCAGCCATCTTGGATTTTACTCTTTGTATGACTAAATCCTTTAGCACGGGCTGCAGGTCGTACCTTTAGTCTGATCATCATAAAATTTGTCATGAATGTTAATAATGACATGTAGATGGGAACGAGTCATTTTGGGGTCATTCGGCCAAAAAACATGGCCGCCAGCAGGCATCTTTGATTTTACTCTTTGTATGACTAAATCCTTTAGCACGGGCTACAGGTCGTACCTTTAGTCTGATCATCATAAAATTTGTCATGGCTGTTGAAATTGGAATGTAGATGGGAACGAGTCATTTTGGGGTCATTCGGACAAAAAACATGGCCGCCAGCGGCCATCTTGGATTTCAAAATTCAATCCATTAGCACGGGCCACAGGTCGTACTGTTTGTCTGATCATCATGAAATTTGTCATGGATGATAATATTGACATGTAGATGGGAACGAGTAATTTTTGGGTCATTTGGCCAAAAAACATGGCCGCCAGCAGCCATCTTGGATTTTACTCTTTGTATGACTAAATTTTTTAGCACGGGGTACAGGTCGTACCTTTAGTCTGAACGTCATATAATTTGTCATGGATGTTAATGATGACATGTTGATGGGAACGACTCATTTTGGGGTCATTCGGCCAAAAACATGGCCACCAGCAGCCATCTTGGATTTTACTTTTCTCTTCATGTCTATAAACTAGTATTAGACATTCAACTTTCCATATTCCTAATCGCTCCATTGACTGTAATACATTAAATTATTCCCTTTCCAAGTTGAGCTACAGTGTCATTGACACTTTCATTGATTTCACATTTGAATCAATAGGCACACCCTGCAGCCCACATTTAGTGGAGAAATGTTTGATATGAAATTAATTTTGTTTACACAATACAATCCGTTTACTGAAACTTTTTTACTTTTCTTCTTCATCATTCTATTTACTGCTCAGCATAAAATTATTAACTCCTCCCCAAGTTGAGCTACATGGTCATTGACACTTTCATTTTATTTTGCATACCTGATTGAACTGGCGGCAAGTGAGGGGTTAACAGTGCCCTTTCTTCTCAAGATATCAGCTTGTGGATTGGAACTTTTTGTACATACATGTCAATTATGAACGATTTTGTTTTCTGGCCCCAAATATGTTACTGGGGAGGCAATGTAAGGTGGTCATGTCATATCATGTAATTCAGTCAGCATCAATAAATGGGGCCGACCGAGTCACTTGTGGCTGGTCCACTAGAGAGTCAACACCAGCATTTATTGGTATACATGCTTACAAGTTAAGGGACTAGCACGTGTTCATATACAGATTAATTACATCCTACTTTCTCTGTGTAGGCGGTCAGGAAAAACCACCGAAACACCTCCTGTGGGGGGTGAAAACGATGGAAACCTCTTTCCGAAACTAACATCTCTGACGCTGCTCATATGTTCGTAAATTCTTTCTAATTGGAGGTGCAGTCACCTTTTAGTAGGACCCATCCATAGATATTTCGGCCATGATGAATATGCATTTTATCTATTCACAGGATGAAGCTTTTGATTTGTGGAAGGAAACGTGGGGAAAGATTTACGATGAAGGCTCTGTATCCCGTGGCATTATTGACTCTATATATAAACACTATTACTTAGTAACTCTCGTGGACAATGAGTTTCCAAAAGATACATGTCTGTGGGAGGTAGTGGATAGAATGCTGCAGCTCAGCCAAAATTCAATGGAAACTGATACAGGTATTTGGCAGTGTAATTAAAATAGACTATTAAACAAGCTATGCGTTCTATAGTCTGAAACATTTCAACACTCTTCCCATTACAGTCGCTATAAATTGATATCCCCAGACAATCCCTGCAGTATGATGTCACCGTGCACATTTTGCATTATAAATAGTTTTACAACTGATAGATATCTGTTGTCGGTTTCGTTTTCGTGAATAACAAATATGGTTGACATTCTTGGAAATATTTAATTCTATTCAAGTCTGAGTTTAGTGTGCCTGTCTTTTGCAGAATGAGGTCCCCAGACGGTGAATTAAGTGATGCTATCACACACAGTGGGCTAGCATCACCAAATTCACGCTCTTTGGACAGGCACCCTATTCTCGAGCCGGATTCTATTCTCCTTGCTCTGTGTTATTGATAAATTCTGGACTCTTCATAGATACTTTTTAATGTTGAATTAGTTGTCGTAATCTCAATATTTGTAAACATTGTGTAAAATTAGCAATGCGACAGAAAATTTATTACGCTATTTTTATAATTATTATAATCGCTGTCGCTCTATAGCAGTTCTGACAGTCTTCTGATTGGCTTCGTCGCTTTACCATGGGATGTTGTGATTGACTGGCATCATTAAAGGACTTATTCGCTCTAGAAACTACAAAACGCAATCGGAAAGCCCTCCCTGGTGTGATTAAAATGATCCAAGTCCCATTCCGATCGCGTAATAAATAACCCGTAAAATAAATAAATAATACCACCACCGGTATTCGGAGATTTCCGTGACTAAACTACGAGTGACATACTTGTGGGGAGCGAATTAAAAACACAGATTCGGAGCCGGAGTTTATTATGCAGACTACGAGGACGTAATCATAAGTCAGCCGATACTAAAATGCGGAGTCGTATGTGCGCGTGTGGTGTATAGATTACGTTACGCTTTGGCCGTTTATCTGGAATAGAAGACAATAACTCTGTGAATAAAGTAATTAATAGCCCCTAGAATGGTTGTTGTTTTTGTAGCCATTAATAATTAACATGCCGGCACGTGTCTGTTTTGGTAAATAGATGGCAGTAATTAGTGCTTTGATTGTCCCGCGTATTCATTCGGTGATTTGTAATCACTCAGTGACTATTCATCAGTGTCAGTCGCGAACTTGTTTGCACTCTAAAATGCCACAAAGTGAATAGAAAGAATTCGAACATTATCGCTCTGGTCATACATATATAAGAAGCGCCCAAATTTATATAAACACTGGGCTGAATAATGTTAACTCTATTTATGCGCCTTTGTTTTGTGTTTGTTTGTTGTTTTACTTTCGATATAAATATCCCGAGTATCTGTCATCTCCACATATTCCAAGATGGCTAGTAGATGTAGTGTGTTCAGTTGTGAGCGGGCTAGCGATCCATTATTTAGTACCTCCAAAAAGACAACACAGTGCGTAATTTAGAACGCTCTTTATTGTCTACCGCTTTTGTGAGACGGAAGCATGGACGCTCTTTATATTTAATTGTCACAATACAAAATCACCCATGACATATCGAAATAGAGCACGTTCATAATTGAGAACGCTCTTTATTGTCTACACCGCGACGAAAACATGGACGCTCTTTATTAGAGGCAATCATTGGATTTTTTCTATGCTAACAATTCAAAAAAAATCCTCTCTAGAAAGTCAATATGTGACATCAAAACGTAAAATAAAACAAACAACAAACTGAAAAACAATGCCAGGCTAGCCTTCAATTAAAAAAATGTCGTTATGCCAAACTGCAGCCTAACTAATAATTATTGTAGTTTCAACAGTTTGCTGTGTATTCGAGTGAATTATTTTGTTTACTCACTTATCGATCTTGACTGGAAGGATTTTAGCAAGCTGTTCACAGTCGTACACTTCTCCACACAAAATGTTTCGTGTGAAGAAACAGACAGGAACATTATTGTGACGAATTTAAGCCATCATGATACATGTACTAGTACAATAACTACCACCTTTTTAATCACACCCATTTGTATTTAATTGTACGCATATAGCGCACAACTGGATGACACTAATGTGTAAACTAGCTTCCGAAATTCGTACCATACAACGAAGAATGAAGTACCGGTATATGGCCTAACTTGTATTCTTTCAGAAATAGTTAAATTAGTTTCGCACGAAATTCCGCTCGCTCATTGCGTTTCTGCATAGATTAATCTCATTTCAAATAACTTTTATCGCATCAAAGTGCATTTTAGCCATCATTATTCGTTATATAATCCACATTCTTGCAAAGCCAGTTCATAATTCAGCACATTATTCCGTGATCGCTATTTATCGTAAAGGCTTAGGTAATTATCCAGCGTAATTTATCAACTCGTTATGCGATTGGCGGAATTATTTCAAGCTCCACCCACCGCTGTCATCGGTAAGCGTCGATGCAGATGATCGGTCATGTGACCGCGTTGTGGTCATGTGATCGCACTCACTTGACTGACTTCGGATATTTCCGCGATTTTTTTAATATCATAATAATATAAATACTATCTGCTCGATTTTGAATTTTCTTGGCGAAATGGGTCTGTTAGACATATATTATTAGTATTATGACGATAAAAAAAATATTTTTTTGAGAGACTAATTCCTTTAAAGATCCTGTGCCAGTGCATTCTCTTATATATTTGCGAGCCTCCCATAGGGAGCCTCATGTATATAAGAGAATTCACTGGCTTATAAGGTCAAGGTAATTATTGTTAGGCCAATGCCTTCTATTATATATGCGAGGCGCCCAATGGGCATGCATTGGCACAGGGTTTTCACAAAATTTCCAGTCATCAAAGGGTTAATAATGCTGAAGCAGGACATGCATCATATGAAAGATTTTTTATTCTATGTTTATAACACTCAAAGCTTACTTTTTTTAGGCAATTTCTTTTATAGACACATTTTCCAAGCAGAAGTGCTTAAAGGCCTACTTAATTTTCGAATGCCCAGATAACATTATACACAACATATTCCATATTGTATACCATTTGGAAGAGGAATAAAAACAAATTATATTCCACCAGAATAAGGAACAGATGTTGCCTACATGAGTGTCCACCAAGTGATAGAGATTTTCAGATTCATTCAAAGACTTCACCCATTGTCAATCCAGAATGCAACAGAATTCAAACTAATAGATATAGTTGTTCCCCTTTCATTGAGAATAATATACTTTACAGTACAGTCTGGATCAAAATTAAGCACAGAACACACCTCGGTACCTCGACAAAAACATGTTCCATGTTTATTTTACCTTATCAGTTGATAATACAATGTTTGGCGCTTCCTCTTTCAAATGGTATATGATCTGGAATATGTTTTATATAAAGTGATCTGGTGATTCAAAAAGTGGGCCTTTCATTTGATAAAACATGTAAATAAATATATAAAGTAAAATAAATAATGTCTCCAATGTAAAATGAAATGTTCATGTTTTTACCTCAAACTCGATTAATTATAATGTAATGCAACTATTTCTAGCATCTTTGGGTTTTTAATCTTGTTACTTGGACCCTTCACTTTCTAACTTTTGAAATGTGCTAGAACTGCATATAGCTGGGTATGTTTTTCTTTTGTTCACCTCAATTAAAGGTACTCAATCCGATAAAACTCCTCTCAATTACTATTTCAATGGCTTCGGGGGTCAAATATATTTGATTCGATTCAAGAAAGTCACCCATCAAAGCTCAGATTTGTTAGATATCGATTTTAGAAATCTATTATTTTTCATTATCGGGAATACTTTCTGGCCCAGATCTCAGTCAAAATTGCGTTATTATTACCACTTGATTTTAGAGTTACCCATCCTTGTTTGTTTGAATAGAGTTTTGGTGTACAAATCTCGAGCAGGAAACAAAATTGACGGCAATTATTAGTACTCATCTCGAGAACATAAGAATTTTCAAACTCAATATCTAATAACTCTGAGCTTTGTTTGATGGGTTCCTCGACTCGAATCAAATATTTTTTACCACTAAAGCCAAAGAAATAGTAATATAGGACCCTCTGATCGGATTGTTGTTGTTGGAATCTGTTGAGATGGGGACCCTCTGGTCGGATTGAGTACCTTTAAGTGAGGTCATGATATAAACTGAGATATCAAAATGTAATATGTACAGATTATCAAATAATAACTCGGTCTGGCAAATCCTGAATTCAACTATTATAGTTGTATTTAACTATTACAATTTAATTTGATATTACTCAATCCGCTATTTGACTTTCGTTTTTTTGGAAACTATGGGATCGCGCATCCCAGTGCACCCCCAAATTGCACTCTTAAAGGTAATCAATCCGATCAGACGCCCCTAAATTATTATTTCTTCGGCTTCGGGGTAAAAAATATTTGATTAGAGTCGAGGAACCCACCAATCAAAGCTCAGGGTGATTAGATATCGATTTTTGAAGTTTACTATTTCTATTGTTTGTGGACCAGAAGCACGTGGTCAAACGGACGAAGATGTGGATGAAGATGGATAACTCTAAAATCAAGTGATAATAATTAATAACCACTTGATTTTAGAGTTACCCATCTTCATCCGCATCTTCATCCGTTTGACCACGTGCTTCTGGTCCACTAACAATAGAAATAGCAAACTTCTAAAATCGATATCTAATCACCCTGAGCTTTGATGGGTGGGTTCTTTGACTCGAATCAAATATTTTTTACCCACGAAGCCAAAGAAATAGTAATTTAGGAGCGTCTGATCGGATTGAGTACCTTTAACAATATTTCGCCAAATGAACAGTCTCCAGATCAAATTTAGTTTACAACATTTTGCGCCAGCTTATTTTATTTAATAATGGCCCAAGTACAGTAATGCCCTAAGTAATCAACTTCTTAACCACAGCAGAATTATGGGTAACTTTTCAGGATTTGGTCGGAAATATGGCTTGTTGCCTTGTCTCAGGGAGAGCTTTCCGATGAAAGGCAACAAGCCATATTTCCGACTAAATCCTGAAAAGTTACCCATAATTCTGCTGTGGTTAAGGGGTCGATTACTTAGGGAATTACTGTATGCCTTTCAAAATTGAATGTTAATTGACTTCCTTATCCTGTGCAATCATGATTTAGTCAGTCGCATATGTATCGAGACATGTTATTTAGTCACAAAAACAAACATGGTACCGAATTAGTGAAACGCTTATTTTTTAATAATATGAATTTGGATTATCCCTTGTTATCAAATTCACAAAACGTCAATCATCCATATAGACCAGATGCCAGCTCTTTGGCTCTACTCCGTAATGTCGTCGGCATCAGAGACTGGTACAGACCACTATATTTTTTCGGGGGAATTATGTTTTTATATTTAGCCTCGGTAGAATAACCACAGGCAACCAGGGCTCCCTATGTTGAAGCCTAACTCAAGTTTGGTTATTACGTCAGAAGGTTATGACAACGTATCCAGAAATATAGGGGGTGGAAATCCGCCCACTAATGTGGTAGTCTACTGGACCCTGCCAGCGTAAGCTTGATATCGTGGAGAGGAATGGAATTGTGAGTGGAGCTGGCTGGGCTCGAGATGAGACTATCATCCATATTCAACTATTATAGTTGAATGTAACTACAGTAATGCTCTAAGTAATCGACTTGTTGCCATTCATTGGAAAGCTCTACCCGAGAGCTTTCCGATAGCTCTACCCGAGAGCTTTCCGATGAATGGCAACAAGCCATATTTCCGACTAAACCCTGAAAAAATTCTGCTGTGGTTAAAGGGTTGATTACTTAGAGCATTACATGTATAGTCTGATTCAGGATGACCTGATAACCACTATCAGTCAATCATCACTTTGTTCCATTTATGTTCCAGGTCATGACTGAGACGAAAAATTCCAAAGCTGAACATGTCTCCACAGAACAAAACTGTTTCTATTAATTTTCTCATCCTTACACTCAAATGACACAATTTTTCACACCCAAATTTCACAAATCTCCACTCGATCATTTATATATATAGTATTTGGTTTTTTCTTAATACTCAAAGTGTACATCTTTGCACACATTTCTACTTGTGTTATCTGATTTTGTGTTCTGTATTAATACTCCTGCCTATTTAACCCTTTGGCGAGTAGAACGACATGTATGTCATCTATCGGTTGAGGAGTAGAACGACATATATGTCGTTTCAGGAAGTGTTATTTTACGTAGACAAAACTTCAATAAATCATCTGATTTATAAATGATTTGTACAGGAGTTATTTTGATCAATATAATGTCCCAAATGTATAAGTGCATTCGATTGTGATAACACACGTTAAAAAAAAATGCACATAAATTAAAACGAATTATTGGACCCTTTTGACCCGAAATTGTTAATAATTATTGCTATGACATTGACGTTAAATTTACTCATGACGTCATGTATATGACGTTACAGATACTCTCCAAAGGGTTAATAGACAAGTTTCACAAATCTCCACTAATTCATAATGTGTGTGATATTCTGTTTCATTACCATTAACATGACAAATCACTCTGGCTCTGACTATTTTTGCGAAACCAAAGAATTTAAAATGCATAATCTGATTTCACGCTCCTAAGTTACTATTTCTTTGGCTTCAGGGGCTATCAGTGATCATCAGTGCGATCACAAATTAATTTCATAATATAAGACAATGAAAAGTAATGCCCGCAACAAAAATTAAGGTATATTGTGATGTGTGATTACAGACATATACATATTTATGATCGGTAATCATGTTAGTCATGCAAATAGACATGTTATATAACAGCATGCTCTTTACATGTGGAAATAAATGTTTGTTTACATTTGTGATGACACATGTTGGGGAATTCCACATCGAACTAGGCATCGCCATATATGGAAGTTGTAAACCACACTTGGCACCGTCCAAGCTGCCAAGAAACGTTATAAAAGGAATTTTTCGGCAAATATGATATCGCACTTGGTATTGTTGCGAGTATTTATTGGCAATAAACTAATTTGGATAACAAAATCGGTAATATTCCTGTTGTAACTGGATGATATGACAGCCCTCTTATTTCAGATTGTTTGGCTATGGCAATCTGCTACGGCAACTATTTGCCGTGGCCAAGCTTGCTTCAGCAAATGGCTTCAGCAATGCTGATTGCCATAACCACTTATGAGGGCTGATCCAGGGATCATCGAATCAGATTGTGCATATTTAAGTTTTTTATATTGATATAAATTATCATGCCACATTTTGAGTTGTGATAAGGTCTCTCTGTGTTTTGTATGAGTATTTATAACACATATTGTAATGCCCTAAATAATTGACTCCTTAACCACAGCAGAATTATGGGTAACTTTTCAGGATTTAGTTGGAAATATGGCTTGTTGCCATTCATCGGAAAGCTCTCAGTGGGAGCTTTCCGATGAATGGCAACAAGCCATATTTCCGACTAAATCCTGAAAAATTACCCATAATTCTGCATTACTGTAGGGTAGTCTGGAACAGATAATCTGTCCCATATAGATTGAACACTTTTTTGCACCATGATTACATTTTTTTATTTCATTCCTATGTGCGATTTACCTTGTGGTAATTTCACCCAAATGCACTAGAGCGATCCTTATAGATGTGCTTGCCGGTGTGTAAAAAACACAGAACCACACGTGTGAAGGATTTGAACTTTATCGCACTTGTTTGTTGTGCCACATATTATTGCAACATTCCATTACATGTGATAACACTCACCACACACTCACACCTGTGTGGTTCTGTCAGTGAGAGGTTTCCGATGAATGGCAACAAGCCATATGAAATCCTGAAAAATTACCCATAATTCTGCTGTGGTTAAGGAGTCAATTATTTAGGACATTACTGTATAAGACACTGACACAATTATTGAAGTAAGGCTACAATCAGTTGGGGCCTGCTGACCTGCACAAAGCTCTTGGAAGGTGTTCTGCAGAGCCACCTCTTTCCATGTCTGACTGGACACATCGATGTCCTGTCTATGTTAACATTTTTTTTACTGTAAATGTTATATGTGTTTGTTTATTTTTGCAAGATAAGTTGAGTTATTAAGATTATGAGATGTTTTACATTTTTTCTGAAGACTTAATATATTTAAAAAAAATTAAGAGAACAAATTAACTCATTGCATTAATCATACTCTCTTGATCTCAAGAACCTCAGATCAGAAAGATATTCTTGACTTGCACATAAGAGTAATGCCCTTAATAATCGACTCCTTAACCACAGCAGAATTATGGGAAACTTTTCAAGATTTAGTTACTCATAATTCTGCTGTGTTTAAGGAGTCAATAATTTAGGGCATTACTGTAGCATGGCACAAACCATTCCAGAATGATAGAAATCTACCTCTGTATACACCTATTGAACTTTATGTGCAGAAGTGAGACAAACGTTCTTAATTTTTACTGTCCTCAGGGTGCACCCAGGGAATATTTTCAGGCACTTATTTACCTTTGTCCATTTTTTGGGTCCTACCCATCTCTTGACACAATTTTTTTTCCATTTTAGCAAGTTTTTTCTAACACTCACTCCCCCCCCCCCCCCCCCCCCCACAAAAAAAACCCCACAATATAAAATGTTTTCAGAAGAATATTAGAATTTTCACCATTTAATGTCCGTTTCCTATTACAGGTTGGTGTATGTGTTTAATTAAAATTAAGGAAACTTGTTTGAGCTGTGGAAAAAAATACTTTTGGGTTATCTTGACCACCCAACCACCCCCTGATACATGCGCTGGGGAAAAAATTGTTTGTCCTCCACCCCTTTCCCAGGATAGTAAAATTAAGAAATCTTGTTGGTAAGCCGTGTTCTTCATTGTTCCATGACCTCTTTTTCTTTCTGAAGTGATAATTTACAACTTCAGAACAAAAACAAGCCAAGACTAGTTTTAATTTGGGGTTTTAATATTATATGCCGCTTATAAGGATTTCCTCAAAAGGTAATGGATACATTTTCAATACTTGGATTATTTTTCATTGTAAAGAATGTTTTCTGATGTTAAGATTAGTATGTATTGTATGTTGTGTGTAATCGGCCATATATTTAACAATTAAGTTATTAAATCTAATTCTCAAATGCCAGAAATAATTGTAATATTTCACAAATAAATTATAATATGGTGCGCATATGAATTGGATGTATATTAAATATGCACAAATTTAATATGTGGCTGGTGATGAATAGGATAGCACAGGTGTAATTATATTAATGCTATTATTTCTGAATGGATTCTCCAATTTACTTAGAACATTTCAACAATGTACAGTAATGCCCTAATTAATCGACTTCATAACCACATCAGAATTATGGGTAACTTTTCAGGATTTAGTTGGAAATATGGCTAGTTGTCATTCATCGGAAAGCTCTCCTCGAGAGCTTTCCGATGAATGGCGACACGCCATATTTCCGACTAAATCCTGAAAAGTTACCCATAATTCTGCTGTGGTTAAGAAGTCGATTACTTGGAGCATTACTACATATTTTTATATTATTCATTTGGATATGTGTTGCGATAATACAAACTTTTGCAGAAGACCTAGGAATCCCTATTAAGTAATTTTGGGGGAAATGTTTAAATAATATGTTAAACAAACCAGCAAACAATGTTACTTTGGTGGGGGATATAGAAATGGGGTTCCATGAACATGTTCATACGTTACAACTTTGGGGCTTAGCCCATTCATTTTTTGCAAAGTTATGGTCCTTGGAGTGAAAATGTACTTGTTCCAATTTTGAATCTTGTATCGTAGGTCATGTTTGAATGATTTTTAGTATGGTTTATGAGTCAGCATGAAGGAAACAATGTCCACAATAAACAGGTGTTGTCCATTTATTTCTTATGAAGTTATGGGCCATAAAGTGTAAAATGCATTCATCCTGGTATCTCAGTCATCTTTAGATATGATGCAAATAATCTTTGGGAGTAGTCCTGAACCACAACAGGATCAAGGATATACAATCATAGGCCAGATTAAGACATCTTTCGAATTAAGCCGCTTCAGAAAACTTAATAAACCTCAGCGAAAAGCCACCTCTCCTGGGGGACATTTATATATGTGCTGTGTACCTGTTGAACTTATTATCGGAAGATTTCACAAGTAAACTACTCATCAGCAAGTATTTTTTTGAGATCAAAGGGTTAATTGGTCTCATTCTTATGGTGAGAAAACTTTGATCCCAAAAAGTCTTCATTAGGCCATTTCAATATTAAATATTGGTTTCTCAGACATCCCAATCACTCATTGATTGTTAAGAGCCTCATTGATCTTTTTAATTGTAAGCAAAACAAAATTCCATTGACATTATTTTGTGTTATCATGATTGGTTCAGAGTTGCAAAAAGCCAATCAAGCATACTGGCCTCTAGCCTGAGTTTAGTGTGCCTGTCATTTGCAGAATGAGATCACCAGAGGGTGAAATTAGTGACGCTATCCTGTATAGCATGCTAGCATCACTAAATTCACCCTCTGGTATCTCATTCTGCTTAGACCTCATCTTCTCTGGAAAGCTCGCATCGCCAAATTCACCCTCTTGCAGGACCTTATTCTGCATGGCCTCGTCTGCTATGGCAGACATAGACTCGGATTGAAGTTCAAAATTGTGATGTACACCCATTGGGAACCTAGATTATGCAATGTGTCGTCTGCCAATTTGGGGATATAGCGAAACTAAACTAAAAAAGAAATATAATCTATGCGAAGAAGTTTCTATAGAAATTTGATAAATAAACTTTCCAGAGAAGATGAGGCCTAAGCAGATTGAGATACCCAGAGGGTGAATTTAGTTATTCTAGCATGCTATACGGGATAGTGTCACTAAATTCACCCTCTGGGGGACCTCATTCTGCAAATGACGGGCACCTTATTCATAGTTTTACGCATTCTTCACCTGAGCAATGCTGTGTACCCCCAGCTAGTACAAATAGAAATAAAAACTTCCCTCACCGAGCTGAAAAATAAATTGCCTGAGAAATAGTTAACTTTGGATGACCTTAGGTTATTTCTAGCACTAGTAGTGATATCTTGTGAATCTCAAAAGAATATACTAGAACTTGTATTGATTTACTGTTAAAATTAGCTTTTCGATCTGTGGTTAAATAAACATTTAACATCATGGTTAACTTAATGTTGTCTTGCAAACCCAGTTGCCACTTCTTTTCCCTGTTGTTGTCCCCTTTGAAGGCCTCTGATGGTTGTAAACCATATGTATTATAAGGGACCCAAGGCACTCATTGTGGATAAATATCCCAAAATATAAAAGTCTGTAAAAAAGAAGAACATGGGGAAATAGATAAACTTTGTTCTTATATTCATTATTGATAGCTCTCCAAAAAAAAAAAATTTGCATGTCAAAACCATTGTTTATATGTAAACATAACTTTAACAGATTTGTCAACAATCATTGTTAATCATGTAGTTAAAATAATTTAGTCAATATGATTTTCAGAATATCTTTCAAGGTTTTGACATTTTCCAATGGTTACTGTCAAGTTTTGATTAAACTTTGGTGTCTTATTGGACTAATTGGAATTTTGTTGGTAATTCCACTGTAACAGTTTTGTTTACAATGGTTTCATCATGTTAGTGGAGAACACTATCCAAAATAAATATAAGAACATAGTTTATCATTTGCTCCATGTTCTTCTTCATGGTGATGTATTTAGGCTCAGGTTTATATATGTTTCACATTTACTCACTGCAAGTGCCTTGGGGTCCCCATTATGTCTATTTTTTATACGCCCTTTTGAAAAAAAAAGGGCCGTATTATAGTATTGGTCTGTCCCGTCCGGGCAGGCGTCTCCGTCCGTTAACCTGTTGTCCGGTATGATAACTTTTAGTTTAGAGTGAACCAAAATTAAGTAAAATTTGGGTATGTGGGTTTAATTAGCCGAAAAGTAAGTTCAAGTTCGAATTTGGGGTTCCGCCCGCCAATTTTCACCGGAGTTATGCCCCTTATTTAACGTTTTTTTGACTTAGAAAATCCTTGAAATTTGTTGTCCGGATGATAACTTTAGTATAGTTTATCGGAATGAATCCAAATTTGGTTATATTACTTTCTCCCACCAAAACACAGGTCAAGTTCGAACTTGGGTTCTGTCCCGACCATTTTTGGCAGAGTTATGCCCCTTTTTCGACTCAGAAAATTCAGTTTTTCTTATGTTTTTTTGGTTTCAATCTGACCAAAATCACTAAAAAAGGTCAGCAGAATAATTGGGTGTGCTTTTCAACGTTCAGCTGAATTGCATCTGAAGCCAGTTATTTATATCGATCACACTAGTCCTCATTATCATTGCTTGAAAATCTTATATTGGGCTGACTTAATGAGTTGCATGGGCTAGTCTCAAATTCTCTCAGCATATTTTGTGAAAATAAATAAGAATACACTCAGCTTTTTTAATGGGAATAAATTGGCAAAATGCTATATAATCAATGAATGTAGTGGGTGTGTGTGTTATTGGGTGATATGGTGCTGTGTTCGTTGTGGGCACATTTATTGAGAACCGCTTTGTACGTGGTTTAAACAATGTGCCACAACGCTGTATCCCCCAATAACACACACACCCACTACATTCATTTCTTAAATATAATTATATATCAGTAAAAATATCAACCTAAAATTGCATTTTCAGTTGGAAATAGCATTAAAATAAGAACTCTATAGTGACATTGCCACAACATCGTGTATTGCCGTGGAGAAATTGCTACCCTCGACGTTCACTTCTTCCATAATGCAAATATCTAATATATATTTGAGGAAAGTTGGTGTGTGAGGGTGAGGGGGGTGTGTGTGCGTGTGTGTGTCCGCGATGGACTCGAAAACGGCTCAACCGATTTTGACAAAACTTGGTACGGGTGTGTAGTTTGACCCGAGGAGTAACATGGGCCTATCCGTTTGCCTGTGCGGCACCCCTTCTCCACTCCCCAGTGCTAAAGTCCTTGGCACAGCGTGATGTGACCCGATGCAGGACAACTCTAAATTCACACAACGTAAACAGCACAACGTCATCGAACGTATATCATAAAATACACACAGATATTGTCAATGTGCAGGCTCCGTCCCAAAATATAGCATTTACAATTTCTGATATATACATTTTTGTTACAGCTGATATTCTTAAGTCTATTTTGGATACAATTATATTTTTATGCTTTCCACACCTCACTTAGTGCGAAGTCATGTAGAGTTAGGTGCCGGGTAAAAGTTCACTAAATATTCATCATCGTTATGGTCTGGAATATCATCCAAGTATAAAGTGGAGCGAATCCATTGTCTAGGTCTCGAATCTGCACTCGGGTAAAAGTCGATCAAATCTATTTACCTGAGATGGCTTCCAGAATGGCTGAAATTTTGGTTAAAGCTGTGTAACAGATCTTAGCTGTTTCTTGGCTACACGTTTGGTTTATTTACATTGAAATTGGTTAACTGGATTCTTTTGAAGCTTGATAATTAATGACCGTGTGTATATGAGGCGTCGCTATCAAAGAGCGTTTATCTACTTGAGTGGAAATCAAATCGGGTAAAACTGGCGGATTTCTATGGACGAAATTTGATACATAGGGTTACTTTTGTCCGGGGAATGTATTGGACGGGACAAATCCTGACCTGACCTTGACCTTCAAAATTGTCAAATCGGGTCCAATTTCGCATGCGCCCGTGTTCTTGCTCATATACACTCATATAGTCATGTTTCTGGTCTAATATATATTTGAGGAAAGTTTGTGTGTGTGTGTGTGTGTGTCTGTCCGCGATGGACTCGAAAACGGCTGAACCGATTTTGACGAAACTTGGTACGGGTATGTAGTTTGATCCGAGGAGTAACATGGGCCTATCCGTTTGCCCATGCGGCATGACCTTGACCTTCGAGTGACCTTGAACTCATATCTCGGGATCCGATTTGGTGGAAACGGGTAGTTAGAGGTGCTGAGCAATTTCGTCACACCCGGATGCCCGTGCGGCGTGACATTGACCTTTCAAATGACCTTGAACCCGTATCTCTGTATCCGCTGGGCCGATTTCCACCATTTTGGGGTGTTGGTGTAGATGGGGATGCCAATGAAATAAAAAACAACACGACTCTCACTTTGACCTTCGAGTGACCTTGAACTCATATCTTGGGATATGCTGAGCCGATTTCCACCGAATTTGGTGTGTGGGGGTAGTTTGAGGTGCCGAGGAATTTCGTCACCCGGATGCCCGTGCGGCATGACCTTGACATTTCAAAAGACCTTGAACCTGTATCTCGGGATCCGCTGGGCCGATTTCCACCATTTTTGGGGTGTTGGTGTAGATGGGGATGCCAATGAAATAAAAAACAACACAACGACTCTCACCTTGACCTTCGAGTGACCTTGAACTCATATCTCGGGATCCGCTGAGCCGATTTCCACCGAATTTGGTGTGTGGGGGTAGTTTGAGGCGCCGAGCAATTTCGTTACACCCGGATGCCCGTGCGGTGTGACCTTGACCTTTAAAATGATTTCGACCCGTATCTCTGTATCCGCTGGGCCGATTTCCACCGAATTTGGTGTGTGGGGGTAGTTTGAGGCGCTGAGCAATTTCGTCACACCCGGATGCCTGTGCGGCGTGACATTGACCTTTCAAATGACCTTGAACCTTTATCTCGGGATCCGATGGGCCGATTTCCACCATTTTTGGGGTGTTGTAGGTGGGGATGCCAATAAAAAAAACCACTCTCCCCGTCAGGACGGGTACCCAGCTAGTCTATTATATATTTTGGCACTTCTGTCTGTTGTGAAGTAATGCATCCCAATCCCTTAGCTTATTCAAGGGACGTATATTGCATATGGGAATAGTATATTGTACAAGTGACCGATCTCGACTCATGTATGAGGGAACAACAATATGAACTCTGTTTGCCCTGACACATTCCACAGGCCATCTGACCTGCAGGCGCGACCTGTGAGTTATGCAAAAGCCAGTCTGATGTAACTACATCAGGTCACCCCACGGTCAGACCCAAAACAAAGAAAGACACGCTTATGACCACTAAGTCATTAGCGGATATAAGAAATCCCATTCCAATCTACTCAATTAGTCTTAGCTCATCTTTATGATTTGACATATTTTAGTCGGCTCGCTAATTAATAAGCGACGCCTTCTGTTTTTCCATGGCATCCAAGATTGATTCATTATTATGTATTGCTGCTTACTACATTGATGTTAGACGTGAATAAAATTTATACAAAGAACTGACTTCATTCCTTCACATATATGAAATGGTACTGTGATGCAGTTCTGCTAAACACGACACAACGAAGTTCCTAACGATCACAGCCAACAAAGAGAAACATCTATAAATTGCTTACTGAAGACTACATGCAGCCAAACAAAGAAGAGAAACATTTATAAATTGCTTACCGAAGATCGCAGCCAAAAGAAGAGAACCATTATAAAATTGCTTATTGAAGACCAGAAGTTACCACACGAAGAAAAAGAAGAAGGAAAAGATGTCGGACGACATAATCAGTTGCAGCATAATCCATAGACAAGAACAAAATAGACAATTTGCACTCGACAGTTGTGACAGTCAGTTATTCCATAGGATTTGGTGAGTGTCAAACTTTTTAATTTTTGCCAGATGTGCGTTTTCACACCTTATTAGAGGCTTTATAATTATTAACACCCACTTGCACCCTAAATTTTTCGTGTGGTATGGCCCTTGTCCCCAAACAACTTACAAACCAAACAACTGGACAGATAATTACATTTTTGGCATCAACCGACCAACCGATACCACCCTTCCCCCACCAACCACATTCTGTTGTTTCATTTTTGGAATATTGCTTCTACGCTCTATAAACAAATTTAATCAACCTTCATGGGATCACCGCCACCTGAATCCGTGGAATATTCAAACAAAGATAGTTTATTTAGTCGCAGTTTCAACATGGAACGAGAACGTCACCTACACGCAGCCAGTAATTCAAACATGCATGACAAAAACGTAACAAATCCATCCTTTCAAATTTCGAGCGCGCAGGACACCCAGAATACCCTCATCTCTCAATTAACGCGAGAAATAGGCTAATTTAATATGACAATGCGTGAGACTTCCGTCGCCACCCGTTCACAGGCCACAGTATCGTTATAGGTATGAATGCAATGGTTAGATCATTTGACGGTAAACCATCAGAATTTTCCAATTGGATGCAGGGGGTGGGGGGGGGGCGAATTTTGTTTACAAGACATGAGGTGGGGGGGGGGGTGGGTACCCGAGGCCGGAAACAGTTTTTGACCACTTTTTTTTCATTGACATATTTTCAACTGTTTTAAACATATTTGTTTATATGTTGTGGCTTGTTGCAATATGAGAAGCACTAATACATTCAATATTGTTATAATTACCCCCATAAGTTGATATAAAATGGAAAAATAGTGAATATTGTGGGGGTGGGTCCCAAAATTTTCATTGATTTTTTTTGCGCGCAATTTTTTTTTATTGTGTCCGTTTCAGCTTGCTTGGCAGTTTTTATATTGAAAATTGTCTAGTTCACGGTGTAGTTCAATAAAAAAATACTTCAGATAGCTCAAGGGTAGGGTGAACTTAATGCAGTCTGACAATATCAGCTAACAACTCATGACAGAATATTACAATAATTATTATACTTCATGACAGTCTCTTTACTCATACAGTTAGTTGATGCATGAGTGTAATGTATGAAATAAGTATTTGTATCAGTGTTTGTATACTAAAATTGATTATTCTCATAATGTATCAGAATAATGTATAGTTAATAATATATAGTAGACACAGGTAGACATATAATAGTAAATCAAGAGTACAGCCGGTATACTGTAAACAGAAGACCAAATTGGAGTTATCTTCCCTACGGGTTACAGTCATTTCGTACCCTCGCAATTTCGTACCCTAACAACTCGTACGAGTTGACTCAGCTGGAGGGTACGAGTTGACTCAGAATAGGGTACGAGTTGACTTTTTTCTGAAGGTACGAGTTGGTCAGGGTACGAAATGACTTGTTCCCCTTCCCTACACCAACACAATGACGTTATGCTTACTGTGACCTCGTCTCCACGGTCACATGTCACTAAAGTGCACATCCGTGTATATGGATTTGGCACTAAATTGACCATCCGCGTTCAAACTCAAAGGGTTAAACATTATTTTAGGCCTAGTCCTAAGTCGTAATGCGAGGTCGGGTCGGTGGTCATGCAGGCATACATAAAAGCTAATTCGTACACTGGTTCATATGCACATTTTCCTTTTTGGTATTACTATATATAGGCTCTAGGCCTACTAGTTGATGCTGGTTGATGTCTGAAAAAAAGATAAATTTAATTTTGTGTAATTTTTCATTCTATTATAGGCCCTAACACTGGCCCTAGTTATTTTTTGTTGTCATTCCAGGGGATTCAACATATTTTTCATCTACTCACACAGATGAATAGGCTGGGTTATAAATTTACCAATATAATCACATCATATTCTACCTTTGTTGATTGCTTAGAGTTCAAATTAGTTGAGATTATCGCTGATTACTGCTGATTATCGCATAATTATCAGCCAAGAAAATATTTGTCTTGCACATGTTTGAAAACAGGTAACATTTAATTTGGTCTTTCAAAGAAGGGACCAATATAGAGCGGTTGGTCGTTTTTACAGAGGGACCAACATAAAGCTTTGGGGTTTTGGGGTGGGTGTCTAAAAATTTTATGAAAAAAAATGCAAGAAAGGGTGGGTGGGTGTAAAAAAAAAATGGCAATGTAAAAAGAACACCCCCAAGTCTCGCAACTTTTTTACGCCCCCCCCCCCCCCTGTTGGATGCACGAAATAGAGAAATAGCGGCCAAGTCGTTCATCTGTGTCCGAATTCATGCAGCGATACAACAATGACAATACAGTTAACGGCACACTAGCGGTTACATGGCCTGATTTGAAAGCGCAGTTGCGATCTCGTTTCAGCGCAATTAGTGACGCATCACAGGCTTTGGCCATGTTGAGAACATTAAAACAAACACACCAGGAAACAATACCTATGTTTGCAACGAGAATTTGCTCACTCGCAAACACTGCCTTTATTGATGAAATAAATACACGCGCGGTACAAACACAACTGGTAACATTTTTTGCGGATGGCATACGCGATTACCACATAAATTATACCTTTATTAAAGATTACCGAACGTCTCTCGACCGCGCCACGGAAATCACAATGAAAGAAATGAACAACTTCACTATATATATGGTGATAGAACATCTAGGTCAAATGAACAACACCATCGCGAATCATCACTCAAACCCCCCATTCCGAATGCCATCAAATTTTCAGAACACTAACTTTAATAAACAAAACAATTATATCCGCCAGGATCGAGTTAACAATATAGACTACAACTCAAACCGGCCAAACTTCTCAAATCAAATGAAACGACAGTTTTGTACATTATATATGTAAGATGAACAACCACGACATACGAAACTGCAGAAGACGCATCGCCAATAACAAACAATATTTAAACAGGTAAGAATGTCTTTGAAGAAGTCGCAAAGACATTCTAAAAATCATAATCATCATCATAATACATCATATCAGAGCGCGCGATATCAAACTAAAACCTTCTTCAAAACACCCTCCAAAAATATGACCATAAATAGGTTTGCACCTAATTACCAAAAGCTAAATAATTATGCAAGTAAACCAGTCACCGGTACCCTAACCGGCAGAGCAACACGTGTTACTACAAAAGAACAGAGACCTCATTCAGACCAGGCCAATAAATTGAAACCTAATACATTCTTATCATGCTGATACGAGCATAAACATGTGCATTCCCCAATAATAAATAGAAATCCCGCTGATCAGGTTAGAACAGATATCAATAAACGATTACATAAGACCGTTCCCAAACAAAAGGACATTAATAACGACGCAAAAACTAAAAATCAAAACCAACGACAGGCTAATCGAATTACAACAGTTTACCAAAATAATAATAAGGAACCAAGTAAAAACTGTCAAAGTATAAATAACCATTCTGAACAGATGCAATTGCATACATTACCTAAACTCAAGTACCATGCAGAAATCGCACAGGGACTGCAACAGCAAATGCCTTGTTCAACAATTATTAAAATTGGTAACCAACGCATAAGGGCATTACTTGACTCTGGTGCAAGTACAAGTTGTTTAAAATACGACGTATATCGCTCCCTTCCAAATAAGCCACCGTTATTAAAAGAAAAGATAATTTTGATCTCGGCAACAGGTCAAAACATGCAAGTATACGGCAGTATACATTTGCCTTTCAAAATGGGTTCAATGTCATTAGTACATAAATTCTTTATATTACCCAACCTAGCAAGATCAGCGATTTTTGGTCGTGATTTTTTAACAGACAAACATGTAAGACTCTATTTCGATTTGAATGCATTTAGAATAGGCAACAAAACATTTCCCATGTTACAGGATTTACATATAGCATCCTTATTACGTTCGCGGCAAGATATTAAATTACCACTCCATTCATGTGCATTGGTAAACACAAAAATAATCGGTACACCAGACATGTTTGACACACCATATCTTGGAATAAGTCAAGCCGATATCGGCATATTTAAGGACGAACCGAACTTATCCATTATGGACGGGGTAGTCTCCGCGTCAAAACAAGATATACCGATCATGATCATGAATAATTCAGACTCATATATGTCTATATTTAAAGGTAATATAGTCGAAAAACACATGGCCTAAGTTCAGACCAGGTCTGTCAAACAAAGGCTAAGGTACCCACCACAAATAAAATGAATGATTCTCAAGAAGTATTCAGTATAGAAAATCAAACAAAGTGTAACCTATCCTAGAATGGCCACAAACCTTTCAAATTGGACGATATATGTTCCCCCGACAACCACAAAATGGAACTACTTGAGTTGGTCTCCCAATATGAAGATGTTTTTACAAATTATCCAAATAAGGTAGTATATTGCGATAAAATAGTCATGCGTGTTGACACCAAACCAGGTGCAGAACCTATCTTTTGTCGTGCGTATCCTACTCCCTTACATAGACGCGAACACATGGAAAAAGCACTTCAAAAATTATTGGATGCTGGTATTGTAGAGAAAACTACAAACGCAAGGTGGTCATTTCCTGCAATTTTGATTAAAAAAGGAACAATAGATTCTAATGGAAATCAAAATTATAGACTATGTATAGACCTGAGAAGGCTCAATAAAATCACCGTCCCTTTACAATGGTACCTCCCCTCTTTTACCGAAGTTTCCAGCCGCCTCCAAAAATCCAAAGTTTTTTCTACAATCGACATTAGCCAAGCTTATCATGTTATCGGTGTTCTCAAAGAACATCAAGAAAAGTTAACTATGAACACCGATTTTGGATTGTTTTCTTTCACAAGGGCCCCATTTGGTTATTGCAACTCAAGCGCAACATTTTTGACATTAATCCATAAAGCATTGGAAGGGTTAAATTTTGTCGATACCTTCGTCGACGATTTAATTTGCCACAGCGAAACGGAGGTCCTCCATATAAACAGCACCTCAAAATAGTATTCGAGCGACTCAGAGAGTATGGATTAGTAGCACGATTAACAAAGTCCCAATTTTATATGAAAGAAGTAAAAAAAAATTAGGGCATATCGTATCACAAACTGGAACGCGCCCAGATCCCGCCAAAGTTAAAGCCATACAAGATGTGCCGTCCCAACATCAGTTAAAGAAGTCCGTAGAGTATTAGGGATTTTCAATTTTTATCGGAATTACTGCAAAGATTTCTCGGACACCGCCGCATCATTAATTAAACTAACTGCTCGTTACGCAAAATTTGCATGGTCCGAAGAATGTCAAAATGCTTTTGATACATTAAAACAAAATCTGCTTAAAGTACTGACCCTGGCCTACCCCGATAGGAACAGGAAAATTATCCTATATTGCGATGCATCAATGCATTCAGTGATTAGTCCAACCGTACCCGGAAACCGATACGATAACCAAACCTTGGAATTTCCAATTTGCTTCGTCAGTAAAAAGTTGAATCACTCTCAACGAAATTACAGTACTACAGAGCGCGAAGCACTCGCTATATATGTATGTCTAAAGAAACTCAATTTCTATCTGGAGGATCGGACGTAGAAATACGAACAGATCACTTACCCCTAGTTTCTATGTTTCAAAATACTCAGATGGCTAATAAACGTATTCAAAAAATGGTTTATTGAAATTTCCGCGTACAATCCAAAAATGACTTATATACAAGGTTCTGCTAATATAGCAGCAGACTTTTGTTCTCGAGTGGACCCGACAAATCAACAAAGTATGTCAGAATGTTCAATGGAAAGCGAAGAGAAAACGCCATATGACATAACGATCAATGACGGATCACTAAACATATTAGATTCACAGAAACTTAAAAATTATGTCAAGACAATAGGTAAACAAAAAGCGCACACGTTGCCCGACACTATACTAATTTCCGAAAATGAACAACTAAATGTACCCACCAATATCGAATAAATGCAGAAAGAGGACCACATCATTTCAGACATAATTCGCAAATTAAAATCCGTTAAACCACCCGAAAACATAACAAAGCAATATATATTGAAAGACGGAATTCTATACTATATGTCTGTCTTTAATGAGCAAGCAACAGAACGCATTTACGTCCCAGAAAAGCTGACTAAGCAGATAATTTCTGAATATCATCGGTCATTACGGCTCCCAACGAATGTACCATACCATACGTTTGCGATATTATTGGCAACGAATGTTCCCAATGATAGTCAGTTTTGCTAACAATTGCCACATTTGCAAACAAAGAAATCAAAACACTACCCGTATCCCGAATCAAATGACGGATATTCATAATCGACCAGGGGAAATAATCGCGATAGATTTAATGGGCAAATTTAACCCACCCACAGCCAGCGGAAATTCCTACATTCTTACGGTCATAGATTTATTCAGTTTGCACAAAATGACCTACGCGCTCCCCACAAAGCACGCAGAAGTGGTCGCTGAAAGACTTATGACACAATATTTCACCATATTTGGTTACCCCGCGTGTCTGGTCTCAGATAATGGGAGTGACGTATGCAGTGAAGTCTTCAAAATAATATCTAATTACTATGTGATTCAGCACCACAAAAAATCGTTTTATGCAACATTCTCTAATTGTTCATCTGAAAGATCTCATCACGACTACAACGGGATATTAGCCAAATTAACTGAAGGAAATCCAACATCATGGGACCTATTTCTCAATTTTGCATCAGAAGCCATGAATTTTCATGTCTCAGCAACGACTCAATTTTCCCCATTTTTTTTAACCTTCTGCAGACATCCCCAAATCAATATCGACAAGATACTCACACCGCGACAAAATGATAGTGTCAATGACACTGTAGCTCAACTTTGTAAAGAAGGTATTTTTTTTGTGGTGAGCAATGAATAGAGAGATTAAAAAGGAGTGTAAAAAATTAGCAGTAAAGGATTTAGTCATACACAGAGTAAAATCCAAGATGGCAGCTGGCGGCGATGTTTTTTGGCCGATGACCCCAAAATGACTCGTTCCCATCTACATGTCATTATTAACATCCATGACAAATTTTAAGATTATCAAACTAAAGGTACAACCTGTAGCTTAAAGGATTTAGTCATACAAAGAGTAAAATCCAAGATGGCTGCTGGCGGCGATGTTTTTTGTCCGAATGACCCCAAAATGACTCTTTCCCATCTACATTCCAATTTCAACAGCCATGACAAATTTCATGATGATCAGACTAAAGGTACGACCTGTAGCCCATGCTAAAGGATTTAGTCATACAACGAGTAAAATCCAAGATGTCTGATGGCGGCCATGTTTTATGGCCGAATGACCCCAAGATGACTCGTTCCCATCTACATATCAATATTAACATCCCTGACAAATTTTATGATGATCAGACTAAAGGTATTACCTGTAGCCCGTGCTAAAGGAGTTAGTCATACACAGAGTAAAATCCAAGATGGCTGCTGGTTGCCATGTTTTATGGCCGAATGACCCCAAAATGACACGTTCCCATCTACATGTGATTGTTAACATCCATGACAAATTTTATGATGATCAGACTAAAGGTACGACCTGTAGCCCGTGCTAAAGGATTTAGTCATACAAAGAGTAAAATCCAAGATGGGTGCTGGCGGCCATGTTTTTTGGCTGAATGACCCCAAAATTAATCGTTCCCATCTACATGTCAATATTAACATCCATGACAAATTTCATGATGATCAGACGAACAGTACGACCTGTGGCCCGTGCTAATGAATTCAATTTTGAAATCAAAGATGTTTTTTGTCGGAATGACCCCAAAATGACTCGTTCCCATCTACATGCCATTGTTAACATCAATGACAAATTTTATGATGATCAGACTAAAGGTACGACCTGTAGCCCGTGCTAAAGGATTTATTCATACATAGAGTAAAATCCAAGATGGCTGCTGGCGGCCATATTTTTTGGCCGAATGACCCCAAAATGACTCGTTCCCATCTACATGTCATTATTAACATTCATGACAAATTTTATGATGATCAGACTAAACGTACGACCTGTAGCCCGAGCTAAAGTATTTAGTCATAGTGTAAAATCCAAGATGGCTGCTGGCGGCCATGTTTTTTGGCTGAATGACCCCAAGATGACTCGTTCCCATCTACATGTCATTGTTAACATCCACGACAAATTTAATGATGATCAGACTAAAGGTACGACCTGTAGCCCGTGCTAAAGAATTTAGTCATACAAAGAGTAAAATCCAAGATGGCTGCTGGCGGCCATGTTTTTTGGCCGAATGACCCCAAAATTACTCGTTCCCATCTACATGTCAATATTAACATCCATGACAAATTTCATGATGATCAGACGAACAGTACGACCTGTGGCCCGTGCTAATGAATTAAATTTTTGAAATCAAAGATGGCCACTGGCGGCCATTTTTTTTGTCGGAATGACCCCAAAATGACTCGTTCCCATCTACATTCCGATTTCAACAGCCATGACAAATTTCACGATGATCAGACTAAAGGTACGACCTGTAGCCCGTGCTAAACGATTTAGTCATGCAAAGAGTAAAATCCAAGATGGCTGCTGGTGGCCATGTTTTTTGCCCGAATTACCCAAAAATGACTCTTTCCCATCTACATGTCATTGTTAACATCCATGACAAATTTTATGCTGATCCGACCAAAGGTACGACCTGTAGCCCGTGTCAACGGATTTAGTCATGCAAAGAGTAAAATCTAAGATGGCTGCCAGCGGCCATGTTTTTTGGCCAAATGACCCCAGAAAAACTCGTTTCCATCTACATGTCAATATTAACATCCATGACAAATTTCATGACAATAAGACGAATAGTACGGCCTGTAGCCCGTGCTAATGGATTGAATTTTGAAATCCAAGATGGCCGATGGCGGCCATGTTTTTTTTTCGAATGACCCCAAAATGACTCGTTCCCATCTACATGTCAATGTCAACATCCATGACAAATTTCATAATAATCTGACCAAAGGTACGAACTGTAGCCCGTGCTAAAGGAAATTGTTGACGAATCACACACGCACACACACACACACACACACACACACACACAGACGACGGATACCAAGCCATGGCAATAGCTCAAACTTTACAAAGTAAAGTTGAGCTAAATATACGGGTGAATGCCTCATCCAACAACTATTAGAGAAGCAACATTTCGCATTTCAATTAGTTAAACAAAATATGAAACAAGCCAAGACGAAACGAAACGAAAACAGTAAAGGCAAAATACCGGAATTTCCCATAGGTTCCCAGGTCTATGTTAAAAATCACAAACAAACCCATAAACTAGGTATGAAATATGACCCATTTTGGGTGATACTTAAACAAACAGGACCAATTTCATATGTAATTCGTAATCAAATCACAGGCAGTTTATCTAAAAGTCATGCCAAACATTTAAAATTGGCGACAACTAAATGGCATACACCACGATTACAGGAAAACCAGAAAGTTCGAAAAAGCAGATTTGTATTTCCACGCAATTCATCAACACAAAGCTCAGATGTTGACATATCGAGTAATAGTAATAATTCTGAGACCGAAAATGAGAACCATGAGACCGCACCATTGACGCAGTTAATACGACAAAACCGTGTCATCCGGGACGAATTGGATTCAAATGAACCAGTTCCCCTACCAGAAATGGTCCATAAATTAATAGCATCAAAACGCGACCATGAAAAACAATCATTTTCGTCAACTGAACCATACAACCCTTATGATTATGCTAACTCAAAACGATCAAGCAAAAGCGTACAATGCAAGTTCATCAACCGAGCCATACAATCCATATGACATGTCAACCCAACAATTAGTACAACAAAACAAGCGTAAGAACAAGTCCGGTTGCGATACATATAACATGTCAACCGAAAATTATGATCCTTTCGATATAACCACTCAAACCGACAGAAATAGCACAGAGGAACAGAGCATGTCGATATAGGAAGATTAAATATTATACAACCTATCATAATTAGATAACATGCATAATCATAAAGGCAACTAACCTCATAAACTCAACACGATATCCAAGAGCACGAAACGAAAACAGTTAACACATGTATAAACTTTAACCGAATAAAACTCAACAACTTAACTCCAGGGCACAAACTGACAAAGTAAAATTAACCATTTCTAACAAAGACAACGAGATATAATACCGCGCAAAAATGATGTGACGAATATTATTGGACAATTTCAGCCTATCATAAATAAATAGCACCCTGTCGTAAAAAGACACAATACAAAGCAAGAATTGTGATCACGCAAAACCTACAGGACTGCCAGACCAGTGTACGTAACACGATATGGCAATCACACATGCACCAAGTATAGGTGACAAGCATAGACGTCTTTTCCCCAACCCGCCCAGATGCACAAAATCTACGACTTAATTAACCAAAGAAGCCGCTCTCAACTATACAAAGGGGTGGGCCAATAATACAGAAATTTGGTTCCGAACCACGACCCGCTATATCTCACGCAGATGGCCCCCTCACAGCAAGGCACTATTGCATCTCCAGGGGAAGTGATCACCTGAGCCGTAATTTCGCTAAAATCCGGATTGAGAATCCAAAGCCGATTACGGGGGGCGGAGCTAATTTCGGATTCTAGGTCAGATTTTGAAATCCACGTGGTCTCCGAAACTCTCTCCCAGCGTCAAACATGGCTCATGTATTTGACACAAGTATCATTTGTATCTTATATTTTTAAAGTGCATGTTTGTTGTGAAAGTCATGCTTTTCTTCTATGTGTGTATACACGGCACATAATTTGCTGCCAATCCGACTTAATCGCATCTTTTTTTCAAGTTAAAGTGTGTTTATTGATGATGGCAAGCATATCTAAACATGACAGCTCTAGGCCTCCTGTGCAGTCATTCATACGTGAGGAAAATCAGGATTATTTTGACTAACTGTTTCAAATAATGATACGTACAAGCCAACAAACGCAACAAACAAACCCGATTTTAAATAAATACATATACAAACTTATGACTAACTCGGGAGAGGGGGTGTCCAGTGATCTGTATATATGTTCAACTTGTTTTGGTAGTCATGTTGCTTTGCCATTACTAATTATTTATTTTTTCAGTGTAATAACATATGGGAGAGGGGGTACCCTTAAGTGAGTCAGTACTTGTCCCCCAATTCCTTTGTATGTATAGACAAATGTATGTGTTATATATCATGTGTTATCTAAATTTGACATATATTTGAAATAAATATATTTAAACTAAACTTTGGTACATTCCAGCAGTCGGAAATTTCATGCATGACACAACATTAGTTGGACATTAATTTGACACCATATATAGGTTGGCATTGTTCTCATTGTTTGATTTTTTTCAACCAGTAAAAGTTGGTAATTTTCCAATCTTAGTGTTTGTCAGATTGGATATTTCCAAGGAGAGAAAATTGAATTCTGCGAACCTGTGAGATTGATGTTTGGTTCAATGGGGGGGGGGGGGGGTGCAGTTGGCTGGAAATTTGAGGAAACTTCTAGCCACGTCCCTAGAACATGTGTCTGTTGTCTATACAGAGACTATTGCGCAAAACGACTGCATTTAACGAAACAAAACATGTTAAAATTGCTATAACTTTAAGACTAGATGATAGTACATACGTGTATCTGATAATCCATCGATACCATATAATCCTACTATTTCTTGAATAAGAAGAAACATTATAATAACGAACACAGCAGAAGACATATCCATGCAGGTTCATATGAATTCGGTCAATGGTGACGTATCCGCTGAATTCGAAATCGACATGCGTTCGGGCGGTATTTTAAGGATGGAATTATGAAATGGACATATGAAAGTGACAATCAACAATGGTTTGCAATTGCTTCGCCATCAACCGAAGTGCTCCCCCAGCGTTACTATCAATAGCGTTATTATTTGGCTAATTTCAGTAATATTCTCCCAGTTTACATTCAATAAAACAAATTTGTCTCCGCATTTAAAATTCTTTGATATAGATCGTTTATATTCTGCAATAATTTGTACACAAGAGACGGATTCTTATGTTTTATTGTGTTTTTAAACTCTGAGGTGGCGAAATCTCGGTTTGTTTACATTACGAACATTTGAGTCCGTAATCGGAATCCGAATCCCAATCGGATTACCACGAAATTGAGATTACGGTCTGTTCGTTTACTGATTCTGCCAATTTCTGGTCTGTTCTTTTGCCGAACCAAGTCGTACGGGGACAAATCTGTAATCTGAATCCAGAATCCAAATCGGATTTTAGCGAAATAACGCCTCTGGCGATGAACCCGCCTTATTCTCGCCTCAATCAACAATTCGGGAAACGCGAATAACTTCGGCCTCTTCAAATTTCAGGCGAATCGCACATCTTAATTAGATTGTAAATCAAATCAAGAAAAATAAAGCATTTCCAGTCATACAAGTTTAGATGCCAGGTTCATAAATTGGCAGACCGCTTGCATCATTAGCACTCAGTGAGTAGCATGTGTCACGAAGGACACACATACTAATTAGATTATTCACGCCCCATCTTCGGAATAATTATCACATACACCGAATAGGCAATTACGTCATAATGAACCGTGTTAATCATCCCAACGATAAACCCATAATGTTATATCATACACTTAATCCTGTGTAGTACCATCCCCGTGTTCAATCCAATGCAAAAGCGACGATTCATGGCCAAAATCATCGCTAGTCCGGCCGGGAAAAATGTGGATCATTATATGGATCCCGTACAGAAGTGCAGTCAAAGCCTGATCAACTTTGATTCCACGTAGATCAAATGAACTAGTATAGAGGCCTGGAAACGCATCTGAACATATACGCGTAACTTCTTTTCATATGAAATATATCATTATTCATTATATTCCCCAATATAGCTTTACCGGTTCAAGTCATTCAAATAACAACAATTATATACCGCTGTCAAAATAGCCCCCCGCCACATCGACAAATACAATTGTTACATGGCGGGATATGACAACAACATAGGCCGAAGTGAAGGCCTACATTAAGGAACAAGCGGATATATCTCAGTATATAACTTTAATTGTAATGTAGCAATTCAAGCATCAATGATGACCGAATCAATCAATATTTTAACCCTACGCCCGCGATCTATAGCTTCAAACCCAAGTATCCAGTGATATCGTACTCCAGTATAAATCAGACGACCCATTATGTGAAAACAGATTTATTTCTATCTCAACCACAAATCAATATCACCAGAATCGTAAAATGGCAGCCCATTTTTGAAGCAATCGCACAAATCCGAATATTTTTATACCCAAAGCACGACCACCAACAGAACCGATATCCCTCCCTCAATTTTTGAACACCATCCATCACGTCTTTACAACCAATTGAGTCCCACCCGATTAATTTCAATTATATAACAGTTCTCCCGATCATTTTTTATTGTCATCATAATTCTAATCATTATCATCCAACTCCATTACATTACAACCGAATGCCTCCAAAGATATAAGCTTTGCAAACGCACATCTAATCGCAATAATGAAACAGTTAGTACACATGCCAGAAACTTACATGTACTCGATGTCACAATCAAGGAAAAGACCTTGCGACGACGAAGAAACTCCAGAAGCAATCCCGATGAAAAGATTAAAATCACATCACCCACAGAATCCGACAGCTGAAATGCGTTCTCGACAAATCTCAATCGAGCGCATCCATGAACTTTTGAACGAAAATATCGTTCACCCACCTTGTTGTCAACATAACTCGTGGTTTATATGTATTTAATGGCATTTATATCCATACATTTTATATCACTAGATTCACATTACCTTATTGTGCCAGCCATCTGTCAGCTAGCAGATAACCATACTCAATCATTCAAATAATTTTAATGGCTTCAACTTGTACATACCAATTCAATTTATACCATTTGTTTACGACGACCATCTATGTTACTTATATGTACAGGCAGCCCTTGAATCAAATCCACTCATTGCCCTTGCATACTGAAGGATCCAAATCCTAGATTTTAACACGAGTAGTCAAAATCTCAAAATAAGGGGGACCATATGTGAAGTAATGCACCCCAATCCCTTAGCTTATTCAAGGGACGTATATTGCATATGGGAATAGTATATTGTACAAGTGACCGATCTTGACTCATGGATGAGGGAACAACAATATGAACTCTGTTTGCCCTGACACATTCCACAGGCCGTCTGACCTGCAGGCGCGACCTGTGAGTTATGCAAAAGCCAGTCTGATGTAACTACATCAGGTCACCCCACGGTCAGACCCAAAACAAAGAAAGACACGCTTATGACCACTAAGTCATTAGCGGATATAAGAAACCCCATTCCAATCTACTCAATTAGTCTTAGCTCATCTTTATGATTTGACATATGTCAGTCGGCTCGCTAATTAATAAGCGACGCCTTCTGTTTTTCCATGGCATCCAAGATTGATTCATTATTATGTATTGCTGCTTACTACATTGATGTTAGATGTGAATAAAATTTATACAAAGAACTGACTTCATTCCTTCACACTGTATGTATGTGTGTGTGTTATAGACTAGAAAACTGCTGGACTGATAGGACTCAAATTTGGTATGTAGGCCTACTTTGATCCGGGAAACAATATGGGCGGGTCCAATTTCACATGCGACCGTGTCCTTGACCTCACTCATGATATAGGCATTTTTCTGGACCTTGACCGATCAGACTCAAATTTGGTATGTGGGCCTAATTTGATCCGGGAAACAATATCACACCGTATTACCGATCCGGATTACCACCGGTCACGATGCGGATCACTACCGGCTGTTTTGACAAAAGCGTGCCACGTGGCATCATTGTAGTTGTTGGATCATTTTCGCCCTACATTCTGTGGAAGGTGTGAATTTTTTCTCCCTTCGTGTATAGGAGTAACTGGGCTAGCGGAGGACGCCGATAAATCTGATAAGTATACAATATATGTTCACTTATTCTTATATTTGTAACGCATGTTTACCATTGTGTTTCATTATTTCGAGCAGTAGCTGATATGGATGGTTCATGTTTTATTTCTTTATGCGGCATTCTCGTGGTACGAAAAGATAGACCATTTACTAAGTCATTCGCCTAATGTACACGTTTGTATGTTCGATTTGTGGCCATCTGGGACGTTTTGAACATAGATACCCATGAAATGAATGGGTACGGATCTGTACCGGCAGGTGATGCGGATGTGTTCACAAAATAGTGAACGGTGCCGATCCGCATCCTGTTTTTTGGAACCCATGAGTATGGAAATCGATACTACGCATTTAATTTACATTCAACTTGACAAACCATATTGCCATTTTGTACAGTTATGGACATTCTTGTATACGCAACAGAAATAAGAGAAAATTCCATGCATTTGCATCATGTATTGTGCCAATGAAGATAAATAATGGGCCACGTGCAACTAGATCCTAGTAACATATGCTACCTCTAAGGTCATCGTAGGCGATTATTTTATATTTTCTTGGCGTGGCCATTTTCTAATGTATGTAAGAAAGACGGCGGCAACAAACTTTGTGTGGGTTACATTCAGATATATAATATAATTAACGTTTTAGTCGACCTACCGTTACACAAATTGCCACTTTCAGCCGGTAGTGATCCGCATCGTGACCGGTGGTAATCCCGATCGGTAATACGGTGTGAATATGGGCGGGTCCAATTTCACATGCGACCGTGTCCTTGACCTCGCTCATATAGGCATTTTTCTGGACCTTGACCAATCGGACTCAAATTTGGTATGTAGGCCTACTTTGATCCGGGGAACAACATGGGCAGGTCCAATTTCACGTGCGACCGTGTCCTCGCTCATATAGGCATGTTTCTGGACCTCGATATAGGCATGTTTCTGGACCTCAATAGCCCGGATGATGTCGGGCACATATAAATACATTAGCATTTTGGAAACTAATGGCTAAAACTACAGAAAATTAAGTGAAAGTAATTATTGGGAAATATTTATTAGAGTCTATGGCATCAAATAATAATAATAAAAACAAAATCTAATTACTTTTACAAAGCATTAATATACATTAAAACAAGAAATTTGGAAACAATTGTTAAGAACTTAAACTCAGAAGGATTCGCTTATATTTAAATGAGCTACTCTAGTGTTCCAAATAAATGAGCAATTCCAAATAAACGTGCAGGTGGAAATCCTGATAAAATTTAATAAATGTGCTGACAAGAATGAATGTGCAGGGAAGGCACGCGCAGTTTGATACCATTATAACTGTTGACATTAGTAATTACAGTAATGCCCTAAGTAATCGACTCCTTAACCACAACATAATTATGGGTAACTTTTCAGGATTTAGTCGGAAATATGGCTTGTTGCCATTCATCGGAAAGCTCTCAGCATTACTGTATGTTAGAAGTGAAATCCCGTGCTCAATCAAGCCTGAGTATCTTTTCTGGAAAGTTTCTTTATTATCATATTTCTATAGAAACTTCTTCACACAGATTCTATTTTTTTTTTAGTTTAGTTTCTCTGTATCCCCAAGTTGGCAGACAACATTGCATAATCGAGGTTCCCAATGGGTGTACATAACAATATTCACCATTTGGGAACTTCAAATCTGAGTCTATGTCTCCCATAGCAGATGAGGCCATGCAGATTGACGTCCCCAGAGGGTGAATTTGATGATGCTAGCCCACTATGCGGGATAGCATCACTAAATTCACCCTCTGTGGACCTCATTCTGCAAATGACAGACACAATATAATCAGGTTTGTGATCAATCCAGGGTAGAAATAATTAATCCCAATTTACTCTAACCACACCTGCAGAATTTATTGTTATTTTTTTTGCGGTGAAATATTACACATCTTTTTATTCTAGCAAGTACTAATATAGTCCCAAGTAAGCTAGCTTGTGAAATCAGTTGGGGTAATTCGTCATACGTCGAATGTGTTTCTATAGCAGAGTTTACACCCAGATCCAGTGGTGGGATTTTTTGTCAGTTTTAATTGATTTTACCAAACAAATCAATACATGATGCCATATACATCGTAATGAGTGATATCTCACGGTTATGATGTATTATAATCTAACTTTCATGTTCAATTGCGCATAGAATATGCCATGTACTTACGAGTAACCTCGCTATGTTTAAATTTAATTCACACTCACTTCGCAGGGAGGAAAATCAGTTCATATTTATGTAAACAGTGTGACAAAATATATTTTTCACATTACATTACTACTTTCAGTTGACAACTCTTCAGAAGTTCAGGAGTTCAGAACAAATATAATATTTTCTAGGGAATAAACCGGTTTACTGTCACAATTGTAATACAGTTAATTGGGATTTTAGGTGAACGAGTCAACAATACTAAACCCCAATATAGAAAGACATATAAATGGGGCTTCGAAGTAAAATAGCATTATTCCACCCGATTTCACCAGCGGTTTACGTTGATGGGAACTTGGGACCTAGTACTAATACTTACTATTACGTGCTTTTGAAACATCAGTGCATAATTCTGCTGTGGTTAAAGAGTTGATTATTTAGGGCATTACTGTACTTGGCTGAGTGTTGATGGAAATTGTCAGTATGAATTCCTGATATGCGTACAATTTAGTTGCAGTATGGGGTTGCTTCCTGGATGAAGGATGGGAATGGCAGCAGTGTCATGCACAATGACTGGGGTAATAATCGAAATAAAGCACATTGAAATAAATTAATTCTGGAATGCAATATATGAATGGATCAATTATTATTATCATTACTTCTGGTTATTAATCTGATTTACACACTAACAGTATCAACAGACACATCTAATGACTGGCATGTTATGGCTCTGAACCCTTGCATGATGGGAGCTGTGCTGGTGCAGCATAAAAATTCCTGTGCCAGTGCATTCTCTTATATATGAGTCTCCCTATGGGAGACTCAAAATATATAAGAGAATGCATTGGCATATGGTTTTCAAAAAACTTCAAGAAGCCCCAGTCATGAAAGGGTTAATCTTAGTTACAGATTAACGATATCAACATACAGTAATGCCCTAAATAATCGACTCCTTAACCATAGAAGAATTAAGGATAATTTTTCAGGATTTAGTCGGAAATATGGCTTGTTGCCATTCATCGGAAAGCTCTCACTGAGAGCTTTCCGATGAATGGCAACAAGCCATATTTCCGACTAAATCCTGAAAAATTACCCATAACTCTTTGGTGGTTAAGGAGTTGATTATTTAGGGCATTACTATACACATATAATGGCTACATTTTATGGCTGTTAACCCTCTCTATACTAATTGGATTCTCCTATTCAGTTGTAAAAGTATTCACTGGAATGGATGGTGATTAACGGCTGTTTGTTGAACTTATTAAATAAACATTTCCCACCAGGGGTAAATTTGTGGTCACTCTTCCCTGAAGCTTTTTTTATTTATATTTATCACAGGCAATGGAATTTTCTTTCAATTCTTTTCCATAAGTTAACCCTTACTTTACAAAATGGATTCTCCCACCCAGTTATAACAATATACATTGGAATGGTCTAATTTTCATCTGGAGGAAAATTCCGGAAATGTATGCAGGCGACAGACAGATGAAAAGATAATACAAGGGCAGAATTCAAATTCATTGGTGAGAAATGTTCAGATAATAAGCTCAACAAATGACCTATGGATGTTCGTTGAACTTATTATCTAAACATTTTCTAAGGGAACTACATTAATGCCCTACATAATCAACTCCTTAACCACAGCAGAATTATGGGTAATTTTTTAGGATTTAGTCGGAAATATGGCTTGTTGCCATTCATCGGAAAGCTCTCAGTGAGATCTTTCCGTTGAATGGCAACAAGTCATATTTCCGACTAAATCCTGAAAAATTACCGATAATTCTGCTGTTGTTAAGGAGTCGATTATTTAGGGCATTACTGTACTCATCAATGAGTAGTTAGAAAAGAAAGGGTTAAAGAGATTCTGTACCTAAATCCATAGAAAATATGCAACAAATAAATGAATTTGAGTCAGGGATGAGTGCAAAATACACTAATGTACTCCACGAACGATGTTAAACCTTTGAACCCTGACGCCTCACAGTGATCGACACCCTGACCCGGAGCTCCCCGTGGTATTTTCCCTTAAATTAGACAGAGTCTTGTGAATTGATGTTGGTTATGTTTAAATTGTGATACAGGTTTTAAACTTAACAGGTTTGTCACACATGTATCACTGATCATTATGAGATATAAAGGAAACTTTGACACATGGCAACTCCTTGTTAATGGTTGCTAGGCAACTACCCAGAATTGACTGAAAAATGCAATTATAGCTTATAGCGTAGTAATTCAATGCCAGTGATTGAGTTTTTGATGCAGGTACATGTAATACCATAATGTGAAAATTGAGATATACCCGACCAGAATAGTGAACCAAATGTCTCTTTTAAGGGTAGCAACGGTTGCTAAGCAAATACCACAAATGATCGAATGACACCATTGCACTAACCATTAAGTGGTATTTTTGACTTAGACAGTGTGTAGTTGTATGGTGTTGGTTATGTTCAAGGGGGGGCACATGTCTGAAACTGTGCAGGCATGTTATGCACGGACCACTGATCATTATAAGATTGGGAGACTTGGCCACCCGATATCTCGAAAATATACATCTAATGTATATGCCAAACTTGGAATTCAACAGTTCAAACAGAATCTGTTAATATTATTATTTATATCAATATTCAGATTAAAGTTCATTAAGATGTATTCAAATTTTAAATGTAATATAAATAGAGGCAAATGTTTTAAATTTAACAAGTTTAATCTCATAATATGGCTGGTGTGTTCCAATGGCAACCTAAATAACCAATTTTAAATCAACAACTGATATCATATAGTTGCTATGAAATTTTGAGATATTTTAATTAATTTTTGAGAGGAACAGTGAAGAGTCCCATAGATGGATTTGTTTGCCAGCCCCCTTTAAAATGAATCTAAATTCCAATTAATGAAGAACACTGGCCTGATGTTTTCATTTGTTCAAATAGGAATGGAACGAGAAGAATAACTATTTTCCCCCCACAAAAAATTCTTGTTGATGGAATTAACCCATTCTGTACTAAATACTCATTGATGCACAGTAATGCCCTAAATAATCGACTCCTTAACCACAGAAGAATTATGGGTAACTTTTCAGGATTTAGTCGAAAATATGGCTTAGTGAGAGCTTTCCGATGAATGGCAACAAGCCATATTTTCGACTAAATCCTGCAAAGTTACCCATAATTCTGTTGTTGTTAAGGAGTCGATTATTTAGGGCAATACTATATAGCTATTCCTTAGGAAATGTTCAAATAATAAGTTCAACAAACGACCTAACTTATTATCTGAACATTTCCCACCTTCAGCACTTTCTATTATATTTCTTTAACAGCCCTCCAGATGTACAATAGACCATTCCCATGTACACTTTTATAGCTGAATGGGAGAATCCATTCAGTATAGAAAGGGTTAATGTCGCAGACAGAGAACACCTGGAACATGAAAATATGTGAATAAATAGAAATGTTTGACTTCCAAGCCTTGAAATAGGGTGTCTGTCATTTGCAGATTGAGGTCCCCAGAGGGTGAATTTAGTGATGCTACCCCGCATAGCAGGCTAGCATCACCAAATTCACCCGCTGGGGACCTCATTCTGCTTACACCTCAGCAGAATGAGGTTCCCAGAGGGTGAATTTGGTGATGCTAGCCCGCTATGTTGGGAAGCATCACTAAATTCACCCTCTGGGGACCCTATTCTGCAAATGACAGACACCTTATTTCAAGGCTTGTTGACTTCAATCGAATGGAGGTTTCCACACATATTAAGTATTAGGAGGAGCTTATGGTTGCTGGGTGACAAGGCATCTGTAGAAATAGTTCAATAAGTTTTACAGAGCCTGCCTACATGCTTATAATACACCAAAGAACATACATTATTTTCATCTTTAATTGTGAAAAATATGACGATTATCACACAAAATGAAAAACAGTGTTATAATCATGAATGAATTTCCAACATCATTTTATAAATTAAAATTTCAGTGCATAACAAAGCAGGTGTTTGAAAATAGGGCAATTTAACACTCAAAGTGCGTGCGGATATCAATATTGGGGTGAACAAAGCATTTTTAATGGTACAAGCCACCGGCTCAGTCTGATTGGTAGAAAATATCTGATAATAATTATTTAATTGTCAGCTGTAGAAAGCTTCATTGGATAGCAAACATTTATGGGATCATCAAAACTAAGACTGAGTTTAGTGTGCCTGTCATTTGCTGAATGAGGTCCCCAGAGGGTGAATTTAGTGACACTATCCCACATAGCTGGCTAGCATTATCAAATTCACCCTCTTGGGACTTCATTCTGCATGGCCTCATCTGCTAATGGAGACATGGACTCAGATTGAAGTTCCCAAATGGTGAATATTGTGATGTACACCCATTGGGAATCTTGATTATACAATGTGTCGTCTGCCAATTTGGTTATATAGAGAAACTAAACTAAACGAGAGGCCGATCACGATCGGCAGATGTTAACCCATCCCTTGGCGATAGTAAGTTACTCTGTTACTGTTACTACTTTTTTTATTATTATTATAAAAAAACAATTTTATTATTTTTTGTTGTTATTTATTTATTTATTCATTTTATGTTAAATTGTGCAAGAAATTAAAACTAAATTTTTTTTTTTTTAAGAGTGAATATTTTTTTGGAAAAGGTCCATAACTCACTTAAAAATAGTCTGATCAAACCCATATTCAAACTCAATCTGTCTTTTGTGCTGTAAAATTCATATACAAAATTTGGTTCCGATCAGATAGAAAATGTTTGAGTTATCGCACCATGCGTAAAGTGTCTACAGGCAGACATGTGGACGGATGGACTAACGACGAGTGGTCAATCCGGACATTGATACTATGTTTTAATACCATACTATGGTATGGGTAAACATACAAATTAGTCATTTGTGGGTAAGTATCAATTTTCCCCATCTCCACTAGCATGGGCATGTATGTGATTTTTGTGAAACACTGGACAAACATGACAGATTATGTGATAAAACACAATTTATTCCCAATGAGTTTTCTATTGCAAGCCATCTTTCTTGACATAGAGACCTCCTCAGAAACCCAGGCTAACAGGGCAAATTAATTACATAGAGCTCTTATCTCTCCACAGGTACCAGTATAAAGTATCTCTGGTTAGGCCTCATACTGATGGCTAAAAATAACTCTATTTCTCATAATACAGATTACTGCTTATCTCCTTCTCTAAGGAGTTAAACTTCATATCACTGGTAAATAATTGTAGACTGCTAGGGTTGTCTGTTCAATTCTTAGTTAAAAAAGGGCCATAACTCCATTAAAAAATAACGGATCAAACCCATATTCGAACTCGATCTGTATTTTGAGTTGAGAAACTCACATACAAAATTTGGTTCCTATCAGTTGAGAAATGGTGTATTTATGGAAGCATGCATGAATTCAATGTCAAAGGGCCATAACTCCATTAAAAAATATCAGATCAAACCCATATTCAAACTCGATATGTATTTTGGGCTGAGAAACTCGCATACCAGATTTGGTACCGGTCAGATAAATTTTTTTTTAGTTATGGCAGCATGCATGAATTTTAAGTTGAAAAAGGGCCATAACTCTGTAAAAAAAACTCGGATCAAACCCATATTCGAACTCGATCTGTATTTGGTGCTAAGAAATTCATATACAAAATTTGGTTCCGATCAGATAGAAAATATTTCAGTTATCGCACCATGCGTAAAGTGTCTACAGACAGACAGACAGACAGACAGACAGACGGACGAACGGACGGACTAACGACGAGTGGTCAATCCGGACAACGACACTATGTTTACCATACTATGGTATGGGTAAACATAAAAAGAAATAGAATCTATGTGAAGAAGTATCTATAGAAATTTGATAATAAAGAAACTTTCCAGAGAAGATGAGGCCTAAGCAGAATGAGTTCTCAGAGGGTGAATTTAGTGATGCTAGCCCACTATGCGGGATAGCGTCACTAAATTCACCCTCTGGGGACCTCATTCTGCAAATGACAGGCACACCAAACTCAGACCTGATCAAAACAGGTTAATATTGTCCAAATCAATTAATGCATGACATAAATATAAACCCACATATGTAAAAGATTAGTTCAAATAAAAATGATTGAATGTATCACACATGACCAGGACATATAAACACACAGGTGGAAAGAGATGCATGGACAGACAAATAACAGACAGTTAATCCAGACATCAGCATTATCTGTACTGCACATGGTACCCTGGGAATCCAAATAATCATGTATGTTTATTAATTTTGTGCACAAAATCAACCACTATAAACCTTAATTGGGTCTATGTTTATTTAATTTGGCCTACTGGTATGAATATGTGCCCTCAGATGCAAACTATTCTGCAAATAATTGGATAAATAATCTTTCTCTTACCGGTACTTGTAACAGGGTGACAATTACTGATTACTATAATAATATTTAACCCATCTGACAATTTTTCTGGGGAAATCTGGAAAAACTCTGGAAAAAAAGCTATTATTTGGGTCTTTACTATTAATCAAATTTGGGGAATTTCCACACTGTACTATTATTTGGTTCTGCACTATTATTTGGATCCCAAGAGTATGGGCACAGGGACATATCAAGGAATACAGTAATGCCCTAAATAATCAACTCATTAGCCACAGCAGAATTATGGGTAACATTTCAGGATTTAGTCGGAAATATGGCTTGTTGCCATTTATCGGAAAGCTCTCAAAGACCCTATCTAGTGGTCTATTCAATACCCTGGCCATAAAACGTCCATGACAGCAATGCATTTACTAAATTATTTTCATTAAGCTTCAATTGAAAACTAATAACTTTATTCACAATGATAATGTATACATTACTATCTATAAACCTTGACATGCCCTAATTGACATCACTGACATGACTTTATCTCTATTCTTGACATAACGCCATAATTATAGTATTATGCACTCCATGCTTTTAACATAACCAACTGCGATTACATAATATTGGTAGACACAATAAACTCTGGCTCAAAATTAGCATTTTGTGTTTGTCATACTGTCATCGGAGATTAAGCCAGATATAGCCGGAGAACGGTGGGAGCTATTTTTTATTTTTTGGCTTATTTATTATGCGACAGTTATGGAAACGTGTCATTGTGTTCATAATTGGGAGGGCTTTCCGATAGCACTCAGTTGTATTCTTCACGATCACAACCCTTTAATTTTTATCAATAACACAATGACCGATGTCTGTTTTTAATTCTGAAGTCCAGCATTCCTCCCTGGGGTGATATGGGCTTCATAGTTTCATTTAATTTGAGCACCCAAATTAGTCCTGGATATGTCCCTGTATGACATACATGTACATAAAATGAATGACAATTATAAATAGGTAAAGATGTGGTCTCTGTTCCTTGAAATTTGATTAGATTCTGCACTAAGAAACCAATGTTGATTTTTTGCATATCATGGAGTATGGATTAAGTTGTTCTGAAAATTTTGCATGGAACTTGAAACATGTTGGACCAACCTGCATCCAAACTCCATGGAATGCAACACAAAAAACATCCATTTCTTACAGTAATGCCCTAAGTAATCGACTCTTTAACCACAGCAGAATTATGGGTAACTTTTCAGGATTTAGTCGGAAATATGGCTTGTTGCCATTCATCGGAAAGCTCTGAGCTTTCCGATGAATGGCAACAAGCCATATTTCCGACTAAATCCTGAAAAGTTACCCATAATTCTGCTGTGGTTAAGCAGTCAATTACTTAGGGCATTCCTGTATATTTACACTAAGTGACAGATCAAAAAGTGTATTTAGCAGCAATTTTAAGCTTCCGTTTCAATCATGCGAAAAACTTTATGCTTCCGTACTGGTACAAAATGGAAGCAAATTAGGGTCTGGATGTGATGTCAAATAACACAATTTCAACTGACATCTGGCATGCATAGATGCATTGATTTAATTATGTTTTTTTATTGAAACAGTGATTAAAGTGTGTTTTTTAAATGAAAAACTACATTTTTAATCAAATAAACTTTCAGTCAAATGTTTGAAATCAATGATTCTCAAGGGTTTTTCAGGAAAAAAAAAATCTGTTTTCAAAATGATTTTCATAACAAAAATTTGTTATGTCGGAAGTGTTGCATGGCTAGAGAAACCACATCTGTATTAAACTAGAAAAAATGTAACCTGAGGTGGCTTAACCCTTTGGCAACTGAATAATGCTGAAGGGTAATCACTCGAATCCAATTGATTCATTTGTAAGAAGGTTCAGCTAATAAGTTAAACAAACAGCATTAGGTTATATTTTGAAATTACAAAGTATTAAATAGCTGAACATCCCTACACATGAAGAATAGACCATTGCATTGTTTGATAACATAACTGAAAGGGAGAATCCATTTAGTGAACAAAGGGTTAAGGCAAATCTCAAAATATATTCAATGCCCTAAGTAATCGACCCCTTAACCACAGCAGAATTATCGGTAACTTTTCAGGCTTGTTGCCATTCATTGGAAAGCTGTCGCCATATTTCCGACTAAATCCTGAAAAGTTACCCATAATTCTGCTGTGGTTAAGGGGTCGATTACTTAGGGCATTACTGTATATGCAATGCATACAAATGCCTTGGAATTTAATCTTTCGGCCTAAACAAGCTTGTGTTTGGGGTAACTAGGGTAGGTAAAGGATTTTTTTGTTTACATTTGTTTTTTCAAAATATTTTAAAGTTAGTGGGTGAGTGGCAATGAGTGATGGGATGTAAACACCACAGAAAATCATTCAAAACAGGTGTATTTTTTACTTATACATGAAAAGTTATCTTTGCTGTATACCGTATTTTTTTTCATACTGTCATCGGCTCATTTTGCTGAACACCCCACCAAATGAATAATAAACCATTCCAATGTATATTTTTATAACTGAGTGGGAGAATCTATTTAGTATAGAAAGTGTTAAAGCTTAATTAGCATGTGATTCACTGGGAGTACTGTTTAATGAAGTGCTGAACAATTATCATATGATTCTTAACGACTCGATCATTTGCGCTTCACTCGGAAATAACTTCTTCCATAAACAGAAACCATATCTGCCAGACTATTTCAATCACGTGATTGATCATGTGCATTACCGGTAAATACATCTATTGACTGGCAGACTCTTCTGTTAAACTAACACATTATTGTTATTTATTACCATTTATATCACTATTTAATGCATGATCAAGTTTGGTACTGTCATGCAGTGAATAAATTCTGCTCCATTGACATCCGTGCGTCAATGAATCAAGGTGAACACATTATTATCATGGCATTGTATGGAAGCATTGCGCGAATATGGTTTCTATTTATGGAATAGGTTATTTCCGAGTGAAGCAGAAATGGCCGAGTCGTTGAGAATGAATCATATATATGTAGATTTTACTGTAGTCCAGACATCCATTTATGAATTTTGAGTGAAAAAGGAACACAAACAAAGAAGGTATTTTTTAGAGTGTGTTGGGATACCCCAAACACAGGTTTTTTTTTTTTTGGCCTTACCCGCAACAATTACAACCAATCTCACTGATTAGCAATGATGAAAGGAACTTAAACACATCACTAAGTTCCCTCTCACTCATAAAAAAATTCTGGAGCCATCTATCTGTAGACGAAATACCGTTGGGTTAGAAGCTCACAGTACAAACTCAACCATGGTTGAAACAAGGGCACGGCTTCAACTTGGAGATGTATACTGGCGCCGAAAGATTACCACGTTGCCATTCTGGATTCAACGCTCCAAATATAACTTCTTCCGAAGCATATTCCTCAAAATCGTTAAATGCCATGCCAAGGATGACATTGAGAACTGACATGTCGTACCTATGACATCCAGAATACATGAACCGCGGTTTACGGTTGAGATTACAGCCCACACTCTGTGCTCCCAGAGGACTGATGCATTCCTGGATTAGAGCACACTTAACCCAAGGTAACATGACGTGTTTATGAATTTGCTCCGTGTTGTAGACAAACAGGTGGCTGGATTCCACAGCTCGAATGAAGTAGTAGTTATCCTGTTTAGTCTTGAAATAATTAAACATTTTACTGTGAGTTAGAGATGATGTGGAATCCTGTACTGTCCATGCAGCTATTCCAACTTTTTGAGCTCTTGTGAGAGTTTTGTTTATTTTACCAGTGATGAATACTTCAGACGTGTCAGCCCAGATAGCAGCACCATGTTCTTTCAAGAGTTCCTAAAATTGGATACAGTGAAATACATTTTATGAGCTTCATTTGAATATACATGTATATAGATATTGATTTAGACTATGGACAAGCGGGCCTGGCTATTTCCTGTAATAACAGTATTGAATTGTGATCATAGCGTGTGGTATTTTCAAGGAATTTCTTTAGGCATAGACAGGACCAAAAATGGACCCAGTTCCCAATAGGAAATATTTGTTTTCCAATTTCTGCTGATTTCTTACCTTAAAATTCACAATTCACAAAAAGTCTCTTGTTTTATGAACAAAAACAGGACTTCCCATTTTTTATGAATATTTTCAAACTGTTTTACTCCATTCTATAAAATAGAAATAAATAAGGCATACCCCCACTGTGGCAATTCGAACCGACAAAGAATGGGTGAGATATCTGCTTGGATGGGAAATACCCCAACATTTTCACATAAACAAAGATAAATAACTGTAGAATGAAAAACATGAACAAAACAATTTCACACTCAATTGGTTGCCATCATATCGTCAACTGGTGGTGGAGATATCTGCTCAGACAGACCAAAAAAAATAATTTCCAGATAAACAAAGATGAATAAGTCTAAAACACAACATCCGTAAGATTGAACCCTCAGTTCAATGCCCTCATAGTAGTGAACATCCATACCAAATTTAATTCAGATCCGACAACTGATGTTTGAGATATCTGACCGGACAGACAGAAAAACGATGGGGATAGATGTCCGGATAGACGGAAGGATGGACGGGGTCAATCCAGTATACCCCCCATTCTCTTTGAGAGTGGGGGTATCACAATCTAAGTAATTGATTACACTGTTGTTTACACTGAGGTTCACAATGAAAATACTGTTTTCAAAACAAATTTCCAACAAGCAGTCGCAGACGGCAATATCCCCTGCCTACATGTAGGTGGGCGAAGTTGGGGATGGGCATTTTCAGAATATGCTGAAAAATAATTGAAGTTACTATTTGTTTGACAGTTTGAGATTGAATATTGTTTTAGTTCGGGCTTAAAATTTAAATTGCAATCAAAGGGCCATAGCTCTGGTAAAATTGTATGACTGGACCCAGTTTCATTTCAGATACTCCTTTTGTGTCACAGTGAACTAACATACCAAAAATCTTTCAAATCCATTTAAAATTATTCTAAATAAAAGTTGCAGACCCAATGTCCCCCAAATCGAGGTGGCTTTTTGGGACATTGGCCTTTTTAGAAACAAAGTAAAATTGTGGCAATATTTTACTCAAACTAGACGATGACCTGTGTGTTCTCAAAGGTGAGCCACACACCAAGTATCAATAGATTCTTTTGAATATTGCTCAATTTATCATTTAGACAACACAAATATTTTTATTTCTAAGATGAATGAATCGAACTTGGCTTGCATCTTCTCAAATGTGAACCACATACCAAATATCAAGAAATTCTGTTCACTATTGCTCAAGTTACCATATGGACAACTCGAAAACAGCAATTTTGAAGTAGAACGAGAGGCCGATCACGATCGGCAGATGTTAACCCATCCCTTGGCGATAAAAATTTACTATGATCGGAATCATAAATGAGAGTTTTGGTTTTGAATTATAGAGTATACTGTATGTACCATTATAGACAAATGTACATAACACAAATTATTGGAATGTATGGGTCACAGGCATTTATATAAGAGAATGCACTGGTACAGGATATGTAATGCTAAACCACCACACCACAGCCTTGGGTTAAATGTGAAAGGTGTGACCTGAACATGGAATAATATAGCAGAGCGTCAACAAATCACAGAAATTGTTTATGTTGAACACTGACCTCTCTATTAAACCAATAACAATTATAATGACCTCAGACCATCTGAAGATATAACTCTGCAGCACAGATGTCCAAGTCTACTGCTAATCTCATGTGATGTTTATTGTTGAATCTTTATTTTAAATTAGATACCATAGCCTTCTTTATCAGATTATTTGCACATTGGCATAAGAGACATCAGAAAATGATATAGTCTTATCAATAGCTCCAAAGGCATGGCATGGAATTGGTGAATTTGATTTAATGTTGCTCCAAACAGATTTACCAGTACATAACACAAGATTTTGGACCGATTTAAACAAATTTGGTGTGGTGATTCGGGGTACCCTTGGCATAGTTTTTCAAATTTTCAAACTTAAAAAAATAATTGTTTTTAATTAAAAAAAAAAGGGACACATTGGGAATCTTTTTAATCAACTTGTATCATAATCATCAATATCTAAATGAAAACAAGTGGTCAATCCGGACATCACAATAAGTGTACCATACTATGGTATAGGTACACATAAAAATCAAAATAAATTAATGAATCAATAGGGGCAAATAGGGTGTCAAAATAAACCAATATAAAATGAGACATGGTATCAGACAGATGAAAGTATCAGGAATGTTGAGATGTGTTAATCTTTAACTACAGAAATCCATGCAAGTGAATGAGGAGAAACCTGGAGATATAACAGAAGACCGATTAATTGAAATTTCAAATGAGAACATCCCTACAAATGAATAATAGACTATTCCAATTAAAACATTAGAACTGAATGGGACAGTCCATTGAATCATGATTGGGTTAGAGCTTCACCACTATCATAGAGCTATGTTGTATATACAGTGGCTAAAAATAACTAATATTTAAATAAGAGATCACTTCTGCAGTCTCTCATATTGCAGTTAAGCTGCATTATTGGTAGTTAATTGTAATCTACCTGGGTTATCAAAAACTCAAATCTGTTCAATTCTTAGTTGAAAAAGGGCCATAACTCTGGTATAACAAATCAGATCTAACCCATATTCGAACTTGATCTGTATTTTGAGTTGAGAAACTCACATACAAAATTTGGTTCCTATCAGTTTAAAAATTGTAGATTTATCGAAACATGCATGAATTCTATATCAAAGGGCCATAACTCCATTAAAAAATATCGGATGAAACCCAAATTCGAACTCGATCTGTATTTTGGGCTGAGAAACCCATATACAAAATTTGGTTTCGATCGGATAGAAAATGTTTGAGTTATCGCATTACTCGTAAAGTGTCTACGGACAGACAGACAGACGGACAGACGGACGAACGACGAGTGGTCAATCCGGGCAACGACACTATGTTTACCATACTATGGTATGGGTAAACATAAAAAGGGCTATAACTAAGTCAAAAATCGGACCATAACCAAATTCGAACTTGGTCTGTGTCTTCTCAACATATATCAAGAAATTATGAAGAATATTGTTCAAGTTATCATGCAGACAACCTCAGATGGACGGATGGTTAGACGGACAGAAGGACGGACGGACCAATGACATAATACATTCTGTTTTTTTCTTCTTCAAAACATACAAATAAATATATATAAATAAGAATAAGTGTTGACCAAATAAATAACTACCTACCAACCCTATTGTTTTTTTGGTATGTAACTTGAACCAAACCTTTAATTTTGTTTGAAGTAAAGCTTATGTTGGGGGGGGGGGTTTACATACCTGTATGCAAATCGGCCTGTAGCTACAGATATCGAGATACTGAACATGAGATGGATATTTGTCATACTCGAACTGCTTTACTTGACATTGTTTTGTTTGGTTACAGTGTTCATTCAACTGAAAGAGATGAGGAAAGAAAGTACATAGACAAGGTACTCATCAATATTCATACAAGCTTCCAAATAAAGCAATGTTTGAAAATGTGACGGACAGCTGCATTTGCAAATCACAAATTGCAAATGTGCTTAGTGTATAACCAAGTACACAAATGTGAACAAGAGTGTAGCACACCAATGTTCCTAAATTAAGACCTGATCAGACCATTATAAATCAAAGCATGGTACATGTGGAGCATATGGGTGCATATCCATAAGGACTCAAAATATGGTGCCGGACATTTACAGAATGAGGTCCCCAGAGGGTGAATTTAGTGACAATAAATTCACCCTCTGTGGACCTCATTCTGCTTAGGCCTCATCTTCACAAATTAACAAGTAATTTAATATCTTTAGGAACTTCATTAGAAAGATTCTCTTTCTTTTTAGTTTAGTTTCTCTATATCCTCAAATTGGCAGATGACACAACATCACCATTTTTACTATCTGGAAACTTAATTGTGTGTCTAGGTCTCACATAGCAGATGAGGCCATGCAGAATGAGGTCCCCAGAGGATGAATTTGGTGACACTAGCCGACTGTGCAGAGATCATGCTGTCATTTGTCAAAAAATGCCCAATTTGGTTTGAAAATGACCAAACAAAAATTAATTTGGCCAAACTTTTGGCTAAAGTTATTTTTACACAAAAATTTGGAAATCTAATTGAAAAACCCAAATTGATTTTGTAACCGGAAGTTGAACCGGAACAACATGAGAATCAAATTTATAGTACATATATCATCTGCTAAAATAATTTACAGTGCTTTCACATTGACTGAGTCAGTTAATTCGTTAGGCGATACAGCTCAATTGGTAACAAAAAAGGACTCAAGGCAACGCGCTATCAAACAATGGGCCACCAAATCAATAAAACAGTACCGGTAATGAGGATGAAAACTAATGAATCCATTGTCATAAGGCTGAATGGTAGTTGGTGGGCAGTCTGATAAATATCCAGAATCCGTCTCATATTACTTTCAACTATGTCTGATGACACTGGCATTCTAACTGATTTCTGAGATGAAGGAGAAATCTCCTTTTTTGTGAAAACTCATTAATATTCATATTAAGGCAATGTTTATCACTGCGATACACACATAGATCTACACAAGTGCTCCTGATGTCATGTAAACATGCAAGATTAGTCACTCTTCTTCTAACCAATTTCGTTTTGCTTCACTGTACATGCAGAATACAAGTTTTGCCATTCATATCTTATATCGGTATAATAAAGAACAATGCAATGAAGAAATAGCAATACCCACGCTATAATAAATATTATTGAGTTGTCTCATGGTCATGTTGCGTCATCTCCTTATTTAGAATACAAGCGTAGCAATTTACGATACGATTACTCTAAGCTGTAACGATCCTTATTTGTTACATATCCATATATTAATAGGGGAAAATACTTACTGGATTTAACAAATTTTGAATATCAGTATCTTTGCAAATACAATTCTATTATGTATACTTGTTCTGACCATTCCCCAATTATGAATAAACATACATTAGTTTTGATTTTGAACATATGACGTTTGGTCAGTTAAGATACGCGACAATGTTAACATGTAAATGTAGATTATTCGATGACTTCATGAGATTGCTGTCAAATACAGCGGGTGTGGCTTGTATGAATAAGTTGATTGAATTAATTGAATTTGCAGTAAGCTATTCATTGGTCAAACAATGAGTCGTTCGCTGCGCATTGGCTCGATTTCTCCCATTTGAAATTTTTACCCATGAGATGATGAGAGTCCTTAGTCTAATTCATAGTGGTATTTTATCAAATAGCAGTGGTAGGATTAAAGAAGTCCAGACACAGTATTTGAAGGGATAGACCTTGAGGTGTGAGAGTAAATTTGAAGTCGCTTTGGCCCAGTATCGACATTGATTTATTTTACTTGCTTAAGCAGATTTATGTTAATATAATTATATAGAATGTTAAGATATTAAATAAAATAATATTATTCATTAATTGTGAGCCCAGAAAATGAGAATTTAATTTGGCAAAACAAAATAAGAGATTTGGCCCATAAACTGGCCAAACGATTTTGCGGCCTGGCGTGAACACTGCCGCTGTGTGGGGTAGCGCCACTAAATTCACCCTCTGGAGACCACATTCAGCAAATGTCCATCACCATGTTTTGAGGCCTGATGTCCATGTTCGATTGTTCGTCTGATGGAATATATTATCAGTTCACTGAAGCCTTAATTTTACAGTTAGACGCTCGTCACACACACTATGCTATCCATCAGTTATCAACCTTAACCTTTCCATGACTGGAGCTTCCTGAAATTTTACGAAAACCCTGTGCCAATCCATTCTCTTACAGTATATATGCAATTCTCCCTTAGGGAGCCTCGCATATATAAGAAAATACATCAATTGGCCTAACAATATTAACCTTGACCTTGTAAGCCAGTGAATTCTCTTATATACATGTATGCAAGGCTCCCAATGGGAGACTCTCATATATAAGAGAATGCACTGCCACATGGTCTTTTAAATGCTGCATCAGCGCAGCTCCCACCAAGAAAGGGTTAATTAGGTGGAATGGGCATTTTGTTTTGATTGACACACAGGGATTGATACGATATAACACCAGGTTAATTCAGTAAAGGTCTACACAAGTAGAAACAAGTAAGAAAGCATGTGTCAAAGCTATAGGCTTAACACAATACGTTGACATGAAAATCGTCTCACTCGCTGTGTGACAAGTTTCTACAGGGAATCAAGACTTTTTACGAGAACGCTTTTCTAAAAATAATCAAAAACTTTAATTACTGTACTTTCAGATGAATTAATAAAGATATTCATATTTGGTTTTATCGTAGTGTGCTATCGGTATATAGTCAAAATATAGTGAACCTTAAAATTAAACTAACATATGGACCAGATGTAACCAAAACAGAACACAGGCTCTATTATGTGTTTAATATACCGGTAGGCTGTAAATATTTAGCACGATTATGTCATCACATTTTGGGAACTGGATGACCACTCCAGCGACATTCAGTTCCCAATACCAGCCCTCATAATTGGCTGCGGCAATCAGCAATGGCAAAGCCATTTGCAGAAGCAAACTGGGCCACAGCAAAGGGTTGCCATAGCGGATAGCTGAAGCCAAACAATCTGAATTAAGAGGGCTGCAATACCATTACCTGTACAAGCCTTCAAATAGTGTGTCTGTCATTTGCAGAATGAGGTCCCCAGAGGGTGAATTTAGTGATGCTACCCCACATAGCGGGCTAGCATCACCAAATTCACCCTCTGGGGGACCTCATTCTGCTTACACCTCAGCAGAATGAGGTTCACAGAGAGTGAATTTGGTGATGCTAGCCCGCTATGCGGGGTAGCATCACTAAATTCACCCTCTGGGGACCTCATTCTGCAAATGACAGACACACTATTTCAAGGCTTGTACCTGTAGGCTGCATCACTTACCTTTTCAGCTTCACTAGAACCGAGTCCCAGGTCAAAAATAACAATTTTACTCTGCGGCAAATATTTTTCTACAGATTTGATGAGACGGGCTGCTTTTTTAACTTCTCCGGATGAAACACTTGTTCCCACAACAGGAATGACAGATGACTGTGCTTCCTCCAACACAAATTCATTATTTGTATTAAACCCTAACTCCTCTAAATAGTGAGGATCAACCTTCAGCTCCTGAACATGTCGAATGGTTGATGGGATTCTTTTGATGTTGCCTATTTGGCGGTGCGTAGAAGAAACAACGTTCTGGATATTTGTCCCTGGATTGCTGGCTATCCATGCCGTAACAGCCAGCATGCACAGAATGAACACTATAAAATAGATATTTTTGGTCCGCATAAGTTCTCGTACTGGTAGACTGGGTAATCCCTTCATGTGGGTTATTTTTGTTGAGCTGCCCAAGTCACTGATTATCAAAGAAGTAACATCGCATCTCTTTATACTAGTCCCATTCTATCATCACATTTTGTTAAATAACTAGAATAAACAGAATAAAAACCAATTAAAGCAAAAAATGTTGGCAAATCATTGGATTTTCATGTTTCATTAGAACAACAATTAATTCCATAAATATTAATCTTATAAAGATGCATGTATTACAGTAGTCCAAGTCTTCTCGTACTAAAGCCGGCTAAGATATCGGGATGGAGGTGCCGGTTAAAGACCAGCATCGCCATCCCAATATCTTAGCTGGTTTTAGTACAAGAAGACTTGGACTAGTATTACAGGTGCTGGTGTACTGGTATCATAGATATAGAATTCAACCATAGTACATTGTAGTTGAGAGTACCAAATTTTCACCACAGGTGGAATTGTGGTTTTAATCATGAGCCTTTCGGCAAGTGGTTAACCCTTTACCCAACAAACCGGCCAAATAAAGCTTCAACAGCCTAAATTATCTTGGGTCTGTCTCAATAAAACCATACAAATATGGATATCATTGGAACCGGCTCCTTGACCACATTGTGATAGTTACAGTTATGCCCTGTGCCAATGCATTCTCTTATATATGCGAGTCGACCATAGGTCACCTCGCATATATAAGAGAATGCATTGGCCTAAACAAAATCTTTTTTTAACACGTTTTACAATTTTTTCTTACATTCTTTAACAATTTTATAATTTTTAATGTGTTAAGCCAATGCATTCTCTTATATATGCGAGGCGACCTATGGTCGACTCGCATATATAAGAGAATGCATTGGCACAGGGCCGTTCTGTTGGGTAAAGGGTTAAACCACAATATCACGAGTGGTGAAAATTTTGTACTCTCGGTTGCTGTGGGTGTACCTGTATTTTTTTATGCCATAATTATTAGTTTCGATTTTTTTCGAGAATTCAACTACTCCGCTATATACTTTTAAAAATGTATCCTCACTAGGAGACCCAAACACGACACTATAAGTATAAGGAATGTGCGTCATGCATTGTAATGCATACGTTTTATGTCATGACGTCAGCCTGTTTCTAAGCCATCAGTCACTTGATATTCCCATTTGAGCAAATGTTTCCCAATTCATATAACACTAGCAAGCTGTTTGATTGAAATGCAGGCAATTTTCCTCCTCATATTTAATTGATATCACAACAACTTCAAATTTTAAATCAAAGTAACAGAAGAACTATTTTGCTAAATATGATGTAGAAGTTTCTACTATGGGTAACGGGTATAACTGTTTAACCCATGAAATGACGTTTGCAAATTTACACCCACAGTAGAAATTTATACCTACAGTATTTACAAAATATGTGTTATACACACAATAGCATCAAGACAATTATGGTATAAGGCCTAAAAAAAAGACGTTTGTTTCCGCTAACCCGACCGACCCTATTTAAAAGCGCCGAGTCTAAACTTTTTATTGCAATCGAAAAACAGACTTTAAAAAAATAATGGTATCTGTGAATGTTTCACGCATTTAACAGAGATAAAAGTACGGCGGTCGCTTCCAGTGGAAATACCCACATACTATAAATAGATACGTATCTCCCATTGAAAACAACCAGAGCTTTGGAAAATAAACAGAATTCACACCACAACAACAGCAACAATGACTACCTCTGTAGGCTAGTGGTGTCAAGGTATGTTTTAAAAGGTCTATCAGACATATGATGATCACAGTCATCAGCTCACAAACAACACCCTTACAAGTTTCATTAACATGTTCACTGCCACAATGAGTAAACGGTTCCATGGGGACTGCTACTATGAGTTATCTCGTAGTGGTATCCTTACCATATAATGATATAAATAATAATATAAACCACAAGCAATGTTGGCTTACATGCCAATAGATACCCAACGATACAATTGATAGATTGTATATGCATACTAGTAATTTATAGAATGGCTTCAGATACAATGCTTCCCTCATTCCCTCATCCTCAATCAAGCGAATCGTTGTGGCTTGTTTACCCATGCATGCAAGTTCGTGTCCCTGGCAATGAGTGTACAAGTGTGTATATAAAAAATTATTTATTATGTCTTATATAATTTTAGTCTACAAAATTGTGCTATACGATGCTGAAACGCATTATAAAACTACAACGAGATTACTCGTAGTCGGCACCTGGGACAGAATTTACCAGCGTTCATCGCTGGTGCCAGCTACGAATTATCTCGTAGGTCAATAAATATTGTGTTTGCGATTGTTAGATGACGTAAATTGTACCAGCATTTATATAAAAGCATTTACCATTCATTTAGAAAGGCGTAATAGAATGAATTAGCTTTAGCTTAAATGGTGATATTGTATAATTTTTAGTAGTGCCAGACCTATATGTCATTGAAGATTTATTTTGACTCAATGACTGAGATATTGAGATACACCAACTGTTTCACATATTTTGACCTTTAATAGGGGAGTTTTGAGAGAGGGTGTCTGAATTAATCGGAAGTGCATAAATTTTAAGCATTTATAATGGTATCATACTTAAGCATTGATAATGTAATTACGCTTTAATAAATGTTAATTTAGCCTCCTATATGTATATGCATGTTATGCTTTTCCGAAATCAGATACGGACAAATTTCACAAATTCACAGTGAATGACAGTTTCAAGACTCCATTAACATGTAACCTTTATATGAGTGTTGGAAATGATCACAAACTTATTTCATATAGTATTCAATTTATTGTCCCGTCCCATGCCGTAAACGAATGATAAACAAGCATTTCTTTATTTATCTCTGGTGACACTTAAGTCTCAACCCTCTTTTCCAGCCATCAAAATTAAGAAAAATGTCCCGCAGCAAATTTAATGATGGGGCATGTTTGATGCCAAATGTTACCACTGCATTTCCCACAGCATTGCCTTTTGCCATGACCAATTAAGGACTGCTTTTCCATAGAAAATCTTTCAATATGGTCACCGTCCATCGCTTAAACGTCTGAATACAAAAAAAATGCTTGATTTACATCCCCTCCTGACCATATTTTTTAGTCCCCTCCTCAATTGTTTTTTATTTGGTTATCTTGTATGTAAACCGTCAAATTACGTTTCAATGACCCATTAATCAGTCTATTTTGATCAAATTGGATTATCTAAATCACCTTGTATTATATAAGAGAGGATACTGCATGCTTCAATATCTAGAACTGTCCATGACCATTTATGTTAGGAAGAATAAGTAAAATATAAAAAACTAAATTTGCCCTCCCACTCCATTTTTCTGAAAGAGTTGGATGTAAATATGGTAATTGATTATATTGGCCTTATTACCTAACTCTGTAGATGGCGTGGCCACATAACAATTTTAAAAACTGTACTTTCACTCAAAATAACTAAAATACTGTTATAAATATAATATGGTCCGGCGAAGCTTCGAGATTCGATTCGAAATCGTCTTACTGATTCGATTCGAAATCGATCGTGTGATTCGAATATAGTTCGAATCACCATAATAACCTCATTCTGCACGAACTTGTTGAACAGCGTGTCCTACAAAAGCTCTAAAACAAACGCACGCAGATGTCGTTGCGAACGCCATCAGTGCACAAGATGCGGTCCTGTTTCGTTCAGTAAATTATTGCTCTTGGGTCGTCGCGGCGGCGAAATATCCATATCATCGATCCATCTCTTGTGCCCTTCCCTAGTTTTTACTTATCCAAAGTTATAATGGCGGAAATTAAAAGTTATTTTGAATGCAGCGTTGACAAATTCAGGTGCTAATCGTGCATGACTGTACTATCAGTTCAGAAAACGGGCACTACCTCCCACTTATATGGGCACACCTTAGCCGCAGTCATCCTGCAATCCACCATGAGGCAAAAGAAAAGAAAGACTCAAAACGAAAATTAACCGGCAACACGTCTAGTAGTAGCGGCGATGCGGGCGAGCCCTTAAAAAGAAACAGTAGCCACCTTCACGATGAAGAAAGAATTGGGCCCCGATGAAAAAAAAAGTACTACAGAGTACGATTTATCTCGTCATATTTTCATGTGCCGTTCTCAACATTTTTTATTGTGACGCAGGTCCACACGGCAAGCTGCCAAACACGCACAGGTGATGGTATGGGGAGACACTCGCGCTGCAGTGGGATCGCCGACATAAATCTAGTTCTTGTCGATTTACCACGGGGAGTAAGATTCGATTCGAGATTCGATTCGATGTGAAATCCGCGTGTCTGATTCGATTCGAGATTCGATTCGAACAAAATCGCCGATTCGCCGGACCCTAAAATAAAATATAATGATAATCTGCTCGCAATGTTGACTCTTTACTTGTAAATACTAACAGAAGTAACAGAAGTTGCTCCAGAACTTTGTCAATGGATTGGTATATGACTTAGGCCTATTATTAGCTATGTACACAATCAAAGACATGCAATATGATTATGAATATGATGCATCATTTGAAATTGCATGACGCTAATTGTTGTCGATTATATTTTAAAACTTAAATTGCTATTTACAAAATTTTCGCCTTCTATCACTATCAGAAGGCGATGATGGTAAATAGAAAATTAAAGTTAGCAGTTCTTGACCTATCAGATTCTCAGAATCAGAATGCAGGTTTTCGCCACAAATATTCAAGTCAATTTCAAATTTATTGTTTTGAAATCAAATCAACTGTCTTGATTTACATTTTACAAATATTAAAATACATGCAAGTACAATTTAGTCTATTTTTGATACAAAGAAAAAGTTGTTTCGTTGAACTTGATGTCCTGTGACTCAGTGAGAATGTGAATTTTGTGCGAACTGTGGTTGATGAACATGATAAACCGATCAATGATTCATCTCGCCATTCTCGGTGTTAGTAATGTTACCAAATTGTTGCAGTGTTTGATTCAAACTTTGAACTGCACAAGTCTACGTCAATTTTGAGTTCGACTGCAGTGCAATGGCCGCAAGGCCCTTATTTAAATGTTACCATTATCAAAACAGTCAATAGTTTTGCGCTGTTGAAGTCACATAAATGGTGGTTACCTGCCTATATGAAAAAGAGTAAACAAAAAATATCGGTGACTTAACATTTTATTTCATCGCAGTTCTTAAAAGTTCAAGGGAACGGTGTTTCGTACTCGGTTACGTTCAGCTGAGAATCGGTTAGCGCAGTTTGGTATAGTTCAGGGGAACACCCCGTATTTGGGACACACTAATAGTTGTAGTCCGAGCCCGAGACCGAGTCCAGTAAAATGTGTAGTTGGGATTTTCAATTTCGTTTATTGTCGTTAATATAATTCCAATAGTGATGAATTTTGGTTTGTTGTAAGTTATGCCAATTACAAATAAAAAAAACTAAAAAGATAATTTGTAAGTCTTATATTTCAACTTTTATCGACAATTTTCGTTCTCCAGCCGAGCCGGCCACCGAGTCGCTAATTAGCTGTTAATTGCTATTGTTAGGCGGCTGATTGGATTAAGTCAGTGGTGGGTCGCATGAAGATCAAAGGGCAAGTAGTGGGGAATAAAAACAAACAATTACTTTTTATTAAGCAATATATGAAGGTTTAGCAATTTTAAAGATTACTCTTTAGGAGAAAGTGTGTGGCCCTTGAAGGAAATGTGGAGAAGCATTTCTGTTCCAAACAATCTAAAAGGTGTTGGCGTAATTTAACATTTATAAAATTTATTCTTGAAGGCGATATATCATACCCGGGCTCGGACTACAACTATTAGTGTGTCCCCCGTATTTCGTAATATGGAATATCGGCAAATTCGCACCCTATAAATTGATTGATATCAGTAGCCTATGTCCTATATATAAGAGGGGGGGGGCAAAAGACGACACAAACTCAGGGTAAAATCGATAACCAACATAATTGGAAAGACTGTACCGTGCAAGTTTTAGTTGAGAAGTTTTACAACAATGCAGTAAAATCACTGCAATCATCCCCCAGGAAAGGATTTACCGATGGGGAATCACCGACCACTGCCGCTCTCATAATAACTGAACTAATAAACGAGGCTAAGAAGAAGATATAGAAGCCACTATATAATTTATAGCGTTTATGGATGCTAAAAAGCCTTTGAATTTGTCTGGCACCCCGGTCTTCTTTGAGCAGAAGAGAACTCTAGCAGGAATATCCGGAGACAAAGTTCTGGCTCCTCAGGACTGGTAGGCCTACCCAAACATATACTCCACTGTGAACTGGAATGGAATGACAGCAATTTATGGAAGGCCAAGGGAGCGTACATCATGTGGTCACCGTCTGTCTATATTAAAGTTCTTTGTCAATTAATGGTCTGCTGACTCAATACGACGAAAACAGTCTTGGATCGCGAATTGTTCAGTCCTCTGGGTAGGCCTAGACACCTACAGTTGCTGAATGATGTTACCCTCGTCTCACATGACCACAACGATATTAACTCAATTTGCCACAGTATATTCGCCCTGTAACTTTCCGAAATCACAAAACACCACACCGTTATCCCCTAATTGACCAATGGGAATGGAGATCTACTGACTAAATCGTATGGATTCACATGGTGTCGATAGATGCCATCTTGTTATTCTTGGATCTCTGCCGTCTCGGGGATATTTTCGAGTGAAAGGTCTCATTTATTGAGGGACTATATTTTATTTTTATATTTTATTTTGGCGCCAAGAAAAGATATATATATATATATATGTGTGTGTCGGAAATCATTTTCTGTGAATTTAATAACATAATACCATGTACTAAAACTTGCACGTGATATATTTGAGGAATTCTAATGACTCATAAAATTGATATTCACTCAGCGACTATTCATCAGTGTCAACAGTTTCTGGCGAAATTGTTTGCACTATAAAATGGGACCCAAAGTGAGTGGTAATGGCAGCTGACCATCGCATCAACTCTGTCATAAGAAGCTCACAATACAAACGTTACAAATTCACTGGGCGAAATTATACTAACTATATATTAGGTGTTTCATTAATTTTGTTGTTCTTTGTAAGCTATTTTTAATGCTTAAATTAACTAGAATCTAATGAACTTGGTACAAGTAATTAAAATTCTCACCTGGACAGCATGCTGAAATCGTTACAAGACTCTCAGTTGCCGGCTACGGTGACATATGAGGCTCAGCGAGAATAATATCGCCTCGCCCGATATTAAAAATACTTCGCCTCATACCCTGTAATCGACAACAACTCGCCCTGTAACTTATAATATAGCTGAAGGGGTCACTCTCACCAAATAAAGTGCTGAAGGGTATACAGGTATTTAAAATGTGCTGAAGGGTACACAGATTTTGAAATCTCGTTCTAAATGACGTTTAGTTTTCGTATCTGCCATGATTTCTGTTAGAGAATGATTGTTTTCGTTCCAATGAACATTAAAATGAACTGAAAACGAACTGTTAGTGCCGATCACAAACCCTGTGTATCCTTCAGCACATTTTCAAACCCTGTGTACCCTTCAACACTTTTTTGGTGAGAGTGACCCCTTCAGCAATAATATATGGTCGACTATCGAACCATCGGACGATTGAAAACTCGGACTATTGAACCCTCGGACCAACGTACTGTACCCGGTTAGAAATTTAATAGGCAGTATAAGCCGGAGACTGTCAAGATAGCCTTTTTTTTTACATCTATTGGCGACAGACATAGCCGAGACTAGCTATATATTATGAAACACAAACCACATATCCATAAAAAGTTAAACTTCTATTTTCCTACATAAGGAATACTCTGCAAGTAGCGAATCCATCGGTCCACTAGTTGACACTGACAACATGACCAAGACAGATAATACTGATAAAGCTAACACCCTGAATGAACAAATTTAAGTCAGTCTTCTCTCCTCGCACAACGTTATCCTTACGTCAACTTTCCTTGTCAGCAATAAGAGCTAAAATTCAACACTGAGTGCATAGCATGTATGAACTAATTGTTCAACCTGGAGGGGTTCTTAAACTTCTATCAGATCTCAAACCTATAACAAAGCTGCTGGCCTTGACAACATCAAACCTCTCATTCTCAATGATCTACGTTATGAAATTATTACACCTTTCATCACATACCTAATTCAGAAGACCATGGACCAAGGGACACTACGGTCAGAATGGACCCCTTGGAAACGTAGTCCCAATCTACAAACAGGCAGCAAAACAGACCCTATAAACTACCGTCAAGTATTGGAATATCTTCCAAAGTGGACGCTCACAAAGGAGACCATCTAGACACGTCCCTGAATTGTTCATTTTCGTACCCGAGTACGAAAATGCAGATGTTCCTCTGAACTACACCATACTGACGTAACCACAGCTGACATACATTTCGGTCCATACCAGTACAGTCGCACCATTTCATGCCTAAACACGCACTCACAAGAAAACCATAGTCAGAAATGGTAACTTTAGGTAGTGAGTGTGATAAACAAAACGTGTATAAAGGTAACGCATATGTACATAGTTGATTATATATATAATACTAGCCGATGAGCCCGACGTTGTCCGGGCTATTCAAAAACCAAATTTCAAGTCGATAGCTCCACCCGTTTCCGAGATCTGGTCTGCGCATGCGCGAAGCTGGCGTCGCACGGGCTCGGCGACCCGATAAAATTCGTATCCGGGGCAAGATACATTCACATACCAAATTTCAAGTCGATAGCTCCACCCGTTTCCGAGATCTCGTCTGCGCATGCGCGAAGCTGGCGTCGCACGGACTCGGCGACCCGATAAAATTCGTATCCGGGGCAAGATACATTCACATACCAAATTTCAAGTTGATAGCTCCACCCGTTTCCGAGATCTCGTCTGCGGATGCGCGAAGCTGGCGCCGCACGGGCTCGGCGACCCGATAAAATTCGTATTCGGGGCAAGATACATTAACATAGCAAATTTCAAGTCGATAGCTCCTCCCGTTTCCGAGATCTCGTCTGCGCATGCGCTGCACGGGCGTCGCACGGGCTCGCCAATACGACAACGACCACCGCCTGGTCAAACTACACACACGTACCAAGTTTCGTCCCGATCGGTCGAGAATCGTAGATTTGTATCAATGACAAACAGACAAACATACATACAGACAGAGGTCTTCAAAATATATATGAGATGTGATATTTTGTGTAGGCCTATGTGCGTATACTGTACACTTGGTGAGAAAGGATGTGAAAACATTTGTATACATGTGTGTGTATTATGCTCATCGCCAAATATGCAAGGATCATTGCATTGATACACCAATAACCACACACCCATTGCCAAAGAAGTGACGAACGCCTTGACGATTGACACGTTATTATGTCGACGCGCTGCCAGCTTGCGTTAATTACACTAAACTGTTGGTTTCTCGGTTCTCTTCTACGACATTTAAATTGTTTTCGACTGGCATGTATCTTTTCTTTATTTCTTCTAATTCCTATTGAAATAGAGGTATGAATAGTGCATGAAATAGCATAATAACCAGGCCAAAAAACTCTCGATCTTCCTTACATGGTTCATGTAAGCACGCAAATACCGAGTACGTTTCTAATAACACTTAGTCTATCCAAGTACGGTTACGCAAATACCTGTTCTAATTTCTATTGAAATAGAGGTATGATAAGTGCATGAAATTGCATGCAGGATAATAAAGAGACCAAAATTAATTAAAGTGAAAATATGGTCGTTTATAGTTGCAATGGTAAACCGTCTATCCAGTCAGAAAATATGTTTTATGTTGTTATTTTTGTTATTCTGCAATATTTTGATTTAAAAATAGAACTGTCTCGCCTCGGGGATAGTTTAATATTGACGGGGAAGTCTTTTGTAGTCTTTGATGGGAGGCACGTATGTAGCAAGTCTTGTAGACGTTTTGAGGCAAGTATGGGATAGGTAAACGTGTTCAAGACACCTTAAATATGTCTTAATATCACCTATAAGACGTCTTGATATCGGTCATCTATATAGGTCTTGTTGACGAAAACGTCTTTAGTAGGATACACGTATGTTGCACGTCTTAGAAACGTTTGTAGCAAATACAAAGGCAGACGCATCCAACGCACCTTCAATGCGCGTTTTGGTGGGACTTATTCAAGACGTCTAGTCCAGGAGATATTGATCGACCTCTGCACCCCCCCAGGACTTAACTTCACCCCACTAATTTTCTTCCTTAAGGTCTCCTCTAATTTTTTTCACTTGTTAACAAGAAAAAAAAGTGGCCGCAGAGACTCCAGACAAGATGGCGTCCATCATGGCGGCCATTTGTTTTAAATGCACCAGGTCTCTTTGATCGCCATTATAGTAAAGATGATAGCACATGCGGTCTTGTTTTCCGCTCGATTCGTTATGCTAATATATAATCCTTACAAACTAGCCAAAAATCCGACACCAAAATCCAATATGGCGGCCAAGATGGCCGCCGAAATGTGAAAATATGCTATTTTTCTGACATGTTACCACCTTTCGTTTGTCTCTGTGGGAAAATGTTAGAATTTTTGAGTCATGTTATACCTTTGTCATATAGAGGAGTCATTGGCGAACACATGGGGACCATAATATGCATTCATTGCAGGATATTTTTGTCCGATATCACGTTTTCCCAAATGCCGGTATCATAGGCCAAAGCCGAATCTCCGTTAATAACGCGATGTTATGTTTCGAATCAATGAATGTTATTGCTATTATAACAACACCCATGCATATATATTTGCAGGAGATACTCGAGCTAGGATTCCTCTTATACCTGAGTTGAGGAATATTTACCCAAATCCAAGATGGCGGCCAAAATGGCCACCAGAAATAAAAAATCGCCGAAAATCGCTGATTTTAACATCAGTGAGCATTATTATCATGACAACTCCACACCTGCTTACTATTGTAAGTTGGGAACACTTAGGCGAAGAACTTTCCTTGTACCATATACAAATAAAAGTCCCCCAAATCCAAAATGGCGCCCACAATGGCGGACAGATTTTGAAAATCACCGAAATTCCCTCATATTCACATCATTGGGCATTATTGTCGAGACAACTCCACCCATGCTTACAATTGAGTTGTAAATACTGAGGTGAAGTAATTACATTACATCTCATGCAATGAATTGTTTTCCAAATCGAAGATGGCGGCCAAAATGGCGACCGAAATTTGAAAACAAGCCTACATTACTTTACTTTCTTACGATGGGCGTTATTGTTTCGCGATTTCTATCCACCATTACATGTTGATATGGAATAGTGACATGAAGTATTCATTAGGGTTTGGCAATTGATACCCACAGCCAAGATCGCTGCTATATTGGCGGCTAGAAATTGAAAAGAAATCGATATTTTCACATATTAATTTCAACTTTTTGTCATAATATCGGTATGTATGGACGAAACTGTACATAAACCATCTACTAGTTCAACTTAAAGGTATCAAAACGCATAACATAGCTCGTATCCTTCTGGAAAGATGAAACACCACAATTAATATCGCGATGTGGCATTTCGAAATCCAGTCTCCACTTAGCGCCGATAATGGCCGTAAGCGTAGGTGCGCCGAATAGTTATATCAGAACAATTACATGATAACATATTTTGATATGCCACGTCACGTCCATAATTATCTGGACCAGCTTCCATTTCTTTGTCTGATAAATCTAGGTCGCTCACACCGACAAGGTATTCACCACTTCCTGGGAGTAGGGTCCCTCTAATCATAACGTTTCAAACAATTCATTTTCCGGTGTCTAGCTTACAGAAGATCATGTATGTGTCTCATACCCCATGGGATAACGACATGTACACCTGGTGAACCAGTTAGCTAGTCACTTCTCAATAGATGGTTCGTCAACTCACAAACTCAGCGAACGCATTGGCATATGTGGACAACTTCGACAGTGTTTCGAAGGTTGCTAGCTGTCTCATTCCCTTGGACAGATGTCTATCTGCTAAGGAGAAGACCCTAGTGTACAGACTACCCACACTTCTTGACCATTAACCGAAGCAAACTGTGTGACGCCCCGCAGTTGTCTCGTCGAATATCTCCCATCAGAGAAGAACAATGCTCGCGGTGCTAGTTTGTGGACATGCGCCATGATAGTGGGAATGAAATGGGCCACTGTATACACCACCCCTACACCTTGTGCATGTTTAAGATATCGAATGTCGTGCGTGTCGGTTTTATTTGGTGTGGTAAGATTGTATTTCCACATCCGTTTCGAAGCCTTTCTGATTCAACTACGTACACTTTTGTCTGGATAATAATATGCTAGCCTCCCTCAAAACAGTCGGATGGACTAAAGGATAATGTCTTTATAGCATGAATGTATGCGTGTTTTGTTATCCTCTCTCGGGGTTAGTGTCAGTATGTGGGCGGTATTATTCAAGAAAATGTCAGGAACTGTGGTGCATTTATTTCACTATGTATTTAAAGAACAATTTACAGTCTCGGTGGCAATGGCTGTGGCCGTTGGGGAACGCGACCTTTATGATCATATAGCTTTATATATATAACTTTAGAATATAGTAGTTAATGTCTCATGCAGGAAAATGGTCGCATTGGTGATGTTACCAATAAATCACTTGGTGTACCAACGTTTGTTGAACTGAATGCAAGAGCTCATCAACGTAACATTCCTCTGGATGTTCTTCGCGTTGAACATTTCACCCTTTTGTTGATGGTATTTGTACTTTCTTGAACCATACCACCCAGCGTGAGTATGGCATATCAACCAACTATCAAAGGTATCGCCTTTAAGACTACACCCCAGTCTTGTGGGGCTTATACAGCAGTAGCCAATGGCATACTCCTGGTCCAGTTGTTTAAGAACGGCTTCCAAACGAATGGGGACATACAATCTTAGCATACAAGGAAAGCAAAGCCACACATGGGATCCTGTCTGAATCTAAAACATAACAAAATAAGGGGCGGTGCAGTCATGGTCCAATTTCATTTCCACTATCATGACACATACCCACAAACTAGCACCGTGTGTATTGTTAGCATCTGCTTGGATCTGTTCGGTGAGACGATTGCTGGACGCCAACAAGCTTGTTCTTATGATCATGTTCAAGGAGTTTGGGTATATTATGCATTATGGTCTTCTACGCCTTAGCAGAAATGCATCCGTCAAATGTCGGGCTTTCAACATTCGAAGCCATATACAGAAGTTGTCCGGGTACGTCAGTGCATTAGATGAGTATGTGAATTGATGAACCATATATTGAGAAGTTGCTCTTTGGGAAGATCACCAGGTGTACACGTTGTTAACCCCATTAGGTCACCAAAGCTGACAATACGCAGATAGATTGTTCTTCTCTGATGGGAGATATTCGACGAGACAACTGCGGGGCGTCACACAGTTTGCTTCGGATAATGGTCAAGAAGTGTGGGTAGTCTGTACACTAGGGTCTTCTACTTAGCAGATAGACATCTGTCCAAGGGAATGAGACAGCTAGCAACCTTCGAAACACTGTCGAAGTTGTCCACATATGCCAATGCGTTCGCTGAGTTTGCGAGTTGACGAACCATCTATTGAGAAGTGACTAGCTAACTGGTTCGCCAGGTGTACATGTCGTTATCCCATGGGGTATGAGACACATACATGACCTTCTGTAAGCTAGACACCGGAAAATGAATTGTTTGAAACGTTATGATTAGAGGGACCCTACTCTCAGGAAGTGGTGAATACCTTGTCGGTGTGAGCGACCTAGATTTATCAGACAAAGAAATGGAAGCTGGTCCAGATAATTATGGACGTGACGTGGCATATCAAAATATGTTATCATGTAATTGTTCTGATATAACTATTCGGCGCACCTACGCTTACGGCCATTATCGGCGCTAAGTGGAGACTGGATTTCGAAATGCCACATCGCGATATTAATTGTGGTGTTTCATCTTTCCAGAAGGATACGAGCTATGTTATGCGTTTTGATACCTTTAAGTTGAACTAGTAGATGGTTTATGTACAGTTTCGTCCATACATACCGATATTATGACAAAAAGTTGAAATTAATATGTGAAAATATCGATTTCTTTTCAATTTCTAGCCGCCAATATAGCAGCGATCTTGGCTGTGAGTATCAATTGCCAAACCCTAATGAATACTTCATGTCACTATTCCATATCAACATGTAATGGTGGATAGAAATCGCGAAACAATAACGCCCATCGTAAGAAAGTAAAGTAATGTAGGCTTGTTTTCAAATTTCGGTCGCCATTTTGGCCGCCATCTTCGATTTGGAAAACAATTTATTGCATGAGATGTAATGTAATTACTTCACCTCAGTATTTACAACTCAATTGTAAGCATGGGTGGAGTTGTCTCGACAATAATGCCCAATGATGTGAATATGAGGGAATTTCGGTGATTTTTCAAAATCTGTCCGCCATTGTGGGCGCCATTTTGGATTTGGGGAACTTTTATTTGTATATGTACAAGGAAAGTTCTTCGCCTAAGTGTTCCCAACTTACAATAGTAAGCAGGTGTGGAGTTGTCATGATAATAATGCTCACTGATGTTAAAATCAGCGATTTTCGGCGATTTTTTATTTCTGGTGGCCATTTTGGCCGCCATCTTGGATTTGGGTAAATATTCCTCAACTCAGGTATAAGAGGAATCCTAGCTCGAGTATCTCCTGCAAATATATATGCATGGGTGTTGTTATAATAGCAATAACATTCATTGATTCGAAACATAACATCGCGTTATTAACGGAGATTCGGCTTTGGCCTACGATACCGGCATTTGGGAAAACGTGATATCGGACAAAAATATCCCGCAATGAATGTTCACATATGTTCACATTTCGGCGGCCATCTTGGCCGCCATATTGGATTCTGGTGTCGGATTTTTGGCTAGTTTGTAAGGATTATATATTAGCATAACGAATCGAGCGGAAAACAAGACCGCATGTGCTATCATCTTTACTATAATGGCGATCAAAGAGACCTGGTGCATTTAAAACAAATGGCCGCCATGATGGACGCCATCTTGTCTGGAGTCTCTGCGGCCACTTTTTTTTCTTGTTAACAAGTGAAAAAAATTAGAGGAGACCTTAAGGAAGAAAATTAGTGGGGTGAAGTTAAGTCCTGGGGGGGGGGGGGTGCAGAGGTCTACCAATATCTCCTGGACTACTTGTCTCTAATCAATTATTTTTACCCCCCCCCCCCGAATCCAAATAAATAGTAATTGGGGGGCGCTTAATCGGATTATGCATTTTGAGACGTATATATGCGCGGGCATTCAATTGAGTGTTCATAAACACCCAATGGAATGCCCGCGTATAGTAATGACATCCATGCCATTTCTTTTTTAGGTTTTATTTGAAAATGTTGTTTTCTTCAGGGTCCGTGGGAGCAGATATCTCAGCCACAGATTTTCGTATATCAATTGCATGAATATGTTATGTTTTTACAATGAGGACATTCAACGAAGTGATCAACCATTTTTGTTTTTTTTCAGGTTTTCCGTTCTATAGAGAAGTAAAGTTATTTAGCTTTGTTTATCGGAAAATGTTGCAAGGTTTTTGTCCTTCCGATCAGATATCCACGCCGCAGGTTGTCGGATCTCAATGAAGTATCGTATGGCTGTTTACTGCGAGGACATTCAACGGAGTGTTCAATCGTTTTGTCAGGTTTTTCATTCTAGAGTTATTCTTCTTTGTTTATCTGGAAATGCTGATTTTTAGTATATGTCTGCCTCAGTATATCAGCCAAAGGTTGTAGGTATACCAATACTAAGCGGTATACAACATGGGGGTATGCACGCGGCGACAGTCGATCTCTTGTTATCTCCGCAAAGGAAGTGCAACGGGGGTCTAGAAATGGGGTCCGTCCGTCAGTCTTTGAAGCTCTATATCTTGGCTACCCTCTTCTGGGATTTAAAAAATAAAGAAAGAAAAAAAAACGTCAGCTTCATGGCTCCCTGTCCCAAAGCTCCCCCATTGTTTAACCGATCGCGTTCGTGTAAGCACACCCCTTCACCCTACCCACCACTATCTTTACCTATATACCCACTGTTTTGCTCTAACTTCGCGTTGGCCCATGAATCAAGGTTGAGATCATTCAACATATTTGTATTGAATGTGTCACGTATTGTACTGAATCGCCATGGGTCTTAACCCCCAAATGTTCTGACAACCCTTGTTTTGTTATCATGTTAATTGTTTGGCTATTGGTTAAACTATTGCGTAGATATAAAAATTACAAACTATATAAAAGAATAACAAAATAATGGGGTGATAGTTGCTGTTTTGGACTAGCAAGTCTACATCGTATGATGTTTCCACTTTTTCCATATTTTTGACGCATACATAATATGAAGGTCGAGAACATTTCAAAATATTTGTATTGAATGTGTCACGTGTATAGTTATACTGAATCACCATGGGTCTTAACCCCCTAAGTGTTCTAGCAACTCTTTTTTCTTTTTTTTGTTATCATGTTAAAGACATATTGTGGACTTGTTCTAACATTCTCCGGAAATCTCAAGCAAATGGACCATACCACTCTTTAGAAAACATCGCCCGCATGAACCACGTTCAATTGTAAATATTTACATCTCGATTCGGGACGCAACTATCTGCGATAAACTAACTTAAATGAGTTCACCACCAAGAGTCACAGCATTTAATTAATATATAAGCATGAAGATGTGTGTTGTAAATTTGGTTATAATATTTGTAAAATTAACTACTTCGAGAACGATTAATCTCCATTTATATTTGATCACCCTACCGTAGTGTTTCACATCGCTTTAATTGTTTGGCTATGGGTTAAACTCTTGCTTAGAAATAAACATTACAAACTTAAAGGATAACAAAATATTGGGGTGATAGTTGCTGTTTTGGACTAGCTAGTCTACATCACATGATGTTTCCACTTTTTCTTATATTTTTGTCGCATACATATAATATTCTTATTTCCCAAATGCAGGTTTATACTGAGGAAGCGCGATTCCCACAAGAAACTGTAATTTGCACAATTCGACACATGGACAGTCACGTGCTCAAGAGATTGGTCAGCTTAAAAGGGGGAGAAGGAAAAAAGCGTCAAACACGGGGGGGGGGGGATTCGGATTTTTTTTTCAGGCACGTATGCTGATATTTACCTATTGACCCTTGTTGGGACCCACACCCGCGTCCATTTTTTATCCCGTTTTCAGCAGTTTTTTTCGACCATTTTTGGACACCCACCCCCCTTTTAACACTAAAACAGATATTGCAGGGAAAATTCACTGTACACAGCTGTATATGAATTTCTGCGCATACTATTTGTCATGGATGTTAACATTGACATGTAAATATGAACGAGTCATTTTGGGGTCATTCGGCCAATAAACATGGCTGCCAGCGGCCATCATGGATTTAAAAATTTACAACAAAATACAACACGATAACTGCCTGCAGTCAGTTTAGCAGTTAGAATTACATTATTAACTCATTGCAAAAACAGTCAAACATTTCGCAGGAAAAAACATTTTGAGTTGCAGAAAAAATTGTTTGTTGGTCCCATCGACTACCATCCACCCCGGCATACGTGCCGGGAAAAATCCCCCCCCCCCTGTCAAGCAGAGAAAACATTGGGACATGGATGTTAGTTCTGAACAGGAAGAGCAGTGGACGAGGCAGAGGTTATCTTCAGATTCGGAATAAAGACTAGCTCGTGAAATAAAACTAATAATTCCGGCTTTACTTTTGCATGTTATAAAATTATATTGTGTAATTGACACATTGACACAATCTGGAATTTTGAAAAGAAACGTTCTTCGTACGTTTTGCCTAAGTCTGTTGTGGAAATGGCAATATGTCGACGCGAACGTCTTTAGGTCGTCATAAACCGCCTTTCTGTCGGTGTATTGCAGTCATAAAAACTTTTCCGTTTCAGGTCTTGGGAAAGTATTGTCAAGGTTTTATTGCCGACCTAAACACATTACGAACAACAAACCGCGACGTCTAATGTATGTAATACATTTAGGGTAACCCAAACTAAACGTCTTAATCGTGTGTTAGTTGGAAACGTCTTCACACTGACTTCAAAACGTCATAAAAACGTGTCCGTTTCTGGTCTTCGGAAAGTGTTGTCAAGGTTTTATTGCCGACCTAAACACATTACGAACAACAAACCGCGACGTCTATAATGTATGTAATACATTTGGGGTAACCCAAACGTCTTAATCGTGTGTTAGTTGGAAACGTCTTCACGTTGACTTCAAAACGTCATGAAAACGTACAGGGGCCTGTAACGCGCTCCGCTGCATGTCCGCCCCCTTTTGTGCTGCCCATATACGCCGCATCTATATACGCGCCTGCATCATGTTAATGGTAGTATTATATATAGAGACAAGGGGAATTGTAGAAATTCACCTTTCTACCATCGCTCGGCAATCGGACAAATTTAGCCCATTCACCCCATTAATGCTAACGATATAGCCACGGATGTATCGGCGAAGAATTCATCTTTCAATCAATACCACAAACTCCCATCAGAACCATTCATATACATAGCATTTGATACATTTTTAACCACCGAATATTATCTCCGAAGAGCGTAAATTTTCGGATTGATCCCGCTCAAAAAACAATGGCCGATATGTTCCTCTAAATTCACACCCGCACGGCTTACTATAATTAAAACTCGATCAAACGATCAAATAAACATCTAGCGCTCAGGGATTTCTTGTCGGCTAATAATTTATTTACTCATACAAATCAACACATCGTCAGTAAACAATTTCTATAGAGGAGAAATCTGTCGATAATTCCAACTTTTTTATCATTTTTTGTTTACGAATCACGCAGCGCCTCATTTTAATATTCATTATGACCTGACCTTTCCATGACTGCAATAGTAGAAACAGCCAATCACCGTTCAGTATTAGAATCGAGGTCAGGTCGTAATGAATATTAAAATGAGGAGCTGCGTGGATCGTAAAAAAATAATGAAAACAAAATTAGAATTATCGACAGATTTCGCCTCTTACTCTAGTAGCTGAGGGGGTTTCGTATGCACTTTTATGTCCAGAGCAAAACTCTTCACGAATCCACTAATTGAAGGTACACGAACAATATTTGGTTGGTGACACATTTCCCATTGAGGGCGAAATGGGTCAAATGGCCACGCCCCTTTTTGCGCGAAGTACTACCATCCGCCGTGACTATATCTCCAGAACCGTTGGACATAGGGGGTCGTGTGACCACTCAAAATGTGCAGAATGGCCACATTATGGGGGGTCAGTAATACATGTTCATATCCAAAAGTCAATGGTTTTTAAGATAATTGCCAAAAACCAAAAAAAATCCATTTTTAAGGGCCCAATTTTGGGGTTCAGCACTTTTATCTCAAAGCTGAGCCCCCAATTCAAATTTTATTGATCTATATCCATCGGTGCCACATATAGGTATAATTTCTGTACCATTATTGGATGAGATTGACCTCTAAGGAGCTCATGACCCTGAAAATAAGGTTTTTGGATGGAATATATTGGTCGTAGAATGAAAAACAGACATTTTCCCCAATAACAAAGATGTTGAGAAAATCATCAATTATACGGTATTTGATCAGTAACCTAAAACTCCTACAAAAAGGTTACCTGATGATATAATTTGAATGTAGTTCATCTTTTGTTATCTAGATTTCATGGCCTTTGATGTGAGATGGCTGCCAAAATGGTTATAAATGGAATGACATATATCACATTAGCAATATACTTGTAAATGAGTTCAATGTGTTATTTTCTTTAAACTTATGGGAGAACAGGGTGTTTTTATGGTATTCTAATGCTGAATTGAATTATACTCAGCCCACAAGTATTGTTAGTAAATGTTGAGTTACTACAATTTGATCAGTCAGTATGATTCAGTAGTCGAGCAGGTTGTGTCTTTATCAGTCCCACATCAATTTTGATTGGCTGCATCACCATTTTGTATAAAGGTTCTACAATTTCCCTAACATGTACATTATTCTAGAACAAATAATGGCTAGCCTGGAGTGAGTTAGAAGAAAAATACAAGCATCAGTTGATATGCAGATATAAATACATACACATCTACCATTCTGCATGTAGCCATGCTATGCAATCCTCCCTCATGTTTCAACTTATCAAGGAAAAATGATCACATTACCAATGTCTAAGATAGTCAGATGTTTTTGTAGATTTTGTAGATTTGTGGATATTTATTTTTCATTTCGACCCTTTAAATTGACTTTTATTTTTTATGTATGTATATGTGCCACTCCAAAAATGTCAGTAAAAGTACTGTAAACCGTTTGGTTTGATGTTATAGGCACAGGAGATATATATATACTTTACATGTAAAATATTGTGAACCCTGCAGGTACGTTTATGTGTGTCGCCTTATGTGTGTGATGTACATGCAGTAACTACATGTATATTCTAGTGAAATTTATGGTCTGCACTCTGCAGTATTTCAAAAACATGCTATGGCCATGCCTACATATACATATGTACACTGATTCAAATACAATGATTGTCAGGGTATAATCTATGCTTGAGGAAAGTTACTATGTATTTTCCATTTGTGTTGCATTTGTCAATATTAATGGGTCCCAGGAGTCCAGATGTTACTAGTGCAGAGCCCATTTAATTTTCATGAAACTGGTGGACTTCATGTCTATACTCCTAAATAAACATGACTCTGAGTCTTATCAGACCAAGACGGTATTGTGTAGGTTTTACTAGAATTATATTTAGAAAAGACTCAACCATTATTTTTCCACTGCCCTTATCACAATATATTCATTTGGCAGTATTCAGTAGTGGTGATGCTAATACATTTGGTATGCTATTCAGGTGGAGCAAAGCGATCTGAACGAATCGAGGATAAGCCACAATGTGTAGAAAACATTAAAAAACATGTATATTGTGAAATATTTTAATAATGGGTGCTGGTTTTTACAAACTGGCCATAATTGAGATGACTATTCCTGTTGTTTACCAAACATCAGCGTACACAATAACATTTTGAAGTATATATGTTCTTGAATGTTGCATACAGACACTGACTTTTGCACAAATTGCTCGGGTTAGCCAAACAATGCAAAAATAACCAACTTTAGGTAAAATGATGGTACTTGACAGAATTGCTTTGACCTACAAACATATCAATACAGCAGTACCCATCAGCATAATATAAAATTAGCAGGACGACTTAACCTGAGGTGGTACTGAAAATGAAAATATCTTTAAAATGGTAAGTTATGAGGGCTATTAGCTATTATGAAGAATTATGTTAGTGAAATTATAGACCCTCATCTTCTCCAACCTGCAAGTGATGCAACTATCATGGCCAATCAAAACTAATGTGGGACTGACAAAGGCTCATTCTACTATTGATTGAATAGTGATCATTCCATCATTTCCTAAAACTTTTTGTGAGATGAGGTGTCCTTTTGTAAGAATTGATTACTTCGGAAATATATACTGGTATACATGTATATGGTCATCTCCCATCTGATTACAACATGTTTTTACTATGCCCAGGTGCAATACCCATTTTAGGATCGCAACACGTGGCTGCTGCATGAAGCAAACAGCTGGTTATTCCATTTAGTAAAAGTGTTTAGCATGTTTCATATCTTGGTCACTTAAATCAGATCAGCTGTTAAATGTTGATAACAAATTTTGAAAACCTGTTTTGTTCAATCTGTACATTTCTGTTGATTAGAGCACAATTGTTACCTAATTTTTGATCAAGCACACCAGTTTCCAAGGCATGTTCAGTCATGAAGAGCTCACGTTGTGTGTCGGGATCAACACATCCTCAGCAGCAATTTCCAGCTAATCCCATTGTGTGTGGTCAATTGTGCTCTTAAGTCGATCAGAGAATTCGGATAGTTCTTTAAAAAGTGTCATACATATGATGTGGCCTTGGTGGTATTGTATACTTGTGGTGCGTAACATGCTGAAATCGTTTTTTGGCAATTATCTTAAAAACCATTGACTTTTGGATATGAACATGTATTACTGACCCCCCATAATGTGGCCATTCTGCACATTTTGAGTGGTCACACGACCCCCTATGTCCAACGGTTCTGGAGATATAGTCACGGCGGATGGTAGTACTTCGCGCAAAAAGGGGCGTGGCCATTTGACCCATTTCGCCCTCAATGGGAAATGTGTCACCAACCAAATATTGTTCGTGTACCTTCAATTAGTGGATTCGTGAAGAGTTTTGCTCTGGACATAAAAGTGCATACGAAACCCCCTCAGCTACTAGAGTATCTATAAAAATTGTATATGTAAACTAATATTATCACAAATGTAACCACATAAAATTCCCACGTGTAACCAGCGTGATGCCATGCATATACTATGTCTATTTGCATGCATAAAACCTCATTGCCGATTCGTTAATAAGTATATGTATGTATCCACACGTCAACAAGCACACCATACCGATTCTTGTTGGTACAGGTTGGTAGCGATACTTTTCATCGACTCATATTTCAAAATTAATTTTGAAATGTATAATGGGAATGTCTGTTGGTGCTTGCAAGTAAACAACTTGGTTTAACTGCTATCTTTGCATTAATCATTGTGCTCTTAATTAGTCATAAACGATTGTATTATCTTTGATGGGTGCCATCTATACTGGAATTCACTTGAATATGAAACTCGTTGCATTTGTGGGAAACTGGAGAACATGATTTTCTCCATCTTTTGAAGTCGATATTACTCTATTTGCCTGTAGTCTGTTGATTTATACGTCGCCTACACTATGCGTAAATAGATCAAATAGGGTGGGGAATCACGTGGTTTCGAGTTGATGAGTATCACGCATTCAAAATGGCCGAGGCGATCTAAAAAGCGACCAGCTCCAAGCGAGGAAAAAAGGTAATAAACTAAGATATGACATATTACATAGTATTTTGACAGTTACGAGCAGATGCTATACTATTTTTCAAATAAATTGATACCTCATTTATGTCCAAATTCACATTTGTTTGCTTTAACATTCTGACCAAAGTTGTCAGTCGAAGGATTTTCCAAGATGTATGGAATTGGTGTATTTGGTCAGAATGTTATAGAAAACCACTAAGTATTTCCGAACAATTAAGGTATCAACTTGTTTCAAAAATAAACCAGCATATGCTCGTAACAGTCAAACTGCTATGTTTTGTGTCAGTTCCTATATATAGCTCGTATATTATGATTGTGTGCGTTTGTACATTTTGAATGCGTGAAACCACGTGATTCCCAACCGTGGATAAAATAGGGTCATGATCTCGATAACTAGTTATCCATAAGACATTTATCCATGTACTGACCTGTATATCGTCCTTACATATCATATATATACACACGAACAACCACATGTATGTGTGCCAGCCGCCTGTACTGCATGCGATGCCAGCTAACAATAGTCCACCTTTACTTCCAGAGAGAAACACCGGCGTCGCAATTCTGCGTAAATTTATACACTTGTTGTCAAGTTGCAAAACAGAGTGTCAACACATGATTTTGCTATACGATCGATTGATTGAATGTGTTCTGTTTAGACGCCAATATAGGGTTTGCGAGGGCACACGCGTCAGAATTCAATAGATCATATGCCCAAATTCACTGCATGGCTATTGTATAACATGCAGCCGACATTGTGTATGAATAATTATCAGTTTGTCATATTGACAATACACCATTCTCAACGACTTCGCTAGGAAAAATGGCCGAGTCTTACACCGCGTAGTCAAATGGCCTGATCTGCACCTAAAACGCTAATCTGCGTGCCGGTTCAGACATCGCGTAGCGAGGGGACTGAACTCTGTTTTGCAGCTTGCTCGGTCCTACTAAAACCCGACCGCACCCAACCGCACCCGACCGGACCGCCCCCAGGGATCCGAGCGAGATGGGATTTGCACTATCGTGTAGAATGGACCCGAATGTACCAAAAAGTTCCAATCCCCAAGTCGATAGCTCGAGCGGACACGGCACTGTTAACCCCTGACTGGCGGCCGTTTCCGCCAGGTACGGGAAATCCAAAAAGGCGCCGACCGCACCTCCCCTAACTGCCTGACCACGGAAATGGACATTATATCATGAAGTGAATACCCATATGCATCCATGGGCGATCGGACAAGTCGCTAGCTGGAGCGGAAGTGAATAAATTAACACATACGCTGCTGCCGAATTCGCTATAAATGTACGCAAAAACGCCGAAATTAATACCCGCCGACCGGACCGCCCATATAGGGGTCCGAGCGAGATGGGGTTTGCACTATCGTGTAGAATGGACCCGAATGTACCAACGTTCCAATCCCAAAGTCGATAGCTCGAGCGGACACGGCACTGTTAACCCCGGACTGGCGGCCGTTTCCGCCAGGTGCGGGAAATGCAAAGGCGCCGACCGCACCTCCCCTGACTGCCTGACCAAGGAAATGGACATTATATCATGAAGTGAATACCCATATGCATCCATGGACGATCGGACAAGTCACTAGCTACACCGGAAGTGAATAAATGAACCCATACGCTGCTACCGAATTCGCTATAAATGTACGCAAAAACGCCGAAATTAACACCCGCCGACCGGACGCCCCTAGGGGCCGAGTGCGATGGGGTTTGCACTATCGTGTACAATGGACCAGAATGTACCAAAGTTCCAATCCCAAAGTCAATAGCTCGAGCGGACACGGCACTGTTAACCCCTGACTGGCGGCCGTTTCCGCCATGCAGGTACGGGAAATACAAAAAGGCGCCGACCGCACCTCCCCTGACTGCCTGACCACGGAAATGGACATTATATCATGAAGTGAATGCCCATATGCATCCATGGACGATCGGACAAGTCGCTAGCTACACCGAAAGTGAATAAATTAACCCATACGCTGCTGCCGAATTCGCTATAAATGTACGCAAAAACGCCGAAATTAACACCCGCCGACCGGACCGCCCCTAGGGGTCCGAGCGAGATGGGGTTTGCACTATCGTGTAGAATGGACCAGAATGTACCAAAGTTCCAATCCCCAAGTCGATAGCTCGAGCGGACACGGCACTGTTAACCCCTGACTGGCGGCCGTTTCCGCCAGGTACGGGAAATCCAAAAAGGCGCCGACCGTACCTCCCCTGACTGCCTGACCACGGACATGGACATTATATCATGAAGTGAATACCCATATGCATCCATGAGCGATCGGACAAGTCGCTAGCTGGAGCGGAAGTGAATAAATTAACACATACGCTGCTGCCGAATTCGCTATAAATGTACGCAAATACGCCGAAATTAACACCCGCCGACCGGACCGCCCATAGGGGTCCGAGCGAGATGGGGTTTGCACTATCGTGTAGAATTGATCAGAATGTACCAAAGTTCCAATCCCCAAGTCGATAGCTCGAGCGGACACGGCACTGTTAACCCCTGACTGGCGGCCGTTTCCGCCATGTACGGGAAATCCAAAAAGGCGCCGACCGCACCTCCCCTGACTGCCTGACCACGGAAATGGACATTATATCATGAAGTGAATACCCATATGCATCCATGGGCGATCGGACAAGTCGCTAGCTGCAGCGGAAGTGAATAAATTAACCCATACGCTGCTGCCGCATTCGCTATAAATGTACGCAAAAACGCCGAAATTAACACCCTCCGACCGGACCGCCCCTAGGAGTCCGAGCGAGATGGGGTTTACACTATCGTGTAGAATGGACCCGAATGTACCAAAGTTCCAATCCCCAAGTCGATAGCTCGAGCAGACACGGCACTGTTAACCCCTGACTGGCGGCCGTTTCCGCCAGTTAAGGGAAATCCAAAAAGGCGCCGACCGCACCTCCCCTGACTGCCTGACCACGGAAATGGACATTATATCATGAAGTGAATACCCATATGCATCCATGGACGATCGGACAAGTCGCTAGCTACACCAGAAGTGAATAAATTAACCCATACGCTGCTACCGAATTCGCTATAAATGTACGCAAAAACGCCGAAATTAACATGGATGCATATGGGTATTCATTTCATGATATAATGTCCATTTCCGTGGTCAGGCAGTCAGGGGAGGTGCGGTCGGCGCCTTTTTGGATTTCCAGTACCTGGTGGAAACGGCCGCCAGTCATGCCGTGTCCGCTCGAGCTATCGACTTGGAGATTGGAACTTTGGTACATTCGGGTCCATTCTACACGATAATGCAAACCCCATCTCGCTCGGACCCCTATACCATCATCACAGATAATATCGAGTCGCGACCTTGCATGACCCCTCGTAACGGCGTCCGCGCATGTCTGTACTATTTCTGGAAGAAGCTTCAGCCAAATATTCGAGGAGCTGAAAAATAACATATTTAAAAATATCGAAATATGTTAGCTCTGAGTAAGAGTCTGAGCTTTGATGTGTAGGTTCCTCGACTCGATTCAAATATTTTTTACCCCCGAAGTCGAAGAAATAGTAATTTAGTTAAATCAGATTATGCATCTTTAATAGGATACAAAGGACACAAATCGTCGGTGTTCGGGGTGTCGGAATTCGTGGCTATAGAAGGGGTCGGATGACACAGGCACGTAGCTATATAGGGTCTCGGTTGGGGAGGTGTCCAGTTGCTATTTTAAACTGCGTTCCCTTGAACCAAAGTTCCCCAAGTCTGGGAAATTCAATTATCATCACCCCTTGTGTTCGACGTTTCTAACTAATGGCGCAAGATTTCCAACTGTTGAGGATTTTTTCCAACTTAAAGGCACAGAAGGTCTTCGGGATAGGTACTGCGAGTGCAGTTAAAATAGTCACATCCGTTGAAACCGCCATAAACAGAAAGAATACTAAACAATAGACAGATCTTGTTCTTATATATAGCTATCATAAATATCGCGTAAATAATATGTCATTGTCAAGTTCATACGATTTGTTATGTAAACAAAATCCAAAACTGTTACAGAACCAGGCTTTTTTTTTACTTAACACAGCGTACGAACTTGAAGAAAAAAACGTTCTATTTACGCGATATTTATGATTGGTAAAAGAACAAAATATGTCTATACTTTCATATTGTTTCTGTTTTTGGTAGATTTAACGGGCGTGACTATTTTAACAGCATACCCACCGCGAAGCCAACCTGCCTTTAATATGTGTATTTTAATCCACAAATTTAACCGAAAGTAGGAAATATTCGACTTTTTGTCGAATTCAACTTATTTTTCTAACTTTCCCTGGAGAGCATACACCGCCCCTAGCGGACTCGCGACTACGGCGCCGCATATGCGGCGCCGCATATGCTGACACCACTTGTATATTCTTTCTGTTAACAAAATGAATATATACCGAACTACCAATGCGGTACCCACCATAATTATCTCTTGCCACGAGGAAAAAACTAGGCAACGACCCCTCCCCAGGGCCTGTCTAACTGCCTAAAATATTGTGACCCTCCACTTGTTTTTGGAAATGTACATTTCTTTTTAATATTTCTCAATTATCCATCCAAAATTTTAGTTTAGATTTGGGTAACGTACCGTTACCACGAGTTTGCATTTATCGACCCCGTGAGAGCTTCTTCCAGGTATTCATAAGTGTACGATAGAGTTATCTAACACTACATTACATTAAACACCATCTATCGACGTCTATTACTTTTCAAACGAACAATTTAAACTTATATTTTTTATTTAGTTGTTTAATCTTCACACGTTACAGTTCTTCCCCATTTATTATTATTGACAGCGGTGTCTGCATACGTCTATTGATTTTGGAAAATACGTCTATTAATTTTGAAATGACCTATGTTAATTTGGAATTGACATATTGGCTGTAATTTGACCTTTATTAATTTAAATTTGACGTCTATTAATTTTATAATGACCTTTGGGAAGTTGTAATTGAATTTTTGGCTATAATTCGACCTTTATTAATTTACATTTGACGTCTATTTACTTTTAAATGACTTCTGTTAAGTTGGAGTTGTGACTTATTGAATGTAATTCAACCTTTATTAGTGTTCATTTGGCGTCTCGCTATCAAGTTGGAATTGACTTATTGATTAGCAGTTAACACCTATTGATTTTTATTTGACGTATTTTTAGACCAAATGGCCGCCCATTCTAGTATTCATCTAGAGGGGCGTTTAGGAAGTATAAACAGACGACAGACTGACAAACAAATAATACAAGTACACTTATAGTGCAAAATGAGTCCTACTGCACAATGGTGAGAATGTTCAGATAATAAGTTCAACTATAACGACCTATATACCATGTACATGGCCGTTTGAAAAGATTCAGTCACGCGGTATATACCTAGACATTCAAAGCTGGACACCACCAACGATGACTCTCCTGACAAGTACATGCGGACACACAAGATGTCCAGCTCAATACACGACTCTCTAGACAAGTACATGTGGACACACAAGATGTCCAGCTCAATACACGATTCTCTAGACAAGTATATGTGGACACAATATGTCCAGCTCAATACAGTTATATAATTATGTACCTCTATTCAAGTAGAATTCCCGGATAATATAACATTACATATATTGAATCGATGATGAAACATTTTTAATCTATATTTACCAATCTCATATTTATATATTAAATGTTCTGATTAAGGGTTAAAATTGGAGGACATTGATCTTCAATTGAATCCCATTTGCTGCACTACATATCTTAATTGTTAACGCCAGATAATGGTCACGATAATCATAAATGTCAATCACTGCATGAAGTAGTGATCATTATTTTGCCGGTCATTTTTATTTGAAAGGTCTAAAATGCACCGCATGGTGTCCAATCTCCGATTATTTCTATATTGAGCCATATAATATACTGTTTTATTGATGGTATGACAGCTCCGTGTCCGGGGCAGGCGACCATTGTGTGTACTTCTTCGCCATTGTGTGTGATTACATTAAAGGGGTACTGTACACTAAATCCGGCCATTTATGGGACCATCTCATTTTATACTCAGCAGAATGTATGCAACAAATGAATGAATTTGAGCCATGGATTAGTGAAAATACACTCATGTGCTCTATGAACGATGCACACAACATGGTAATTATAATGAAAATGAATTTATGACTCCAGTCATAAATTCATTTTCAATATAATTACCATGATTGTTGCATCGTTCATAGAGCACATGAGTGTATTTTGCATCCATAAATGTCCGGATTTAGGGTACAGTCCCTTTTAATTGGGCCGTCTGTATATATTAACCTGTTATTAGGTGACTATCTACTTACAAGCAAGTTCTTATATTCTGCATAATAGCGAGGCCCCGTGTGTTTTCGACTGGAACCCAACAGGTTTATTTGCCAATTTTTAATTCACACTGCATGAGACCAGTTAACCTCGTCCAGTATTTAAAGGAATTTTAGCGGATTTTGGATATATTGTTGTCCAAACATTCCCGGTCAAGATGACACCAAAACTGGCTTTATAACAATTTGTTCTAGGTTCACCCTCCAAAATCACCGCAACTCATCACGCGTCCATGTCGTATGTGTATTTTGGTAGTCTAACAGTCTTAAGTTTTAAACATATCACAATGCTATTGCAAACAAAATGGTCCAAGTAACTCAATCAGCCAATGGAAGTTTTACAAAATCATTTGACTATTGGTCAAAAGTGTACAAGTGAAGTCGGGCCCATGTGAAGTCGACCCCATATGAAGACCCAAACAAGAAGACTACCCGACGCGAAGTCGACCTGATAGAAGTCGCCCCGATGATTAGATAGGAATTGATATTGTTAATATTAAATGAACGCGGCCGATAATTACACTTTAAACGAGCTCATTATTATTACAATGTGTGTACATGTATACGGGCAGGGGGGGGGGGGGGGGTCGGGGCACGTATGGTGATTTTTTCCCCGCGCGTCCAAATTTGTTTCCGTTTTCGGCAGTTTTTTCCCGACCATTTTTGGATACCCCGTCCCTTTTAACACTAAAACAGAGATTTGCGGGGGAAAATTCACTGTAAACAGATGTATATGAATTTCTGTGCATACTATTTGTCATGGATGTTAACATTGACATGTAAATAGGAACGAGTCATTTTGGAGTCATTCGGCCAAAAAAAAAACATGGCTGCCAGCGGCCATCTTGGATTTCAAAGTTCAATCTATTAGCATGGGCTACAGTCTATACTGTTTGTCTGATCATCATAAATTTTTCATTTATGTTAATATTTATATTCTAAGGCGTTTTTTGCAGAAACAGTCAAAAATACTTGCAGGAAAAAAATTTGAGTTGCGGAAAAAATGTTGGTCCCATCGACCACCCACCCACCCAGACATACCTGTCCGGAAAATCCCCCCCTGTTTAAGGAGGGACTTTCCTCAGTCATTGTTATAAAATCAAACTAAAGGAATAATTTCAACATATTGTTGATGTGAAATTTCCAACCAATCTAGTGTAAGGTATGAAATTTGTAACTGTTGAAAAGTTTGACCAAAGTTTGGAGCATACACCAATTAAGCAACCCTCCCTGTCCAAGCCCCGCCCCTCCCCACCACGCATATCACCCGGCCACGCCATAACATATCAATGATTCAGTTGAACCGTGATTTCATAAGATATGTTCATGTCTGGGCGACGAACATGCGTAAATGTCCCTTAGGTGGGACGAAATATGTTGGTGCTGGCATCGAAACATTGTCCCACCTGGATGTTCCAATCATTGCCCTGTATTAATTAAATTAATAACATCTCATAATCTCCTCAGAGTAGATTTCTATTATCATTGGTATTTATATAGGCAGGCATGATTATTATATTATATCCGTCGGGACTTTCTATATTTGGTTTCTGCCAATTAATGTCACTTACTATTATTATTAGGTATTTATTATATTATTTCTTTATATACCTGTTGTATTATGTAAATGGCATAAGCTACAGTCATTATCTGGTTTAAAATGTCAGATACACAAGACAATATTCGGCCGAAGTGCAGAAATCGTCGAATAAAGCTTATGTATAGTACCGTCACAGCCATGCTTGGCTTGAAATAGAACCGTCACATGCACACGTGTTGATTACTGTTCTATCGGAATATTTTCTCAGCTATTTTACAGAAGAATAACACGCGTATACTTTACACTCAGTGATCGTGTTCAGAATGCGTTTCATATTTTATACGCCACCAAAAACAAAGGAATTGCGTTTACTCGATAATTCCGAGTTCATTGTGATCTAGAGTTCACGTTTCGATAATACGGCACTTCTGCAGCCTCTGTCCATTCAGGAAAGTATAATACATTCAAGATATCTATACTTATGCGTGATTTTGTCCCGAAAATGAATATTTTTAATCATAAGGAATCGTAACAAATCAGTCAAGAACCATCACAATACCGACGTCAGAACGACTTCCGATGTAACAGTTCCTACACAGTGGGTGGGGGCAAAATATATTGTGACTCTCATAAGCTTTTGTGGACAACCGGGGCGACCTAAGTTGAAACAATAACTCACCGAGCGCAGCCAGGTGACGCCAGTCGACAAAGTGCTGGTGCATGCAGGTTGCCGGAGAGATTGTACCGACACAAACAGAAAGACACAAGAGAATTTCGTGGTTTCAGAAGCGAAAAGACTACGATCTGGTGCATCTCCAATCAATATAGCAGAATACTGCTTAATATGTGGAGTTCCTACTAGCACCGATGTTATAGACACCCATGTAGATCCACACCAATGAGCAAAGTATAGACCATTTGACATGGAGAAGCGCCGTCAAGTGTGCATTGACTTGGTACTTGGTAGCAGCAGAGGCCATTTACCACCACGGATATCTGACTCGATTCTTGCAAGGCAAGGATGTGAATCAACCCGAGAAAGGAAAAGCAGGTCGAAGATCAGATCAGGGTATGCAACATTGGTTCGAAAAGATTTGTACTTGGCTCGAGACAGAAGCTGGTGCTATACACTGTTATTGAGTTACATTCCAGAATGGTTGAATTCGCAGGCGAGTCAGGGGTTTATACTATTAAAAGTTTGAAAGGTAACTTAGAGGAATACTATGCAGAATTCATTTTCTTCGCTGAGATTAAGGGACGGAAGGATGTCGTTTGTTTTCGAAATATGGCCAAATTAATTATAAATGAAAAGTGGTACACTGATAAAAAAAAAAAAAGGATTTAGATGCTGAAGCAGACAGGATTGTCTTGACTGCAGCAAGAGTAATAAAAGCACAAATAAGGGAGGCCGATTACAGCCGCGAATCGTTCCCATCCAGTGGCGCTATATCTATTATTAGTCGGGGGCGAAATCCCGAGTCATCTGCAAATCCTACTAAAGATTTAAATTCCGTCCGATGTCAAGCAGAATAGCATCGGTCATTCCATTGTGCAGGGCGCGCGTCCACGTTCGGTTATAACACCAACGCTGTTTGGACTGGGCGTAGAAATGGACCATGTGTTTGGTTCCAAATGGCTAGTAAACGAGTTATCTGTTTCTCTGTTACCCACGATGAAGTTGAGAGATACAAGCAATCCGTCATTCAGACCGAAACGCCCAGTCAAATACTAACTGACTATGCACTCGGTGCCTTCGTTCAGTGGGTGGCCGATAATGTCGACCACAACATAGCAACTCTGGATGACAGCTAGGGGGACCTTCTATGGAATGGGGATGGTTGAAATATCTGCACCCGTGAATCAATCAGCACTGGACATGAAGTCGCGTGTGATCATGAGACAAAAGCGGTTGAGGGTTGATGAGCTCGTGAAGGATAAAGGAGTGTCCATCCGTTAATATGTTGATGTTATTGGCAAAGGAATTTCCAATATCAAACTGAAACCTCTTCTTCGTTTGCCCACACCCTGTACCTCCCATCTGACATCAGCACAGATCTGATGTGGCACTCAGCATGCTTTTTCAGTAAGAGTGAAAAACCTAGCCCGAACTGATCAGGTTTCATGCAAAGTGCTTACTCGCAGGACGACACTCTGACCGCTTAGAAATAAGATGTTCTGTTCCTTCCCATCATCGATCTGAATCCGTCAGATGACGATTGCATTTATTCTACACACATTTATGTCGAGGAACAGGCACGTAGATTGAACATTCACACGCCATGCATCACTTTCTACCAGCCGTTGTGGTTCAAGGCTGTAAACGTAATAAGTTCTAAGTCGATGCACATATTTTGTACGCTCGGAGGATTTCACACTGTAATGAGCTTCATTGGGAGTATCGGTTCGATGATGAAAGGGTCGGGGTTAGAAGAAGCTTTGGAGAAAGTGTACGGTCAGAACACTCTGACCCATATTATATATGGAAAGGCAGTGTCGAGGGCATTGCGTGGTCACCACATAGTTGAGGCTGCGCTTTTCAATAAGTTGATAGCTGAAGTTGTCCCAGTTGAGAAGGATGGCTGTTCTGCGGATAATGAATCGATACGGAAACAATATGACATAGAAGCCTCACACGTGCAATAGGCTGATGTACACGTTGTTGGTGAAAACACGATGGGCAAAATGCACCAGTGTGAAATGGATGGAATACGAAAACTGTGTGAACAGATTGAAATTGGAGTTGTTTGTTATATGCGGACTCAACTGAATTGATGAAGCTCGAGCAATGTATCAATAGCTATAAATCACTGCTTGTCAAAGAATCGCTCACAGCTAAATTGTGGGTGCAGTATATGGATTATGTGCAAACCCTAAAGAACTTCATCCGTGTTGAGCGAACAGGGGATTGGAACCTGCATATTGTAACAGTAGGGAAGATGCTGAACCTCTTCGCAGCCACTGGTCATATAAATTACGCAAAGAGCTGCAGACTGTATCTCCAAATGATGCTAGAATTACCAGTGAAGCACCCTTGTGTACATCAGTGTTTTGCGGAACATGGCTTCCGTGTAGCCCGTAGAAGTAGCAGATTCTGGGCGAGGTTATCAACCGATCTTATTATTGAACAAGTACTGATGAGATCTATCAAGAGTCGAGGGGGTTTAACTCGAGGTAGAGGACTGACAAACGGTACGTTTGCAGTGGATACTCAGTATGCACAGATGTGCAGAGATACACGACGCAATGACCGAGTTGACCAACGTGCGACATGGTACCAGTGAGCAGCACATTGAAATTGGAGAATCTAGGCGAAAGCGTGATTTCGATGATATGGTTAGTTTGCAAACCTGGTTTGATGAGAATTTGATGCCAATGAGAAGAAACTCAGTTCGCTGTCATCGGGGTTAACGTCCAATGGAACTGATGGTGTGAATTGTTCCGATTCTGAGAGTGTTGGCCAAACAATCCAGAGATAACTTGACAATGTGAGCACCACTGAGGCATAAATTAAAAGAAAAGATCACATAAAGTCTCTGGATCATCTGTAACCCGGGATTCGAGTTGATAACGAGCGAGTTCAATTCAATCCAACGCTGTTGTTCTCACGACTGATAGCTATCGCCCAGCGTGAGGAAAGTATGGTGAAGCTTTTTTCTTACGAATTGACGACCATACCAACTTCTCTGTTCAAAGATCAATCAATACGTAAACCAGCAAAAGCACAGTTAGCGAAGGCTCCGACTGATTCCGTTCAGGAAGTCGAATATTCCCAGAAGGGAATTGCGACCGTTCTTGGTGGCGGAGCTCTTCTCTATAGTGTGAAGTGGATCAAAAACTAAACATACAAGGAAGTAGCCACTCAATATCAGAAGTACGTCCGAACAAAGTATGGCTCGAGTTGCATCGTGTTCGATGGTTATGGTCATGGCCCGTCCATTAAAGATCACGAGCACAGCCGGCGATCTGACAAAACATGTGCCGAAGTTCGAGTCACTGAAACAACAGAGCCAAAATAACCATCAAATATTCCTCTCAAATGAGAGAAACAAAAGTCAGTTCATCAACTTGCTTGGTCGCCTCTGATCGGGTGATGGGCATGCACTTCATAACAGCAATGGTGACGCAGATACTCTGATAGTTTATCATGCCCTAGAGTTTGCATCAAATGGAAGAAACGTCAGAGTTATCGCGGACGATACAGATCTGATTATTCTTTTGATCCATCACTGCAAATCCAACATGGCCGACATATTTTTCCAATCTGATGCTCGGAAATCTGGCAAAGGCAGTGCTGCCATATAGTGAATCGGTGATGTGCGCAAGGCTGGACAGTTCACAACTTCCCATATCCTGTTTGCACATGCATGGGGAGGTTGTGACACCACCTCTGCAATATTCGGACATGGGAAAACAAGTAGCGTCGGAAAAATAAACTAGAATGCACTCAGAGAGATGCCAACGTGCGCAAAAATGTAATAAACAATAATTTAAAAAATAATTTTACTGTATTTTACTTACTTTATTTAATTTAATTTAATGTTAGCAAAAAAAGGCAATTACCATTTCTCATTTCATCACAGATAAAAGGCATATTACTATATTAATCATTTAAGTAATTAAAACCAATTCCATGTTGCCGAAAGGATGAGACTTGAATATCGATTACATTTTTTTCAGCGGCATATTTTCATTTTCATTTTCCGTTAGTCAAAGTTGACCAAAGGAGCAATTATAAGAAATAATTAATACTATTTGTGTAAATATTGATAGCAGCCAATATGCAACAATATATATCAATAATTAATCAATAACGATCATTTTATGTAATAATAAACTCTTCAAACGGTGTTTGTGTCAACAAATGCGTTTTGTTTTGTGTTACGTCATTCGTCGTATTTGACCCGGAACTCGGCTGAAGGTTAGGCTATTCAGCCTATTGCATCGAATTACGAAATCGCGTTTTGAATGTCTCTCTTTTCCCGCATGATAAAAAGAGGTCTTCGCACGAACCAAAACTGATAAAATTCCCAATTATAAGTAAAAATACCCAAATGAAGGAGTCTATGTAGGTCCCGAAGGAGTCTATAGACTCTTTGATGTAGAGTTCTGATGGAGAAAATGTAGGTCGATCTATTTTTGTCATAACTCTGACGTATTTTGACCTGGGAGAAAAAATCGAAATCGAGGCTCACTACGAGCATGTCAGTTTTAAATATAGAAACAGGGAATCCCGACAAATGGCGATATCTGCGACAAACAAATAATCTAAAACAACACATAAAATAAACATAGCAAAAACGCGGCACAGTAATGTCAGAACGCCACGAGGTTTTACGTCGTTTTTGGTGACGTCATGGAGTGAAACGGAGTAGGGTGACACCAACGTACGAATCTGTCTGATCGCCATACTGTTGCGCGAGCGCACGTAACGAGTCTGCTGAAGTTCGCAAAATATCATCACTCATGCAGGAGTCTAGTGCTAATCAGAAAGACATTGGAGATGCCGGCATGTGGCTCTTCGTTGTAGTGTGTAGTGGTAAGAAAGAATCGTGTCTCCTGAAATAGGTAGATAAGAACATACCATCTAAACACCTCAAATCCAAAGATAAACTCCCCTGGATTAACCACCCCCTAAAGAAAAGAATAAGGATGTTGAATAAATTACAGAAGAAAGCTAAACATACCGACAAATTTAAGAAATTACAAGCTGAGCTACAGCGCGACATTCGCAAATCCTACTGGGAATACATTAACAATCTTATTCTCGGCTTACACATCGATGACGAGAAAACTGACACCAGTCATCGTAAGAAAACACCCAAAAACCTATTCTCTTATATTAAGGCTCAGAAGTCTGACAGCAATGGGATTTATTGTATTCGAACAAATGGCATAACCATAACAGATCCAGTTAGCAAAGCAAACGCCCTAAACCTACAGTTTCAGAAAGCCTTTTCTGAGGAAGACAATAAAAGTGCACCTGCACCAAATAAAGGTCCCTCACCATACCAAACCATGGCTTCAATTACAGTCAGTGGAAAAGGCATTGAAAACCTCCTGTTTAAGATAGATCCACACAAGGCTATGGGGCCTGACAAGATTCACGGGCAGATCATAAAGACTCTAAGGCACACCATTGCTCCAATATTAACATCAATGTTTAATCTCTCTCTGGAGACTGGGACAGTACCCCTTGATTGGAGAACTGCAATTGTTACACCAATATTCAAAAAGGGGGACTAATCTGACCAAAATCAACTACCGCCCAGTCTCTCTGACATGCATCAGTTGTAAGATCCTCGAACGTGTCATAGCAAGTAACATCATGCGTCATTTGGAAAAAAACAGGATATCCTGTACAGCAAACAACACGGCTTTCGCTCCAAGAGATCATGTGAGACTCAACTAATTGATTTCACCCAAGAGCTATATCACAACTTCAACAAGGGATTACAAACAGATATTATTGTCATGGACTTCGCAAAAGCATTCGATAAGGTCCCTCACTCCAGACTTATACACAAATTGAGTTACTATGGCATTGATCTGCAAACTTCTAACTTTCTCTCAAACCGCACACAGGCAGTAGTTCTTGAAGGCCAAAGTTCTGATTCAATCTCTGTTAAATCTGGCGTACCTCAAGGCTATCTCCTGGGGCCCATATTATTCTTGCTATACATAAATTACTTTCTCGATTATATGAAACACAGTACTCTAAGACTATTTGCTGATGACAGCATCATATACCGTTCTATCAAAAATCACAATGATGCAGCTAAACTACAAAATGACTTAAATGCAGCTAGTCAATGGGAGAAAGACTGGCTCATGTCCTTTCACCCAGATAAGTGTAATCTCCTCAGCATCTCTAGGCAAAAATCTCCAATAACTGCTACATACTCTCTCAAAGGCCACACGCTTAAAGCAGTCAAATCTGTAAAATACATCGGACTTACTATCCAAAATAACTTACATCGGGATCAGCATATTGATCAGATAACATCAAATGGCAATAGAGCACTTGGATTTTTAAAGAGAAACCTTAAGGTAGCATCTATAGATATCAAGAATAGAGCATATCAAGCACTCGTTAGGCCCAAACTTGAATATAGCGCTACAATATGGGACCCACATCACAAAGGACAAATAGACAAATTAGAAAAAGTACAACGCCGCTCAGCCAGATATGTCTCAAAAAGATTTCATAACATCAGTTTAGTCACCGAGATGATTGACAACCTTCACTGGCAAAGCATACAAGAGAGACGACTTAAATCCAGACTCATAATGCTTTACAAAATTAATAACAATCTTGTCTTTTCTGATTCAAATAATGTACTCATCCCAAAATCCAAAACCACACGATCATCTGTTAGCAAAGCAAATTTCATCCAGATAGGCACAACATCAGACAATTACAAATACTCTTTTTACCCCCGAACTGTCACTCAATGGAATAATTTAACACAAGACTCTGTATCTTCTGAGGATGTATGGGGCTTCAAGTTGACGCTATCCGCGGCTATCGCCCGATGTCTTGAAGCCTCTTATCATCCTAGACCACACCAACAAGTAAGCAGATTGTACATAGTTTTAACTGTTTTTAATACTAAAACTACCCTTTTATTAATAGTATGAAGCATTTCTTATTCTGGTCATCACTGGCTGATTTCGATCAACAAAATAAACAAAAGAAATAATTGTCATTTTGGCGGCCATTTTGGTGGCCATCTTTTGACTCTCTGTGACTGATATTTGGTCAGTGTGACTACCGTGGAATCCTCTGTCAAACGTGATGACATTTGTACGAGAGCAATCTCATTACCCCTACCTCACAACGGACTAATGCTGATTGGGAATATTTCTAATTGTTGGCCGCCATCTTGAATCCTGAATTTTTCACAAGGCGAATTTTAGCGGATTTTGGATATTTTATTCCTGATACTTTTCCACACAAAATGAGACCAAAACCAGCTTTATAACAATTATTTTTAGGTTCAAACTCCCGACGACCACACTATAAGAAATATTTTACCTGCGATATTTGTTCAATATTACAAAGTTCCTCGCCAGAATGGAATAATTTAACACAAGACTCTGTATCTTCTGAGGATGTATGGGGCTTCAAGTTGACGCTATCCGCGGCTATCGCCCGATGTCTTGAAGCCTCTTATCATCCTAGACCACACCAACAAGTAAGCAACTGAGATTGTACATAGTTTTAACTGTTTTTAATACTAAAACTACCCTTTTATTAATAGTATAGAAATACCCCCAAAAAATCCACCCAACGGCTAATAATGGTCAGCAAATGACCGACGGCTGTAACCAGAAGAAGAAGAAGAAGACTCACTAAATACACTTCGGTATGCGAAGTTTATGGATACGGTATCTTCTAGCAAGACTGCGTTAGAGCCCCAAAAACTCCCACCAACAGAACGAGCGGCATACTATCAGCATCATAGCTGATCTCCAGGTTATGATTTGGAGAACATTGAATAACGACTGCGGATCTTGCCCCAGTCATGACTGACGACCAGAATGCAGCCCCGGACGAATTGCTCAAGTTTGTACGGTGCAAGTGTAAGATGTCATCAAAAACAAAACAAAACATGTGACACCAATATGTGTACATGTCGCAAACATGGGCTGAAATGTGTTATCGCTTGTGGAGATTGTCGTGCATGGAGAGGGCTGCATGAATTCAGAAGAGGCTCTGATAGGAGATGACGAGGATGAGGTCTGAGTATATTGATATATTTGACACACTAGTACCGAAAACATGAAGCATTTCTTATTCTGGTCATCACTGGCTGATTTCGATCAACAAAATAAACAAAAGAAATAATTGTCATTTTGGCGGCCATTTTGGTGGCCATCTTTTGACTCTCTGTGACTGATATTTGGTCAGTGTGACTACCGTGGAATCCTCTGTCAAACGTGATGACATTTGTACGAGAGCAATCTCATTACCCCTACCTCACAACGGACTAATGCTGATTGGGAATATTTCTAATTGTTGGCCGCCATCTTGAATCCTGAATTTTTCACAAGGCGAATTTTAGCGGATTTTGGATATTTTATTCCTGATACTTTTCCACACAAAATGAGACCAAAACCAGCTTTATAACAATTATTTTTAGGTTCAAACTCCCGACGACCACACTATAAGAAATATTTTACCTGCGATATTTGTTCAATATTACAAAGTTCCTCGCCAGAACAGGTCTAGATAAACATTAAAAAGTTCCCAGGTTTTGAATGGATGGAATGTGATCTCTATACGGACGTAACCATGGAACGATCTACCCTATAGGGATATTAAAGATACTCAATCCGATGCGATAGTCCCCAAATAATCAGAATGCAACAGCACGAAATTTGTTAAATGCCGCTTCAGTTATCAGAATCCATTTAATTGCCGAAAAATAATGGTAACATACACAGTCAACTATAGTATATAATTGCCCCAAAACGTGTTATTTAGCAACATTTTGTTAAAAAAAAAATTGGCCTATTGTCAAATATCTAACACCCAAAGCCACCTGGTTTTATATTTATCCATCTTCATCCGCAATTTGGTCTGAGACCGTCGTCTTGACGAATAATTACCAGGCCGCCAAAAATTACATAACTCGGGAAACAACAAATTTTATAAATCGATATCTCATCACTCTGAGCTTTGATGGGTGGGTTCCTCGACTCGAAACAAATCGAAGACAAATTCTGTCTTGTAGGAAACAGGAGGTATTTATTTCTGGTCGACATAAAAAATACAAAACTACCCCAAGGTCCAGATCTAACCGATATATGAGTATCTGCGTTTTCCTATTGTGTGGACAGAAATCAACGGATATTCTCGCAGATATTTCATCGATTAATCCATTCGATAGAGTTCGCGATAAATAGGGGACCGATTGTTCTTTGCCACAGGCACTATTTCATGTAGTGAATGTTCGATAATTTAATCTCACAGTTTACACAATATAGCTGTCACCCGTTATTCGAAAATATGTGTAATTTCTTATCTCAATAAACGAGAGCTCACAAGCGGTATTTTCTAATTCGAGTGTTGACACTGTAATTCAACAAACAGGAAATACCTTTCTCTGCATGATACCCTTTTTGTCTCTTGATTTAAGATGTTTAAAGATGAATGGTTCATTGCAAATCACCAATATACAGTTGTATTTTATTGAATTCACGACCCCAATCATGGCATTTCATCGAGTGAGTTCTGTTTCACAGGCTAAAATGTGGTCCACACAATGGTACACACATTTGTCTGAGAATATTTTTGTCTTCTTAATTATAAAGGAATAAGGGACATAAAGTAATCATTCTTTGTACGTATTCTATAGTGAGAAGAATACTAAAACAGTCAAAAATGTTCTCTAGTTTTTAAATTACCTTATTTCGAGAACTTGGGACTCCAAAATCAGATAAACTCCTGTTTGTTAAGGCACATACCTGGATAAATACTTATAACGAAGCTGGGAAAAAAAACATTCTGTTCTGTCATTAGGAAGTGAGATCTATAAAATGGACATGTAATTTTTAAAGACTTGTGAGTTTAAATTTTTGATATATATACCTGAAAATCCATAAATTGATGATTTTTCTACATTTTTTTCAAATTTAATAGTTTCACAAAAATCACCAATTTCCCTTTTATTGATTCTCTTGTTTATTTATAGTATGTTGTTTATAAAGGGTTTGTGTACTTATTCGTGCAAAGAAAAATTATGTTGCAATTAGTTCTGGAACGGGAATTTTTCTCATTAATAAAATGGACTAAGGTAAATGTTTTCATTTGTCAGTGCAAACGTTTTAGTGTATACTGTTTACAATATAATGCCTAGGTTCCGAATGTTCTCAGTTTAAATCTGAAAAATATTGACATTTGCGGTAACTTTTATGCAAAAAATGCATATCCGACAGGCAGGAAATTCGCCTTTAAATCTTGTGTTTTAGTATAATTGTGTCAGAACAGCACTAAAATTTGATGTAATTTTTCAGACCACACCAAAAATTCAAACTTCACTATACAAAGGGTTAATTCCTGTACCAATGGCTATTTTACCTATTGGGGTTCATATGGAAGAGGTGTACGTGATGTATATTGTTTATGCTAAAAATACACAAGGCTATTGACCAACCAGGGCCTATATAATTTCCTCCCGCATCCGCTAGATGACGTTCCGAACCATATTTACGCCAGTGTAGCTAATATGGCTTCGGGCTCATGTGATGTTATTGTCCCTGTCAAGAGATTCCCAGGGCAAGGCGTTAATAATTGAACCCATGGTCAGTCGCCACGGTAAATATCATTATTTGAACACAACGGTTCAATATTCTATTAATGTGATAGATTGGGTGTACGCAAACATCTTACCTGTTAATTAAAAACAAACACAGACAAGAAATATCCCAACAACAGAATTATTAGGGCAAAACAGGCAAAATATTGTTTCAACATGCGGTGTACCCGACAGGTACACATAGTATTTCGCCATACAAACAACCTCTGTTATAAGGGTCAGGGGACATAATTTCCCCATGAAATAATGCAACTTGTATCGGCATATGATGTCCAAAATCCATCCATCGTTTGTTACAATAGTCAAGAACAAAATGATTTCCCTGATATAGAATAATAAATAATGTACATCTCTTCATACCATGCACCGTCTATACTATAGGATTAATGAATTTTGTAATATGTTTAATACAGACCCCCCCCCCCCCCCCCCCCAGCATGGTGGCGTCTGGTCCCTCATCATCCTCAATATCCCCTGCCTCTCTCGGCAATACACGTATCTTTATCGAACATTATATTTTCCAGTCCTTCTCGTCCGATCCACCCCTCTCCTCCACTTATGGAGAGCAGGTATGCAACTAACGGGGAATAAACAATTAACATAGCTCCTTCATGCATGGGCTTGTTAACACATGCATTGTATAATCCCCTTTCCAATCATTTCGTGCATGCGTGTGTATATATATATCGGGGGGGAATCGGAATCGAATAGTATCGAGCCTAATAAACTGCGAAGCGTATACAATACACATGTAACGTCGGTCAAAAGCTCATCAGAGCGTGTGTTTGTATATTATGTATATAGAGGATCTCCAACTCGTTATGTTGGTATATAAGATTTTATGAAACGATTTGGATAAATTTGATTCACCACGAGTCGTAGATGAGTTGTGAATCAAATTTATCAAACGAGTTTCATAAATTCTTATATCCCAACATATAACCAGTTGAAGATAATGTATATCACATGAAAAAACTAGAGCTTTGTGCCTTTTTAACAAATCAAAATCTTTGAAAGAAGCTGAAAAATGCATGTGAAATGCATATACATGCACGGCGTTCGGTGGACTCTGCTGAACTGCTCCATATGAACTCCTGAACGGGATTTGAACTGCTGATCTGGGCGTAGGTCAGTCAAATGATGTTCCATCCCTGTATTTGGTTATGTTCCATCGATAAAAGGTCATTTGCACAACATATATATCCGACTGTCCTCGTTAAATATCTGTTAAACTGCGTTCAGTGGAATCTGCTGAACTGTATCCAATAACGTGCTGAACGGGATTTTGAACTGTTGAACTAGGGTTGAGGTCGGTCCAATGGTATTGTCTCTATGTATTTATTTAAGGCACGTCAATCATAATTCATATGCATAACCTATACCCGAATAACTTCATTAGAATTTAGTTAAACTGCGTTCGGGGAATCTGCTGAACTGCTCCATATGAACTGCTGAACGGAATTTTGAACTGCTGAACTGGGGTGGACGTCGGTCAAATGGTTTTCTCTCCCTGTATATTACAAATCATTTTCACAACGTAAACTCTACTAACTTCGTTATATACATGTAATTGAGTTAAACTGCGTTCGCGATAATCTGCTGAACTGCAGCCGCCGTATACTGCTGAACGGGATTTTTAACTGCATGTTGAACGGGCATGGCGGGCATTCAAAATGTGTCCCCTTCCTGTATTGGGATATACCACTTATAGTACGTGTCATTTATACAACCTACGACCGACTACCGTCGTTATATTTGAATAAATCTGAAATCGAGAAATCTGTTGATCAGCATTTTAGGTGGTAACCGGCCTGCTGATCAGCTGCTGATTCAGTGTTAGGTACACCCCATACGGAGGTATATATATAGTTTGACCATACATTGGGTGTCGATCTATACATGCGTGCGTATGTACGAACTGCATTAAAGTTCAAACACAGGTAACGGAAGCTGACTTCGATATTTAAACGGACATCATTTAGACGAACTCCAAAAGGGGTCTTCCGGCCTACCCGACATGTATTGTTTGGGGGTACACATAGGTCCGATAATCCGAAACAATGAAATGGTTGCCCCTTAATTATATATATAGTTTTATCGGAAGTCATTAGCGTTCTGCGAGCTATTTGTGAAAACCACCTTTGCCATGGTTAGAGGTAAATTAATACATGCATCTTTCTTGGATGATATACGATGCCACATGGTGCAGTTATATATATACCTTCCGGTATACAGTATAGTAAATGTTATGAGTCTATGGATCTACCCAAGGTATATTGTTCTTGCAATATTGAATTATCAATATGCAAGCAAACTACTACACGACCCTATATATGTATGCTATACATATTTAGTTTGATGATTAGAGTATATATTTCGGTGATTTAGGGGTTGGATTGTTTGATTTTTTTATTTTTCATTGGACGGACATTTCGGGTACCAACCAAATAAATTTGATCTATCAACTTTAAATGTTTTTCTATGTTCACTAATCTCAAATACGACGGCGAACCAAACTTTATTGAAAACTATGATTATTTGGTCACATAGTGCTGCAATTACAGATCAATAACAAATAAAATGTTGCTTTTATAGAGAAAAATGCTGACCTCTATAAAAAATGAGATAGAACGGAGATGCCAGTGAAGCAATGCAAATCCTTTATCCCGATATGGTTGCTACTGGGAAAACCCAATGGCTATCAATAGATCTCACAGTAATGCATAGACATTATCACATCAGTACATGCGGAGCGATGTGGCAATCAGCCACTCAATTAGCCAGCTTCTATTCCTCACTTCACTAAGTGTCAACTGAGATAATGCGTTTGCCCTAAAGGAACGAGGATATATATATGCTAAAGCAGTGGAACAACATATAAAGCCCATCGATATTGAGGGAGGAACTATTTTGTCCGGCGCCAAGTCACTTGAGTAATCACACAGCAGCATACTGTCTTTCGGGTAATTTCGTTCGACGGACTCGGTCGATATTATTTAACGCAACCCACCCGGCTCCCACCCAATGTTTCCTGCTTCCATTTTGGGAGGGGGTACCCCTTGTGCTAACAGTTATGCTTAGTGTGTTTCAGGACTACATATGTGATCGTCGACCAGGATCCCATGGTTGGCGCTTGGGTGGTACTAAACAAGGGCCTTCACCAATGACAAGAAAGCTGGAGGTCCATAAACACGTTTCCGACTACCTGTTGCTTTTGTGATTAACAAAGGGTAGTCATTAAGGCAAACATGTCTTGTTATTAATAACAACCATGCGGGATAAATACCTTTCCGAAATTTTTATTAAATTAAAAAAAAAACATTTGTGCCTAATACCTGTGGTTACAACTACGTTTATGGTGTATCTACGCCATCATATTATGAGCAGTTCTCCTCAAATAATGCGCACGTTCTTACTGCAGCCTATAGTCCCAGTTTCATCGAAAGTAAACCAGATAGTGAAATCGGTGGAGCGAGATGCTCTAAATAATTGACCCCTTGACCACAGCATAATTATGGGTAACTTTTCAGGATTTAGTCGGAAATATGGCTTGTTGCCATTCATCGGAAAGTTCTCGGCGAGAGCGTTCCGATGAATGGCAACAAGCCATATATCCGACTAATTCCTGAAAAGTTACCCATAATTCTGCTGTGATTAAGGGGTCGATTATTTATAGCATTACTGTATAGTTTACGTCCGAGACCCATCCGTGAAACTTCTTATATCGGACTTTAAACGTTGTTGGCCCGCTAACCTAAATAAAATGTAAAGATATATCGCAATTGTGACAATAAACTGTAGAAAACATGATAGTTATTTAACTCCACAACAGTTGTCAATTGAAAGGGGTAATTTAATGTGAACAATAAATTTAATCACAATGTTTAAATACTTCGAATGGTTACGAACTCCTTTGACATCACGAAGTGAACTCAGCTTATCCCGTCGGTATGTTATGTAAAGTTTGTTAAAACATGCAACGCGAGACGTCGAGTGAAAGAAATATTTAAAAGTCTAGAAGCAAAGGGCCAATTTTAGGGGTAAGTAAAAATTCTCTGTCAAAGTTTTTTTTTCTCTCTCAGTGGATTATGATTCTGGATGGCATGTGCTTCAATTTCTGGGTTGGTGTGGAGTTCACACCCTTGAGCATTTCCCAGATTCCAAGATGGCGTCCAATATGTTCCTAAACCCAAATTCTCATTCCGGTACTATTTTCCATCACCACTTATCGTTCAGTATTGCAATATACTACCAGATTGGAGCTAGTCATTTGGTGCCAGTGTCATAATTATTATGTCCCGTGTTGTGACAACAATTGATTTAGTTCAGCCCAATTTGGGATGTGCTATGAGCGAACAACTAATTCTAATAAAGTGATACCCTTGCATATTACTGGGTATCTTCAAGTTTATTCCGATGTCACGGTCCGTCTAATTATACTGGGTCACCCACAACAGTCCAATTCCGATGTATTTAAAATAATTAGCTAAAGATAAATCTTGGAAATTCTCTTGAATATAATAGTACATCTGAAAATACATCCCCAATATGCACAAAATTGGGCGCCAACGAGGGAAATAATGGTGTTGTTGACGATGCCTATCCATCAGAACAATTAAGTCAAATGTGCAAATGTGAAAATCAATATGATCTATATAGCATGTCTACTCAGCACTTACTAACGAACACTTTATATTATCGACGACTCAGCATATTCTCAGAAACACTCATAGATGTTGTATTGATCAATGGTAACTGCGTTAAAAAGGAGCTTTAAACTTCCGAACCATTCTCCTGTGACTTGTTTATAAAACAACAACATATACACGAAGTCGATGCATATTAAGCACATTTGGTGTTATTTTGGGGCACAACAAAAACAATTGACGAACACAGGATGGAAACATTATTTCCATATTAAGAAAATATCGACTCTATCTTAATTGACAGAGCTATTCTTTGGAGTATGCTATTTAACTTGCTTCCGATCTCGAATATCTCTCGACAGTCTGTAGTGGTTGTGTGAACTAAGAGATCTGAAATAATTGAATGTTATTCAGTATATAAATCGATACTGCACACCTTTCACATAATGAACTACTACTGATAAGAATTACGAATAGGGTATTACGTCACTATAATTTGTGTTCTTTCTATCAGTTGTCGTTTTTGCCATGCATATCCGTATTTACGATTACCGTTTCGAGCAGCCAAGCATGGGCGCGTTGATATTTACACGTAGTCATCGAGCCTATACAACCTACCACTGACTGTGACCTGATAACAACATAAATAAGTACAAAATAATCACGGAAAAGAGAACCATAGCACATTACCGCGAGTGGCAAGACGTTTGAAAGGCACTATTTTCTCACAAATGAACGATGTGGTCGTCAATTCTGCGAAAAGGTTTTTGATCGACGATAATTTACCTTCTACAATTAGGTATTCGTAATTCTTATCGGTAGTATCTAGTTAAATAGACACCTTTCGCATAATGAACTGCAATATATAATTATTACGAATAGGTGTACTACGTCACTAGACTTTGTGTTCTTCCTATTCGTTGTCGTTTTTCCCTATTCGTTGTTACGTTTACGGTTTCGGATTTTCAACAAAACTCACAAATACATGATATAGTTATAAGTTCGCGATCGTTTCTCAGTTCCTCAATGTTGAAGACGATTCTGAAATTATTACCTTAAATTGTAATCGCCGTGTTTCCTTAATTTTTACCTATTATTGGCAATCAAATTATTCGTCGTCGTGAAACACGAGAATCTTGCCAAATCTTAATAAATGAATTAATAAATCATTGATCTATTTAGGCTAATCTAAAGTTTATTTTAATTATAATCAGAATATTTCGACAAACGGAAAATAAGAGATGGTCAGAAAAAGCGCATCAGCTCTGCTCTACATGGTGCATTTGTCTCATATGGAGCGGGGTTTGCTCTGCCATGGCGCCTGGGCCCTATACTATAGCATACATTTTTTTGGTAATATTTGAGCCGCATATAAGGTGGCGAGTACTACAGACCACTGTAATCGAATAGCGTATAGCGTATAGCGTATATGTAAATCACAAAAGTAGGCAAATCGAATACTATATACCGACCACCGTTCAAAACATTTTGTGATTTTGTCAAGGGAAATTACTCTGATGAAAAATATGAATGATATGGCAATGCCTATTTGTGTCAATTGGTGAGTGATTTAGTTGATGTATATAGGTACATTATGTGTGACTATAGATTCTGATAGTTGGTGTTATTTTGACCATAATTGCGCAAGGTGACAAATTTATTCTATCGGTATCGCGTGATGTTGAGATGTTATTTCCCAACTTGCGTATTAAAGCGGAATATAGGGAATCCAATGTACACGTGATGTGACACCCCACCCCAACCAATTCATAGTTGCACCCACATGTCCCGTGGCTGTCAGCTTGCTCCGCCTGTGTATGATGGGGATGCGATGGCTGACTCGGACTTGGTATTTTCGATCTGTTTCAAGGATGGGCGTTAATTTGGAAATAACCAATGTGGATAGACACCCCCTCGTCCAGCGTTTCCGGGGACATCAACCCTCGATTTTTAAATCGCACCATCTACTTAAACTACAACTAATTATCGGTACCTTCCATTTATACCCAAGCAAGCGGCTGAATTTAGGTAAACATATCATTTAGTTAAAACCAAAACGCACTGCTACAATGGTAAATTAAGGATCAGGGGACCCCGATTTTTTCCCTATAAGAATTAAATCATGGAAAATTCGCCATAGGTTGTAGCAAAATGCAATTCTGAATGGCAATATTGGCCAAGTTAAATTGTTCAGACCACAGAGTGACCGCGAACTTCTTTTAAAAAAACCATGCGGTCCAAACAAGTTACATACTTTCAAGGTAAATATTTGAGGTACACTTAGCCTGAAATTATCAGTAACAGTTGTTCACCGCGTATCTGTGTAGCCCCGAATGCACACAAATAGTTTATCTCTATACGTTTTGAGCCCCAGCCCGACAACTGTATCTCTATTATCCCATTAATTAAACTATAGGCAGCTGACATGGCCATCTTCTTTCAACTCCATTGAGCGTAAACCACGGATGATGGGTAAAACTTTGATATCTCGGTACCGCATTGCAAAGAACATGTACCAAGCTAATCCTCACTCACCATTATCCGCATGGAGAATCGTCGTGATCACGACGTAAAAAATCAATAATGTAGCATATGCAGTTGTAATATAATATTGAATGTTAACAAAATTTGTATTATTGCCGTACGAAAGAACCAGCTTTGCCAGTACTTTATCAATCCCTAATACGAGATATTACATACATGTATTACCAAGATGTAGCGTTCGAGTACTATGAAAAGATGAAATCGAATATCTCATATCATAAAATAACTAGTATTTAGTGGTATCATAAAATGAAATTAAGATATCATAAAATAGAATATATGATATCACAAAATAGAAAGCATTTAGTTATATCAATAATACGATTTTGTGATATCATAAATCAATAAATAGTATTTTCATCCGAGTTATTGATCTCACAAAACAAATATATGATATCACAAATTAGAATAACTGATATCACAAAATTAATATTTGAACTCATAAAATCGAATATGTAATATCACTAAATACTTACAATTTTATGATATCATATATTCGATTTTGTGATATCATATATATTAATTTTGTGATCTCACAAATTGAATTATTGATATCACAAAATAGATAATAAATAGAGGAACGGCGTCCCATACATACTCAACTCCAAGCCGTGCAATATTTATAACGAACCAAAGCCGGAAGCTTTGGGTCGTATATAGACTATATCTGATTTTGCGACGTCACCAATTATTAACGAACAAAAGCCTGACGCTTTGGGTTGTATATAGACTATATCTGATTTTGTGACGTCACAAATTATGATCTAATACGACGCTGCTGTTTTGAATTTTGCGACCACTTTTGTCGCACAGTAGATCGGTGGGCTTAAAGCATTAATGTCGTAATCGGAAAATCTTGTTACTGTGTCTTTCGACTACTGGTATTGCAAATGAGAATTATGAATATTGAATTACAATATAAGTTCATTCGTAACGGTAGTTTACCTTTTATTGAGAAAATAAGACACAATAAATAACGACACTATAGTAACTACAGTCTATACACCCGTCGGGATGAGTGAAAAGTGATCGAAATTCCTGATGTGAAATATAATAAGAATGTCACCACGATTTACATTTCTACTGTGCCAAGATGCATGGGCCTTTAATCTACATCACTTGGTACCGCGCGGTACTGTGCGAAACGAAATAACATATATTTAATATGGAATTAATTGTTATCATAAGACTACATAGTACATACATGCAAGTGATAATCCATAAATATCATACTATTTTCTGGAATCGAAAGGAAACATATAGTGTGAACAAAGCAGAAGATACATTCGTGCAGCCGGTTCAGGCGAACTATGTCAATGCGGAAAGTTACACAATGACGTTGTTCGTCGATTTTTGTTGAAATCGACACGGTGACACTTTACGAATGAAAGCCCCAGCGCTCACCCAGCGTCAAGAAATATATAGGTTGAATTCATTCAAAATTTTCCCGTTCCCCTCTCGACAAGGTATAAATATTTTCACTTTTGTGTTGGTAGTTTATACCATGTACAGTCTAGCTGTCAGCCAAGACTACCCGGAAGTATGATTGGCCTAATTTTACTCTAATTACTTTTACTGATAATCAACCCAGGATATATAGGCTTATGTGAATTTTATTTGGAGGGAATACCAGGGAATCTATAAACTGATTTTGCTAAACAAAATAAAAAATAAAAAAGCCACAGCTGCCCTCGTGTGTGAGTGATTTTGCTTTGGTTCGTTAATTACGCTAGCGTATGATCATATTATCTAATACGACGCTGTTGTTTTGAATTTCGCGAGCGCTTTTGTCGCACAGTAGATCGGTTGGCTTAAAGCAATAATGTCGTAATCGGGAAATCTTGTTACTGTGTCTTTCGATTACTGGTATTGCAAATGAGAATTATGAATATTGAATTACAATGTAAATTCATTCGTTACGTTAGTTTACCTTTTATTGAGAAATTAATACACAATAAATAACGACACCATTGTAACTACTGTCTACACACATCAGGGCGATTGAAAAGTGATCGAAATTACTGATGTGAAATATAATAAGAATGTCATCACGAATTTATCGTTCTACTGGGCATTTATATATATCTTTGGATATTTATATATAAGGAACTAATTGTTAGCATAAGACTATATAGTACATACATGCATGTGATAATCCATAAATATACCGGTACTATTTTCTGGAATCGAAAGGAAACACATAATTATGATCAAAGCAGAAGATACACGCGAACTCGGTCAACGGGGAAAGTTACACGATGACGTTGTTCGTCGATTTTCGTTGAAATCGACACGGCGACACCTTTGAATGAAATAAACAGCTATGCAATGGACACACTTCTCGGTACAATATCTCCACCACAGTGCTCACCCAGCGTCAAGAAAAGAAATAAATTGGTTAAATTAATTAAAGATGTTCCCGTTCCCCTCTCGACAAGGTATAACTGTTTTCACTTTGATGTTGGTACTAGTAGTTTATAACCATGAATAGTCAAGCTGTCGATCAAGAGTACCCGGAAGTACGATCTGCCTAATTTATATTCGAAATTACGGTTGGGGTCCATTCATTCGACGAACCCAGGAAATATAGCCTTATGCGAATCTTATTTGGAAGGAATACCAGGGAATCTATAAACTCACGGTGGGGAATCACGTGGTTTCGAGTTGATGAGTACCACGATTTTAAATGGCGGCGGCTACAGAAAGTGCGTCAAGAAAGGAAGAAAAAGGTAATAAACTACGATATGACATATTACATATTATTTTGGCAGCGACGAGCATATGCTACACTATTTTTTATACAAGATGATACCTCATATGTGTCCAAACTCACATTTGTTTGCTCAAACATTCTGACCAAATGTCGTCAGTCGGACGATATTTCACGATGTTTTCACGATGTGTTTACTGGTGTATTCCACGAACATTCTATATTTTCATGCCTTTTCTCTAGTTGGACCAAACATATTGTTACTGGTGTTATGTTTACTGAAAGAAAGCACATTTAGTAGGCAATATATTGAACCTTCTTTTAAAGAAAATATATTTTTCCTTGTGAATCATAGCTTTTTCATTAGTGATGAGTGTACATGCACCACAATTAAGTGATGAGTTACCACGAACTTGTTCAGAATCGATTGAATAAATGGAGGACAGCAAACAAGTCAGCCGGCTTATAGCGAAATTTACAAAAGGAGTCCAGCTAAATTGGTCTGAGTCGTCCATATATCAAGGCACAGGCTTTATTTACTGGAATTTCGCTATATACTGAGACGACTTGAAGATTATAAATGTATGGCCCAAGCAAACCGCCAAACTACGATACTATTCAACTGGTGTAATAAATTAAACTGTTTACCCCAGATGTAAAACATGTGGTTAAGTTATACATATAGGTTACTGGAGCTATCAATGCATGGTTGTTGATCACCATGAGTTAACACGAATTGTATATTGTTAATGCAAACTGTCTTGTAATTTATTTTAATTATGTATACCTTTAAAATAGAACTCCCGTGGACTTTATACCGACATGCAGGGATTGCATCTTTGTTTAAACTGAACGTTAGTTGTCTTATCTCCGTTCTTCCCTGACAACCAGTATATTGTTAAAGTGCATGTACACAGAAGGTCACGAAAAGTTATTCAGCTTCATGCATGTGCATTGTGACAAACTGTGGATAGAGCTGAGTGGAGACTTTTCAATCAACTAAGCTATCCAATATATGTCCACAACCCCATACAATATACACGCACGCCCGAATCAAATCTCGTGATATAACACAATGTACATGCATGTGACACATATTAAATCTGCATGCTTGTAAATATAATCTCGAATCTTTTATCGAACTCGTTTCGGACGGCGCAAAGTTATATATCCTTGCGCCATCCGCAACACATTCGATAAAAGAGTCTCGATTAAGATGTACTTCATGTTAAACTTTCGAAATTTATAGCATGGGATGCAGACATTCTGTTATATTTCCATCATTGCCACTACATGGTTTTAGCGCAATGTTTACATTTTTGCGTTATTCCGATTGCGTGGTAGATCTGTCGCTCACATCCTGCTAATCGTTGTACGGACTACAGCCATAGTATACCCTTCATTGTTGTTAATCAATCAAAACCACCCATTTTATCTTTCAGAAATCACACATTCGATTCTGCCGAAAGAAGACGACTATCCGCGGGATGCAGAAAGAAGGCACGATATCGATAGAACGTAATTCGTTCCTCAAAGGGACTCTCGGAGTCCGATGGGAAAAGGCCAGGTGCAATCAATCAAAGCTGTTACCACTGCTTGTTGATCAATAATTAATAAAACAATAAAACAATGTTACAATATTCGCTTTTTATTCAATATTAAAACAACTAGGCATCTCGCCATTAAAAATAAACAACAGATGTATGTAAATAAACAACCAGACATCGTCATAAACTATAAAAAATATGTGAAAAAGTTAAAACAATAATTATTGTCAACATGGTTAAAGGGGGACTGCACACTAAATCCAGCCATTTATGGGGCCATCTCCTATTATACTCAACAGAAAATATGCAACAAATAAATGATTTTGAGCCAGGAATGAGTGCAAAATAACTCATGCGCTCTATGATAGACGTAAACAACATGGTAATTATAATGAAACTTAGGTGATGGTTCGCTAAACTCATTTTCATTATAATTACCATGCTGTTTACATCGTTCATAGAGCACATGAGTGTATTTTGAACTCACTTGGCTCAAATTCATTCATTTGTTGCATATATTCTGTTGAGTATAATAGGAGATGGCACCACACATGGGTGGATTTTGTGTACAGCCCCTCTTTAAATAGGTACTATACACTAAATCCGGCCATGTATGAGACAATCTCCTTTTATACTCTACAGAATATATGCAATAAATGAATGAAAGTGAGCCATGGGTTAATTAGTACAAAAACACTCGTATGCTCTACGAACGATGCAAACAACATGGTAATTATAATGAAAATGAATTTATGACCCCAGTTATACAATCGTCACCCTCGTCGAATCGGCTTACCTATTACATTCCGAGGAATCGACGGAAAGTACCGAGGATTCCGATTGCCCAGTTATAAATTCATTTGCATTGTAGCTACCATTTTGTTTGCATCGTTCACGGAGTACCAGTGTATTTTGCGCTAACCCGTTGATCAAATTCATTCATTTGTTGCATATATTATTTTGAGTATAAAAGGAGATGGTCACACAAATGGCCGGATTTAGTGTACAGTACCCGTTCAACATTCTGACTAGACAATACCTGAAGATAATAAGCCAGGCCACCGCGACGCGGCCATATTGGATTCACACAAGCCCCGTTCCGCGGTTTAAGTGCTACAGGTCAAAGTTCATGATTCATGATTCATGATTCCATATCTGGAGCTTTTGAATATTCGCGATTTCAATATATGGAATGCACTTCCAGAACTTTGACCAGTAGCACTTAAACCGCGGAATATGGTGAAACCGATATGACCGCGACTCAGTGATCTCGCTTATTCAGTTAATTGAAGATGCATTCTGCATTTGATGATACATTTCTGACAAAATATAACTATGAAAACTTCATTTAGCAACGTTCTAACAAACGCATTTCTTCTTATGTCGATATAGATTGTTTTCGTGCCTATATAGTTCACCACATTCGCACCGATACCTCCGGTCCCCGCTATGAATGTCCATGTGCCCTGTCAATCGGACCTTGGTGCGAAATTCTGCACCGCATTCAATGCATTTGAAGGTTGGATCGCTGTGTTTCAGTCGTTCGTGCCTTCTGACATATGTTGCACGCGCAAATTTTTTTGGGCATTTATCACAAATGCACCTCCCTTCGTCTCCGTGTTTGCTGCACACCTAAAACACAACGAAGAATAGTTTACTTGTTGTCATATGATATATCACTGACGTATAATCAATATAAATTACCATGAAAAATAAATCACCCAAACTAAATAGCACTATGTGTCGCTTGGCCAGGTGCAGGTGGAAATTTATCATGCTGGTCATTGTAATATATATGGGGGCGCCGCTGTTTTACCATGTTGGCATATTAAATTGACCAATGAGAATGGAGATCTACTAACCGGAGGTGATGGCACATTAGGTTCACCGTGAATGACAGCGACTCCATATTGAAAGCCCCAGTGGGTATATGGGGACAACAGAGTGAACAGACGACATCTTGTTTTTTTTGGAACTCACCTCTGTGGTATTTTCTGTGTATTTTGGTGCCAATAAAAGGGAAATATGTCGGAAATTATTTTCCGCGAATTTAAAAAAAAATAGCGACATGTAGCCAAACCTGCTTGTGATATATTTAAGGAATTCTAAAGACTCATAAATTAACGACAATCTCAGTTTGTTGTCCTAAAACGACATAACTTACTAGAATCTAATGAACTTCGTAGGCCTACAAGTAATTCAAAATCTGAACTTGAATGCACGAACACATCGCTGCAGGATTCTTAGTTGTCGGCTGCGATGGCAAGAGAGGCTTATAGCGAGATGAATATCAGGCTCGGCTAGCGCCTCGCCGGATAATAATCTCACTTTGCCTCACGTGCCATCGTATCCGGCAACAAATCGTCCTGTAACTTAAAATATTTGTACATTATACCATATGGAAAGCGTATTAAAGTTTAAACGCTTATCCAACTTCCTCGGTGTATCATGGAAACACCGCCATCTTGGGTCAAATGTAATTCTTTTAAGTTTTAGATGTATTGTTAATACTGCGTTATTTTCTAGAACATGGCACAATGGAGCCATTACGGGGCTAAAATGACAACCATCCAATACATCCATGATATTACCCATCTACATATGGTATAATTATGTAACTTCCTACATGTATATGGTTTCTGAAAAAAAGATCAAACTTTAATTAAGTTTACCTGTGTCGATGCAAATTTGCCATGCTATAGAAACATTTTCCGCAGCAGCTATATGGGGCCTCCTTTCTGTGGGCACGGGTATGGCAACTCATGCCTGACTTGGATGCAAACTGCTTACTACAGGTACTGCACAACATAACTGTTTTGGTCTCAGGCATTTCATCTGAAAAAAAAACAAATTAAATCGTACGTAAGAATATTTCTGTGACATTATTTCGTGTTATTATATGGTCCAACATTTATTATTGTCAACACACTCATTACCAAATGGTGATATATCACGACCATCAACAGCACAAGTAGCATATATATATATAACTTGACCCAGTTCTGATTAAAACCATACTCAGACTCTAAAAGTACTGAGTCTGATGAAACCCACTATTTGTCGCATTACTGTCGCTATAAATAACTTCCACAGAGAACCCCCTGCTAAATGACGTCACCGCCCACATTTGTCTTTAAAAATAACTTTGATTGACATAATGTAGTTTCGGTTTCGTTTCCGCGTAAGAGTTTAATTTCCGCGAAAGCATTTCGTTTCCTGGGACAATTGATAATACGCATTCTTTCAGAATATCTTCTGCGCCTGGTGACATTATTTTAACTGAGATTAATCACGTTTAACAAACTTTAATTGCGTTTATGAATCGACACAAGATATATTTTCTGTGTTTAATTTCGAAATTAAATAAATTTACGACATCGCGACTTCTACATTATTCGGGACTAAATGTTGAATTTCTTAAAAAGATTCAATTATGTTTGACATATTAAGTAATATTGGTCAATTATGCACTCTTTAAATACGCATTTCAGTGTTAAATTTGTTGTCGTAAAACTGAATTTGTAAACATTAGCCATGCGGCGGAAAAATTATTGTGCTATTTATAACTATTGGGCGGGATTTACTGGAATCGGCACCGGCTGAAGGAATTCCCCTTGTCTTGGGAATTCCATGCGACTGTCGCCTGATTGGTCACATCGCGTTTATGAGGATAGTGTGATTGGCTGGCAAATACGTAATTCCTGCTGGGAGTAATGGACTATCTGCCCATTGTCATCAGACTCAGTACTTTTAGAGTCTGAGTATGGTTTTAATCAGAACTGAACTTTACAATATATGCTTTACATCTAGGGTACACAGTTTGGACGGCTCAGACCTAATTTGCTTAACCCCTTTTGTAAATTTCGCTATAAGCCGGTTGACTGTTTTCCATCCTCCATTTATCCAATCGATTCCGAACAAGTTCGTGGTAACTCATCACTTAATTGTGGTGCATGGACACTCATCACTAATGAAAAAGCTATGATTCACAAGGAAAAATATATTTTCTTTAAAAGAAGGTTCAATATATTGCCGACTTAATGTGCTTTCTTTCAGTAAACATAACACCAGTAACAATATTTTTGGTCCAACTAGAGAAAATGCATGAAAATATAGAATGTTCGTGGAATACACCAGTAAACACATCGTGAAAAATCGTCCGACTGACGACATTTGGTCAGAATGTTTGAGCAAACAAATGCGAGTTTGGACACATATGAGGTATCAACTTGTATAAAAAATAGTGTAGCATATGCTCGTCGCTACCAAAATAATATGTAATATGTCATATCGTAGTTTATTACCTTTTTCTTGCTTTCTTGACGCACATTCTGTAGCCGCCGCCATTTAAAATCGTGGTACTCATCAACTCGAAACCACGTGATTCCCCACCGTGAAACTGATTTTGATAAAAAGTAGGGGGAAAAAAAGAAAGAAAAAAGCCACAGCTACCCTCGTTTGAGTGGTTTTGCTTTGGTTGGTTAATAACGCTAGCGTATGGTTATATTATAGTATAGTGATTCACCACACTGACCAGGGGAGCCCACTTTAATCCAACTGTAATTATATGTCATGTATATCGATCTCTCCTATACTTGGAGGTAATAAAGATATCTCTTATTGTTGTGAACACAGTATATATGTTGGCAACGTCACTACTAAAACCACAGCCCATGGGTAGCAATCGAGACATAACACTTAGCCTATACAATGTAACTTAATGAGGGTCCATGGTTTCCATAATGAATATTTATCGGAATCGACTAGACGGGCACATTAATTTTAAACACTATTGAAAAAAATCGATCAGGTTTTGAATTTGGGATTAGATACTTTAAAACTTGTTTTTGTTTGCTTTACTACATTTTATGAAAGCTAGTGATGAAAACCAATGTTAAAGGAGTGGAAAGTGCTGTCAACAAATTCGATATTTTGAAAGATAGTTTTTTTTAAGCAATTTGCTCAGAATTCGTGTGATTTTCTGGAAAATTGGACCTGGGACCCTTCTTGCAATATATAATACATTTTTTTTAAAGTTCCCGGACATCTGTGATTTTATAGTATATAAAGTAGCACGGTTGAAGCGACATATGACTGAAAGCTACTATATATCTTTTTACTTGTATTTCATGAAATTCCATCTGTATTTTCATCAGTACGATGAATTACAGGGACATCAACAATTATTGTGTTAATTTTCAATCACAAAATGACATTGTTCTTAGTTTATCTGCCATATTTGGTTTTTAACGTGTGTAGGCTATCAGTAAGGGGGAAATCCAGGATACAAGGTTGAAATTTTTAGTTAATTAATTGTTGGGACCCACCACCCCGGGAACGCAAATTTTTTCCCCTGTCAAATCTCGGACACACACCCCTCCAACGCAAGTTTTTTTCCAATGCCAATTGGGACCTACTCCCAACGTTTGATGAGATCCGATGCAAATAGGATAAGGCAGTAAAAGTGTGTGGAATATTTTAATTAAATAACCATGGGAATGAAATACCAATCATGTATTATAATGAAAAACACAGAAATCTAAAAAAAATAACTGAACACTCACTGCACTATTCAAAACGTATCAATGAAGGTTCGGCATCTAAACCCACAATTTACCCGCATCAGCAGCTGTGTGCATTTGACAAAGATGTGTATCCATAGCGTGGTGACTGGCCCGGATAGCAACCAAATGGTCACCCAGTCGCTGTTTTAATTATAAATTCCCATTATTATACAGTGTGTTCCAACAGCCAATAATAAGTAAAATATTGAAGAACACAGAACAAATTACTTGTATTCTTTGCATCATTTGGCAGAAACATGCAGGAATCCCGAAATCTAAAGTTGTTATCCTGACAAAGATGAGTATTAGTTTTGTAAGTGTTTTATTATATGAGTATATATAGATCCGATAAATTCCATAGCTATCTATCCAAGAATAGCATGACACAATAATACTGGAAATGTGTATATCTTTCTTTGTATATTCGTACCATCTAAAGTACTAGGAGAACTAAATTGGTTGACATCAATTGGCATTACAGGAATAATTAAAGGTAAAAACAGCAATTAAAGGTACTCAATCCGAACAGAGGGTCCCCATCTCAACAGATTCCAACAACAACAATCCGATCAGAGGGTCCTATATTACTATTTCTTTGGCTTTGGGGTAACAAATATTTGATTCGAGTCGAGGAACCCAGCAAACAAAGCTCAGAGTTATTAGATATTGATTTTTGAAATTTGTTATTTACTCGAGATGAGTACTAATAATTGCCTTCAACTGCCGTAATCTGCTCGGGATGTGTACACCAAAATCTATTCAAACAGACAAGGATGGATAACTCTAAAATCAAGTGGTAATAATAACGCAATTTTGACTGAGTTCTGGGCCAGAAAGTATTCCCGATAATGAAAAATAATAGATTTCTAAAATCGATATCTAACAAATCTGAGCTTTGATTGGTGACTTCCTCGACTCGAATCAAATATTTTTGACCCCCGAAGCCATTGAAATAGTAATTGAGAGGAGTTTTATCGGATTGAGTACCTTTAAATCCTGTGAGAATTGATGGGAACTGATGGAATATTTTATAAATATAACGGCTGTTTTCCTCGAGTCCTGGAGATTAGCCAAATACCGCGAAAATGACAACTTTATAAAACATATATAACGGTAGTGTTTCTTAAAGGTACTCAATCCGATCAGACGGTCCCCATACCATTAATATACAAGAAAAGAAGATGCATGCATCAGATCGCCCATGAATTATTTTACAAAAAAATAGTCACATATATACATTGGGGAAATGTTATAAAGTTAATATTATAAATCCATATTAATGCATCTATCAGAACGAGATATCTGATGTACTCACGACCTAGCACACTATGCTTGCGTGGTCAAATTACCCCTAGATATGAAGCGTGATCGTGCATCTACAATTTGACAATTACATGCTCATAAACGTGGGCTATATGGTTTGCCGATAGATTCAAATCATGACATCCAATATGCAGTCGGACAGATGCATGAGGGCTGTACCGTATTCCGAAGACTTGAATGATGCAAAGAGTAAAATCCAAGACGGATGCTGAGAAAAGAAACGTCAGCTTATCAAGTTGTCACCACAAATACACATATGCAATTCAAGATATATCAAATAGAACATGCTACCTATATAATGAAATGCAATAAAAGTATGTATACCCAACCCATCGACTACGCCACTGTGACCAGCTATGAGGACATACACATGAAATATTCAAACCGACCGGACAGTGTTGCATGTAATATAAGTATACTTAACCCCACCCCCTGTGTCACCCCTCTGTGACGATGTGATCAGCCTTGATGACATAGACACGAAATATAAAATAGACCAGACAACGTACAATGAAATATAAGTACGCACACCCTAACCCCATGTCGCCACGCCTCAACATGCATGGGACACATTTGACATGTGACACATGCACATGAATGGTTCCAACAGACATGGTCCCATGCAATATAAATGCACACACGCCAATCCCATTTCGCCGCGTCACTCTATGTAACCAGTCGTGAGAACGTGCACATGAAAATGTAAAACATATCCGACAGTGTCACAATCGATATAATAAAAAAAAGTACATACTGCTCCCCAACCGCATGTCGCCGTGTCCACACACGTGATGACCGGACGTGAAAACATGCACATGTAATAAAAGATATAGTCGTTATAATCAAATGCAATAAAAGTTTGTAAACCAACCACCTTGTACCACGCCGCTATGACCAGCCATGATAACATACACATGACATGTTCAAACCGACCATGCAGACAGCGTTTAATGCAATATATATACGTACACCCCAACACTGTGCCACCCCTCTGTGACGATGTGATCAGCACTGATGACGTACACATGAAATAATCAAATAGACCAGACAATGCCCCCTGCAATATAAGTACGCACACCCTAACCCCATGTCTCTACACGGGACATATTGTGACATGTGAAAATATGCACATGAAATGTTCAAACATACATGGTCCCATCTAAGATATATTTTTGGGACTTCTGACTGTCTCTTTGGTTGTGTGTTAGCTATGGCCGGGAAAACTGTCAGACGGATTTTGACGAAATTTGATACCTAGGGGTAATTTTGTCTAGGGAGTGTTTTGGACGGGTCAAATCGTGACTCCGACCTGACCTTGACCTTCAAAAAGGTCAATTCATGGTCAAGTCGGGTAAAACGGGACGGATTTCGACAAAATGTTATACCTAGGGACAATTTTGTCCAGGGAGTGTTCTGGGCGGGTCAAATCGTTACCCAAACCTGACCTTGGCCCTCAAAAAGGTCAATTCAAGATCAAATCGGGTAAAACGGGATACTTTTGTCCGGGGAGTGTTTTGGGCGGTACAAATCGTGACTCCGACTGGACCTTGTCCTTCAAAATTGTCAATTCAATGTCAAATCGCGAATTTTGACGGGATTTCGACAACATTCGATACCTAGGGTTACTTTTGTCAGGGGAGTGTTTTCGATGCGTCAAATCGTGACCCCAACCTGACATTGACCTTCAAAATTGTCAAATCAAGATCAAATCGGGTAAAACCTGATGGATTTCGACGTGTACGTTTGTCCGGGAGTGTTTTGGTCGGGTCAAATCGTGACCCCGACTGGACCTTGTCCTTCAAAATTGTCAATTCAATGTCAAATCGCGAATTTTGACGGGATTTCGACAACATTCGATACCTAGGGTTACTTTTGTCAGGGGAGTGTTTTCGATGCGTCAAATCGTGACCCCAGCCTGACATTGACCTTCAAAATTGTCAAATCAAGATCAAATCGGGTAAAACCTGATGGATTTCGACGTGTACGTTTGTCCGGGAGTGTTTTTGGTCGGGTCAAATCGTGACCCCGACCTGACCTTGATCTTCAAAATGGTCAATTCAATGTCAAATCGTGCAATTCGCCGAAAATGAGGGAAAACAGCCCGGACGAAGTCGGGTCCACCAGCTAGTGCAATATAAGTGCGTACACGTCAATCCCAAGTCGCCGCTTCCCTACATATAACCAGTCGTGAGAACATGCAATGAAATTGTCAAACAGACCCGGAAGTGCCACAATCAATATTGGAAAAGCAGTACATACGTGCACCCAAATAGCCCCTCGCCGCCCCCATAGTCCATACGTGTGATGGCCAGACGTGAAAACATGCACATGAAATTTTCAATTATACCCGATAGTGTCGCATACAATGCTTCTATAATCATGATATGGAACATAGATCAGATAAGATCAGGACAACTAAGTAAAATAGTCATTTGAAGCAGTTTGAAGGAGGTGGGTCCCTATCCCAGAATCGGAAAAAATAAAAAAAATAGGTGGTGGTGGGTACCCAGTGGGCGGAAAAATACTGATACGCGCTCAACAGTTTGTCTAAAAAAAATTGTTCTAAAAACACAGGTTTATGACTGCGGACAGAAGCCGATTAAGTGTGATGTAATTTATCCATGAATATGGAGATTCTATCACCATTCGACACGAAACTGGGATCTTTAAACAGACAAGTTTCATTTTCGTGGGACACGAAAAAGCGAATTTATTGTTGGCAGTTTCGGCAGTCTGAGTAGTTAATTAATCCCAAAATACACGGAACTCATTTACGATATTCCGATAGGACTATGTTTACTCTATGTTCTCTAAAATAAATGGTGTGAATATTCTCGATAGAACTATTTTAATCCGACGTTTTGTAACACCTTAAAACATTGCGCAATTTTCTGAATTTTCGTCGCATAAAATCAATAAAAATACGATGAGCAACTGAACATGTTTTTGAACATTCTAGAAGGGGTATATGTCCCTGATATATGTTTAAAATTTCACGCAAAAACTATAAAAGATGACAAGGATATAATTAGTTTAATAGACCCACTCTAAATCTCCCATAGTAAATGCATGGGTCTGTGTTTGCATAGTTTCTGTCCCGGCATGCAACAGTCAAAATGATTATCTGTAAAATGGTCTGTAAAGTGGAGTTTGTTTTAAATCAACATTTTATAAAACCTATTTACTTTACTAAAGGTCAGTAATAATATTCACTGTTTTAGATTTAATTAACTATTTGCTTCTTCTCATCGTAAATACGCCACTTCTATTTGCTTGTTCTCATCGTAAATATTCAACTACAACGTTTCCGTCCATGTACAAAATATGATTTAATATCGTAGCAATTTTTAATTCATTTCACTTAATAATCTTAATTTAAAATAATCATTACGTGTAAACTGTACATAACCTCGTTTAAAAGAGAGATATGCATAGCTAATATGTATAGTATATACATCATACTTTAGTAGAAGACGTCATTTAATGCACCAAACATTGTATCACATTTAAAAAGTAATTCTTTGTAAAATAATACATGGACGATCTGATGCATGCATCTTCATTTTCTTTTTGCTAATTGTTTTCGGTAAACAGTTGTACCATTGACACAGGCCATTAATTTAAAATAATCATTACGTGTAAACTGTACATTACCTCGTTTAAAAGAGAGATATGCATAGCTAATATGTATAGTATATACACCATACTTTAGTAGAATACGTTATTTAATGCACCAAACATTGTATCACATTTAAAAAGTAATTCTTTGTAAAAAATAATTCATGGACGATCTGATGCATGCATGTTCATTTTCTTTTTGCTAATTGTTTTCGGTAAACAGTTGTACCATTGACACAGGCCAAGATATATTGGGCTGGTTTGATCCGGTTCGAAGCTGGTTTACTCCGATTTCATATGATAACAAAGAAAAGCAATCGTAATTTCGGGCTAACATTTACTCATATTGGCAAACCAATTGGCACATGAGACACAGTGGAATCCAATTTTCCACTATGATATTCCCCCCTTCGGGCTAAAAAACAATAATATCTCTTCAAAGTACGCTTTAGTTATCAGAATCGATTTATTGCAACAAAACAATGCTAACCACTCACTGTCAACTATTGTATCAAATTTCCCAAAACGTGTTATTTATCAACATTTTGTTCAACAAAATATGGTCGTATTAACACTTAAGTATTCACGAAATTTGGCCGTATTACCACTTGTTTTTAGAGATATCCATGGTCATCCGCAATTTTGACCGAGACCACCCGGTTGACGGCGTGTTTCTGGGCCACAAATAATTGAAATAACAAACTTTTTTTCAAAAATATATATCTGATCACTCTAAGCTTTGATGGGTGGGTTCCTCGACTCGAATCAAATATTTTTTACCCCCGAAGCCAAAGAAATTGTAATTTAGGAGCGTTAAATCGGATTGACTACCTTTAACAGTATCAGTTTGTCCTAACATCACGTTGACAGCATGATCGCAATTCAGAAGGACCCATCAATACCATATATAGCAAATTAGCAGGAACACATAAAGAGGGATGGTATCAATCGGCACGGGGTACAAATCATGCAGGCTGCGTGGTGCCGTACAGCACGAATCAGAGACGCACTGCTTGTTGTCAATGTATCAACATAATGCCCATCGAATCTTAAGATCGATCAAGAGGGTGGAACTATGACGGGTATAGGCAAATAAAAAGGACGTACCGAGAGCAGGGAAGAATCGGCGCAGAACATTGTTACCACGTGCAATCCATTAAAAGTCGGATAACTTGGATCGGTACACGGACGACTTTGCAGGTCAGTAATCTATATAGTTGTAAACATATATAGTATACTAGATCATGCCATGAAACTCTACTCTGGCTAACACTCGCAGAGATCATATTCCACCAGTACAAAATCTTGGAACTTTTTAAAGTTTTGATAGGGAACCTTATAAATTCGAAAATATTACGTGGGGAATATATTTCTTAGTTGTTATCTCTTCCTTAATCTTGTACTTCACTTGAATGTCCCAACTAAAAATTTCATGATTTTCTCTGACTTTTTTGAGCCGATATCGCATCGAATTAATTAACCAGAAGATATTCCATAATTGTAAGCGACACAAAGCAAAATCGCTCAAAATTCACTCAAATCGTGAAATATTGAGTAAGGACCTTCGCCTACAGTGAAGTACATTATTAAGGAACAGAAAATGACTAAAAATATATTCCCTGTGTTATTTTTTCTAATTTATAAGGTTCCCTGTCAAAACTTCAAACAGTTCCAAGGTTTTGTACTGGTGGAATATGATATCTACGGGCGTTATAGCCAGAGTAGAGATTCATGGCATGATATAATAGTATACATTAATATTTAAAGATATACACGGTCCGGTCTGACACAAAATTTACTCCATTTGTTCATTTCAAGCTTACCAGACAAAATAACAATGAAAACTACATTCGTATGAAACACTCATCGCGAAAACACACAAAAGAATCCATCGTGTGGTTTACTTTGAAAGCGAGTGCAAAGGGTTATAAGTAAGAACGCTCTTTATTGTCTACCGCTTTTGGATGACGAAAGCATGGTCAACGCTCTTAAAGCCAATGGCGGTTTGCGCTCCAAAATACACATACTGTTATTCGCCTTTGAAATAGGCCGATAAACATCTGAACTACCTTTCAACGAGCATTATGTAACCCACAACAAATACAACTATATATGAACAAGGTGTTTGGCTACCAAACAAATATTTCGTGTATCTATAGACCCTCCAAAATTACGTAGTCAAAATTTGGAGGTTTCCTACCAGCCATGTCCGTTTAAAAGAGGCGATCATTGGAATATACCTCATGTTGGTAGGGTTGTATGTTCGATCTAATTATACCCCCACAATGGGATGTGGGGGGGGGGTATAATGGAATCAGTCCGCCCGTCTGTCCGTTTAGCCGCCCGTCCGACATACAGTCCGTCTGTCTGTCCGTGGACACAATTTTTGTCTAAGCCTTTATGCCTACATTTTCCGGTCAATTTGTTGGAAACTACAGTAATGCCCTAAGTAATCGTATCTTTAACTACAGCAGAATTATGGGTAACTTTTCAGGATTTAGTCGGAAATATGGCTTGTTACGGGGAGAGCTTTCCGATGAATGGCAACAAACCATATTTCCGACTAGGAGAGCTTTCCGATGAATGGCAACAAGCCATATTTCCGACTAATCCTGAAAAGTTACCCATAATTCTGCTGTAGTTAAAGAGTCGATTACATAGGGCATTACTGTAATTGGCACAGATATTTACACAGAGGGAGGCTCGGCTCACTCGCGGACATTCTTTGCGAGGAGTGCTACGGATAATGTGTGAGTAAGCGGATGATATTGATCGCCCGTTGAATAATTTATGACAATTAATGCTTTAAAATAACTCCAAACTCATGCAAATTTAGATGCAGTGGTTTACCATTGTGTCATCAGCTGGTATATATTGCAATGTTTAAGTCCACCACTAAAACCTGTAATTTAGGCTGGAATGTTACTGAATGGCAGCTTTTATAGTAAAATCCCATTGGGGACGACAACTATTAATTGATAGTTTACAAAATACGATGGTGTTGATTTTTGGCAATATATGGTCTCAGTTGTGATAAACGAATTTAATATTGTTAAAATAAATAACATAAACACATATTTAGTCGAGTTATTGGCGTTTTAAAAAGTAAAATATGCTCCGGATTCTTCAATGCCCGCTACGGATTCTTTGTATTTCGATATCTTTTCAGCGAAAATTCATTTCAAATGTTATTTCTATACATGGAAGTCAGAGTGCATCGAAAGAGAGATGCAACATTATGTGAGAGGCCATTACATCCCAAAGACAAAATATCAATTATTTGCCCTACCGCTCCGATATAGGCAAATATGGCAGTACTATAGCCGCGGGTTTTCAAAGTGTGCGGTTCTTCGGTCAGAGACAGGAAACATCAACTTTGTCTTTTGGCTCCCCACCAAGAAGCAAACTCTCTCATACTCGGAACCAAATATGGTTACTCGGTCATAATTTTAACATTGTATAAGCCTATGTTTTGGCTAAGTTCAATGTTCAAAAAGCGGGTCGTGATTTTCATAGTTCACCCAAGACTCGGCACGATATCTCATTTATCCCTGCTCATGTATCTCCCACACGCTCCGCATACTCAAATGGTATCTAGAATTATACTGTAAACGGATCGACTGTGGGCCTTTAATTTAATGGCATTAAACTGCTACAGACTGTCAATACTTTTTGGAGCACTTGTGGTGCCATTGTTTTCATATTGGCACTTGAGTACCAAGCGTTTATAAAACGAGTATTATAATGAGCACTTTGGTGCCCAGCTTTGTCAAAATCCCGCCAATATGGCGAGTGACCTTTTTCAAACGTCATGGCTCTACAGCATAATTGGGCAAGCGCAGCGCAAAATTTATGCGTACACTACTCCTTTCTTTTCCATTTTACTAAACAGTCATCTTGAGATAATGAAAAAAAAACACGTTTTAAAAATCAGGAAAAAAATTAAAGTTGGGTACCCGAACGCCAATTTTATAAAACCTGGGTACCATTGCAAGTGTCAATGAGAAAAAGATGGCTACCCAAGTGGTCGAAAAATGGTGACAGTGATCAGTTCAGCTACAATGGCTCAGTATAATGCATTTATGACTTCCAAGTGGCTGTGGTAAAAAAAAATACGATCGGTTTCAATATACGCATTAATTAATCTGAATATTCCAGAATCGCAGGTCGTTGATGTTGAAATACGGACTCGCGGGTTTTTACTCTGGTATAGACAAATATTAGCAATTTAAGCAGAATTAAGTGCAATTCGGTCAGACCTCTTCGCAAATTATCCGTAGAACACCTCGCAAAGAATCAGCTCGTTAATGAGCCAGACCTTCTCCCCGCGATTTAGTACCATGGGAACTGACATGTGCACCTGCGATTATGAGGTCTGTCCGACTTTTTGTGTGTGTGGAGTTATCCCCTTTTTGGACTAAGAAAATGTTCTCAAGATGCATAATTTTGTCCTACATTTTTCGGTCAATTGTTTTAAACTTTGTACAGATATTTCGTATCATGGGACATTTTCTGCGATTATGAGGTCCGACAGACTTTTCTGTGGAGTTATCCCCCTTTTTCGACTTAGAAAATTGTCTCAAAATGCATAATTTTTTCCGGACGTTATCTCAGAATTTTCTTGTTGAATTTGAATCCAATTTGCTACAGCGGACAATGATCATGGGGATCCTGTGCACCTGTGATTTGGAGTTCGGCCCAAACATTTTTGATTGAGCTATGACAATTTTTCGACTTTGAATTCTTCCAGATTTGAGGGTTTTTTTTTTTGTCTGGACGCTTTCCCAGAATTGTTTTGTTCAATTTGAATCAAATTTGCTACATGTGGTCAATTATCATGTCAACATGTGCACCTGTGATTTGGATTTCAGTCTGACTCATAATGGCCGAGTTATTCAATTTACTTTGAATACAATATCGCGCTTTTATAGAAGTAGTTTTCAGTGACACTATTGTCCAATTCCAATATATGGTACATGTAATGGCTACTTCATTGGAATACCATGTTGAATACAGGGGTATACCTTAGTCGCATCTGGGACAGGCCCATCTCTAGTTATGTTCTGGTATAGAAAAGGTACAGGGCCCTGTTTCATGAAAGCAATTTATGACATAGTTGGGACTTAAGATGGTCATAAGTTCAAACTTCAGTCATAAGTATGTTTCACGAACAAGGTCTTAACTTAAGATGGTCTTAACTTTGGTCTTAACTTTAAGACTGCTGTGAGGTGTCATAAGATAATCTTAAAGTTAAGACCAACGTGATAAGTGGCATATCGATGACAAGTATGGCGGCCTATGTTATTTTGCAAATTACGGAGATATCTATACATTGTCTGGTATACGTCGTCTGGTATACAGGATCGTGGCCACAGAGTGAGAGGGGGTGTTCGCCTCGAAATGTCCAACTACACCCCCTTAAACAACACCAAATTCTCTTTGGGTTTAAACATTCCATGCAACTGGTACCTCAAACTTTCCAAAACCAAATTTCGGAGAGGGCAACCCCCCCACCGTATCCCCATAGGGTTAGTTTGGTAAAAACAATTCAGAGCACAGGCTTATCATCAGGGACGTGGCGAATGGGGTTTATGTGTTGTCTACCCCCACACACACACACCCTCACACACACACCCTCCCTCTCATACACACACACCCTCCCTCACACACACACACACACACCCTCTCACACACACCCTTACACACACACTTTGGTCAAAATGTTTAGCAATTGGAAATTTCAGGCCTGACAACAAACTTAATCGTACACTATATATAGGTTTCAATTGTTTGAATTTCTAACTAGTAAAGGAATGTGTTGATATAGACAAACAGCAGCAACCGAAAATCACCAACTTTAGGGGCGTCAGGTTATAAATTTCGAACTGTTTGAATATTTGAGATACCAATTGTAAAGTTTAAATCCAACGGGTGGGGTGGACATGGCATTTCGCGAACATGGAAGTTTTGCCCGGTTCAATTAAGGGGCGGGTGCAGTTGGAAATTGCATGATGTACCCCCCCCCCACACACAGAGACCAGCTAGCCACCCCGAGCCTCGTCGAATGTAGGATATAGTCAATTATCAGCTGTGTATGTGACCTATAAATAATATATATTATAAAATGGTATTACCCACGAATTAAACTTTTGATAAGAATTATGGCCTAGCTCAAAGCTCACAATCTCCTCTATGTTATTCAATATGTGGGGAGATGGGGTAAAATGAGATATATAAGGCCACTGACTATATACACTAAGATACATGCGGTGATTCGCCCACCCCCACTCCAGCCGCTATCCAGCATCCCTGTCACACAATAATGTCAACTCGGACTCGGGTCTTTCTCGATAATCTCTCAATGCCGTACATAAAGATTGCACAAGCCCACATTTTTTTGTTCCGGACTGTAGAAAATTGTCGATAACCAGTCTAAATGAGCGGGAACTTAACTTACTACTTAAGTAGGACTTAATCTTGTTTTGTGAAACGCGTTCTTGAAACGGAAAAGTTACATCATAAGATCCACCTTAGATCTTAGATTAAGTCCATCTTAAGATGATCTTATGACCTTGCTTCATGACACAGGCCCCAGGTGTCTTCAACTAATGTAATACAATGCTTTAAAGGCACGGGCGTCGTTCGTTGCAAAAAATATTCATATTTGTTCAAATCGCCATCAACAGAAGGAATATTAAAATATATATAGCTGTGTTCATCTGCCAAACATAATCAGCGCGTATAGTATATTGTCGTCAAGACGTACGGTGGTGTACATAAACAAGAGCTTGCTCGTGTTACAGAAGTTGTGCTTCTGTTTACGTAACTTTACGTAACACAGCGCAATTCTATTGGTTAAAGGCACGGTTGGCCTTAATTGTCGAAAATATTCATATTTGTTCCAAACACCGTAAACAGACAAACATTAAAACGCATACAGTTTCGTTCATATATACCATGACCATCGCGTAAACAGCATGCTATCATAAAGACTTACTATATTTTACATAAGCAAGAGCCTGATTGTGTTACAGAAGACAGCACAGTGTCACTGGCTAATCACACACAAATGATATAAACGCTCTTTATTAGTTCCATATCAGGAATTCAGCAACAAATAACGCTCTTTATGTTTACCATCATAATATAAACAAACACCAGAAAAGTAACTTTTTATGCTTTTGTTTACATAACAATGGTCAAACAAATGACAATAACATACTGCTTATGCGATATTTCTTATTTGTATACGGACAAAGTCTATCTACATTTTGATGTTCTTTCTGTTTGTGGCGGTTTTTGATGGGTGGAAATATTTTCACAGGATACCCACCGCCAAGGCCAACCGTACCTTTAATCACACAAAAATGATATAAACGCTCTTTATTATTTCCATATAAGGAAAACAGAAACATATAACGCTCTTTATATAAATGTTTACCATATCCGGATTTGAACAAAACCAGGAAACGTGACGTTTTAGGCTTTTGTTTACATAACAGAGGGACAAAAATTGACAATAACATACTGTTTATGCCATATTTCTGATTGGTATAAGAACAAGGTATGTCTATATTTTACTATTCTTTCTGTTTATGGCGGTTTTTGACGGAGCTGAATATTTTAACATCATACCCACCGCCAACGCCGCCCGTATCTTAATTTTCAGTCATAACTGAATATGGACATGCGTTTTATTTTTTACATCTATTTACATATTTGCAGACAGTGTATACTTAGCAAGATAAGTATATGGTAAGAATATTGAAGTAGATGTAGACAGTTGTAGGTCTAAGCATATTTTTATCCCAATATAACGTGTATACTGTATTTCACGAGCAGCATGGTATGCGTTATTTCAACATAGACAAGTTTCAATTGGGTGATTCAGCAACTATCTTGGGTTATATTTTAAATATTATCGCCCAGTTTCGAAATAATGGTCAGTATTTATAAATATAGACGGCGGAAGCGATAGAGTAGCAGACAAGTATCTAGACTCAGATGGTAGATCTCTGTGTTGCAAGCACATACAGCCATGCCCTAAATAATCGACTCCTTAACCACAGCAAAATTATGTGTAACTTTTCAGGATTTAGTCGGAAATATGGCTTGTTGCCATTCATCGGAACTCGAGAGCTTTCCGATGAATGGCAACAAGCCATATTTCCGACTAAATCCTGAAAAGTTACCCATAGGGGAGAGCTTTCCGATGAATGGCAACAAGCCATATTTCCGACAAAATCCTGAAAAGTTACCCATAATTCTGCTGTAGTTAAGGAGTCGATTATTTAGGGCATTACTGTTCCGACGTTCTTTTTTGGAATTCTAATTGTTTATTCAGGGCCCAATTGGAACCAAGTGCTGGTAATATTATTGGTCGGCCATATGTAAACAGATCTGAAGTATTAGACAACGAATCATTGACTGTCTGAGACCAATGAACGTGCGTCGAGTAATCTATCCGGGGTTCCCTATATCAATCATGTCATGAATATTGGTCGGAAAATGTTTACATCTTCACTAAAGTGCACTGTGTATACTCCGCCTCCGCTGTTTGATAAATGCTGATGTCAGCTATAATAGATAAGGATCGGTTGAAACGAAAAATAATATTGAGCTGTGGTGATTTATTTGTGCTGATTATCATTTTTACTCATGTGCAGCCAGGAACGACGAAGAATCCTTACATTATGATCGGGTTCAGATGCAAGGTATAATGTAAAACTATTATCCGTTTGATTACCACGACAAGGGTGGTCGATGTTAAGTATAGGAACACCGCTGGAAACTGTACATTATTTCAGCGAATTAATCGATCGAGGCCGTAGGCCGAGATCGTTCCATTCGGTAAAATAAAGTACATTTTGAAGGTATTATTTTATTAGGTTATGTGACTAAATCTAAATTTTGTGTATAATTCGATTACTGATTACGCCTCTCTCACGGAAGAACACCTATATAGTAGGTTAGAAGTAACTAAATAAGTAGAATTACGTCCCTTTCGTGTTTAACTCGAATACGAGTTAAAAATTCTGGCGCGCTATTAGAGTGTAATGTGTCAAACAAACTTACAAATTCAGGAAATATAATATCCATAGCATGTAAAAAAAACTGGGCGTTTCCTAGTCTGAAATGCGTTCGTGTCCAAACAATAGCGGGAGATTGTGGCTGTGTTTTGGTTTTTGTCAGACTGTCAAATTCTGTGCAAAAAGTGGGGTATAGTGTGGAAAACGTATGTTGTTTTTTGAAAAAGGTATGGCTCGAAAGATACTCCTCTGTGCGAACAGATGCCGAAAGGGTTGGTCTTCACTAACGCATGGATCGTGCTCTTCGGAACTCGAGAATTTAACGTGGGCGTGGTCAAACAGACACATTATATCCAAGCTTTCTCACAACAAATGTTGTCCCTTTAATATGGTGACTGACTACCGAAGCACTTAACACCTGCGGGACTGACTACCGAAGCACCTACCAAACACTGGCCTATGGAAAACATTTAGTTCCTTCTAACCAGTATACTGCAACAATATTCGGCTTTGAGCAAGTGCACTTTAACGTGATACGCTCTGTCAATGACATGGTCGCCGAATATAACAAAGAAACTGTTATTAAAGATATTTTATATATATAGTTATTTTGTGATCGTCGCCTTATATATACTGGCAACACACTTTTAACATTATCATAAGCAAACGAATCTTTTTGCGGCGATTAAAATTATACGGACTAACACGAATATTTTGTCAACTATAACCCAAGGAATGTTATTGAGCGTGTATCAGAAATTCTTGATGGACCGGGCTGAATTGCATGGTGGATCCCGGACATTGTGGCACATGCACAATGCAGCAACATGGGATTAAAATCTGGGAAGTACTGTCCGAATTTGTTACACAAACGCGATCATTGAGGACGTGACATTGTCGCGTTTCCAGTGGATATCACATACACAACACCAATATAAACACGAAAATAATAGTCAGAAAGCGTAACGCCCTCAAGATCATATTATTAGGCATATTTAAAATATATTGGAGCTTTAATGTAGTGATTGTGAAAAATGTGTATATAAGTAACGGCTATGTAGTTGATTATAGGTAATAGTTTGTGTGTGTAGTACCGTGCGCTTGGTGATACAGTGTGTGAAAATATTTTTTTAATCGACATTTAAAAACATGCAACGGCAATCGCATTGATACACCAATAACCACACACCCATTGCGAACAAAAATTTAAAAAAAGTGACGAACGCCTTGACGATTGACACGTAATAATGTTGACGAGCTACCAGGTCGCGCAAATACACAAAAACGGTTAGTTTCTCGGTTCTCTTATACGTGGATGGAACTCTCATCTTTTTAAACATTCTCGGGCATTCGAAAGATCATCTATAGTGATTTGATTGGCCGAGGGTATGGATCGGTTTAATTATAGCGTATATGTTACAGTCAATCTGTCAAACCAGTCATTTGGCCAAATGAGTAACTCTTCTAGTCATTTGACCATATGACCGTCGCCGTCAGTCATTTTGTGAAATACCTAAATTGTCCAGTCATTTGGCCAAATGACTGAATTTTAGTGTCCTGAATTTGACAGATTTCCTGAGGAATGATAATTCCAGGCTCCAGGAAAACTGCCAAATATCTTATTAAGCTGTTGTTACATATGATAAAAGCTCAATGTTTTCTTGAAAAAAAACACTGCAGTTCAGTGAAATTCAACAACATCAGCAACCAGAATCATCGGCGGACGAGCAGCAACCAAAACCATCCACTCAAGAACACCAGTAACCAAAACTATCCGCTCAACAACATCAGTAACCAAAACCAACGACCGACGAGCAGCCAACAGAACTATCAACTCAATAACCAAACGGGCAACATAGCAAAGACAATGAAACCTATGGTTCTGGCCCAGCAGGAACAGACCGAGCCTGCTGTAAAGTGAAGTCGGATGGTATAGCGTCGGCGACATTAATGTGCTGTGCCCATTCCAGCTATTGACAGATGATGCGGGAATCCTAGAAACATTATCGGTGGTTAATATACTGCTGGCTCCCTATATTTCAATTGTTATGGACATGAGGTATGCAATAGCAGACGATGTCTTAAAGACATTGTCTTTGCTATAAGACTAACATGTTGTGTAACAGTAGATGTCGCTCAAGTACTAAATGCTCAAATAAATGAAATTTATTAATTACCACATGCCATTGTGTATATGTGTTACTACATATGTTCTAAATGCTTTTGTTAAATAAATACAATTTCATAAAAATGGAATATTTTAATCCCGTTTTTATCCCAGATAGGCATTTGGCCAATTGACTGGCACTAACATTTAGTCATTTGGCCAACTGACTCTAAGTTTGAGTAATTTGGCCAAATGACTAGTTTGACAGATACATATACTGTCATATAATCACCATCTACCTTTGTAAATATTCTTCTGTGTCTCAATGTTGTTATGAGTCGAGACAAATAAACATGACTGTATCAAATAGCCTACACGTGAGGCCTAAAAAAAAAATACATTTGTTTCCGCTAACGAGCTGAAAAAATTTAGGGTAGGTAGGTAGGCTTAATTTTTTTTTTTTGTTAACTTTTATTTTTGTATCTTTAAAAATAACTGTATAATACTTGTCAATAACCCAAACTGTGCACTTCTTAGCCCCAATCAGGTTAACCCAAATGACAGAGGAAATAAAAACTCCAATTCAATCTTACATATGCTTCAATATTTACATATATATACTAGTCTATATACTAATATAGTCTTTGATAATCCTAATATTTCCCATATGGCCTGACGACAACTGGAGTCAGTCCAGCACCACTGCACTGTCACATATTGGAGTGACCGTCTTGTACCGATCTCTTAATGATGGCTTCACAACCCCACCTTCTCCTCCGCATTCGGTGAAGGATCTAGGTATTTTTTGGGGACACCTGTTTTTGGGCAATAATATGCCAAAGACATAACCCGAAGGCCTGAGCGGAGGAAGGTTTGGGAGGGGTGACCCCCTGCTGATGGTGGGGGTTCTCCCCCTGGAAATTTTTTGAAAATCCATTGCAATTAGAGCTAATCTAGGGCACTTTGAGTCAGTATTTTGAATTTTACTGAGAGGTCAATTTGATCAAGTGTCTCAAGCATAACTTTGGAATTTTTTTATATATTTATGGATTGGAAATGCTTATAACTTATTGTCAGATATCTTCTGGTTCAATGGATTATGCTTATGATGCTTGAAATGAGACTTACCATTATCACTCTAATTCATATAATAGGCTATTTTATAAAATTCAAGTGAGACACATACATAATATACTACATGTAGCACAGAAACAATGTCTAATTAGTTAGTATTTACTATTTATTGTACTAATCTCTATGTTAATTTTTCATTTGGTATTATGAGATACCACCTGATAACCAGGTTGATTCGATCAAATTGTTAATGTTCCTGCACTGTATTTGATTGAAATACTGAAGTCTGAAGGCTGAATCATAACAAACCTGAACTGAAACTATTTGAAGTTTTCATAGATGAAAGCTAGATAAAGCCAAACATACCGGGTACATGTACTTTGCAGTATGATTCCAACTATTGCAATGGCAATAAAAAGTTTAGGGTCGGGGGTTTAAAATATGGTCGGTCGGGTTAGCGGAAACAAACGTCTTTTTTTTAGGCCTAAACATGAGCTTCAAATAACGTTTGGTCATCGATACATGGCCATAATTGTTTTCGATTGATTATCCATAAGTGGAACCTGTAACGTATGGTTTTAAGGTATGTTCCCACGGGCTGTCGTATCAGCAACGTGTCGCAGCGACATTAAGTTGTTGTCCTCAATGCAGAACCAATTATCTTCGCCAATCAACCTCGTCCTCGTTGTAGTGGTATTGGTTTCTGTTCATACGTTAGATGTGTACCAATATGTTTGTTGTCAAGGGTCGCTTACATCATTAAAGAACAAGCAAACGAGACTTGATGCAGTGATTATTCTGAGATAAATATAAATAGTATCTAACGTCTAGATGATCGAATACTGCATGGTGGCAGCGATGGCTATTTTTCAGGTAAACCCTCCTGAGCGATTTAGAATAGTGTCGGGCCTGGCTGCTCAGCCGCATCATTGGTACCGACGGACATTTTTCAGGAAGCCCCTCTGTTGGTTTGCCATGCGCATTACGAATTTGTTTGCATTCAGTAGGGATAAAACAAAATTAAATCAGAAAAAGTTAATATTCGTCATTCCATGACTGTTTGAACCAGAATAAATGATGAAATCATTGGTTGATTAGATTGCATACTGTTTTCAGTAAAGTGTCCAGATCCTTCATATTCATAAAAACGAAAATATCGATATAATAGAGACGGATAAAGTGTTCGTCGATACTAATACCGCCTGCTCAGTCGGATGTCAATCACATCAACACACTGGTATATAACATGTAACATATGTGAGAAGGCAGAATATATTTACTCCACCTGATCCTCCAGCTGGTGACGAGCGTGAAGATGGCGTCGATGAATCAGATATATGATGTGGTGAAGGTAAAATCACGATTTCTTCACATTGCGCCGAAATATAATCTACAATATAGCGAAATGCAATGCAAGAATTTATATAGACAGTGAGTTTATTGAAGAATATATCACCGCTTTACACCCTTTCCGAACATTGCAACTATAATATATAGATGAACTAATTCGTGACAAAATTGTGGTCAGGATAAGAGATAAATCCTTTCTGAAAGAATACAAATGAATCGAAATCTATTACTAGCAGATGCTACAGACATGACACGTCAGTCGACCCAAACAAAACATCAGGCTGAAGAAAATACGAGGTCAAGCGCTGCAGGATACTCACCTACAGAAACTCTGAATGCAGTTCACTAGAGAAAAACACGTCAACAGATTTCAAAACAAAATTATCCGAAACCGTTTCACTGTTTCAGTGAACTTCTCTGTGTCAGTTGTATGGACGGTATCTCGTACCAGATCGTCAGCTGTGTCCAGCACGTGATGCAATTTGCAATGGATGTTCAATTAAAGGACATTTTTTTCAAGTTTGTCGGAACGGTAAGGACGCGAAGAAAACGTTGAATTAAATTACCTTACTCGTATTTAAATTCGCTCAGTACTATTTTTCGCTGTTTTAAATTCGCGCACATATCTGCGCGAATTCAAAACTGACAAAATATTTTCGTAAAAGTCTTAGATCAGATGACAGTTTCAGTTCTTAGTCGTTTCTGAAGACATATGTTTATCAAACACATTCGCAGCGGAGGCAACAGTTTCGGGCTTCAGAAAAATCAACACAAAGACTTGGCTGAGGTTGTCTATGCATGCGATCTATAATATGTGTATTTATTACAAGAATTTCAACATCGTCGACTTTATGGTATACCATGATTTGTACATCGCCGGGCGTTGATAAATGTTTTTTAATTGGTTGACCGAATTTAAATATAGTCCTACATGTATACGCGTGATTATCGTACTATTTTTCGCTCAGTTTTAAATTCGCACATCCACCGGTGCACTGGAGCTGATATCTCGGCAAATGATGAAGACTCGTTCGCAAAAATTCAATAGTCAGCTTCAGAAAACGAATCACATACTATGAGGACGGACGCAGGAATTCTAAACACCGTAGGTTACTTTATCGCTAATTCTAAAGTTCAAGGAAATGCAACAAACTCGATTGTTGCGCATCACAGAAACTCGGAATTTAATTTTTCGTCCAGAATGTCAAGGTCGAAGATTGTTTTCCAAACTTTTTAAATGACTCGGCAACTAGTTATTCCGTATGAAATAAAACTGGAAGATATTGCTGAGCCAAATAATTTGTCGACCAGTTGACGAGTTACGTTTCTATTGATAACTGCACTGCACTCAATATAGGATCATCTAAAGAAGCAGATGTAATAATGCCAGTCGATGAAGCAACTGACTGTTGTATTCCAATTGTCGTAAACAGGAAGGCTAATACTAGTGTGCGACTGTGTATGGATCTGACGAAACTAAATAATTCGGTACAGCGTGAGTGTCTAATGATGCCGGTATTGACCATACATTGGCTTTACTTGGTAACACTGCTATTTTCTCAAAACTTGATTGTAACTCGGGGTTCCACCAGGTATTTTGCAAGATGCATCACTGAAATTGACGACTGTCATTACACCGTTTGATCGTTTCTGTGACACGTTACTACCATTCGGGGATCTCAAGTGGTGCAGAACAGGGAACACTATCAGAAACGTATATTTTTGATAATAAAAGACATTCTTGGAGTAATATGCGTCTGTGATGACATTGTTGTCAGTGGGATTTCTCAAGCAGAACATGGTGCACATCTGCGTGAAACGTTACAACTTGAGTCTGAATGTCTTACATTAAACAAACAGAAGTTTCCGATACTTCAATGGGTTGGGCAAGTGTTAAGTTCTGCTGGAGTATCTGCAGAACCAGTGGAAGTTAGTGCGATAAATTAGTACCTGCCGCCAACTGACAGAAAGGGAGTTAGATGATGACTACATCAAAATTGATCAACTTAATACATGGTGTATGTCAAAATGGTAGCCACGGAGTGACTTGTTGTCATAGGTGTGGTGAATATGTATACAGGGAGTTATTGTACAATCATCAATGCAGCCCATAGTTATACACGGAATGGCTATTTGGTCATTAGTAGGGTGTCCATGGTGAGACGCATATGTATATACAAGGGGTGGTGAATAGTTATACAAGGAGTGGCCATATTGTCATGGATGGGAGTCCATGGTGAGATGCAAAGGTATACAAGCAGTGGTCATGTGTGACGTGAATATTTATACATTGAGTGACTGTATGGTGTATTGGTATAACGGGAGTAGTTACATGGTCATGTGTGTGTTGTTTATGTATATATGGAGTGACTGCATGGTCATGCATGTGGTGTACATGTGTACCATAGATTACATCATCGCCATGGATGGATGTATATGCATACATGGTCATGATTGTTGAATTGTATATGCATACCATTACCTGTATAGATGATGGTCATTGGCAGGAGTGTGGCATGAAGTGCCCTTGTGGCGATGGGTTTATATATGGCATTTATATGCATCTCTGATGTGGCTGTGGATATATGATCGTGAATGGGGTGTTCGAGTATACATCTTGACTTGAAACGTATTTTATTTGCATATCATACAAAAAGGATCGGGGGCAAGTTAATAAGTTATGAAGCTCCTTTCCCAAGACAAACAATTAAGGATACAAAATGTTTACAAGTTTACAGTAGAACATATTTACATCCACGATTTTGTGATTTTATGGTGATTGGTGTAGTGCCTTCCAGAGAAATTATGTCGAACAGTTTATTATTACTTTGGGACGAGATATATGGTATTCCGAAATGAACTTTGTTTATGTTGAGAATTTGAAGGCTTTCGCTACTCAATTTATCATCGAAGATGGCGCGCTCAGACTGATACAAGGGGCGGCTAAAGAAAAAAAATTAAGGCATCCGAAGATACTGTTCGATATAATTCAGCAATATTTTGTAGCAACTAAGCGTTTCGATAACTGAATTAATAACCATCTCTCTCTCCCTCCCTCCCTCTCTCTCTCTCATTTATTTCACCGATTGCGATGAGATTTTTCCATAGATATGTACTTGGGCTCCCTGATTAACATGGTCTCGGTCCCGAATCTACCCGACGTCGTCTTCTGGCGACATAATCTTCAAATCCGCATTACCGAACATAAACGACACGATTAACACTCTTAATTATCATTACCATATCGGTACAACCATCGAATTAGCAGCTCTTTATCTGTGTGGAGTCACATACCGTACGCTCTTTATATTTTAACTTATATACCTTATCGACACGCTCTTGGCGTAATCTAGACGTTTTGTCGAGATGTCGCATAAGAAGACAAGCTTGACCAAATCTTCACAAAAGGAAGGTAAGTGCGGGCAAGGATAGCGAAGATAGAGATCATCGACTGAGTAGCCTTCGGGCAACAGTTCTGACGTCATATCCGCACGGGCAACCAGTTTTCTCGGGAACTAAAAGCCGGATTGCTCTTAGTACAGACGTGTATATTGGCCTTTGGTTAACATGTGAAGGGTCCGGACTCCACACGTCATCGTCATGTCCGCACGTGCAAAATTGTTTCTCGGGAATTATTGGCCCAATCGCACCCGATGTCACGTTTTAACGTTACGACGTCATATATGCACGACCAAAACGATTTCCCCGGAAGTACGGTACTTGGCGGATCGCATTGCAATTGTTATGGTCGTGTATTATGGGTCTCTGGGTAACATGGACTGCGTCCTGATAACATACTTTAGCGTTTTGATGTTCTTATCCGCATGGGCATCGCGGTTTTCAGAAGCAACTGGACGGATCTCACTGAAATTTAGTGTGGTCAAGTTTTTTTCGGCCCTCCAGATAATATGGGCTGGGTCTCGACTCAACCCGACAACGCCTTTATTTTCTATATGTATCAGAACAAAGTACCGCAACAAACGCCATCTAATATTCCAGTGCAACGCCGGTATATATATATGTATACATCTGCTGATACAATATACACTTTGACGATAACCGAGGTGAACAAGATCACGAAGGTGAATGGCGACAGAGAGAGATAGATAGAGAGAGAGAGAGAGAGAGAGAGAGAGAGAGAGAGAGAGAGAGAGAGAGAGAGAGAGAAGAGAGAGAGAGAGAGAGAGAGAGAGAGAGAGAGAGAGAGAGAGAGAGATAAATAAATAGATAGATAACGTTAGTATAGCTTGGCGGAAGCATGAGATATATTGATCTTAATTTTATACCGCATGGTGTGATATATGACATCACCTGTAGTGTTTTGTTGCATCTGTTCACTGACACACAGCATGTCAACGCGTCCAAAATCTAGTGCCATTATGTCTCCAGACTGCAAGTTGTCCATATATATAACATAAATTAGAGAAGCTAACACCCTTCACTTTAAACAAGGCACATACCATGGCTGTGTGTGTTTGTAAAGGTTAAGCACAACGAATGTTCCAAGGAAAAAATATACCCATTTGTCTGACATGCAATTCCATGGGAAGCCTGGTGCTTACAATATGCAGAATCGATACCTACGTGACTGAAGCCAGAGCTCTTTATAAGTAATACACAAGCCACTTATGACTGAGTTCCCAGTCATATTGACATATCCTATATAATCGATATGAATGACCCCAGTCTGGAAATGTAGAGTTGGTTACTCCCATGATCCACCAAAAAAGACGAACTGAAGCCAGATACAGGTCTGCGTTACCACAAGCATATGTTGGTTATAATTCTGAAACATATGTCAGAAACTAGATAATCATTTAAACAGCTCTTTGATAAGTTGTTATTTGCGTAATATGCCTATATATGCAAGAAGTTGGGCTGATGTGATTCAAGGCACGATGTGTAAAGTTGCCAATACATACGTTATCAAACCCCTACATCTCGTATTGTCATAGTTTAGTACTTGGATGTTGCAAATTTATTAAAAGCAATCCCCACGGCTGGTGATATTTTATATAATACAATATGTGCTGGGTCCAACGAAAGAGTGTTTTCGCTACCTTCGTTACTGATACCTACGTTACCATGAACAAATTATTTTTTCAATAATCATCATTCATATTTACCAGTGTTTCACATTGATGATGTTAGCCAGGTTTGCAAACAAACAATGCAGTAAAATAGCTTATCTCCACATATTAACGTGATCGACAAATACATGGGTACCACCTTACTGACTATGTCTAAGAGGGTGTGTATGACTGTATGTGTGAAGTAATTGTAGTGGCGCTGAACACATCATAAGCCATTGTGGTGTCTCCAGTTAAAGGCACGGGCGGCGTTCGTGTAGAAATATTCATATTTGTTCAAATCGCCATCAACGGAATGAATATTAAAAAATATATAGTTTTGTTCATATGCCAACCATAATCAGCGCGTAAATAGTATATTGTCGTCAATACGTACGATGGTGTACGTAAACAAGAACCTTCTCGTGTTACAGTTTTGCTTCTGTTTACATAACACAGCACAATTCTATTGGTTAATCACATACAAATGATATAAACGCTCTTTATTATTTCCATATAAGGAAAACAGCAACAAATAACGCTCTTTATGTTTACCATATCCGGATCTAAACAAAAGCCCGGAAACGTAACGTTTTTTGCTTTTGTTTATATAACAAAGGAACACATTTGACAATACCATACTGTTTATGCCATATTTCTTATTGGTATAAGTACAAAGTCTGTCTATATTTTACTATGGTTTCTGTTTATGGCGGCTTTTGAGGGAGCTAAATAATTTAACAGCACACCCACAGCCAACGCCGCCCGTATCTTTAATTTAATGTTCTTTATCCTAGAAGATTATATCACATTGGAATTAATTCCCACCCATATAGGCTACATAGTAGTTATCCTTTTTTCTTCTTTTATTTCTCTCTTGCTCAGCAATTCGGTTATTATGTATGCTGCCTATTATACAATACGCCATGAATTGATAGGCAGACATAATGGCACCGTCGATTTCTACAGTTTTAAATCCCATGAATAACAGAACACTATATCCGGGAGAGGCAAAAGGTAATAACACATCCTCGTGCAAATACGCACATAATCGACCTATAATATGATAAAGGTCCATAATCTGATCATTTTCTCAAATTAGCAGATAATGGACTCATGAATGCCCGGTATTTCGTTTTGTGGCGCGGGCCACAGCGAAAACACACGTTAAAGAGTGTACACCTGAACAGTCGTGAGTTGGCTTATTTGTGTCATTGTCGCACATAATCTGCTAAGAATCGCCTTATTATGAGTCGATAATGTGACTAAACCGCTCTCATTTTCAGCACATTATCGACTCAAAATGAGGCGATTCTAAGCAGATTATCTACATAAATGTAGATAATGTGCGGGTTTTCGGGACAACATGCTGAGAATAATGGACAATTTAAATTAATTATTGCATCATACAGTCGGTCACTTCGACCAACTGCAAGTGCATAGCCATACCATGCTGGTCCAATTTGAAAACAGATTTCTCTTGTGCACGATACTGATTATATGATCATGTTGGACAATCACACAGTACTGGGTTACCACAACACTATATATCAATAACGGGTAATGCCGTCAGTTCCCGCTTATTCATTTACAATATGCAACAACAACAAAATCCCTCGCGTGTTTTCATTGTGGATGTCTTATATACAATATGTTACTATTACACTCTGTCCTAGTCCGCAGGACTGTGGCCCATAGCTTGCAGAACAGTTGTTGGCATCCAGAACGGAGTATATGGGGTACATGTATACATTATGTACTTACATTGATTATGTGATAATTACGTCGATTTAAACATATTTTATTGTATATAAATTATAGGCATGGGGATCGGGGCACAAGTTTTGTCAACTTTGTGACGTCCCTCTCCCGCACAAAAGGTGAAACATAACATTTAAACAAGATGACAGGATGAAAAGTGTGTATTTAAGTAGGGAAACATATGTGAATATTTGTAGAGTGTGCTATGTGTGGGGTTTTGTTGTCTCGAGTTTTTATTTTCACGTTGGATAATTACGTTACCACGCTAAATCTCGGCTCGAATCGAATTTAGCGCACTCGGTTAATAAATTTCGTATATAATTGCGACTCATTAGAGATCCTCTATGTACAGTATGTCAATATCATTCTAAGAAATTTCATTTAACGAGGAAGCACGATATCATGATATGATACTGCCTATCTTATTAAAGTTTGTTGATCAATGAAATTCAGGAGGTTACCACTGGCTGTTGTAAGAGGCTGAGAGGGCAAGGTGATAATTGCATTTTTTTTTAAATATAATTTGATATTGTTGACACTCGGACGTCACATTTCGTCATTCAAAATGGGTATCTGTAATCTATACAGACATGTGCTGTGAACTTTGCATGTGTTATGTAAGCCGCTCCGTCCTGTCTGTTGTATATGGAATTACTGTATATAGAGAGTATAATTGAGTGGATATGCGGAGGCGGGCGGGTCGGTGCCCATAATTATTCAGGATTTAGTCGGAAATATGGCTTGTTGCCACTCATCGGAAAGCTCTCAGTGGCTTAATGTATACTCAAATAAGTGGTAAATGCATGGGTTACACAGGTATATACTTTGTCGTGTTGGACTGATTGTCAGTGCATGCTTATTGTCTTGAATGTGGAATAGAAATACTGACACACTGTTAGCCACTACATGAAGTATACATGCAATAGTGTTTGAAAGTGTATAAATGCATTACTTGTGCCATTATTGTGAAATTATACAAATTTCATCTTCAAGTTAAGTATATATCAGCCAACTCAATCGGAACACAATTCAACCTGGTCATGCATGCATTGTTTTTTATTTACTAATAGAGACATAATCATACTAATTGACGCAGCAGCGTAAACACAGTACACAACTAAGTGATATAATTATAATATCTTGACGTTTCATTATTAATCGTTGATAAATATGTTGATTGGAAAAAAATTGCATCACAGGTTTTTTCCGACCTCGAAACACCACGTTATTGCAGAACCCTCCGTTACTAGGAACAGTTTTGGCCGGAAAACTGACAGCGTGGTATTTATAATCTGACTTAAAATATCTATTATATATTTTTGGAAGATCTGTCTGTCTGTGTGTGTGTGTGTGTGTGTGTGTGAGGGTGAGGGTGTGTGTGAGGGTGTGTGTGTGTGTGTGTGTGAGGGAGGGTGTGTCTGTCTGTCTGTCTGTCTGTCTGTCTGTCTGTAATCGATGGACTCGAAAACGGCAGAGCCGATTTCGATGAAACTTGGTATGTGGGGGTACTTTCGTATGGGAAGTCTCATAAGCATATTCATTTGCCCGTGCGATGTGACCTTGACCTTGAAATCGGGTCAATTCAAGGTCAAATCGCCAATTTTGATGGGATTTCGACGAAATTTTATACATAGGGTTACTTTTGCCCACTGCGTGTTTTGGACGGGTAAAATCGTGACCCCGACCAGACCTTGACCTTCAAAATGATCAATTCAAGGTCAAATCGGGTAAAACCGGATGTATTTCGACGGGCACGTTTGTCGGGTACTTTTGTACGGTCAGTGTTTTGGACTGGTCAAATCGTGACCCCACTTGACCTTGACCTTCAACATGGACAATTCAAGGTCAAAGCCCGGACGAAGTCGGGTCACCTTCTAGTTGTATATATTTGTGAATATCTATTCGATATAGATAACAACGGGGGACCATCTATATATAGGCTTCCAAAGGTGTCCAACATTGGTAACATTTTACGAAGAAGATATAATGGTGCAGGTTAAACATTTCTAAAATGACGCTGCCTGAGCGGGTGGAAAAGTGGAGACACACAATTCGGTGGAAATATTTTTGTCGCCGATTTTCAACTTATATATAGTTATCTCAATGATATGGAGAATCTCGTGGTGTGGTTCAAGATTCATACTGGTGCCGACAGAGTCAGGAATGGGTTTTGAGAGAGGGTCGCCAAAATTAATAAAACACATGTATTATTTGTTGCCCTTTTCTACCAATATATATAGCCATCTGCGTGCATGGTACAGGGAATCTACTTGTTTGGTATAATGGTATAATGATGTCGGATTGTCGACGCCCATGTCACGAATGGGGGCGGGGTCTTCGGCGGAGCACATCCATTGTTAAGGGTGCATTTACATTGCTATAGAACTGTACACAGATATACACGCAGACTAGTTCAATAGTTGTATTGCCTTCGTCAAGAAAATTTATGACATACAAGACAAAATACAAAATACAAAATCAAAATATAATATACATCAGTGAATTGTCAATCACCAGAGTACTGATAAGCGAGCGTTCAATATTAATAATCATGTTGTGATCACAGTAATGTGCGACACGTGACTTCATACATATTTGTATACAGTTCTACATCAGTGTTCTACATTCAGCCTAAAGCCCCATTCGAGTAGGAATGGAGATCAGAAGAGGTAGCACCAAAATTGATTTTCCTACAATCATATATATATGCGTCGCCATCATACGATGAATCAACGATGTGCCGGAAAACGATGTGCCGGAAAACGACATGGAATGGTAATTTGATGAAATTGTTCATGATTCTATTCACAATCGTACGTTTGTGCATGCATCCTTGATAACGGAATTATTTAACTTTGCACTAAACGTACATTTTACCTTGAATCAACTGTCGTGACAGAAGATATAAAGTGACTAATGCATGAAATGCATATGTGTATTCTCATTATGTTGTAATTAGTTTAAAGTTATATCTTTCATATTACTAATTGTTTCAATGTTTAATGCAATGGCCAACTTTTGTCTTATTTGTAAGATTCTATGTGAATACAATTGTAAATGAGTTCATGTGAACTCACTCAAAATTTGAACCCCTTGGCATAACACCATGCACACGTCGCCCAATATCGCTCCACCAATTGCACCCCAAATTGATTGATCCAATATATTAGTGTTCCTAACCGGGCGACATCCCTATTTCTATTTTGTATGCACTCCCCAATATTTGATCATGATAACCAATTAAGGAATCTATAACCAACCAGAATTTCAAATTATATTGTAAATATATACTTTACAGCTCATACCGTTAAACCAAATTAAAGCATGTTAGTATGTTTCATTGTTAAAGGTACTCAACCCGATAAAACTCCTCTCAATTACTATGTCAATGGCTTCGGGGGTCAAAAATATTTGATTCGAGTCGAGGAAGTCACCCATCAAAGCTCAGATTTGTTAGATATCGATTTTAGAAATCTATTATTTTTCATTATCGGGAATACTATCTGGCCCAGAACTCAGTCAAAATTGCATTAAAATTACCACTTGATTTTAGAGTTATCCATCCTTGTCTGTTTGAATAGATTTGGAGAACACATCCAGAGCAGATTACGGCAGTTAGCAGTACTCATCTCGAGTTTATAACAAATTTCAAAAATCAATATCTAATAACTCTGAGCTTTGTTTGATGGGTTCCTCGACTCGAATCAAATATTTTTTACCCCCAAAGCCAAAGAAATAGTAATATAGGACCCTCCGATCGGATTGTTGTTGTTGGAATCTGTTGAGATGGGGACCCTCTTTACGGGTTGAGTACCTTTAATCTTTGTTTGGATATATAGCTGTTGTAGGAAGCGGAGGTTCATCTATAAGTCTTTTAAGAACTTTCCACAGATCCTTTATGTATATTTATTAACCACACATTATTTGACAACAAATATGTTTAAAGCCACATGGCGGTTTAAGCTCCAAAATACACATAGCTTTCGAATTGTTCCCGGTATCGAAAATATAGCTCGATATAATTATACCTGCACTCTATTTATATGCTCACGAGCATGATATATTATGGAAAGATGCATTGAAATCATTAAAAATATAACTTCCAACACAAAATTGCGACCCGGAGCAGTCCCTGAATGCGTTATTTGTTTTCATCGAATTCGGAAACGGAATAACGTGCGACTGTCCGCAAAAGGTGAATTTCGTTATTCCTTAATATTAAACATGTATAATGTACATACGGTTGGGCATTATTATGTATGTTTTAAATAACTTCACCTGTTTAATTTTATATAGCAATGTTATGGTTGACATTCAAATTAATACTATCTGCGAGCATACCCATCCCCCCCCCCCCCCCACACACACACATATCCCCCAATGACAAAATAACATCTTTGTTCTGAAATAAAAAGAAAATATCAACGCTATGATGCAATCACTGTTAAATAATCGCATATAATATTCCAGGTGACATGTTTAGAATTTTCAGAATTGACAACCAACCAAGTTAGAAAGTATAGGTCACCATCTTTAATGATGAAGCTCTGACCAGAATGTTCAGCGAACTCTTTTTGAGAATCTATAATTGGTATGGCTCCCTGACTATCAACAGTAGACAGACAAAATTTAATGGCGAGTTCGCGGATATAAAACAGTTCTCCTTATAGGATGTTTACATTATATGTTATTAGGCATCACTGCTTCTAAGAATGTTTGTTGAGACAAGCTTCACTTGATTATAAACAAACAGATCGACGACTGGTTCGCAGTGAATGTCATGAAATGTCATCATGAATATAGAAAAATACCCAATTCACGATCTACAAACTTTCCTTCATCGAGTTTGATTATCAAGCGTTATTGTGACACGATAACCTACCTGATCAGTTGAACACATATCACCATTCTAAGAAGCGCATAGATGCTACCGCCGCTCAAACAAAACGCTTTGTTCGTAGGTACCAACTTTTGAAGTGCTATGGTTCCTACCTTGGGAAATAAGTTCTATAGTTTTGCACTTTTGTAACCATTTTTTGTTGACTGTTATAGGTAAATGTGTGTCTGACCAGGTGATACACTTCTAGCCCTCTGGAATAACAATAATAAGTCAGAATGGAGGACTGCTGGCGGACTATAATTCCTTCTGTTTGTCAACTAAAAGGTATAGTGACAAAAATAATGGCTTACAACCCATCCGTCATATAACTTCCCCACGTAATGGATGTGCATGATACATAACGTTATGGATGGCACGAGAAAGGGGAGGGTGTCTGTTATGCATATTAAAGAAGTGGCTAAATATTAATGACGAGGGAGCGGTTTAATGGAACGAAAATAGTTTTAGAATGTACCCGCAAAAAGCCGATTTTATTTTATGTCAAAAGTAGAATTTAGACATTGTTTTAAATTGACTCCCAATGAGTTGAACAAATGCCAAAATGTTTCGATATGATCATCATCAGTTGCAGAATGCTGACCCTGTGCCATACTAAGCGTATATATATGGCATGTTACGTTTCGGCTCGTTACATGCAAGTTTTTGTTTTTCAAGGTAACCCGGTACAGGCACGCCGACAGCATGCTGATGCCCGAAATATCTCCCAAGGTCATTTGCGGTTACCCGTTTCAAGGTCACGTCGGGTGGACAAACTGACCCGACGAAAATATTTCCCGTCCCGAGTTGACCATACATAACAAATTTCACTTCGATGTCACCGCAGACGACCGAGATATCGCCCAAGGTCATTTGTGGGTACCCATTTCAAGGTCAATGTCACCTCGGGCGGACAAACTGACCAGACGAAAATCTCCCCCGCCCCTTGGAACCCCTAAGTGCGAAATTTCGTCTCGATATCCCCAGTTTCCGAGACGGTCAAATGCCGTATTTTCACTCAAGTAGATAAACGCTCTTAATAGCGAGGCCTCATATATACAAACGCTCATTAATTATCACGCGATTAATCCACCAATCCCCATTACGGTGGCAGTTGAAGGGTGAAGGAGTTGTCGCACGAGCTCGCGAATGGTCCGAGTGCACTGCCTGTGAATTTTTACCCTTACACAGCAAGTTTGGGTTCAATCGGCCCAGCAGTTCTCGAGTCTATAGCGCACATATATACGGAAGTCTCAAAATATATAGAAGATGTGTATATAAAATAGGCCGTGGCTAAAGAACGGTATACCGCTCTTTAGTACCAACCGCTAAAGAACTGTATACCACGCTTTAGCTATATGGGCCTGATACGCCAATGAACGGTATACCACTCTTTAGCGTTTGGTGCTAAAGAGCGGTATAGGCCTACTGCTCTTTAGCCCTCGGTGCTAAAGAGCGGTCCAGGTTGGATGAGCGGCACGTGCGTTGCCAAGATATTTTGCGCATTGCGCCAACACATAACGTTATAATCCGTATCGCTCTTTAGCTCTCATCGCTAAAGAGTGGTGTGCCGTTCTTTAGCCCTCAGTGCTAAAGAGCTGTCCATGTTGGATGAGCGGCACGTGCGTTGCCAAGATATTTTGCGCATTGCGTGTAACGTTATAATCCGTACCGCTCTTTAGCCCTCACCACTAAAGAGCGGTATACCGTTCTTTATCCCTCAGTACTAAAGAGCGGTATACCGTTCTTTAGCCACTTCGTATAAAATAATGGTATGATGAACAATTGCACAACTGAACGTATATTAGTTGATGCACGGTGTACCTGGTGTAAACAATATTTATTCCCAATACAAAATAAAGAAGACAAAATGGTGGGGGATGATTATGGGTGATTCGAATGGGATGAGACAACAAGCCTATTGTGTTTTTTATGAGGTCTCTCCCAGATCGCTCAAATGTCCCGAACATCATAAGGCCAGTCGGTGGGAATTTTTGTTGATTTGTAACTTTATAGATAACCCAGTACAGTAATTTAGTAGATCGAACTCAACAACATATACCAAGAGCTAAATGGAGTGAAGTGAGATTTGGGAATTAGGGATAACCAAGGAAATGAACGGATAGTGGTTTGATTTTAAGAAAGTTTAAGACGAGAGGATGGACGGTTAGGGAGCTTAGCATAAGGATGTTAATTGAATATGTATTATGTGGTAAAGTTTGTATTACTATAGCCAAAAGAGGTGTACAGACATAGACTGTGCACTGCGTTCGCTGTGCAGTCAGGCTTTCCGAATTTGGACTTTATATATGACTCTATTGTCGAAAACATGACATACGTTAGTAAAATCGTTTTTTATTAGGCCCAAAAATAAAGGGTTTTGATTCTCGGGCATAGCCGCGTCTGGAAAAAAGGCCCGCGTTGAACCATTTTATTACGATTGTCAAATTTGACCACGCTGTCAAATGATAACACGGCCGGGAAATAGGAAACTAGAAAACAGAAATTAGTTTTGTTTCAAACACCGAATATGATAGACATACAATGGTTTATGTGTTGGTATTCAAAAACAGACACTAGGCAACGATAAAAACCAGGTATATTGTCACCACAAGGTGCCCAAACCCCTAGTTTATTGAGTCAAATGTGTTCAAATATTTCGGTATTTTATCAATTCGAAAAGGTAAACGCTAAACGGGAAACAATTCTGAGATTTACAATTTCGGGAACGCAAACCGGAAAGAAATATGGAGCGTATTGGCGATGTGTATGCTGGTTTAATCATCGATCTACACAAATTACACAATATACGTCGATGGTATAATATTTGAAGTTGTTATGGCTGGCAAGTATTGAGGTACATAATACTTATTCAGATACGGCAGAATAAGTCATTCTAGACTTTCTATGAAGATCACAATATATTATATATATATATATATATATCTCTTTTCGTTTGTATTCAATTTCCGTATTTTTATTTGAGTAATTGAACCGGATATTTAGCTCTGTTTGTTGTTATTAAACATGCTTGTTACGAAACAATATCAGAAACGCAAATGTTATCTTTTCATTAAATGTGACAACAGGTGATAATACGTTAGTAGACTGGTCCATCTACAACGTTGACAACGATCTTATTATGGTCATTCTTTATAGTGGAATACATTAGTTTATAAAATTATATCAAAACAATGTTCTCCTTACATTTTCTTAACCTGGGAAAGTATAACCCATGCTTTAAACTATGGGCATTATCCCCATAACGAAAATAAAAAATAAAAATAAAACCCTCGCTCCCTCATCGATTCTCAAAAAAAATAAAAAATTTGCCTTAAATATCTTTGTGTGACCTCAGAAATATTATGATTTTCCGAATGGAAATTTCGGATGCGCCTTCAAGTATATAGGGTTCCTTCTGGCACTACTATGTCTGGAAGAGAGGATACCAATTCCAATCATGAGGCCCGGTATAAATGGCTGTATCAACAGCACCGCATGCACAATAGGGGTTGGACCTAACACAATTGGTTATGAGATCGAAGTTCAAATTAGTACATTTCGCTCTCTTAAAGGCACGTGCGGCCTTAATTGTCGAAAATATTCATATTTGTTCCAAACACCGTAAACAGACAAACATTAAAACGCATACAGTTTCGTTCATATATACCATGATCATCGCGTAAACAGCATGCTATCATAAAGACTTACTATATTTTACATAAGCAAGAGCCTGATTGTGTTACAGAAGACAGCACAGTGTCACTGGCTAATCACACACAAATGATATAAACGCTCTTTATTAGTTCCATATCAGGAATTCAGCAACAAATAACGCTCTTTATGTTTACCATCATAATATAAACAAACACCAGAAAAGTAACTTTTTATGCTTTTGTTTACATAACAATGGTCAAACAAATGACAATAACATACTGCTTATGCGATATTTCTTATTTGTATACGGACAAAGTCTATCTACATTTTGATGTTCTTTCTGTTTGTTGCGGTTTTTGATGGGTGGAAATATTTTCACAGGATACCCACCGCCAAGGCCAACCGTACCTTTAATCGCGTGTGATATATACTTGGGATTTAATTTACGACTATGACAATGATAGTAGTACGGGTGTGTATATGGTCGTCAGCAATTGTCTCTTTAAACTTGTCCAAGGCGGTCCAATTTTCACTCATTCTGGCAGTATATTCCAATCGATTATTGTATAGAAGGTAAAATTTATATTTATAAATATCCTTTGTGGCGTCCAATGGTAGTCGTATTGCATGATTTCTAAGATTGAAACCGGGTTGATTTTCAAATTGACAAATATAGTTTCGTAGTTACACGGGGCCGTATTATTATCTTATTTTGTGGAATTGTATAAGCTTTTGTTTTTCATCGCAAATGCCAGGGTCTCCCAATCAATATATAACCTACACACATATAGTGGACTCTCTTTACTGGCGCTGTTCGTCTCACCAGTACCGATCCATGCCATTTTATTTGTATCTGTGACGTTACAGTTTGTAAACAGGAATATATTGATGGGTAGTCTAATCTCCCGTAAATTGGTATATACGAAACCTTGTGGACAGCTTATCTAATAAATGTAAGAACAAAAGGTAGTCAAGTTAGTGAACGTTCAGACGACCACGATACAATCGCAAGTCGAGGAATCGGGCCCGACGAGATAGTGGATAGTTTGTTCATACGATTGCGATGTCGTCGTACATGATGATATCGTAGGTTGTTCGCAAAGCATGTGATTGACTACCCTGCGATCTTTCCAGCCACGAGTTTTACGTACACACCGTATACGAAACCTTGTGGACAGCTTATCTAATAAATGTAAGAAGAAGCTGTCCACAAGGTTTCGTATACGGTGTGTACGTAAAACTCGTGGCTGGAAAGACTGCGATTACGTCGCAAGTGGAGGTATCCAAGGATACGCCACGATTTCGAATCTAAAATCAAATCAATTTGTCTTAACTGAATTCCTTATCGATTTGGCATGTCGGAATTTCCAGTAAGATAGACCGAAAAACTGGCATAAGTCCGGGGAACATTTCATTCTTAGTTGTCATCGTATTTCCCGACTAATGAACTTAGTTGAATTGCAAAAGAAATATACATAAGAAGCACACGGATTCACCCCATGCATACGGATATGCTCGTAGCGGAAGACATGCTCGTAGCGGAATAACCACATGGCTCGCGATTTGCACATCGTCCTTAGTTGTCGTAAGTTATTTCATAAAAACACGGTTTACTTTACCTTGATTTTTTTTAAACGTTAACAGCGATAATCGGTCTACAGAAATGAGCGGTTGTGGTTTCCGCAATTTGCATATTACTGTTCGATAATCGGGTTTTATACGAAAATTATGACCTGAAATACTTACTCGATATAAGTTTTATCAAATTTTAATGAATCCTTGCATTGACACATTATATAACACACAGTCTCTCAAAGTATGATATCTTAGCTTCAAAATGAACTGGACATGTTTGCGAGGTTACGTAGCGTTTTTCCGAAGACCCAAAACTCCGAAGGTCCGATTCTCCGAAGGTCAGATTCTCCGACGCCCCGATTCTCCGAAAGCCCATAACTCCGAAGTCCCGATTCTCCGAAATCCCATAACTCCGAAGACCCATAACTCCGAAAGCCCATAACTCCGAAGGCCTATAACTCCGAACGCCCATAACTCCGAAGGTCTATAACTCCGAAGGGCCGATTCTCCGAAGGTCCGATTCTCCGAAGGTCCGATTCTCCGAAGATCATGTTTTATCGCTTATTAAATAGTGTACAGTCCAGTGGCGGGGTCAATGGGGCCCTAGGGAAGACCGCCCCCAAAAAACATGTCAAATGTCATGTAAACGTCAGGAAATCCCTCCTAGGCATTCAAATATTCAGTGTTCCTGCCCAGGGGAGCCCCCGGACCAACGATTGGGGGCGACCCCTCCCATGTATGCGCTCCCCAAATCAGGCCTTCGTGATATGCTTTCGGCATATCATATGCATGATATATCCCCCACATATCCCCCACATATGCTAATTAATGTGCACCCCTAAATGGGAGCCCTGGCTCCGCCACTGGTGTGCACCGGGTATATTATAACGAAACGCTGCAAGAATGTCAGAGTAGCCTAACATGCACAGGGGCGACAAGTTCTTCCCGTTCACCCCTGTACATTTTACTCTGGCATCTCACGGGCCAACGTAACGTTATAGTATCTGGTGTATAGTCAGTGGCGGGCCAGGATTCCCATTTAGGTGGGGGGCAGTAGGAAAAGTTTGAATATTTTGATGCCCCATGAACGATTTCCGGGCGTTTACATGACATTGGACATGTTTTGGTAGGGGCCCATATTGTCTGAAATAGCAAGTAGAGGTTTAATGGGGGCAGTGGGAATTTTGGGACCCCTTGGCTTCGCCACTGGACTGTACACTATTTAGTAAACGATAATACCCCGATAAAACAAAATCTTCTGAGAATCGGACCTTCGGAGTTATGGGCCGTCGGAGAATCGGCCCTTCGGAGTTATAGGTCTTCGGAGTTATAGGTCTTCGGAGAATCGGCCCTTCGGAGTTATGGGCTTTCGGAGAATCGGATCTTCGGAGTTATGGGCCGTCGGAGAATCGGGTCTTCGGAGTTGTGGGCCGTCGGAGAATCGGGTCTTCGGAGTTGTGGGCCGTCGGAGAATCGGGTCTTCGGAGTTGTGGGCCTTCGTAGTAATAGGTCTTCGGAAAACCGGTCTGACACCGTTTGCGATGTCAATCATATTAGTGCCCGAAAAATTAGTTTCCATGGAGGCACTCACTTGATTTTGGGGCATGTCTATAGCAAACGTAAAACCACTGCTATAGACATGCCATAATTTCTTGCTATGACCTGCATATATGGTATTTTTTACTATGACAAATGTAGAAACATGACTGAAAATGTTGTATATTATATTAAGGGAATATCCGCGGAAATAGCAATGTATGCAAAGACTATGTTGTCTGGGCTGTTACTACAAAAATCGTAATTTTATGTAAGAAATGCAAATTTTGCCACAATGTTTGGCCTAACTTCGCTATAAAAAGGATTAAACTGCGTCCATGTTTAAAGAAGTTTGATGTACAGTTGGGTAAATTATAGCCACAAATAGTACCACCACCGTCAACCACTGGTATGTGTTGGTTTCGGCGCAACATGTGTTTAACCGTGAATGGTGTGCAAACCGAATTCACTCCATGACGTCACCCTTACGCAGTACATGCCGGCGACGTTACGGAGTAGATTATAGAGTTCACGCCCTTGGCACTGACTTCCGTTACTAGCTCGTTGCTATATAAACAAACCAGCGATGTGGCTTTTGTCGAAAATTGACAGTCAGTACATTCGCCCTGTATACGTGTACTTTCAGAAAATACAAAACACCACAACGTTATACCCCACCAATGTCGTGTCTCGATATCATTTGACCAAATTTCTTGACATGAAACCGCGACAGACACGGCGTGAAATACATCGCATTGAGTAAACAATTTCCCATTGTTTCAATTCAACTTCAAGATCGCGGTAAAATCAAAACCGCAATTTGTAAGTGGTAAACATCTGAACAGACATCAGGTACATGCAGAAACTAATTGTTGTGCATATTTATTTCTATTTGAGGTGGCAATTTTTCATGTTTATCAGTATTTTTAACGATAAGAGCGATGGTAATTGGGGGACTATATTTTATCTAGCGCATTAAATTTAAAATAAAAAGTCGTGAATTGGTTGAGTGTTTTCTATGGCCGCACATTTCGTTGATAATTACGAGCCATTTGTTTGTCTAAATAACATTTTTAAGTTCGAAGAGCATTAGAATGGGGATAACAGTGTGGTGTTTTTTTATTTCGGAAAGGTACATGGCGAATATACTGTGGCAAATACCAGTTAATGGGCTCCAGCTCCGCCGTCGCCCATTAACTAAATTTGCCACAGTATATTCGCCATGTACCTTTCCGAAATCAAAAAACACCACACTGTTATCCCCTAAATAAAATTATTAAAGATTGTAATTGTCTTTTTTTGCTAACATTAAATTAAATAAAGTAAAATAAATTAAGTAAAATACAGTGAAATTATTTTTTAAATTATTTTTTATTACATTTTTGCGCACATTGGCATCTCTCTGAGTGCATTCTATAGTTATTAATGCATTCAGGAATATGATTTCTTAAATGCATGGTTTGACTTATATGATATTTATATAATATATAATACTTGCGTCATAGATTTCAGTACACAAAATGATATTCATCACATACATTTCGTGTCTTTACATGCACTGTTATTCCATTTGCATTGATCCACCAGCTTACCAGACACCAGTAAAATACTTGCAATCGCTGATTTTGTGGGACACCGCGAAAATCCACAAAAGCAGCCATTAGTTTTGCACTGAAAACTAGTATAGAAACGATCATCATTGAAAACTCTCTGTGTTATCTATCGCTCTTGTGCGTTGGAAGCATGGACGCTTTTTATAAGAGGCGATCATGGAATTTTTTGGCAGGCTGACAAATAATGAAAGTATATTAAAACTTCCCGCTTTAAAAGTAGATATCTGGCCATCATAACCTCATATGGGGACAGTGCGTTAGTCCGAGGGTTCAATAGCCGTAGGGTTCATTAGTCCGAGGGTTCGATAGTCCGAGGGTCATATAGAAGCAGCGGGGTTTGTGTCACACTCCCAACTTTTTCAACATTTTCAACAGCAGGAATAACAAACTCAAATACAGATTGCACGTATTCACATATGACAGATCAAATACAGATTGCACGTAACCACACATGAACTTTTAAAGATCGAATACAGATTGCATGTGTATATATATAAACGAATATAAACACGTATACGTGACCACGTTACAATACGTCACCAGCGTTCTCGTCCCGTTGTTAAACTCGCGTTTCATGTGCCCGATTCTTGCTAAATTTCGCACGAAATTAAATTATCGTATGAGGAAGAAAGATGAATCTCACAGATTACTATAGCCGACGTCACTTGTCAAGCATAATTGGAAAAGTGTGGCGAATTTTAACCGGCAACCACAACTAATTGCGCGCTGCCCAGGGCCTATGCGATGTGCGTACGGCCGGCTATCGAACCCGCGGACTATCGAAACCTTGGAATATAGAACCCTCGGACTATTAAACCCTCGGACTGTCTAACCCTTAGACTATTTAGCCCTCGGCCTAACGTACTGTAGGTACCCACCTCTTATATATGTACTCGTGGATCTAATTTCCGGGGTAGACAACACACATATTGTGGTTTTATTGTGTCAAAACGGACATGGCGTCTTTAAACTCGGGAAAATATTAAGCCTTTCTGTGTCCGAAACAGTCGGTTTATTCCGGCCCACATAGCGGATGACTCCGAACACGCGGGTGACAGTCTCATAACTAAACAAAACAAGGCTACTATTAAGTTAATTTGAAGCCATATATTATCACAAGCGCCGGTGTTTAATTTGTTGCCCACTATAAAAGCATAAACACTGCTTAATTGCAGTTATATGGCGTATCCCGAGACAGCGTGCATGTATATACATACGACATAGAAAATAAATGTTCCTTCAGAAACCTTCACCGTATTTGACGACGGGTTACTTTTAGCCGATTAAATTTTTTTTTTAAAGCGTATATAGGTTGTGACACTGTATATTAACAGAACATTCCAGTTAAAGGCAGGTGCCAAAGACAAAGCTACGAAGATGTTCACACGCTAGCCGATAAATCATTATATATGCCTGTTATTCTGCATGATGTTATACAATGGACATGGATAAACGACCTTATATACGATATTCTGTACTGGATATTGAGTAATTTTAAGTGTGGCGATGCGATGTTCAAGGATGTGAATGCCCAGGTGTCGCGGAAAACGTCAACTTGTGTTATATTTCACTTCATCGGGTTTCCTGCGAAAGTTATCGGTGGTATTTAACTTATTAAGGAACATTATATTAAGGCTGTCTCTTCGATCATGTTAAGTTTGGAAATGGATTGATGTTGAATAAATAAAGCTTGTGAATTGATTGGTGTTGATTGAATCATAGCCAGTGTGTGCAGTGTACTGGAATTCATGCAATGGTAAGTCTAGCTATGTATGACTAAAGTGGCAACAGGCACGTGTATAGACGGTCAATCGGACCATCTCAACCACCTGGCAGGATTAACGATATATCATAGCTCTGTTAGGATAGGATGGTCGGGGTTACAGGCTAGCATCTACAATATACTTGATCATACTTATATATATCGAGAGTGATGTGGCTAGAGGGTCCCCATGGGCATTTTGTATTACTTATCATTGTTCTAATTCAAATAAAACCTGGCGAAAAAAAATCTACATCATGGACAAAACATTATATAATTTTCCAGTGATTTGCCGAATTGCTAATGAATTCTCACGTGCATATTATAGATATAATCTAATCACAATTATAAATGGACCATCAACGCGCATGTTTCACTGGAGGTTATAGCACGGCCAACTACGTATCTATGAAGTGTATTTTCCGTAGAAATATTAATATAGTCGGTTCCACGTTCCTAAGAAATAATACAAATATGAGATTACTTGGAAATTTTTGTACCGGCTTATATAGAAGACTCCATTTTAATTATTGCAGGTTGCAACTCCATTTTTTATATTTGTTACACAGCAGCATACGGACAAGCACAACAATTTAACGCACATGCGTATTAGTAGAGACTAAACTATCAATGTATGGAAACCCGCCCCATGTCTTGATTCAAGCAGTACAATGTGGTGAGAACAACATAAGCATATTGGTGTGCGGTGTGGTTTCTCTGATGCATTTGGACGCTGGGCCAAAATATCGGACGATTATACCAAATTTCAAACTCTCAATCACTATGATTAAAGGTACTCAATCCGATAAAACTCCTCTCAATTACTATTTCAATGGCTTCGGTGGTCAAAAATATTTGATTCGAGTCGAGGAAGTCACCCATCAAAGCTCAGATTTGTTAGATATCGATTTTAGAAATCTATTATTTTTCATTATCGGGAATACTTTCTGGCCCAGAACTCAGTCAAAATTGCGTTATTATTACCACTTGATTTTAGAGTTATCCATCCTTGTCTGTTTGAATAGATTTTGATGTACACATCCCGAGCAGATTACGGCAGTTGAAGGCAATTATTAGTACTCATCTCGAGTAAATAACAAATTTCAAAAATCAATATCTAATAACTCTGAGCTTTGTTTGATGGGTTCCTCGACTCGAATCAAATATTTTTTACCCCCAAAGCCAAAGAAATAGTAATATAGGACCCTCTGATCGGATTGTTGTTGTTGGAATATGTTGAGATGGGGACCCTCTGTTCGGATTGAGTACCTTTAATATATGATATATGTAACGCCGATTTAATACATTGTATGGCCAATATGATCTAGGGTTTGTATTTTTTTGCTTTTTTAAATAAGTAAAAACAATCGATTTATTTTATTTAAATCAGATTTTTTTATTTAAATCGATTTAAAAAAAATTCTAACTGTTATGAAAATATGTAATTGTGCAATTTCTTTCATAAGTGAAGGTTCTGAAAGGTTGTGCTTATTATTTAAGCATACACTTATAGGTTCATGTGAATTCCAATGTTGTGATATCTGGAGACATGATTGTGCTTAAACATTTACTGATAAATTTAGTAATTCTTTGCTGAAAACTGAATATATTATCAATCGCGTTTGCTCTTCGGTGACTTTAGGACATAATCAGACCATATATATCGAGTATATAGACATTAGACAACTAGAGTAGTTTAGATGGCAGAGTATATTGTATGTTTACTCGGTTAGCATTTACATGTACACAGAAATCAGAAAAGGAAAGGAAATTCAACAATGTAATGAGGAGTGCTGAATCTGTTTGTAGTTACAAATAATACTAACAATGTTAATCTGAACAGGCTGTTGCTGGAGCAGTAGTGGGTGGTACACGAGGAGTCATACCAGCCCATGGACTAAAAGTAATTTAGAACGAGATTTCAAAACCTGTGTACCCTTCAGCACTTTTTTGGTGAGCGTGACTCATTCAGTATAACTGCCACCTGCCTCCATGTTGTTAAAGATACATAATCCGAATTAACGCTTCCAAATTATTATTTCTTTGGTTTCGGGGGTAAAACACATATTTGATTCGAGTAGAGGAACCAACCCACCATGCTCAGAGTGATCAGATATCGATTTTTGAAATTTGTTTTCCCCAGAGATATGTAATTGTTGGCGGCCTGGCAAATATTCGCCAATTTTTACATTCCGGCCAAATTTCGTTGAACAAAATGTTGATAAACTAGGATTTAAATTTCTGAAATAGAATATTTATACTTCCATGGAATATTTTATTTTTAAAGAACACAATATTTATATTATATGGAATTATATCTTAAATAATTAAAAGAAATGAATAAGAAAAATAATATCGTGCACAAGCATGCCCTTGACTGACTACATGTATGCACTTTGTGTATATATCCACCTAGTTTATGAACTGGAAGTGATCCCAAACATGCCTGATGTATAAAACATGATGCACGATATAGTTCTCTACATATAATATTAATAGTTGTAATAGTATTACTCGATCATGATGGAGACAGAGTATAATAAAAGCCAAGCACCCTTCTGGTGGTAATATTATTACTTGATTATGACAGTGATAGTATACATGTATATAATAAACGGTCATGCAACATTCTATACTCGTCCGCTAACAAAAACTTAGAAAATCGCACTAAAGTTGCACATATATACTATCCATCCCATCACCTCGTCAATTTAGTTTTGTCTGGATTCGCGAAATTTACCCCCCCCCCCCCCTTCTGAGTCTCTGCGGAATTTGTCAAAAGTCTGAACCCTCCCGAAGCGAGCTCTCCGTTTGGGCAGGTTGCTTTGCGGTCAAACTTTGTCGGGGACCCGACATTATACCGACGTACCTGTCCCTGCATTAAAGATGGATTATCTCTTTAAATAACAAATTTGAAATAGTTGCGTGGGTCTAAAATAATAACTATGAATTGAATACCCCTGCCCGGAAATACTTCTAGCAATTAATATCTATTTTAATTCGAATATTTTTATTATGAAATAAGATGATTAATTGGGACACTTTATTTGTCCTATTTTAAGAACAGACAATTCAGGCGATATCATAAAGAACAGACAATTCAGGCGATATCATATAGAGATAGGTAGCATTAGGTTGTTCCTATAGCTACTTATCGAACGTCAAAATGCCCCAGATTGATTGATTTGTATTGTTTTATTCCATAGTTATAATCGATAAAGAGTATAATTAACGTTTATTTGTGAAACAATTACACAATAACATGTCTGGTCTCTGTTTAACAGTAACCACTAAATATTGTTCGTTAGCTGAACAACCACACCATTTTTTATCAGTATCGAACGTCAAATGCCCCAGATTGATTGATTGTATTGTTTTTATTCCATTGTTATAATCGATAAAGAGTATAATTAACGTTTATTTGTGAAACAATTACACATTAACATGTCTGGTCTCTGTTACAGTAACCACTAAATATGTTCGTTAGCTGAACAACCACACCATTTTTTATCAGAAAATATTCTAAATAAAATGATCATTTCCGGACAGAAGTCTTCAATTCAGTTCTAATATTGTATACCCGGCAACTATATAATACATGTTTACAAAGAGATAATCCACCTCCTTCATTCGCCCATTATGATTTAGCAGGGAAAAGTATCGGATTGTTTTGTCCCAGCAATACATTGGTAACGGCTGAGACAAAACACTTTTAAGTGGAACATTCCGGTCCGAATCACTCTTCCCATCAGGAAAATGCAATTAATATTTGGCTCCTCTATTAGCCATGATCCTCAATTAGAGAGAGAGAGAGAGAGAGAGAGAGAGGAGAGAGAGAGAGAGAGAGAGAGAGGAGAGAGAGAGAGAGAGAGAGAGAGAGAGAGAGAGAGAGAGAGAGAGAGAGAGAGGGAGAGAGAGAGAGAGAGAGAGATAGAGAGAGAGAGAGAGAGAGAGAGAGAGAGAGGTATACCATGCATTCCATTAAAGTTTGGTCGCGATTGGAGATAATTTTAACATTGAACACCCATCCCCCACGCAGCCGTTAATATTATGACAACAGCCATTTTATAGAAATGAAGATAAGTTGTCCCGTTCCGCCACATCAATGCATTCCGGAAATACTCTACAATTGTCGACACATGTGAGAGGTCGGTTTAAGGACCATAACTAGACAAGAAAACCATAGTCAGACATGGTACGCGATCAAGATCATATGGTATATACCCATGCATGATTGTAATTATAGAATCTTTTTCATTTCTGTTAGTTGTAATTGGCATAGCTTATCACAACCCAAAAATCAACATTATTAACATAATGTAAACGCCAATAAACGAAATTGAAATTCTCAACTACATCTTTTACCGGGCTCGGCCTCGGGGTCGCACTACAGCGCTATCATGGCAGCGGTCAGGTGAAGCAGGAATTTGTACATTAGTATACACGCGGCGCGCGTAATAAACGTAAGGTCGTTAGCCAGTCGTAACAAGTAAATATCGAATGACGATATCCCCGATTTGGGGACATGACAATATGCGGGATGGGATGGAATATGGAATAGAACGACAATCTGCGGAACAGAATTTCAAATTGCGTGGAACGGCCGATACCTCGATGAATACAGCACGTATATATAGAGGGCTCCTTTTTGTGTCTAACGAAAGGCAGATATTCGCCCTATAGCCACACATATTAACCCCACCACTGATCGGACACCAGAAGTTGCATTATTCGGTCGACAACTGACCTAACATAAAATTGTCGAAATGAAGGCCGTGAAACAGCGTGGAACAACTGTAGAAATGCATTTTTACAGTGATAACGCTATGCACACAAGCAAACTTGGTATTAAAATGAAGTTTATCATCTATTGCACAACAACGATCTATTAATTCGAGCGAAGCTGTGATTTATGCACATCTAGAGACCGATTAACCCACCCATACGAAGGTGTCACGAAACACGGAAAACTGCGTTCGACATCAATGTTTAGAATTTAGATTTCTCGATGAATACGCTAGAAAACAATAACTTTTAGGTATTAAATAACGCAGTGGAATATTGCGCACTCGTTCTTAACTATGGCTGTTTTAGTACGAATACAGTAATGACGAACACGCAAACACGCGCCGATAAAACAGCTAAAAATACAATGTACTAACCTACCTGCTTTACAAAACGAACGTTCCTTTCTAGCGAACTGTTCATACAAGTTTTATCGGTATTAATGGTTTTGCAACCGACTTCGACATGTCACAGCGTAACTTGACACAAACATGCATGTATCTCGAAAAGGTGGCACCACAAAGGAACCCGATACAAATTCGATCCCCCACTCTGTTCGATACACACACAGTCAGGATCTCTCACAAATCAACATCTATTGTGTCTTTACGACTTTTGGCGGTATACACTATTCACCACATAATGACATAAATGTCTTGTAAGGGTTGTCAGTTATTGTACTATGACGGTGATTTCTATATGCAGTGGGGTGATTTGTGGGTGGAATGATTCAACTGCACGATACAGATTTGACGCCCGGCAAACACTGATATACATCATTAATCCTTCAGCAGATAACAAGAAGGGAATGCCTATAAAATCCTGTACATCATCTCGATGTTAGCATTGGCAAACGCTTCGAATATATTGTCATGGATTAATTACATGTGTGATATGCATTGACGTAAGAACTGTTTCGTATTCAATGAAATGCTATTAAAATAAGACATTATAATCGAAGTAACTTAGTCGGACAGGTGCGTAGCATAATATACCATCCGACGCACATCGGACATGCTGCAGCTGTTTCCATTTAAAAACACGCGAATTTGTGAAATTTGCACGGATTGTGGAATGTAATGTCAGCGACGGTTGTTTCTAGGTGCAGTGAAATGATTGCCCAGGTAGAAATCACTGACGCCTGGAAAATAAACTCATACATTTTCACTTGTGACACATACAGATGATAAGGAGACAGTTTTAAATGGTCAGATCTGAATAGAACATAATAGAAACGAACTTATGCTGTATACTAAATGGGAAACCAATACAACACTGTAGATAGTTCAGTTTCGAAATTATGATACCAAAATCATCGACTTAGGGGCGGCAAGGTTGGGTAGTTTGACGGTATACGCTGACTCCCGTTCATTCAATTTAAAAATAGAATATATTAAAATGGTTTACGGGTACGTGAACGAATACAAAATAGTTTCAATTAATTGAGAACTGTAAGCGATGTGTGTACTCTACCGATATCCGACTCTGGTAATGATTGTTGGATCTCGATGGGCATTCTATCGGTCCCAAGAAGAGGAATGAGCCTGGTCCGCGAGACGGGTGCGTCCGAATCGGAGATAGGTTCCATCCGCAGGGAGATGGAGTAGCCGAATGAAGGAGGGAGAGTGGCAAATATTTCGCGTATATATAAATATATTTTATATATATAAGCGGAAATTTTGTGAAGAGCTCTTTTCACTTGACTGAGAAAAAAATAATTTTCTAACTCCAAAAAGTTAGGTTGAAATAATGGAGCCTTTTTCAGAAGTGAAAACGACTTTTCTGGAACAGGTCGATTTGGGTCCGTTTTGGACTCTGGATTCCCCAAAAGTCGTCTCCGTTTCGCGTGTAGCATAATATGAATTTAATGAATCAGTAACGGATAGTTTGTTGAATGAGATGTGAGCTTGTACAACATTCGTTCAACGTTCGTGTATTACATTTTGAATAGACAATTTCTTTGTTAACATTTAGTTAACGGGGTTAGCTTTGAGACGAGGTAGTCACAACAGGAAAACGGATTCAGTGAATATAATATCTATATCGCATTATCGAATGTATCGAATTTGGTGGGATAAACAGTGTGTATGACATACGCTTCAACTTATGACCGTTTCGGAGGAGATCTGGCTACAAGCAGTTAATCCCAAAAATATGAATTTCGACGAGGGGCCATAACTCTGGTATTTTTCAAGGGATTTTCAAAATTCGTTCACCTGCACGAACGCATTGATCCAGGGAATCGACCTATCGAGTTTGGTGTGAATCAACAGCAAAATGTTTTGGGTAAAATTTCGCCCCACCCTAACCAAAAAATGTAAGTCCGACCCTGTCCAAAATATTTTTGTGCAGTATATTGACAACGGCCAGCACTACCATAGAAACTACATCCAGCTATCTTTCTTGGTGTGTGAGGACAGGCGACCTGAAAGATTTCGAGGTTGACCTATATATGGGAGCTAACTCTGGAGAGGAAAGACGGACGAAATTTTTGATGTGCTCTCATGCTTCAGTGGATATCAAAATGTATCTATCGACCAAATTTCAGTGTTGTATTCCATATATTTTCGGAGTTCTGAAAACACCAATTTTTCACATAAAGGGAGATAACTCTGCAAGTCAAGTGAGGACACGATTCTCAATAGGCCTAAGCACTAGAGCTTGTATACATATATATATACATACAAAGTTTCAGCTTTATAGCTCTTGTACCTACTGAGCTATGCTCATTATAAAATTGCTAAGAATAAAAATAATAGAGAAAAAGATAAATCACAAAAACAATGCTAAACCATGGAAGTATAATAACACTTTTTGGGCAATGTTATGCTATAGTTGACAGTGATTGGCATTATTGTTTGTCAATTAATCGATTCTCATAACTGAAGCGGCATTTCAAGAAATGTTGTTGTTGTTGTTGTTGGAACTGATGATATGGGGACCATCGAATCGGATTGTGTACCTTTTATACTTTACTGACTGAAGATTTCAAAATGACATTATATAATAGTCCAAATGAACAATGGCGATCGATACGCGGTTAATCTGTATATGTGACATATCTGTCGCCTTGTTTCCGCTGATACAGTAATTCGTACAATTATCCCATATAAGTCATTCTCGGAAGGTACATTTAAATTTGAAAATAGTCCCCGATAATTACAAAGCGAGAGAATTTACCAAGAACAACATCCTTGACTTTGACTGTCCAGGGCCGCGATGCATGGAAACTTGGGCTGCCGCATTTCATGCACGATGGAGGAACTGTTACATCCGAAGTCAGTCTATTGTTGGTTTGTGACGATTCGGGAATGTTTTTTACGGTTCTTTCTGATTATGAATAAATAATTTTAACAAGTACAAACATTTTTTTTTGTGCCAATATCTATAAACGTGTAGGTTTGGGGTTGTAAAATCATCTGACTTTTGCCGCCATTTGCAGCTCCATAGAAACACCATAGTAACACACGTTATAAGTTGCACTTACATGTATCTGAACATGGCTAATAACGGTAATTCCATATTGGGTGTCTACAACGACGACACTGCGATTTTAGTGTCTAAAGGTTATATTTCAATCTGATCGGTTATATTCCCATTTAACCCTTTCAGTGCCAAGTCCGATTTTTGTATCAACCCATATTTCCTTGATCATTTTTCAAATTTATTGATTATAATAATGTGATACATTGATGGAAAGAGCTCTAAGAGGTCTTTCCATCAATGTATCACATTATTATAATCAATAAATTTGAAAAATGATCAAGGAAATATGGGTTGATACAAAAATCGGACTTGGCACTGAAAGGGTTAATCGGTTCTATTCGGGAAATACTATATGTGACTAATATTTGGAAGGATACTTGGTGAAAACTAACCATGATGTGGGAATAACAAAGTGCATTATATTTGGTCCATTTGTTATCCACGTGCGTGAGTTCTACTGGCTTCTGTTACATTTTAATGTCCAATAATTGAATTAATTGAGAAATGACTTGCATATCGATTTGGGTCATTGAATTTGACCGACAGAGTAATTAACAAAGTTTGTGAATCCCGAAGGGGTTCACACAAACTTTGTTTAATTACTCTGTCGGTCAAAAATAATGACCCCCAATCGATCTGCAAGTCATTTCTTATAATCATATACCACTTTTACACTTAACAAACGATCCTTACTTATAGGCGCCGTGTATGTACCACCGACCAACACTAGATACTGCGACAATTGGTCGATCTACCTCGAGGGAACTGAGCCAAGTCCAAAAAGACAATGAACTCATTCTAATTACAGGGGATTTCAACGCCCGAACAAATAAGCTTAGTGATATCGAAGATAATGATATTGACTCCTTAAAGACACGGTTGGCCTTGGCGGTGGGTATCCTGTGAAAATATCTCCACCCGTCAAAAAACCGCCACAAACAGAAAGAACATAAAAATGTAGATAGACTTTGTCCGTATACAAATAAGAAATATCGCATAAACAGTATGTTATGGTCATATGTTTGACCATTGTTATGTAAACAAAAGCATAAAAAGTAACTGTTCTGGTGTTTGTTTATATTATGATGGTAAACATAAAGAGCGTTCTTTGTTGGTGAATACCTGATATGGAACTAATAAAGAGCGTTTATGCCATTTGTGTGTGATTAGCCAGTAGCATTGTGCTGTCTTCTGTAACACAATCAGGCTCTTGCTTAGGTAAAATATAGTAGGTCTTTATGATAACATGCTGTTTACGCGATGGTCATGGTGTATATGAACGAAACTGTATGCGTTTTAATGTTTTTCTGTTTACGGTGTTTGGAACAAATATGAATATTTTCGACAATTAAGGCCGCACGTGCCTTCAATTTGTACCATTTGAGACCATATCAAACATAACGATTACATTTTCAGATGTGGCGATGATATCAGTGTCATGGAAGACTGACTTCATCAGATAGGTCAGTAATTGACTACGTGTTGGATAATGAGCACTTATTCCGCGCTATTGACAATTTCCGCGTTGGCCAATTCTCTAATTTAATATATATATATTCAGTAATGTACATAAGACGATACAAAACACAATTCGCTTTTGGACCAATCCTGAGCCTGAAAATGCAGATGAATTCCGGGGCGACAGCCTAATATTATTGCCCCAGATAAAAATAAACCCTGGTTTGACCAGGATTGTAAACAGGATAGGAAATAGAACGCGAATATAACCGTGATAAATCTGACACTAATAAAGAATTACTAAAAGATGCTGGAATGTTTCATAGAAAAATGTCTCAGAGCTTAGATATCTTTGTCAGACAGAAAGCAAAGGTTTCTGAGAAAACACTCCAAATAAAAAAAACTAAGCATGTGAGGTACCAGGTGGGGAATTCAAAGCCGATGGGAAGTGGTGCAAATTGAATTATGCGATCCTCTGAGTTTGCATGGCCTGGTTCAAGAAGAGGGTGTATATTGGAAATCCCACGTGTACACACTACTTCAACGGAGACCCTTTCACTATGTCCCTGCACACATATCCATATACTACTTCAGGGATTCTGTCAGCCCATCTAAATGGAATTAAGAAGTCAGTTGTTAAAACACACGATAATATTGATGGATCATAACTCGAGTGCGTGAACGGTTACCAACGTATCCCTTATAAATTATTTAACGGATACCGATGACCACCAACTAAAGTGAACACATATCACAAACTAGCACTGTCTCCCTCGGATATATTCCTGTTAATATTTTCCATTGATCAAGAAAGTCACGCGGACATACCTGACATTTTCTTGCAGCTGCATGTGAACGTGCCATACCTATCCTAGAAAGTTTATCGCTATAAAGTATACCGTTACTTCCGCGGCCTCTGTTTATTCAGGAAAGTTTTGTGCATTCGAAATATCTATAAGTTTGCGCGAGTTTTGTCGTGATGAAACGGTTCTAATACACCCAATAATACAATTTTTTTATTCGTCACAAAACCTGCAATATAATGACTTCAGATGTAACATTTCTCACACCACCCCTGGTTAAAGGTCCTGCTAATTTGTTATGATGTTGGTGGGTCCTGCTTTTACTTTGACACTTTTATGGGACACTTATGCTGTTAAGAGAATCTACCTTTATTTACCGGTATTTTGGTTAATTGAGAACGAAGCTACTGTTTGCAAAAAACATAATAAATAATTTAATCATGACAGCATGCTAATGTGTTTGCAAACGACAAGAGGAGTCATTTTGATTATAGTCGGTTTCCAACAACAAAAGTGCATTATTTAAATATTTTACCATTCATACGTTTTTGGATGTTTATAAATTAATAAAGGCAATGGCCTTTCCTCTCCGTTCGTTCAGATTAGCCAAAGACCATGAATATGACAACTTAAAGGTACGGTTGGCCTTGGCGGTGGGTATGCTGTGAAAATATTTCCACCCATCAAAAACCGCCACAAACAGAAAGAACATCAAAATGTAGATAGACTTTGTCCGTATACAAATAAGAAATATCGCATAAGCAGTATGTTATTGTCATTTGTTTGACCATTGTTATGTAAACAAAAGCATAAAAAGTTACTTTTCTGGTGTTTGTTTATATTATGATGGTAAACATAAAGAGCGTTATTTGTTGCTGAATTCCTGATATGGAACTAATAAAGAGCGTTTATATCATTTGTGTGTGATTAGCCAGTGACACTGTGCTGTCTTCTGTAACACAATCAGGCTCTTGCTTATGTAAAATATAGTAAGTCTTTATGATAGCATGCTGTTTACGCGATGGTCATGGTATATATGAACGAAACTGTATGCGTTTTAATGTTTGTCTGTTTACGGTGTTTGGAACAAATATGAATATTTTCGACAATTAAGGCCAACCGTGCCTTTAAAGGCCCACTTAATTTTCGAACCCCCAGATCACACACACCGGTATATAAAATATATGCCATATTATATACCATTTGAAAGAGGAACCTCCAACACATTGTATTATCAACTTATCCGGTGTGATAAGCTGTGAACATTGAAAATACATTTTTAGTTTGAATTATGTTGCATTCTGGGAGCAAACACGGGGGTTTTCTATTTCTCTATGGGCAACACAGCTGTTTCAAATGGTGATGAATTATGGTATTTTAATCATATTTTATGGCATAGATTGTTATTAAAACCTTATATCAAGCCACTATAAACAATAAACAGGGACTCGAAAATTAAGTGGGCCTTTAAGAAAAATAGCGTTACGTTTTCTTAACAGCATCGGTTTGCCCTACCAGAATCACAAAAATTAAGCAGGACCTACACACACCATAGCAAATTACTAGGATCACTTAACCAGGGGTGTACACATTGATTTCTTGTTGATATTTTTGGAACGAAACGCTGCACGAGGAATCTTGCGTGCCGACTCTGGTCAAATCTAAAAAGAGAGAAACTAATTGATATACAGACATTTGATCAAACATAATGTCAAGTAATCCAGTAATTCCATAAACGTTGACAGGAAGAAAAGCCGTAAAGGCCTATTTCTGTCGTTATAAAATATCACATGTCAGAACTATACCGTTGAAGAAAAGATAAACTGGAAGTTACTCATCAGTGTGGATTATTATTTTCATGATCACAAGTGACATGAGCATGTCATATGTCAAAGATTATTGATATGACCAGAAGTAGTGTAGGAGTTCATAACCTTCGTACGAAACTATTGGCGTTAATACACTACGTAATGCAATACCATTGCATAATAATTGAGGAACAGGAATGATCCACAATGGCTCCATTGTTTCCTTAATTGATGACATCCCCGGTGAGAGTGATAACATTCAATTAATCAAATTCAGACTCACTGACGTCGGTGATTCATCGATGCTGACCAACGTAAAATCTGAACATTTTGTGATAGGATGCGTCGGTCGTAAGGTCATATAGGGACGTGGCTATAAAGTCTCACCCCAACTTCAAATTCCAACTGCATCCCCATAGCATCATTTGAACCAGGTCTAAATTATCAAGTCTGTGCAGTTCCATTTTACGTCGTGTCATGAAGATGACAACAGATATGTATAGATTAGCAATTTTTGTGCCACTTCCCGATCTCAATTCCTGACGTAGCCCTATTTTGGGAGCTTCTCACCAAACGGCAGCGATTTGGCGCAAGTAAACCACGCGATTAGATTCCTCGCATCACAAAGAAGAATATGTATCAATAACTTTTTTTTTTACCAATTTTGGTGTCCGTATTTATCTCCATGCATGTACCCCTGACTGGAACGGCACCACTTTGACATCATTAAACGACACGATTAGACTCATGATATCATGGAGATGATTATGTATAAGTTTAGTGGTAATCTGCGACTAAACAAATTCTTATAAAATTCATTGCCCCATCTGTCATCCAAAACGTCACCAATTTGGCGTCTTTAAATTACACGATTAGATTCATCGTGTCACTCGAATCATCGGATTGACGCCACGTTTCACTGCTTTAAACCACATCCTTAGATTCCTCATATCATGGAGATTATTATGTATAAGTTTGTTGGAAATTGTCGACGAATATGTTTGCTCTCCCCTCCCATTTTCTCCCCTGACAACAACAGCATCACTTTAGAAAATTCTAACCCGCACCATTATCTTCCTCGTCAAACCTTACCCTGTTAGACCCATTTAGTGCCATCTAGATGGTCCCTTGTTAATTTAAATATAAAAAGACAGACATACAGACAGGCGGACATTCGCAAATATATATATAGATATATGTGACCCGCCTGATCAAATCCAGTCGGAAGTCGGGATTTTTAGTCGAGTTTTTCAAAAACTCGACTTATGGTTTGGCGAGGGACGGTTGGCGGGCGGGCGGCGTGCGGGCGGGCGGCGGACACAAAGAATGCCTTATAACTTTGACATTTGTGAACGGATTCAAAAAAATTATGGTATGGCAGTTGCTCCCAATGACCATTTACTGTCTGTAGAAAATGGGTCATGTCCGAACTTTTTTACAAGAGTTATCCATCTTAGATGGTTTTTAGTTAAGTTTTTCACCGATAGCGCGATAACTCACGCAAATATTAAAAAATTTCAACAATATTTGGTATATGAGACTCTTGCAACAATATCTCGGGCGAGTTCGAAAACCAGGTTTGTCCGAATTTTTTTTCGCGGAGTTATGGGTCTTAGTTTGTCTATTTTAAGCAATTTTATCACCGTTAGCGCGATAACTCGATGAAATATTAACAAATTTCAACAATATTTAGTATATGAGTCTCCTGCAACAATATCTCGGACCACTCCGAAAACCAGGTTTGTCCAAAAATTTTTCGCGGAGTTATGGGTCTTAGTTTGTCTATTTTTTAGCAATTTTATCACCGTTAGCGCGATAACTCGATGAAATATTAACCGATTTAAACAATATTTGGTATATGAGTCTATTGCAACAATATCTCTGACGAGTTCGAAAACCTGGTTTGTCCGAATTTTTTTTCCGGAGTTATGGGTCTTAGTTTTTCTATTTTAATCACAATTTTATCACCGTTAGTGCGATAACTCAATGAAATATTAACGGATTCAATTGATATTTGGTATATAGGTCTATTGCAATAATATACCACCGTCCAACTTTTTTTCCCGGGGGTTGTGCACCTTATTGGCAGAAGTTTGGTTCGATTGCCAAAAAACTCGACAAAAGCATCTTAGATGCGTACCCCTTGTTTTACCCTGTGCCAATGCATTCTCTTATATATGCGAGTCGACCATAGGTCGCCTCGCATATATAAGAGAATGCATTGGCCTAACAATTTTTTACAATTTTAATAATTTGTTCTTGTATTCTTTAACAATTTTATAATTTCACCCATACAGAGCCCCAGACAAACATGAACAGACGACACTCTTCTATATGCTTCTATATATGTGTGGGGCTCCCTGCAGGGTAATGGATGTTTTTATGTCCTAAAAATTGTAAGAAACATTTATTTTAAAAAAATGATAAAAAATTGTTAGGCCAATGCATTCTCTTATATATGCGAGGCGACCTATGGTCGACTCGCATATATAAGAGAATGCATTGGCACCGTGTAAAAAAATCCCGACTTCCGACTGGATTTGATATGGCGGGTCACATATGAACATTTCGATAAGGAACGAGAATTTAATCACGCTCACCGAAGCAATGAACACTCACACTCAGTCCGTACATGCACCTCCATATAGATCTGATATATATATTAATTGCTGGTTAAGGAGCGAGGCAATATGTGTTTTAAATCTTGCAATCGTCTCAACAAAGATATGAGCTAACTGCTTTTGCTATTTCGACATGTATTTATTGAGATACTCTTGCGTGTATTGTCCCCGAAGAAATTAAATCTGGGGACAAAAGACATGTATTGGGCGATGTCCGTCCGTTCTCCCGAGGGTGTTCGAGTGTGTACGAGGAGTTGGGATGGATTTAATTCAAATGTTTATTTTTTTATTTTTTTATTTCTGAATATCTCCGTTATTTAGTCTATATAATCGTTCTTTATAAAAAAAACACATCTCCGGTATGCGACATGTGGGTTGCACCCCACGTCGGACAACAATAGACATCACCCCACAAGTGTATCATCGTGAATCATGAGAGCTATCCGGTCGTATGTGCGAAACAGTTTGTTGTTCGGATGATAGCTTGAATATTATTTGACAGAATTTGATGAAACTTGGTATGTGGTCTTCATATATATGAGAAAGACCCGATCGAATTTGGATCCGGTCCAACCATTTCTGGCTGAGTTATACGCCCATTTTCGACTTAGAATTTGTTGATTATTTTGTTTTAATCATATACACGTGCAACAATCCCAAATCACGTCATTTTCTCAGTTCTTTTAACCAAATAATTATCCTAGAAATAAGATGTTCATACCTAGCAGTGAGAAAGCATTATTTCCAACTAGTCACTTCGCTGGCACTTTGACTATTTTACCGGCCCGAATGGGTTAAATATATTAGATATAGACATCATAGGACAAGACCATTCTACTTATTTCGGCATTTGAATTAAGTCAAATTTCTCCAGACTCTTACAATTTTTATTCTATATCGATTCTAAAGTTGTAATTATATAAGACTGTGTTTTAAATATGGTGTGAATTCGATTAGTTCAACAAAACCGAATACAGATCTCATATTAGTGAGGTATGGTCATCATATCTCTAAAAAAAATAGTACCAAACACGTGGTGTCTGATGGGGTCGCCATTTTTACGAATACGATGTCGATCGTTGCCACGAAGATTACACGCGTGTCTTTCTATGGAAGACAGATGCAATCATACACCTGTATCCGAAGAAGCGACACTAACACGTCCTTGTGATATTTCGTTTGAGCGAGATAAATCAGTGATATATATATATATATGTATATAAATTCATGAATATCAGGTGGTAATTTCGCAATTGAAGAGTGGAATTCAGGCTATGTGATTTGTAGAGCATACATTAAGTTTGAATCCGGCACTAATTACCCAGTGCGAGTCTTTGCTTCGTAATGTGCATGACGCAATCTCATTTTATGCACCCATTTAGACAATGTATTCATGGTTCCAGACCTCGGTTACAACATAAAATGTGATTTATCGCCGTGTTCTAGCTGCTTCGTACTGTTGAAAACAAAATTAATGTTGAAAACGAAATATTACATTTAAACTAAACGTAAACATTTCTCATGTTATGCGCCCATGTATTCAGGATTCCAGACCTCCAGTTACATCAACAACAACATTAAAAAATGTGATTTACCGCCGTTTTCTAGCTGCTTCGTACTGTTGAAAACGAAATATTACATATAAACTAACCTAAACATACCTCATTTTATGCGCCCATTTACACACAATGTATTCTGGGCCCAGTTTCATGAAAGCAACTTATGACATAGTTTGGACTTAAGATGGCCATAAGTTCAAACCCAGCCATAAGTGCGTTTCACGAACAAGGTCCTAACTTAATATGGTCTTAACTTTCGTCTTAACTTTAAGTTAATTGTGAGGTATCTTAAGATAATCTGAAAGTTGAGACATAAGTTTTGTTCCACCTTTTGTCGGAAATATGGATGGGATCTTTAATCGTGTATGTTACTATAAATAAATTTAACATCTTGCGAACACGGAGGGATGTTTCGGAAATGCATGGTACTAATAACCAACTAGCACGCTATAGCAGGGACGTTACCAGTGGTTGTGTGATTAGCGGGTGTGACCGGGTGTCCATGCATGCACTGTATATACTAACTGTAAACCGGCAAGATCGGACTGTACATTTCTAAGTTCTGTAACAAAAAGAATATATTTGAATAGACTTCGATATTATTTGCGATTCAAATCACACAATCGTACAGTAGACAGTAATCGTGTATTGACAATTGGTCCGAACATTTTCACAGCATCTTGGATAATAGAGAATGACTGATACTCAGCTGTTTGATAAATTCTGATGTCGGCTATTATTATATGCTTTCCTTTCTATATTATTAGGTTATACTCCGATTGTAAAATGTATGTTGTAAACCATACTCTCCTAGGGGGGGGGGATATATATATATGTTCCCGTGACTTTCATATATCAGAATAGGTATAACATGCATGCCGTTATAATTCGATCATTGTTCATTTGTGCGTAAACAAATGTTAACGAATTTGTCATTTCGGAATGGCAGTGGAATGTCCATCGATTCAGGCCAAAGGAAAATATTTGTGGTTGGAATTTCATTATACCGACCCTAGATCAACCCTTTATATAGGTATTATGTAAGATTGTTGCCAATTATAGAATGGGCTCATTTCTCAGGTGAGCTATTGCAAGTTAACGTAACTAAATATTCTTGTGTTTAATATAGCTTACATAAATGCATGCATTGAACAAATGTTGGATGGCGTGTTGTATAATATGGCATCTCTTACTATATATAGTATATGCACCACTAACTTACGCGTGCACATCCATCCACTGAACGTTTGAACTTTTGAATGTTGTTATGCTCCGGAATAGCTTTATCTCAGTTGAGAATGACCATGAATGTCCATGGTAAATAATATATTCTGATATATTTATTACTATAGCAGGCGTATCTGGCGTTCGGTGAAGAATGCATAATTTATTAGTGACCAAGTCATTTTAAATAATTATTAGTCATCTGGGGAAAACGGCACACATTGCATGACTCTCCGGATACAGTTATATCTAGCTTTTAAGTTGATAATAAACGCTCTTTATTGCTAATTATTAGTGCCTCTTTGAGTCATTTGAGATCAACAGCACCTATCCCGTGACAATACCCGAGTCATTTTACTTTTGTGCACCAATTTTCCGACATAGCGCCTGGGCTAATAATAAACGCTCTATATTGATCGTATTATTTATTAGCCCCCCCCCCTTTAAGTCAACTGAGGCCAAAGGCGCCTATCCCATGACAATCCCCTGGTCAGGCGATCCATCTGTAGCAATGTTCCTGCATATTTTCTAAGCTGATAAGAAATGCTCTTTATTGCTCATATTTCCCCCTTTAAATCGTCTGAGGTCAACGGCATCTATCTCATGACACTCTAGGGGTCAATGTACCCACGTGTTTCAATATTCACCGACTAGCTTGCAGCCATTTTGGGTATATAGTTAATTATTTAGTTAAGTTAATTAGTAGTGCCCTTCTAAGTCAACGGTACTTATAAAATAAGATTCACAGTGTCAAATTACCCATATGTACACATTTTCAGCTCCGATTGTCCAACCGTTTGGTCACATGTAGCCAAAATATAAATAAAATAATTATTAGTGCCCTTTTAAGACATCTGAGGTTAACGGGACCTATCTAATAAGGCTACCCGGGTCAAATTACTCCTATATATGCAAATTTCAGCCCGATGGTCGTTTGGTCGCCTATAATCGGAAAAAAAACCAAACATTGGAACAAACAAACAAAATTGAGTTTATTAGTAATGATTAGACAATCATAATATCAATATCTAAGATAATAATACGTAAACACTGGTACGCATCATTATAGGTTATGGAGACTGGGCTTGGGCACACATATACATGTAACCTATAGACATGTAACTTCGAAAGATGTCGAGAAAAATAAAACCGACAACACGATAGCTATCCGAAGCAAAACAATTTACAGACCTCACGGCAACACTACCCACCCCAAATAATAATAAACTAAAATAGATTTTAAAAACATTGTGCGGTAATTGGGGAAATATCGCACATGTGGGTCAAATGGTCTTGAGGAACGCTAACAGTAAAATAAATTTCATTTGGGGAACAAAACTTCTTCAAAATTAACTGCAGTGACACAACGCGAAAGTGGTTATATATTCTGTTGTCGTAACATGAGGTTTGGAACTCTGAATGCATCTTTAACAAGCCTGTAATAATACGTTCACTGCCACGGAAACCTCACAACGAACACACTATTTGAAACAAGAAAACCATAGTCAGAAATGGTAACGCCACCAAGATCATATTATTAGCCATAAATATAAATTATAATATAATTATAATATAAAATATTGTTCATTAGTTAGCGCTAATATAGGCGCTAACTAATGAATAATATTATTTGATTGACTTGTTAAATAACATCTAATAAATATTCATCTTATTCACAACTTTAAGGAGTCCTTCTGGCACACGAGAATGTTTATCGCCGTTTGATTTGCACCAAGCGAACTCGGGGCATACATGTATATAATTGATAGAACAGACCTCTATTATGATGATCGTGTCGTTATTTGTTTAAAATACGTATCAATTGACATATACGCACCGTTCCCTCATTAAAATATACATATATCGCCCATTTTAGGGGAACTCCGCGAATTCGGGAACTTCCGCATAGTGACCTCCGCAAATAGGGACCTACTGCAAAACGTCGCACCCAATGCAATTTGTAAACAAATACGATTGACATGCGTTTTAACGAGGTGAGCTTTAATTAAATGAAAGAAGCAATGCTACATAAACTATTTGCCATGGACTCAGCCAGTGTGCCATATATATATGTGTCAACTAAGGTCGCTTTGCGTGGTAAAAGTGAAAAGTGAAAGTGGAAATTCGGAATTCGGAAAACCTATTGAAAACGAAAGTAGCCTTAATTTTGGGAATTCCGCGGCAGATTGCAGTGAATCTATACTATTGAAAGTGAATGTACGATTCCTCGAATTCTATCAGATATCGCGACTCTGCTCGTTTTCGTGATCATAGGTTATATAGGGCCTATATGACCACGAACACGAGTCGAGTCGCGATACATTCATCGGTACAAACACATTGTGTATACGATACAATTTTGACTTGATCACCGTACTATTTTGGCTTCAAAATATTTAATTATACGGCCGATGACCTTTGAGTTCATTTAACCTTGAGTACATTTAACCTGTGACCGTTCCCTGCGCATGGCTGATGACATTTTGAGTTCATTTAACCTGGGTACATTTAACCTGTGACCTTTCACTGTACCTCGCCTTGATAGTTAGTCAGCCGCTGTCATATCGATATCGATTCCCGCTCGTGTGGGTGGCTGGGAGCCATTACTTCTCGACTTTTCGGTAATTAGAAAATTAAAGATGGCGGTTACTCCAAGTCTCGATCCAACAGAACAGACATGCGCACTCCAATTAAAATTACCCATAACTCACTTCACTACACCAGGGGCTCCCAATGGGTTGTATATTATGTTCAGGCTATCCGATTATTTATATTTTCAAGAACATATTATTACACCGGTGACTTTAAGTTTACAATTTCAGTCTGTCCTGACTATCGATACGATTGAGTCATATTTTCAAAAACATATTATACACCGGTGGCGTTAACTTTGCAAATTCAGCATCTACGTGATTATATCGGTACGATTGAGTAAGGTACAAAAACAGATCTCCCACGATACATTCGCCCACTGGACCACATAATCTCAAAATCTGCAAAACTAGCAACACCTCCTTGTGGCGTAATGAATAGAAATCACGACAAAGTGGCCGTGCACAAGACAAAAAAGTTAAGTGACAACTATGGGCTTCCATACATGTAGTGATACGAGATTGACCTTTGTAACGCTGTGCAGGTAGCAAATAAATCGACACAATGGATTCCGAAACCACGTGTTTATTGGCTTTGGTGAATTCGTTTCTGTGGGGGGTTCATGTTGGAAACGTTAAAGGTACTCAATCCGATTAAGCACCCCTAAATTACTATTTCTTTGGAGATGTGGGACAGAACCACGTGCTCAAACAGACAAATTTCGGGTGAAAGATGGATAACTCTAAAATCAAGTGGTTATTATTGTTAATAGTAACCACTTGATTTTCGAGTTATCCATCATACAACCGCAATTTGTCCGTGGGGGCAAGTGCTTCTGTTCCACATCTCCAAAAATGAACAAACTTCAAAAATCGATATCTGATCACTCTGAGCTTTGATGGGGTGGGTTCCTCGACTCGAATCAAATATGTTTTACCACCAAAGCCAAAGAAATAGTAATTTAGGAGCGTCTAATCGGATTGAGTACCTTTAAATATTTTCAAATGGAATTGTAGTAGGGACACGTGGCCACATGTCACTTAGTTATTTTTTGGGGTAAAATCAGGGGGGGGGTCGAAAAAAAATTCCAGGCACGTATGATAGGGTGGGTGGGTGTCTCTCAGGTCCAAAAAGCAGTTTTTTCCATATGCCAAATTTTTTTTCCATTCCTGCTATTAATTGTTATTTTTATGTGTTTTGAACAGAAACAGGTCATATATAGTTAATAGTAATGCTATACTATATATAGAGGTTATCAGATATTGGATCAGTTGCACAATGGCCAACAATACCGGTAACCCAAATTCAACTTGATAGAACTGGAAACTGCGCTATTAAAAATAAAATTTAATCAGGATTCCATCTACTGATACAACAAAATAAGAATAACTATGCAGAACTCAGCTGAAAATAAGCAATAAAATGAAAGCACACTTGACCATATGTGACATGGAAATAAAGATATAATAAATAATGGAATAAAATAGACTTTTGACAACGTAAAATATAAAATCTTAACAAATAAATTGAAGGCCAGCCGGGCCAGCTTGAACAATTTCAAATTGTTTTCCAAGTTAATGTGGATCAGCTTGTAATGTTGATCACAGTAACAAAGATTTTATCGTCACTGCATGATATCGTGAGCAAAAAAGAAGTGAGATTGGGCTATCCATCCATATTATTACCAATTATTACGAAGCCTATTACTTCAGGCAGTGGCTACCAGCCTGCCATTACACGCTATAACATGTTTCCTCAGTTCTGGTTTCTGAGATGCCACAAGAAGAGTCACGCGGGTATATCATGGTTGTGTTTGGTATTAGCATTATTCTTCAAACTGGGATAAACTGGGATGAACAGTTGTATTTCCACATGTTTTGATAAACAATTTGGTCCCAGCAATACAGTAATGCCCTAATTAAACGACTCCATAACCACAGCAGAATAATGGGTAATTTTTCAGGGGAGAGCTTTCCGATGAATGACAACAAGCCATATTTCCAACTAAATCCTGACAAATTACCCATTATTTTGCTGTGGTTATGGAGTCAATTAATTAGGGCATTACTGTTAATCACATAGCAAATATCAATATATCAAATAATCTGAAATTTGTTGTACCGGTACCATGTATTCTGTAGAATACTCAAATGTGATTATGTGACTAGATCATGTGACTATATATGATGAAAATGAATGTTAATAAAAACTTTGGCACTCTGCCTATATATCCCTAGAAATGTGATTATGTCGACACATTTCTTGATTAATGACACTTATATGATAAATTCAAATAGTATCGTTATCTCATTATGCACTGTTCTATTCAAATATCGCGCAATAAATTATGATAATGCAGAATAATCAGCTATTTGGTTGCTCAATTGATAATTTAGGGGGTGGGTGTCCAAAACTGACCGGAAAAAAGGGTGGGTGTCCAAAATTGCCTGGAAAAAAGGCCGGAAACGGAAGAAATTGGGTGGGTGGGTCCCCCGAGGCCGGAAAAAATTTAAATGATCATACGTGCCTGGAATTTTTTTTGACCCCCCCCCCCCCCCCCCCCCCCCCCACCCTGGTAAAATCGTGTTTTTCGTTGTTTGCGTACGAATGCCAAAGGCTACTTTCGAAGACAATTTCTGCCACTTAGCATACATTAATTTTATCCGGAAAATGCCAATGGTTTCTGATACTCCAAACCTAGACCTATATTTTAACATATAATTTTAGTCTGAACTCGCTATTCTCGCCAAGAACGAGCCTCCGGGCCTATAACCCAGTCTCGTCGACAAGGTGTTTTACTAACCCATGCAAAGTGTTGTTATCCCGCCTTAACACGGAAGTGTATTTACGTGTTACAAAATAAATCGATTCACGTGGTACAAAATAAATAGATTCATTGGTCCACAGTAGAGATAGAACAATATATAGCACTGTCAAAAAAGTGAGTTTTTGAGATGGAACAGATTTACTCAGCCTCTCATTCAAATTTGGTATACGTTATAGACACGATATCTGGTGATTTTCGGACAGGAAATCCCGCATCTAATCGAAAGATACCAATATATTATGTTCCCGCCAAAATGGAGATAGAACAGTTTAGTTCTGACGCGACGACATGTTTGAGCCGAATTAATAACACGGTCATGTCATGATCGCAATGGCTCACTGAGATGTCCTTCAACTCAGCCCAAGCTTGAAAATCGGTTCTTATTTTCACCCATGTCTGGTTGAGAACCCATGCTCGAGGTCTTTGTTATCCCATGACTGCGGTGGTGGTGTCGACGACCCGACCACCTAGGTTAGGTCACATCCTAAAAGGAAGGCATTTGGTGAGAGTAATGTTGCGTGTCAGTTTGCTTGGGTTCGACGAGTGACACTGAATGAATTTACTATCAAAGATGTTTCGCAAACACACGGATAGAGTTACGTTTAGTTATTCGTAGTCGTAAAGCCCAAAGAAAATCGTTTCGCAAAAATATATAACGGCGACGATTAGGATTATTGAACTTGACAATGCATGGATGAGCATGCGCTGTGAAATTTTCACTTGAGACGATCTACGCACAGGCTACCAGTAAAATTCAATATCTTCTATATCAATCGGCCAGTTGAGGATCCATATAGTTGTCCGAAGCTTGAGAAGACAAGTGATCGATCCATGTATGATATACACCAAAACAAATTAGAGTGCATGTATTTTTAAATGAAGTTCTTGCTATCACGTTTACGACATACTGCACGTCATACAGTTAGAACGTATGCATAATTTGATGACATAGTGCACTAACCATGATCGTAACTGATATCCATGTGTTTTGCGAAAACTCTCTGTTATCAGAACAGTTTACACTAAACTTGAAATCTCAGATATTACATATTCTACCCATTAGTGTTTTTCCCTCTCATTCTTACTTACGACCCCTCTTCTTTTTCTTTTTTTATAGATCAATAGGGATTTCTTGTTGAGGGATATTTTCAATTCCCGGAGAAGCAACCACTGCTCACTGCATCAAGCGGCCATCTTCACGATCAACCAAACTATGACCAACACAGCGCATACAGACACAATCGTCGACGTTTTCGCCACATATTCAACAACGGTTCCTGTTGACACCGAGACTACGGCGTATGTGAATTATACAGAAAATTGCACAGAACTCTCTATTGACACCACTCTTGACGATGTGTTGGCTTTCAAGATAGCGAAGGGTATGGACATGTACCTTCCACCATTTCTCTATGTTATCGGCATTGTTAGCAACATATTCGTTATCATGGTCATGCGGAGTCCGTATTTCCGGAATGTTTCCACCTCTTTCTATCTGATGATAAATGCCGTGTCGGACTGTAGCAGTGTGGCACTTAACTTGTCGACCCACTGGCTGTATGTTAATTTTCCTAATGTTTACGTTCGGTCAGACCATTCGGACTGGGTGTGTAAGGTCCTTCTGTTCTACGGTTGGGGAAGCAGCGATTTCGGGGTCATACTAACGGCGGCCATGACTCTCGAGAGAGCAATAGCGGTGTCGTTTCCTTTGAATGCCGCTAACTGGTGTACCGTCCGGAGAGCAAAGATTACAACTTTATTTTTATTCTTGTTTACCGCCATGAAAGACTGTATATTCATAATTCGCGGCGATATGGTGCCTGCGACACAGACAGACAGGCTCTGTGATGTCAACTACCAAGGAAATGCAGCGTTCGAATATTATTGGACCATCGTTTTCCCTTGGCTGAATAAGATATATTTGGTTTTGTGTTTCATTGTCATTATCGGGTCTAACATCGTAATCCTGAGAAGCATCAAAGAATCGGACAAAATCCAGTCTCAACTGACGCAGCGAAGCAGCGCCAGTCAAACACGCGAAGCGAAAGCAGGGACCAAAAAGAAAGCCTTGAAGAAAGGGAGATCACTCTCGCTAATTCTACTCGCTGATTCGTTTACAGTTATCGTCCTTACCCTGCCTTTTTCCATCTTCACAACTATCATCGAACATGTCCATTTGTTCGACAATTCTCCACAAGGTATAGCATCGGGAGCTTTGACCTTCACAATAACGTTCTACTTTCTCTATATCAATCGCTGTGTGAACTTCTTTTTGTACTGCCTCACTGGTAGTAGGTTCAAGAAAGCTCTTCGCAGCGTTGTCTGTGGTCGTTGCCTTGGCGACTCAGCGTCCAGCAAGTATAAATCAAGCTTCAATTCTTCAACAGCAGGCTCCACGCAAACTGAGTCCATTGCGTGCATTACGACTACGGCCGTTTCGACTAAACAAAACGGTCATAAGCACACTTGAAAGCAATGAAAATGTGAGTTTACGTTTTCATATTCTGCAAACAATTACTGAGAACATTGTGTGCATTGTGAGAAGATATTCTCGTTACACATATGGAATTATACATGTATTTTCGGTAGGACCCCCCCCCCCCCCCCCCCCGTTATAAGCGGCCATTTGACTGGAAAAAACTTAATTTAAACTCGCTTTCGTGATCTTCGGTCTAAACTTTGTCCAGTCTGTCCACGGTTTAGCAGTAGTATCTCTATCGTCGAGCTAATCAATCGTACATATACAGTAATGCCCTAAATAATCGACTCCTTAACCACATACTAATTATGGGTAATTTTTCAGAATTTACTCGGAAATATGGCTTGTTTCCATTCATAGGAAAGCTATCACTGAGAGCTTTCCGATGAATGGCAACAAGCCATATTTCCGACTAAATCCTGAAAAAATTACCCATAATTATTATGTGGTTATGGAGTCGATTTTTAGGGCATTACTGTACACCTAATGCGAACCTATGGCGTCGCGTTCTATCGACAGCGAAAATCTGACAAGATCACTAGTTTATAAGCGAGAAGCGCTCACATATGCGAAGTGTATAATTGGGATTCGTTTTCTGTATGTGTCAATTCCGATCATTCTCGGCATTTCATAACCTTAAAGTGGCATCATTCGACGGTCCAGCAAAACCGATTTAGGGAGGATATAGACCTATACATGTATATATATATGGCTGAGATGACGAATCCGCAGTTTTCAATTGTTACATAATCAATGACTGGGGCTGTAAATAATCTCGATTGGAGGCGTGACTAAGGTGAGAGTGTCGGACTGTGTGTTATCATGTCATATAGTTATTTATTGCACACACATTGACTTATTTGTGCGAAATACAGCAAAATACAGAAGATTTCAAAACGTTCAATAAACAATTGTGTATTGTTCTTGAACAATACAAACCGATAACGTCAACAACGTCATTGGCGACGTCAACCGCAACAGACAATTTCACCAAATTATTAGGTATAGTCTACACTAATTAAGCACACGTTTGTTCAATTAAATACACAATATTGACCTCCATTGTAGTATAGTACAAGCTGCAATCTTCAGAGTGTGCAATAAACATAGAACAACACAGTTTTGTGAACATGTTAACGTTATCGCACTAGTTTGTCATGCCGCGAGGTATAACTCGAACCTCCGGTTCTCGTTTTACCATCGCGTCACACCAAACTCGTGCAATAACGTTATCATGCTCACACACTTGTGTAGTTCTATCTATATAGCCAATCCATGAGCTTTTATAAACGCCGAGAGCGCGCCAATAACTATTCGGTCGGTCTGGATTTGGTTTGCTTGGTAACAGAGTATAATTTTACTACATGCTCATCACAACGAACATTGTTGTCAATCAGCTGGCCGCTAAAAGACAAATCGGTTTAGCTGGACCGTCAATGTAGATTTTCTTATTGTTCTTATACCAATCAGAAATATGGCATAAACAGTATGTTATTGTCAAATGTTTTTCCTTTGTTATGTAAACACAAGCAAAAAACGTTACAGAACCTGGCTTTTGCTTAGATCCGGATATGGTAAACATAAAGAGCGTTATTTGTTACTGTTTTCCTGATATGGAAATAATAAAGAGCGTTTATATCATTAGCGTGTGATTAACCAATAGAATTGTGCTGTGTTATGTAAACAGAAGCAAAATGTCTGTAACACGAGCAGGCTGTTGTTTACGTACACCATCGTACGTATTGACGACAATATACTAATTACGCGCTGATTATGTTTGGCATATATGAACAAAACTATATATATTTTAATATTCCTTCTGTTGATGGCGATTTGAACAAATATGAATATTTCTGCAACGAACGCCGCCCGTGCCTTTAAACTGGATATGCTGAATCCCTTGATGTTTAGCGAGTGTGTTTTGGCGTTTTCTAACCTATACGTGTGTCCAGAGACGTGGCGACAGGGGGGTTGGGGTGTCTCACCCCCCCCCAACTTTGGTCAAAATATTCAAGTTGGAAATTTCATACCTGCCAAAACATTAGTTGGAAATTTCACACCAACAATAGGTTGAAACTGTTCTTGTAGTTTGATTCTCGGGGAAAATTTTGGACTGAAATGGTCATCAGTTGGAAATATATATAAGTCAGGTTTGAAATGTCCAACTCTAGGAAGGCTTGATGCTAGTCTAGATGCTAGGATTTTGCAATTTTCTTGTTCAGATTTCAAAATTTTCTCACACCGGGCTGAACCATGGTCGGACCGGTGTGTCATTCTCCCTCCCCGATGGCCAATACAAAATTGCTAATTAGTTTAACAAAACAATATTTTACTACATTTGGTCAAACTTGTGGACTGAAATGGTCATCAGTTGGTGAATTTTCCAACCCGAGTGGGAGTATGATGTTTGAAATTTCCAACACTAGGAAAGCTTCAGTTGAGGCCATTCTAGATGCTAGGATTTGCGATTTTCTTGTATAGTTTTCAAAAATTTCTCACACCGGGCCGAACAACCATGGTCAGCCCGGTGTGTCTTGGTCTCTTGCCCGTAGCCGTGTGCATTTGCCTGGAATTAGACCACTAGATGTTAGGATTTATGTAAATGTTCCGGTTAAAATATCTGAATGTTCTCATACTGGGAATATAGAACCATGGTTTATGAATATATAGGTTATTAGGGGGTGCAGTTGGAATTTTCCAAGGTGGATACCCCCACGCAGACCCTCTAGCCACGTCCCTGCGTGTGTCAGATAGGTATGCTATAGGCGCAATGTATATTGCTTGGACGATACGATTGCAGACTTCGGGTGCACGAAACAATCACAAAAAGAAAATCAAAACTGAATCATAACTAATATCCTGATAGAAGCATTTATATGATACAATAGATGTTCCATAACACAAAAACAAGGCCTGATAACAATTATCCCCAAACAAGACAAGGAACGACACCTTCTCAAAAACTGGAGGCCGATCACCTTACTGAATGTCTCATACAAACCAGCATCGTCATGTATAGCAGAGCGACTTAAACGCGTTCTACCTCATGCACATAATTAGCGAAGACCAAAGCGGATTTCTCAAAGGCCGATACATAGGCGATAACACTAGATTGGTTTATGATATTATATTCAGAAGTAAAATTCTCTATTGAAGATGGCGTCCATAATGTCTGTTGTTATCAGAAAATACTGAATTCTGCGGCAGGTGCTCCAATTAATGCCAAATTCGTAATAAATTGAAATATACACAAACATTGTTTAGTCGTAAATCATATATGTAGAATATTTTTCCCAAAATGGCCACCAAAATGGACAAAATCGAATGAAATTTACATTTAGTGCAAAATTGAATAACTAGTCCTATACGAGTGAACAAACGCTCGAATATTGCGAGGAAGAATGACTACAAGTATAAGAGAAACTTTTGATTAGAGATGTACGAATTCTTTCTGGTGTATCTCACGAGAGAGCAAGCGAAATCAGGGTCTTGTGGAACGGTTAAATCTGGACTTTTGGGCGCCCAGAAACGGAAAAATGACGCAGTTTTATCTGTACCGCTAATCTTGAATCGTGTGATATATGTGTAATTAAACAGCTAAACGGGATTTAGTAGGGATGTATTGACTATGCGGCCTTTCTCTAGAAGCAGAAATATATGTATTCAGAGCAGTCTCACGAATGAGACCGATCACCATTTATTTTGATATCTACGGTATAAAACCTTAAAAAATTAATTGCTATAAAACGGTATGAATTATGTTCATATTGTACTGGGGAGAAATGCGTAGTTCCTATTGTACGTGTCTCAAAATAGTAGTTATAGTTGCCTCAGATCAATTGATAAAACACGAATATTTCGCTTTTATCACAAAAATGCGTGATGGTGTACCATGAACTAAATTTATTAAATCACAAATGAGTACCATAGACTGTCTTCAATAAATTCAAAACTTGACCAAAATTGCCTACATAATCTGTGACAGAGACCGTGGAACTTATATTTGGTTGAATTCACCAAGGCCACATCTACGCTGTCTTCAACCGCATCACCGCGTTTACCCATTTTCCATAACGTTACACATGTCTGTTGCACACAGAACCACAATTAACAATATTGGGTGAATGTTCAACGTTGGAATAACATCTTAAACGATGATCACCTGATATTTAGCACGATTACGTGGGTGGTAATGGTAATATATTTACAAACCAAAATATACTGAAAACTAATAGTGTGCATTGCGCTGTATCTTATTCTAGTCGTAAAGTGGCCACTGAAGTAATTTTAACAAAATTGTCTACTAAGAAACCGGGTTGGTAGAAGAATGAAAAATAGTCTTACATACAATGTACTATGTACAGTCTCTTTGACCTGGTGAGATTCGGTAATAATCCATTGAAGATATGAGTGTTTCTTTACAGTATAATAACCATTGCGACATTCGTGTATCGTTTATTATCACCGGGAGTGTTGACAATTCCGGAAATATAACTAGTATTTATACCTCTAGAGTATGCACTTAAATTTCGGCGTTGCATTCAATATTTAATCACCATGCCGAATGAAACTACCATGCACTGTGAGGCGAAACATTAGTTTGTGTGTTGCATGCACGAGCTATTTTTGTTTTGCCCAACAGTTGGATGTTGGATAAGCAGAACACCCAAACGTTAAAGATGTAAGTCATTGGGGGGTTGACTTGCTGTGCAGTGACCGATGATCCTTCAGATTGATCTGTTTTAATGATGTGTGTACCTTTAAAGATATTTAACACCCGACTTGTATATTGCAAATACTTATTTCACTCTTATGTGGTTACCCAATTATGTTGCTTTCTACGTGGTATGGTTTGGAGTTGCGGCCATTTTGACAGCCATTTCATGGCCACGATTGTATAATTTTCTGTCCGTGTCACTCTACTCGCTCCCGCATTCTAATTTAACACAAACTGATATAACGGCATAATTCTGATGCCACTATATATATCGTATAATGACTTATATCGAGAACTGATGTAGTATATACAACCATGTTGGACGCCATCGTGGATAACAAAGTTTCCCCAATGCGGATTTTTGCGGATTTTGGATATATTGTTCCTGATGCTTTTCCGCGTCGAATGACACCAAAAACAGCTTGTAAACAATTTGTTCTAGGTTCACCCCAAAATCGAGTCTCAACGACCAGACTGGATTGTATTTGTCCCGATTTAAATCTAAACTTTTCTTCTACCTTCGATTTATTGGGTATTCAGTTCAATACAGACCTAGGCAAGATGAGTCACAACTATGATAAAAAATTAGTGGACATAAACCGTATGATCGAAACATGGAAACATAAACTATTAACACCAATTAATTATTAAACAGCTCGAATCACTTCTTTACAATTTTTTTTGGAACTCGAATAGGGACAGAATAAAAAGAAAGCTCATTTGTCAAGACTATCAAAATGGCGGCTTGAAAATGGTAGATATCAGAAACTTTATAATGTCAATGAAAATAACTTGGGTTAGACGTCTTATGTCAATGAACTCGAATTGGATCCCTTTAACTGATCTCCCTGTTGCCGATGACTCACTATTTCTTTTTTATGACAGCATGTACTTGCGAAACTATTCCAAAAATATATTAAATCCATTCTGGCGTGATGTACTCACAGCATGGAGCTATTTCAATGAGAAGAATGAGTCAAACGGAAATATATGTACATGGGTCTTATGGAATAATCCAAACATAAAGCTGCACGACAAAATTATCAACTTCGCTACATGGAGAAGACATTTTTTATCAATGACTTGATACATATTAATGGTAAATTCCACACACCCGAAAGTCTTTACGCTTCTTTTAATGTATCCACTGACTTCATCACCCTGAACGCAATTTGCAGACAAATTAATTCACTAGCCAAAAAATATAAGAAAACTTTAACTCGTTGTACTAATACCATACAACCCAGCAATATGGTTCCACTTTTGCGAAATTCAAAGGGTGGGCAAGACTTCTATAAAATTTTGAATGCTATGAAATCTTCCCCTAAGCCCCAAAGCAAATGGACAATTGAAATTGGGGTGCCAGAAATGGACTGGACAATTTTCAACCGCCTACCTTTCTCCACGACGCCTGATACAAAGCTTCAGTGGTTACAGTTTAGGATTACTTCTCGGATATTATCAACTAATAGATTTCATAAAATAATAAAAGTAAGATCTGATGACCAGTGCAATCGATGCAGAAATAATAATGAGAACATCTCACATACAGGGGCGGCGGAGCCGGGGGGGGGGGGGGCACAGGGGGCACGTGCCCCCCCCCACTTTTTTCCCCAATTATGGGTACATAATCTTCCAATACTAAATACATTGGAGAAAATATTTTTTGATTCCCAAGAAAACATTCCATTAGTAGACAAATGTGTTTAATCTTATCAGTTATGCCACTATGGCTAGCAAGATAGATAGTTAATCCCTTGGTCAGTATTGACACTGTGTCTAAGTAATTGCCCTCTGGGAATTTAACTACATACTTTGAGTTCTTTGTAGAGCTCAGGTCTTCTGGGGGGCACCATCATAGCCATGTCTTGGATGCAGCAACTTGTCTAATTAAAATCACATTCATCATACCAATCAAAGGTTTAAATTTGAGTGTCTGCAATAAAAGTGCAAACCTGGGGCTTGGCAGGTATACAATTTCATGCCAAGGTGGTCAAACTCCTGATATGAGATAACTTGCTATATACAATATCAGTTGATGCTGAGTATTCATTGGAATAACTTGACTATGATTTTTATCAACTCAGCTAATTCGTTATTACCGAGAAATAAGAAGAGTTAGAATAATTATTTTCTACATGAAGTTTACTGTGTACATGCAAGTGTTTGTGTACATATATTATTATAGTGTTATTTAATATTCAAAGTTACTTGTGATTCTTGTTTCTTCGATATCAACGGTTGTCGTATGTGGAGTGAATTGGATTATACAGTATAGTGTATACTAATTTCATCATAACATTTATGACAAAGGACGCATGTTTTGGAAGTTGTATCAACGTCATAGGTCATCTTTCACACATTGGCTGCAACAATAAGTTAGTATAGCAGAGTAGCATCATTTAAACTCTTTCTTATTTTCTACCTCCATAATGGTACATGCTGTAGCCACGAGTAACATCATACTAAGCAATCTTTGCGCTGGCGCATATTGGAACAGTTTTCAATTCATTCATGTAGTATTTTTTTTTAAATGGTGCCCCCCCACTTTTTTGTAGCTTCCGCCGCCTCTGCTCACATATATTCTGGGAATGCGCATGCGTACAATAATTCCTAGGTGAGCTTAACGATTGGTCAACCAAAAATAACCTTAATCTCACATATTCGAAAAAGATAATTATTCTTGGTTCTCCACCAACAGAAGGAAATTATACCACCAATTTGTTTTGGCTGCTTGTCAAACAATACATATATCGAACTAAATTAAACCCAGACATGCTATATATCCGTCAATGCTTTTATAACAGCCCTCAAATACAGGTATAGATGTGACAAATTCAATGCTCGTTGTAATGCGAAAATTGCAGAATTTGAGAAAAACTGGTTTCAGATAGAAAGCGCTATAAATAAAAATAAAGCAAAGATTTCTTGATATCTACTCATCAGACTCGCGGTTTTTCCTTTAAGAATTATGTTTCCGTTCCACCTCGTACTCTCTGCAATTATAATTATAGAAATTATTGTCACCCTTCAGCTTCAGTGTCGTGCTAAACCGAAACAAAAATGAAAATAACATGTTTTTAACGTGAATTAAAACTCCAACTCATTGCCCGATCGCCTGTTTAGAGCCACCGAATGCCCGTTGATGTAAGTAAGAGTGCAAGCGTGAGCGAGTGAATGAGTGTATGTCTGAATGTATGTATCAGATGAATATTATCTATCTATATTTTGTATTTTGTACAACCATTCATTATGTATGTTAAATCATCTGACAATAAAAATTATTTTTAAAAAAAAGAAGAAAAAAAGAAGATGTTCCATATCTACAAGGAGAACATTCTTGCTGGTCATTGCATATATAATCCAAATTGTATGTTACTTGTTACGTTGGTGAAACTTTCAGAGTTCTAGTCTTGTTGCAACTTATATTTATCCAAAGTTTATGTTTCATTCGATTTTAAACACACACTCTTTGTTGCTTAATATAATGCAGATTAAATATATACATTTGTCTGAATATGTGTGGTTTAATGGTGATGAATATTTGGCATTGGGATTGCTGGACAAGTACAATGGTCAGCATATAGCAATTTATCTATTTCTCAACATTTGAGTACAGTATCCCTTTAAGGGGCCGGCCCACTCTTGAATTTTGAATCTTGTTTGAAGGGGGAAATCATGATCCTCTATAACCAATGTATGCTATAGACTATATAGTGCTATAACAAAACCTGTTCACACTCACAATATGAGAGATACGTTATAATTATGTAAAAAAAGAGGTTTAAACAAAAATAAAAAAACCTTTGAGGTAGGTCCATAAAGTACGGTGGCTGGATGAGGACATGGGAAATTTTATTTTTATCTCGTTTAAACGAGATAACTATCTCGTTTAAACGAGATAGCAGATGGGAAATTTTATTTTTATCTCGTTTAAACGAGATAACTTATCCGGGGCAAGATACATTCACATACCAAATTTCAAGTCGATAGCTCCACCCGTTTCCGAGATCTCGTCTGCGCATGCGCGAAGCTGGCGTCGCACGGGCTCGGCGACCAGATAAAATTCGTATCCGGGGCTATCGACTTGAAATTTGCTATGTGAATGTATCTTGCCCCGGATACGAATTTTGTCGGGTCGCCGAGCCCGTGCGACACCAGCTTCGAGCATGCGCAGACGAGATCTCGGAAACGGGTGGAGCTATCGACTTGAAATATGCTATGTGAATGTATCTTGCCCCGGATACGAATTTTATCGGGTCGCCGAGCCCGTGCGACGCCAGCTTCGCGCATGCGCAGACGAGATCTCGGAAACGGGTGGAGCTATCGACTTGAAATTTGGTATGTGAATGTATCTTGCCCCGGATACGAATTTTATCGGGTCGACGAGCCCGTGCGACGCAAGCTTCCCGCATGCGCAAACGAGATATCGGAAACGGGTGGAGCTATCGACTTGAAATTTGGTTTTTGAATAGCCCGGACAACGTCGGGCTCATCGGCTAGTAGTATATATATTGTGCGCCGCAGGCGCTCGTATATAGGTAGTTACCCATCCTTCACCCATAGTATATTGTGCGCCGCAGGCGCTCGTATATAGGTATAGTTACCCACCACCCCATCCCTTCACCCATAGTATCCAATGCGCCGCCGGCGCTCGTATATATGTTGTACCCACCAACCAACCCATCACGTCACCCATAGTAATGGGATGGGGTGGTGGGTGGGTAACTATACCTATATACGAGCGCCTACGGCGCATAAGATACTATGGGTGGCGGGATGGGGTGGTGGGTGGGTAACTAACTATATACGAGCGCCTGCGGCGCAAAATATACTATGGGTGATGGGATGGGGTGGTGTTTGGGTACCACCTATATACGAGCGCCTGCGGCGCATAAGATACTATGGGTGGTGGGATGGGGTGGTGGTGCATGGGTACAAGTTGTTCCCTATCCATTCCCGGTGCAACCGTCTGGACTGGCCACTAGTAACTGTTGTATTATAACTATCTCGTTTAAACCAGATAAGTTATAGATCTCGTTTAAACGAGATAAAAATAAAATTTCCTAATCCAAGATGGCGGCCAAAATGGCCACCAGAAATAAAACAATTGCCAAAAATCGCTGATTTTAACATCAGTGAGCATTATTGTCATGATCAATCCACACCTACTTACTATTGTGAGTTGGGAACACGTAGGCGAAGAACTTTCCTTGTACCATTTCCAAATAAAAGTCCCCCAAATCCAAAATGGCGCCCACATTGGCGGACAGATTTTGAAAAATCACCGAAATTCCCTCATATTCACATCATTGGGCATTATTGTCGAGACAACTACACCCATGCTTACAGTTGAGTTGAAAATACTGAGGTGAAGTAATTAACTTACATCTCATGCAAGAAATGGTTTTCCAAATCGACAATGGCGGCCAAAATTGCGACCGAAATTTGAAAACACGCCTACATTCCTTTACTTTCTTACGATGGCCATTATTGTTTCGCGATTTCTACCCACCATTGCATGTTGATGTGGAATATTGAAATGAAGTATTCATTAGGGTTTGGCAATTGATACTCACAGTCAAACTGGCGGCCAGAAATTGAAAAGAAGTCGATATTATCACATACTAATTTCAACTTTTTGTCATAATATCGGTATGTATGGACGAAACTGTACATAAACCATCTATTAGTTCAACTTAAACGTATCAAAACGCACGATATAGCTCGTATCCTTTTGGAAAGATGAAAACCCACAATTAATATCGCGTTGTGGCATTTCGAAAACCATTCTCCACTCAGCGCCAATAATGGCCGTAACCGTAGGTGCGCCGAATAGTCATATCAGAACAATTACCTGATAACAGATTCTGATTTGCCACGTCACGTCCATAATTATCTGGACCAGCTTCCATTTCTTTGTCTGATAAATCTAGGTCGCTCACACCGACAAAGTATTCACAACTCCCTGGGAGTATGGTCCCTCTAATCATAACGTTTCAAACAATTAATTTTCCGATGTTTAGCTTACGATTTTAAATATTTGCTAAATATGGTATTTGTGCGTCATCTTGAACTAGGAAGGCATATGGCCGATGAGTATACAAGCTTACAGAAGGTCATCTCTATGTATGTGTCGCATACCCCATGGGATAACGACATGTACACCTGGCGAACCAGTTAGCTAGTCACTTCTCAATAGATGGTTCGTCAACTCACAAACTCAACGAACGCATTGGCATATGTGGACAACTTCGACAGTGTTTCGAAGGTTGTTAGCTGTCTCATTCCCTTGGACAGATGTCTATCTGCTAAGGAGAAGACCCTAGTGTACAGACTACCCACACTTCTTGACCATTATCCGAAGCAAACTGTGTGACGCCCCGCAGTTGTCTCGTCGAATATCTCCCAGCAGAGAAGAACAATGCTCGCGGTGCTAGTTTGTGGACATGCGCAATGTTAGTGGGAATGAAATGGCCACTGCATACACCACCATACACCTGGTGCATGTTTAAGATATCGAATGTCATGCGTGTCGGTTTTATTTGGTGTGGTAAGATTGTATTTCCACATCCGTTTCGAAGCCTTTCTGATCCAACTACGTACACTTTTGTCTGGATAATACTATGCTAGCCTCCCTCAAAACAGTCGGATGGACTAAAGGATAATGTCTTCATAACATGAATGTATGCGTGTTTTGTTATCCTCTCTCGGGGTTAGTGTCAGTATGTGGGCGTTATTATTCAAGAAAATGTCAGGAACTGTGGTGCATTTATTTCACTATGTATTTAAAGAACAATTTACAGACTCGATGGCAATGGCTGTGGACGTTGGGGAACGCGACCTTTATGATCATATAGCTTTATATATATAACTTTAGAATATAGTAGTTAATGTCTCATGCAGGAAAATGGTCGCAATGGTGATGTTACCAAGATATCACTTGGTGTACCAACGTTTGTTGAACTGAATGCAAGAGCTCATCAACGTAACATTCCTCTGGATGTTCTTCGCGTTGAACATTTCACCCTTTTGTTGATGGCATTTGTACTTTCTTGAACCATACCACCCAGCGTGAGTATGACATATCAACCAACTATAAAATGTATCGCCTTTAAGACTACACCCCAGTCTTGGTGGGGCTTATACAGCAGTAGCCAATGGCATACTCCCTGTCCAGTTGTTTAAGAACGGCTTCCAAAAGGATGGGAACATACAATCTTAGCATACAAGGAAAGCAAAGCCACACATGAGATCATGTCTGAATCTAAAACATAGCAAAATAAGGGGCGGTGCAGTCATGGTCCAATTTCATTTCCACTATCATGACACATACCCACAAACTAGCACCGTGTGTATTGTTATCATCTGCTTGGATCTGTTCGGTGAGACGATTGCTGGACGCCAACAAGCTTGTTCTTATGATCATGTTCAAGGAGTTTGTGTATATTATGCATTATGGTCTCCTACGCCTTAGCAGAAATGCATCCGTCAAATGTCGGGCTTTCAACATTCGAAGCCATATACAGAAGTTGTCCGGGTACGTCAGTGCATTAGATGAGTATGTGAATTGATTAACCATATATTGAGAAGTGGCTGTTTGGGAAGATCACCAGGTGTACACGTTGGTATCCCCATTAGGTCACCAAAGCTGACAATACGCAGATAGATCCTTCTGAAAGCTAATATACGCATCGACCGAATACCTTTATAGTGTATCGCACAAGATGACACATATACCCCATATGTAGCATCTGAATTATACCATAAGCTATACCACGAATGAAGCTCGCTAAGAATTCCAAGCTTTCGAAACAAACACATGAGCTGGACACAAGCATATGTATTGTTTGAAACATTCCGATTAGTGGCACCCTTCTACAAAGAAGAGTAGTGAACTGTTGTTGTGAGTGAGATAGATTAATCTGACGAAGAGACGGAAACGAGTCTAGATAATGCTAAATGTGGCAATTCAGAATAAGCTCAGGTACTGTTGTTCTGATTCTTGGAAGTCATAATATGACTATTCGGCGCACCTGTATACGGTTACGGCCAGTATGAGCCCTTAGTGGAGAATGGATTTTGAAATGCCACATCGCGATTGTGGGTTTTCATCCTTCCAAAAGGCTACGACTTACATTGGAACTAATATATGGCTTATATTATGTACCGTTTCGTTTATACAAATCAATATTATGACAAAAAGTTGAAATTAGTATGTGATAATATCGGCTTCTTTTCAATTTCTGCCCGTCAGTTTGGCCGCCATATTGACTGTGAGTATCATTTGCCAAACCCTAATGAATAATTCATACATATCAACATGTAATGGTAGGTAGAAATCGCGAAACAAAAACGCCCATCCTAAGAAAGTAAAGTAATGTAGGCGTGTTTTCAAATTTCGGTCGCCATTTTGGCCGCCATCTTCGATTTGGAAAACCATTTCTTGCATGAGATGTAAGGTAATTACTTCACCTCAGTATTTCCAACTCAACTGTAAGCATGGATGGAGTTGTCTCGACAATAATGCCCAATGATGTGAATATGAGGGAATTTCGGTGATTTTTCAAAATCTGTCCGCCATTGTGGGCGCCATTTTGGATTTGGGGGACTTTTATTTGGATATGGTACAAGGAAAGTTCTTCGCCTAAGTGTTCCCAACTTACAATAGTAAGCAGGTGTGGAGTTGTCATGACAATAATGCTCACTGATGTTAAAATCAGCGATTTTCGGCGATTTTTTATTTCTGGTGGCCATTATGGCCGCCATCGTAGATTTGGGTAAATATTCCTCAACTCAGGTATAAGAGGAATCCTAGCTCGAGTATCTCCTGCAAATATATATGCATGGGTGTTGTTATATTAGCAATAACATTCATTGATTCGAAACATAACATCGCGTTATTAACGGAGATTCGGCTTTGACCTATGATACCGGCATTTGGGAAAACGTGATATCGGACAAAAATATCCCGCAATGAATGCATATTATGGTCCCCATGTGTTCGCCAATGACTCCTCTATATGATAAATGTATAACATGACGCAAAAATTCTAAAATTTTCCCACATAGACAAACGAAAGGTGGTAACATGTCAGAAAAATAGCATATTTTCACATTTCGGCGACCATCTTGGTCGCCATATTGGATTCTGGTGTCGGATTTTTGGCTAATTTGTAAGGGTTGTATATTAGCATAACGGATCGAATGGAAAACAAGACTGCACGTGCTATCATCTTTACTATAATGGCGATCAAAAAGACCTGGAGCATTTAAAACAAATGGCCGCCATGATGGACGCCATCTTGTCTGGAGTCTCTGCGGCCACTTTTTTTTCTTGTTAACAAGTGAAAAAAATTAGAGGAGACATTTTAAGGTACTCAATCCGATAAAACTCCTCTCAATTACTATTTCAATGGCTTCGGGGGTCAAAAATATTTGATTCGAGTCGAGGAAGTCACCCATCAAAGCTCAGATTTGTTAGATATCAATTTTAGAAATCTATTATTTTTCATTATCGGGAATACTTTCTGGCCCAGATCTCAGTCAAAATTGCGTTATTATTACCACTTGATTTTAGAGTTATCCATCCTTGTCTGTTTGAATAGAGTTTTGGTTTATAAATCTCGAGCAGGATACGAAATTGACGGCAATTATTAGTACTCATCTCGAGAACATAACAAATTTCAAAAATCAATATCTAATAACTCTGAGCTTTGTTTGATGGGTTCCTCGACTCGAATCAAATATTTTTTACCCCCAAAGCCAAAGAAATAGTAATATAGGACCCTCTGATCGGATTGTTGTTGTTGGAATCTGTTGAGATGGGGACCCTCTGTTCGGATTGAGTACCTTTAAGGAAGAAAATTAGTGGGATGAAGTTAAGTCCTGGTGGGGGGGGGGTGCAGAGGTCGACCAATATCTCCTGGACTATGGGTGCGCAAATTCAAAGTGCGCGAATTTAAAACTGAGCGAAAAATAGTACTGCGCCAATTTAAATACGAATAAGGTATAGTGATTTGTGATACACACACGAATACCATATTTGGTGTCATGAATATGAACGGCAGCATGCGTATGAAATCTAATGACTCGAAGAGTAAAATTTCTGTATTGTTTCACATGTAACATGCAGTGCCACTAGCATTTGATTTCAAATACATGTATGGCCTATGATTGATTCTTACGAGATAATTGCGTGCTATTTACAGGCAAATTCCGGTGGCATCGATCACCACAGGCGGGTCCTACTAAAACCCGACCGCACCCGACCGCACCCGACCGGACCCGACCGCACCCGACCGGACCGCCCCCAGGGGTCCGAGCGAGATGGGGTTTGCACTATCATGTAGAATGGACCCGAATGTACCAAAGTTCCAATCCCCAAGTCGATAGTTCGAGCGGACACGGCACTGTTAACCCCTAACTTGCGGCCGTTTCCGCCAGGTAAGGGAAATCCAAAAAGGCGCCGACCGCACCTTCCCTGACTGCCTGACCACGGAAATGGACATTATATCATGAAGTGAATAAGCAAATGCATCCATGGGCGATCGGACAAGTCGCTAGCTACACCGGAAGTGAATAAATTAACCCATACGCTGCTGCCGAATTCGCTATAAATGTACGCAAAAACGCCGAAATTAACACCCGCCGACCGGACCGCCCCTAGGAGTCCTAGCGAGATGGGGTTTGCACTATCGTGTACAATGGACCAGAATGTACCAAAGTTCCAACCCCCAAGTCGATAGCTCGAACGGACAAGGCACTGTTAACCCCTGACTGGCGGCCGTTTCCGCCAGGTGCGGGAAATCCAAAAAGGCGCCGACCGCACCTCCCCTGACTGCCTGACCACGAAAATTGACATTATATCATGAAGTGAATAATCAAATGCATCCATGGGCGATCGGACAAGTCGCTAGCTGCAGCGGAAGTGAATAAATTAACCCATACGCTGCTGCCGAATTCGCTATAAATGTACGCAAAAACGCCGAAATTAACACCCGCCGACCGGACCGCCCCTAGGGGTCCTAGCGAGATGGGGTTTGCACTATCGTGTACAATGGACCCGAATGTACAAAGTTCCAATCCCCAATTCGATAGCTCGAGCGGACACGACACTGTTAACCCCTGACTTGCGGCCGTTTCCGCCAGGTGCGGGAAATCCAAAAAGGCGCCGACCGCACCTCCCCTGACTGCCTGACCACGGAAATGGACATTATATCATGAAGTGAATACCAATATGCATCCATGGACGATCGGACAAGTCGCTAGCTGAAGCTGAAGTGAATAAATTAACCCATACGCTGCTGCCGAATTCGCTATAAATGTACGCAAAAACGCCGAAATTAACACCCGCCGACCGGACCACCCCTAGGGGTCCGAGCGAGATGGGGTTTGTACTATCGTGTAGAATGGACCCGAATGTACCAAAGTTCCAATTCCCAAGTCGATAGCTCGAGCGGACATGGCACTGTTAACCCCTGACTTGCGGCCGTTTCCGCCAGGTACGTGAAATCCAAAAAGGCGCCGACCGCACCTCCCCTGACTGCCTAACCACGGAAATGGACATTATATCATGAAGTGAATACCCATATGCATCCATGGGCGATCGGACAAGTCGCTAGCTGCAGCGAAAGTGAATAAATTAACCCATACGCTGCTGCCGAATTCGTTATAAATGTACGCAAAAACGCCGAAATTAACACCGGACCGCCCCTAGGGTCCGAGCGAGATGGGGTTTGCACCATCGTGTAGAATGGACCCGAATGTACCAAAGTTCCAATCCCCAAGTCGATACATCGAGCAGACACGGCACTGTTAACCCCTGACTTGCGGCCGTTTCTGCCAGGTACGGGAAATCCAAAAAGGCGAACAAATATTGTTTTCTAAGCACCCCCACAAACACACACACGTTGAACTGAACATACATGTAATGCACCGTAACAACCATCATATATGTAACTGTCATGTGTTAATTGGAATATCATAATGATATTGCATAATTGAATGAGTTGAGTTGAGTTATTTTTTCTTTAATGCACATGTCTTTACTTCCTCTTTGGTTGTGATAAAGAAATCATTATGAATTGTTTAACCCCAGCCGTCTTTGGGTCGTTTTCCCACGCTACAATGTGATTAAGTGATAAAGATGGGTATCAAATTCGTCGCAATTCAATCAGATTCAATACGCAATTTATTAACCTCGTCCACTAAATTCGATTCGAGCCTCGCTAGCTAAATCTCGACTTTAAATGGAATTTATTGCACTCGGTCAATATATTTCGTATAGTTTCGAGTTATTGATATCGGCATGCCAGTCGTCAATACAAAATTTAGTTGGCTACTGGAGAGTAAATATGTAGTTCAGAAATAAATATTCGTTTCTCCGTTCGATACGGTTACTGGAATCTATATAGCTACCCGTACCGCAACACGTGTTGTAACCACAAACTGTTTTACAGGAATAATTCAGCGCATCGAATGGTAATGTGAGCAAATTGAAAAAACATTGATATATGGTATAGACAAATTGTTAATCGCATTCGCTTTATTGGCCGATATACGTATCGTTATGGATTGTTGGACAATATAAAATTAAATGGCTGACATGTTGGCAACATTTCAAACAATTGGATTTCACAAATAATATCATAGACTATTCGAATGTTGGAATTTCCAGACTGAGAAAATAGGTTATGATTGCTCGAACATACAATTCCGTTAGTTAGCTTGTCCAATCAATATTCGACTCAATCAAAATCATTCGTACAAAAATATATTTTGTGTCATGCTTTACTATGCGAATAATCAGATAATACCAAACATCATAACAATAAATTCGCGAATAACGGAGAAACAAACAGTAATTATCTAAACTGCATTAGCAACTTTCCGTTAGTATATATCAACATTAAAAATATAAATCAAATTGTTTCCCTACCTTCGGCTTCACCGTCGCAAACAGAGCATGGATATATGACCATAACTGGTAGAACTCGTGGTGGTCGCATTATGATAAGATCAAGATGTCGATTTGACACAGGAATGTGATTTGGGGGGGGTGGGGGCTAACCCCGGGATCTTCGAAAGGGCCGAAAGGCCATTTCCTTAACCCCTCATGTTTTTTGCCTTTAATTTAAATAACAACAAAAAACAAAAAGCAATTTTGGTCTATCTTTTCTTCGTCTTTTTCTTTTTGGGCCTCTTCGCCGGTGGTGGTGCAGACGAAGGGGCATTCGATTTGACACAATTTAGAATGTAACCATTTTATATATCAATGCAACTATATCATTGGTTCATTCCATTGGTTGCAAATTACATTCGACTGGGTTTCTTGCCATGTACACGAAGCCATGCATCGCACTCATCCCACGGATGAGGCCAAGGTTCATAATCCGATTTTAAAATCCCTTAATCTGATCATGTTTTAAATCCCAATTAATTCGCATATATTAATTCGTATAACTACTGTCGAAACCAATTCCTATAAAAACACGTACAATTGATACATGTACATTATTCATGATTATTTATTGTAACGAAAACCGCCAAAAGTAAATCGCACGAGAGCTCGAAGTAAATTAGTTAATCACTGGACTGATAATCACAAGGGATTCACCAAAATAAATAAATTAATTGAATTGAAGTCCGTGGTGACGAATGTGACACCTCGCTATAACCCATACACAATGTCACATGCAGTGCTTTGAATAGCATACCACTTTAAGTCACTACCCATGCGACTATCATGACCTGAACCATGTTGTTTTATAATAAATAAACATGGGGTTACCCCCCCCCCCCCATTCACATATTCAGTTGTTTTATAATATATTTTTGCATGTACCATAAAGAAAATTCTCCGGGTCTCATAAATATGTGTCTCAATTGATATGTTATCACTCACCTCGTATAAGTTTTCGAATATCGGTGTTGATCTAGCAGGACCAGAATACACTTTTCGCTGCATGATATGCTGTCCATTTCCGTGGTCGTGCAACCAGGGGAGATGCGGTTTGTGCCTTTTTGGATTTCGCGTACCCGTGGAACCGGTCGCAAGTTAGGGGTTAACAGTGCCATATCCACTCGAGCTATCGACTTGGGGGTTGCAACTTTGGTACATTCGGGTCTATTCTGCACGATAGTGAAAACACCATCACACTCGGACCCATTAGGGCGGTGTGGTCGGCGGGTGTTAATTTCGGTGTTTATAGCGAATTCGGCAGCAGCGTATGGGTTAATTTATTCACTTCCGCTGAAGCTAGCGACTTGTCCGAACGTCCATGGATGCATATTGGTATTCACTTCATGATATAATGTCCATTTCCGTGGTCAGGCAGTCAGGGGAGGTGCGGTCGGCGCCTTTTTGGATTTCCCGTACCTGGCGGAAACGGCCGCCAGTCAGGGGTTAACAGTGCCGTGTACGCTCGAGCTATCGACTTGGGGATTGGAAATTTGGTACATTCTGGTCCATTGTACACGATAGTGCAAACCCGATCTCACTCGGACCCCTAGGGGCGGTCCGGTCGGCGGGTGTTAATTTCGGCGTTTTTGCGTACATTTATAGCGAATTCGGCAGCAGCGTATGGGTTAATTTATTCACTTCCGGTGTAGCTAGCGACTTGTCCGATCGTCCATGGATGCATATTGGTATTCACTTCATGATATAATGTCCATTGCCGTGGTCAGGCAGTCAGTGGAGGTGCGGTCGGCGCCTTTTTGGATTTCCCTTACCTGGCGGAAACGGCCGCAAGTTAGGGGTTAACAGTGCCGTGTCCGCTCGAGCTATCGACTTGGGGATTGGAACTTTGGTTCATTCTGGTCCATTGTACACGATAGTGCAAACCCCATCTCACTCGGACCCCTAGGGGCGGTCCGGTGGGCGGGTGTTAATTTCGGCGTTTTGGCGTACATTTATAGCGAATTCGGCAGCAGCGTATGGGTTAATTTATTCACTTCCGGTGTAGCTAGCGACTTGTCCGATCGTCCATGGATGCATATTGGTATTCACTTCATGATATAATGTCCATTTCCGTGATCAGGCAGTCAGGGGAGGTGCGGTCGGCGCCTTTTTGGATTTCCCTTACCTGGCGGAAACGGCCGCAAGTTAGGGGTTAACAGTGCCGTGTCCGCTCGAGCTATCGACTTGGGGATTGGAACTTTGGTACATTCTGGTCCATTGTACACGATAGTGCAAACCCCATCTCACTCGGACCCCTAGGGGCGGTCCGGTCGGCGGGTGTTAATTTCGGCGTTTTTGCGTACATTTATAGCGAATTCGGCAGCAGCGTATGGGTTAATTTATTCACTTCCGGTGTAGCTAGCGACTTGTCCGATCGTCCATGGATGCATATTGGTATTCACTTCATGATATAATGTCCATTTCCGTGATCAGGCAGTCAGGGGAGGTGCGGTCTGCGCCTTTTTGGATTTCCCTTACCTGGCGGAAACGGCCGCAAGTTAGGGGTTAACAGTGCCGTGTCCGCTCGAGCTATCGACTTGGGGATTGGAACTTTGGTACATTCTGGTCCATTGTACACGATAGTGCAAACCCCATCTCACTCGGACCCCTAGGGGCGGTCCGGTCGGCGGGTGTTAATTTCGGCGTTTTTGCGTACATTTATAGCGAATTCGGCAGCAGCGTATGGGTTAATTTATTCACTTCCGGTGTAGCTAGCGACTTGTCCGATCGTCCATGGATGCATATTGGTATTCACTTCATGATATAATGTCCATTTCCGTAATCAGGCAGTCAGGGGAGGTGCGGTCTGCGCCTTTTTGGATTTCCCTTACCTGGCGGAAACGGCCGCAAGTTAGGGGTTAACAGTGCCGTGTCCGCTCGAGCTATCGACTTGGGGATTGGAACTTTGGTACATTCTGGTCCATTGTACACGATAGTGTAAACCACATCTCACTCGGACCCCTAGGGGCGGTCCGGTCGGCGGGTGTTAATTTCGGCGTTTTTGCGTACATTTATAGCGAATTCGGCAGCAGCGTATGGGTTAATTTATTCACTTCCGGTGTAGCTAGCGACTTGTCCGATCGTCCATGGATGCATATTGGTATTCACTTCATGATATAATGTCCATTTCCGTGGTCAGGCAGTCGGGGGAGGTGCGGTCGGCGCCTTTTTGGATTTCACGTACCTGCGGAAACGACCGCCAGTCAGGGGTTAACAGTGCCGTGTCCGCTCGAGCTATCGACTTGGGGATTGGAACTTTGGTACATTCTGGTCCATTGTACACGATAGTGCAAACCCCATCTCACTCGGACCCCTAGGGCGGTCCGGTCGGCGGGTGTTAATTTCGGCGTTTTTGCGTACATTTATAGCGAATTCGGCAGCAGCGTATGGGTTAATTTATTCACTTCCGGTGTAGCTAGCGACTTGTCCGATCGTCCATGGATGCATATTGGTATTCACTTCATGATATAATGTCCATTTCCGTGGTCAGGCAGTCAGGGGAGGTGCGGTCGGCGCCTTTTTGGATTTCCCGTACCTGGCGAAAACGGCCGCCAGTCAGGGGTTAACAGTGCCGTGTACGCTCGAGCTATCGACTTGGGGATTGGAACTTTGGTACATTCTGGTCCATTGTACACGATAGTGTAAACCCCATCTCACTCGGACCCCTAGGGGCGGTCCGGTCGGCGGGTGTTAATTTCGGCGTTTTTGCGTACATTTATAGCGAATTCGGCAGCAGCGTATGGGTTAATTTATTCACTTCCGGTGTAGCTAGCGACTTGTCCGATCGTCCATGGATGCATATTGGTATTCACTTCATGATATAATGTCCATTTCCGTGATCAGGCAGTCAGGGGAGGTGCGGTCGGCGCCTTTTTGGATTTCCCTTACCTGGCGGAAACGGCCGCAAGTTATGGGTTAACAGTGCCGTGTCCGCTCGAGCTATCGACTTGGGGATTGGAACTTTGGTACATTCTGGTCCATTGTACACGATAGTGCAAACCCCATCTCACTCGGACCCCTAGGGGCGGTCCGGTCGGCGGGTGTTAATTTCGGCGTTTTTGCGTACATTTATAGCGAATTCGACAGCAGCGTATGGGTTAATTTATTCACTTCCGGTGTAGCTAGCGACTTGTCCGATCGTCCATGGATGCATATTGGTATTCACTTCATGATATAATGTCCATTTCCGTGGTCAGGCAGTCAGGGGAGGTGCGGTCGGCGCCTTTTTGGATTTCCCTTACCTGGCGGAAACGGCCGCAAGTTATGGGTTAACAGTGCCGTGTCCGCTCGAGCTATCGACTTGGGGATTGGAACTTTGGTACATTCTGGTCCATTGTACACGATAGTGCAAACCCCATCTCACTCGGACCCCTAGGGGCGGTCCGGTCGGCGGGTGTTAATTTCGGCGTTTTTGCGTACATTTATAGCGAATTCGACAGCAGCGTATGGGTTAATTTATTCACTTCCGGTGTAGCTAGCGACTTGTCCGATCGTCCATGGATGCATATTGGTATTCACTTCATGATATAATGTCCATTTCCGTGGTCAGGCAGTCAGGGGAGGTGCGGTCGGCGCCTTTTTGGATTTCCCTTACCTGGCGGAAACGACCGCCAGTCAGGGGTTAACAGTGCCGTGTCCGTTCGAGCTATCGACTTGTGGATTGGAACTTTGGTACATTCGGGTCCATTCTACATGATAGTTCAAACCCCATCTCGCTCGGACCCCTGGGGGCGGTCCGGTCGGGTGCGGTCGGGTCCGGTCGGGTGCGGTCGGGTGCGGTCGGGTGCGGTCGGGTTTTAGTAGGACCGCCACAGGCCGAACAATATATACAGAGTTTTTGCTTCTTACGTATAGTGGTGGTACATAAGCATTTTATATGCATGTTTTCCGTCGTTATCTGCCAATTATATCTTTCTATACGAAATGTTTGCACAAAGAAAAATACATTGAAAATTTACGAGTGGGTGAACGCGGCTAAATGTACTCGCTGTGTGTCATCACAACACACTCAATACAATGAGATTAACCAGTTCAGACATTTGTGTCGTTCTGTTCTATCTATACTTATAATTATTCCAACGGTCCATTGTTTCAATGGGTTATTCCGTCGATTAGTTATTCTGACACTTCACTCATCACCTTGATGGGATCATGCAGTAAGGGTTAGAACAAGCGAATTGTTCTTTACCAGAATAAATCGAGTCAAAGACGAGATTTATTCTGGTAAAGAACTATTCGCGTGTTCTGATCGACTTAGAGCATGTGCACAATTGACCCCACATAATGAAATCAACTGGAAATGTGCCATTGAGCGTGTTTTAATGCACGACGCACAATCCGTGCGCTGGTCGCGATTGGACGCAATAGCCGGTTAGCCACGCCCAACAACGTGATTAACATGCACTGATCGCCGTTGAATGTGAATAGATATGTCCACAACAACACGGGCTGGTCCCACTTTAAAGCACCCTTGCGATTTGTCTGTTATGAGTTGTGTGTGCCTAACAGTGGGATACTCACTTAATAACTATTCCTTCGCCAGCCTTGGGAACTGCTGTGCTTTACCAAAAATCAGGGAACGATTGTAACAATGCGATTGTGCTCTGAGATGATATATTGACATTTCTTTCAGCTTGAACGTACCCCATGCCTGGAAAATAGACATTGTACCATAATGGTATATACATTATCATGCTGGTCATACGTGAACTCACACACCGGGCGAAGACGTCGTACAGCGGGACACGATGACAGATGGTTGGTGAAAATATTGCCATAAAAGCCATTCAGATATTTTGCGAGCTCATATTGCAGATAGATTATGTTTATATTAAACATTAGCGAAAACGTCGGTATTTACTCAAATCGGTTAGTATTATGGTGTGATATGTAACAAGTATTTCCCAAGCGTGTGTAAATGTTCTAGTTGAATGGGTCTCCACACATTATTTGCCCAGGTTTTGTGTTGTCATGTGAGAAAGCGAAGATGTTAATCTATCTGATGATATACTAAATACCCTATATGAGAGACTAGAACCCCCCCCCCCATAAACGACTGAAATAGTAAAAGAGAGAAATTACTGAAATTATTATTTCGAATATGTTGGCCACAAATATGACACATTATATTTAGGTACATGGACGAATGCATTCCATTGATGGTTCTCTCCCAAATGTCCCAAAACGCATCTGGTAGGAAAGATACGTTTTATTTGTTTAATACTCACCAACTTTCTGAGGTGTGTCGACAAAAAATCATAACATTGCATGTCCCGTTGGGCGAGTATTCTCACCCGGTGTGTGAGTTCACGTATGAACCATAGTTGGTGTCATGAATATGAACGGCAGCATGCGCATGAAATCTAATGACTCGAAGAGTAAAATTTCTGTATAGTTTCACTAGTAACAGCGCCACTAGCATAATTTTGCTTTCAAATGCATGTATGATTGATTCTTGGTATTTCTTACGATATAATTGCATGCTATTTACAGGCAAATTCCGGTGGCATCGATCACCACAGGCCGAACAATATATACGGAGTTTTTATTTATTACGTATTATAGTTTTGGTACATAAGCATTTTATATCCAGGTTTTCCTTCGTTATCTGACAATTATAGCTTTCTATAAGAACTGCTCGCAAAAAGAAGAATACATTGAAAATTTACGAGTGGGTGAACGCGGCCAAATGTACTCGCTGTGTGTCATCACAACACACTCAATACAATAAGGTTAACCAGTTCAGACATTTGTGTCGTTCTGTTCTATCTATACTTATAATTATTCCAACGGTCCATTATTTCAATTGGTTATTCCGTCGACTAGTTATTCTGACACTTCACTCACCTTGATGGGATAAGATGACATATTGACATTTCTTTCAGCTTGAACATACCCCTTGCCTGGAAAATCGACACTGTACCATAATGGTATTTACAGTATGTGTCTATACGACAATAAATACGCTTCATTATATATAGACGAGGTGAAATTGCTATCACTTAAAAAATTCATTTCAAACGATATCAGTCGATAGAGTCATCCATTACTTATAGTGTAAAACCTTATAACCCATTATAAATCATGAATCCATCAGGGCCGAGTTGTTCTTGACTAAGTCACTATATATAAGGTTGAAACACTCTGTTGAGTCTATACGGGGCGCATGTACGTGTTCCCGGCCAGAATCAAGACACAATGTCATGCATGCTCTCGGTGGCTCAATCGGTAATATGAACATTATAGATCGCCATATTCCGCGGATTTTTGATACACAAGGAATGGCAACTTTTTACAGGAAGGGCAACTTTATTGGTGTATCTGCATGCACACTTAACGTGATCTATAAACTTATGGCCTAGTGACGTACTGCAGTATATATATAAACAAACATATATAGCTATACCCACCCTTGGTCAAGTGCATGGTCCTGCTAATGTGCTATGATGCTGGTGGGTCCTGCTGAATTGCTATGATGTTGTTATGGCAAACTGATGCGGTTACGAAAAAAGTACCGTTATTGTGTTTAAAGGTACTCAACCCGTAAAGAGGGTCCCCATCTCAACAGATTCCAACAACAACAATCCGATCGGAGGGTCCTATATTACTATTTCTATGGCTTTGGGGGTAAAAAATATTTGATTCGAGTCGAGGAACCCATCAAACAAAGCTCAGAGTTATTAGATATTGATTTTTGAAATTTGTTATAAACTCGAGATGAGTACTATTAACTGCCGTAATCTGCTCTGGATGTGTTCTCCAAATCTATTCAAACAGACAAGGATGGATAACTCTAAAATCAAGTGGTAATTTTAACACAATTTTGACTGAGTTCTGGGCCAGATAGTATTCCCGATAATGAAAAATAATTGATTTCTAAAATCGATATCTAACAAATCTGAGCTTTGATGGGTGACTTCCTCGACTCGAATCAAATATTTTTGACCCCCGAAGCCATTGAAATAGTAATTGAGAGGAGTTTTATCGGGTTGAGTACCTTTAAGTTGTCATCTGAACAAAACATTATTCGGTGGACCCGACGTTCAAACAGAACTAAACGATTATAAACGTCAGGTTTACGGACTATCAAAAACATATATACATTGAAAAACAGTTTTATACAGGTGGTTTTGGTTGTTGCAAATCGACTATGATGAAGATGCCATGCTGTTCATATCGTGTAGCAAACACCAGCGCAACCATTATTATTTTTTTCAAAAATATTTATGTGAATGTTGTGAATGTTTTATATTAGTCGGATTCCTTTTGTCATTTTGCATTTTTGGTTTGTTAAAAGTGATCTGAAAACGGATTATGTATGCCTAGTAGGTGTGTTTTCGGGATTGACTTGTTTCCATTCTTGAATTTTAGCGGGTCGGCCTAAATCGGGGTCAACATAATTTAGAGAGCGTTTCGTATTTATAGAAAACGGTATATGGTGCCATCTGGCGTATGGTGATCGGTGTGATTTGAAACTTCTCCAAACTACTAGATATGACCATTACATGTATTTTTGAAAATTTTGATGTGATCGGTTCATTCTTGTTGGCTACAGTTGTGATAAAAATTTAACACTGAGCCATATGGAGATTCTAGTACTTTGGATAGATGGCGCCATTTCGCGTATGATGATATGCGCGTACTGATATTCCTAAAAAATACTAAGTATGAAACACAGACGTAGTTTTAAAAGGAATGGATGTGATCAAATGATTCTTGCTGGCTACAGTTGCGATCAAAATTTAACACTTAACCCTATGGAGAAGTTCGTGTTATGCTCAAACGTTGATTGTAATATCACTTATTGGCAATCGTGCGCAAATATACGAAGTTAACACTCGTGTTTGACCCACTGTAACTATCCGTGATTCAATAGTTGCAACATATGATATAGTTATACCTCAAGATACAGTAATTGGCAAAAGTAAGTGTCGAATGGTTTTGTAGTTTCAATAATATGCAGCCTGTTGAATCAAATGAAAATATTCACAACAAGACTGTTCACGATGTGATTACATATTATATCATTGTTTTATTTGATACTTGTCTGTATTGTTGTTCACTGACTAGTTTTAAAACCACATCGTTGATCATAACAGGATGTAGTGTCACAAATACACAGGTATAGATGGTAGTTGTTCGTTGTCGTTGTCATAGGAGTCTATCCCACATGCACTGAGAGAATCTGTGTTTTCGCAGGATTTGTGCTACTGATAAACGGACATTTCGGTGCAGCTGAGATCTTTACTATAGCGGTATAGGCTTTGCTTTTACGCTTCCCACGCCATTTACATTTGACCAACGTCAGTGCAGCGACTGAAACCCAACATTCACCATCAATATTCTGACCACAGTTAATCTCCACGCTTCGTGTGTAGCTGTGAAAATCATGTAAATTCGAATTTCCACTAGAGTAGAGCTTAATGAGTAAAATAGGTATCAACATGATCAACCATAGATGCATTTTCCTGCATTCCGAGTAGGTGCTTAGTAACCGCTACTAATGAGCTATCGGGTCCGGTGGCAAAGTCTCCCGATCTTATAATGATCAGTGACCTATGCAGAACATGGCTGCATATATAGTTTTAGACATGCATGTGCCCAACTTTGAACAAAGCCAGCACCGTGTGATTAGACACTGACTAAATTAAGGCAATCCCAATAAATGATTAGTACACAATCGTGGTATTTGATTAGCAACCGTTGCTAACCTCACATTTGGGTATTAACTGTATCGGAAACGCAAACATTGAATTACGACCCTATAAGCTATAATTGCAATTTCCAGTGAATTCCTGGTAATTTCCTAGACTAAGTTTCTCGATCTTATAATGAGCAATGGCCCATGGGGTACACACATGTACAGTTTCATATATGTGTCACCATTTGAACATAACCAATACCATCTGACTATAGACACTATCTCACTTACGGGAAAAATACCATGGCCGGTTCAAAGCCAAGTATAGTATTGGGGGAGAACGATCCATTAAGCCTAAGTCGATGGTTTGTTCACAACAGATGGAGTCATGATACATTATGAAGGATGATGGAAGGGTCCCCTTAACTATGTTCTTCGACACAGTATTGTTCCCGAACTGTGTCACTTGTATCTTACTTTTTTGTATTATATACAAGACAGTCAATGACTGTGGGGTCGCTCACCAGACTGCAAAGACTGATAAGACTGGGACTCTGGAGACCAAAACAGTCAGCACTTTTCATAATCACTTTAAAAGAAGTAGATTTAAACAGGATATGTGGCTAGAGAGACTTCAAGTATGTAGCTTGGTGAAAATCCACCTTGAAATTGCCAACTGTACACTACTGATCACCCCCCTACTCCAGCTCAACAAGTCCCCTCCCGACCGAGATCCAGACTCCCAAGTCTTAGGTTGGAATTTCACAACCGACACCTCAAACTTTCTCAATTGTTGGAAATTTCCAATCTCACAAGCGCCTTTTTCTAAAACCATTTAAACATGTTTGAAGCCGAATTATCCATGGACCCAAAAACACAATACATGTATGTCAGACCAATCAGTCAATTGGTTCCAAGGTAGATGTTTTAATGATTTGGTATTTCGATGATTTTATTAGACACCCCATAGCCTGCCATTTCTTGACAGGTTGACCTCATTTTAACAAATCTGAATCTCAGTCACTAAAGGATCCTCCTGATTCATCCATACTATATGTAAGCTAAATAGTCCAAACTCTCTTGAGAAGACATTTTAAGAATTACTATAGAGACATATAGTTATGTCCCTGGTCCCACCCTATTTAACCTGGTGACTCCATCTGAATAAATTTGAATCCCAGACACCAAAGAACCCTTCATACTCATACATATCATAAATATCAGTCAAATAGACCTGATGGTCCTTGTGAAGGAAGCATATTAAGAGGGAAACTGTCCTTCGCTTGGCCCCTATTTGACCAGGTGACCCCATTAACAAAATCTGAATTGCAGTCAAGGAAGAACATTCCATTCTATATAAGCCAACTAGTTCTTGCAAACATATTTTAAGAATTACTATGTAGTGAAATAGTTAAGTCTCTTGCTCTGCCCTTATTTGACTTTGTGATCCCATTTTCACAAATCTGATAAGGATAACAATTAAGTTCCCCAGTTGAAGTTGGTGATATTCACCCATTGGGCACCTCATTTATGAATTTTATCTTCTGCAAATTAGGGGATATAGAAACTTCCTAGAAGGGAAATTTAACTAACAACAATGTAAAACTTCACAAAAGATGAGGCCTAAGCAGAATGAGGTCGCAAGATGGTGAATTTGATGATGCTAGCCTGCTGTGTGGGATAGCATCACAAAAAGCGTGTCTGTTCCTACATTGTGCATGCCTGGCCTCAAGCAACACAATGTATTATACAACAAGCCTTGAAATAGTGTGATAGTGTGTCTGTCATTTGCAGAATGAGGTCCCCAGAGGGTGAATTTAGTGACGCTAAATTCACCCTCTGGGGACCTCATTCTGATAAGGCCCTCGACTGCTATGGAAGACCTAGAATAAAATTGAATTTCCCCAGTTGAAGTTGGTGATGTTAACCCATTGGGCCCCTCAATTATGAATTTTATCTTCTGCAAATTAGGGGATATAGAAACTTCCTAGAAGGGAAATGTAAATTTGATACTATAGATACTTCCCAGAAGATGAGGCCTAAGCAGAATGAGGTCTCCAAATGGTGAATTTGGTGATGCTAGCCCGCTATGTGGGATAGCATCACTACAAGCATGTCTGTTCCTACAGTGTGCATGTCTGGCCTCAAGCAACACACTGTATTATACAATCAAGCCTTGAGATAGTCTGTCTGTTATTTGCAGAATGAGGTCCCCAGAGGGTGAATTTAGTGACGCTTTCCTGCACAGCGGGCTAGTATCACTAAATTCACCCTCTGGGGACCTCATTCTGATAAGGCCCTCAACTGCTATGGAAGACCTAGAATAAGATTGAAGTTCCCCAGTTGAAATTGGTGATGTTCACCCATTGGGCACCTCAATCATGAATTTTATCTTCTGCAAATTAAGGGATACAGAAATTTCCTAGAAGGGAAATTTAACTAACAACAATGTAAATTTGATACTATAGATACTTCCCAGAAGATGAGGCCTAAGCAGAATGAGATCTTGAGACTCTAGATACTTCCCAGAAGATGAGGCCTAAGCAGAATAATGTTCTCAGAGGGTGTATTGGGTTATGCTAGCCTGCTGTGTGGAACAACATGAATTCACCCTCTGGGAACCTCATACCTCCAATGCCAGACACTTGGAGAAAATGAAATTAATCTGATTTTAATGACCACTGAGTGATAATGTAAACAACAAGGGTGCTTCATTGATAACACCATTAATCTCATTTAAATTATGAATGACATGAATACACTCCCTGGGGACTCTGCCTACATAAATTGATCAAGGAGTTCCTGAATATTTTATTATTTTTGGGGGAATTATGGCCATAACTCTGTTAAAATATATCGGATCAAACCCATATTTTAACTTGATCTGTATATAAGTGTCAAAAATTCATATACCTAATTTGGTGTTGATCAGATGAAAAATGTTTGAGTAATCCTGTCTTGGATGAATTCTATATCAAAACAAGAGTGGAAGGGGTTAAATAAACAATACCAAAATCCATACAGATGAAGAACATGCTAAGAAAAATGTAGGTAAGAAATATGAGACTGTGATGTGTCCTAAACAAAAATTAAAGGTCTCTGCCCCTATTTGACCCAGTGACCCAATTTGAACAAATCTGATTCCCAGTCACCCAAGGTCCCTCAGTACCAAATATAAGCTAAATCGGCCCAATATTTTTTTAGAAGAAGTCATTGTAAGAATTACTATGAGTTATGGCCCTGGTTTCTCAACTAATTGACCGGGTGACCTCATTTGAACAAATCTGAACACCAGTCACCCAAGGACCATCCATACCAAATATTAGCTAAATCGGCACAATGGTTACGAACAAGAAGTTGTTGTAAGAATTACTATGGAGGAATAGAGTTATGGCCCTGGTTTCGCAACTATTTGACCCAGTGACGTCATTTGAACAAATCTGAATGAGAGTCACCTAGGGAACATCCACACCAAATATGAACCAATTCGGTATGATGGTTTCAGAGGAGAAGATGTTTAAAATAAAAGTTGACGGACGGACGTACAGACGGACGGACGACGGACGAGGAGTGATGACTATAGCTCCACCGGAGACTTCGTCTCAGGTGAGCTAATAAGACCAAGCCCATAATGCACATATATATATTCTTATAAATAAATTATCTCTTAGAAAGTGTCCAGAGATGTCTTGCCTATTTATACTGACAATTTATTTTATTCTTGTGGCAAAGTATTTGAGGGAGAGATTTGTTATGTTGACTAAGATGTTAATTTAGTATGTGAAACATGTATCCCGGGGGAGGTATCGAGTGGACGGAGAAAGTGTTTTCTTTATACTCAGATGAACATAATTTAAACTCCCAATTTTGATAAACCCGACCAGGAATTATAGAACAACCATCTATATAAGCCCAGCAATATTTAGCAATAAACATGGACATGATAACATTGTTTAACATTTTTAAACAATACCACCCTATCCACATCTATTTGGCTAAACATATCATTGGCATAGATGAGTTGTTGTAGTTGTTACATTGATGCTGGTCGGGTTTCTCTCCAAATTTAATACAGAATGTTCAATAAGCTACGGTGGCTGGTTTAGGACATGAGAATTTGTTTTTTATTTCACGAAATACTAATTCGTGGCCACGAAATAACTAATTTGGTGGCCACAAAATACTAATTCGTGGCCAAGAAATAACTAATTCGTGGTCACGAAATACTAATACGTGGCCACGAAATAACTGATTAACCTTTGCATATATATCCAGATACCTTTACGGTATGGTTACATGCAGTAACTTGACGATGTTTTAGAAACAATGCGTACGAGCACAGAGAAGCTACTATAAACCCCTTATGGTGTGGGACCCGGGCTCTATGGGGATATGTACGTCCTATATAAACTATCCCAGAGAGAACGGGGAAACACGGGTCAGGTGGCTCCAAGACAAACTGAATATACATTAGTTTTTACCACAAGGGATCGAATGGGAATGCCATTTCTCTCGGCATATTGGCCGATTTAAGTCAAATAAGGGGTTTTGTAGGGTGGGCCCAAAACCAGCTTATAAATATTCACCCTTTCAACCATACCCGATCCAAAATGGTCGCCGCTCAGAAGGGGTCAAATGGGGTATACATTATTTCTCGGTCACTTGACCCATATAGATAAAATAAAGAGTGTTGTACCGTGGTTCACAAAGAAAGCTAATTTTGCACACCTTCAGCCCACTCGAGCGAAAATGATAACCGATCAGAGGGATCCATATATGGTACCATGCAAACCCCCCCCTATTTAGGTCGAATACAGTGTGTTGTATAGGGTGAACCCTGAGACAAACTAAATGTTCACCCGCTTCCACCACCCCCGATCCAAAATGGCCACCCCCAATTGGGTTCAAATATGACACCTATACAATTTCTCGACCCCTTAACCGTTTGATGTGGTATAATTGGTGCTGTAGGGTGGCCCTATATACTGAATGTCGTGGGTGCCCATGTAACCCACCCCCAGGACGGCGGCAACTTTGGATCGGATTGGTGAAAGGGGTGATTACTTAATTTGTTTTACGGGCCACCCTACAACACGCTTTATCTCAAATCGCCGTGGCTCATGCCAAGATCACCTCTATCCGCTTCCATTACAACAGTGACTGATGATCGTATATCACAATTAGTTATTTAGTGGCCACTAATTATTTAATTCGTGACCACGAATTAGTAATTTCATTCGTGGCCACGAATTAGTATTTCGTGGCCACGCAATTAAAAAATATTCCCATGTCCTAAAAGTTTTGACTGACACTTACATAAATATGACTCCCAGATTTGTTAGCACACAACTCCGTATTATGCGGTTCTTCGCCCTGGCAATAAACATTAATTTTGTCAATTGATGAAAAAACACCATCAATCAATTTTACAACGGCATCCTGAAACTTTAGTCTTGATAAACATTGCATTTGTATAATAGTGCACTTTATCACTGAAGCACGTGATTGTGATGTATATGATTGATGTGAACCACATTTTTTCAACTACTGTATCTGGTGGCCTGACTATATCGCATGCTAATTTTGTAAAATCACATGTATTTACGATAGATTACATGTAAGAGCCATGCATATATGATAGCCATTAAGTTCCACCACTGTGAACATTTGAGTAAATTGTCAAACTCTCTATAGGATCCAACATTAGTTTTGTTCGCAACTGTGGTACTGTACCAGCGGAGACTTATCTGACGACACAATTCTCAAAACTACATTTCTGAGTCATATTTGACATATGTGCACAATTTCAACTTGCACAATTCATGAAAAGGCTAATCGTGTTAGTTAATATATGTATAATCAGGAAACGCTCTTTAATTTTTTTAAACCGTCCAAACAATTTGTTTCCACTAAAATGTCAGACTGGAACAAGTAGACTCTGAAAGAAGACCGCCATATTTGATATTTTTGTTAATTTCAACTCGCACAATCCAACAGAAGGTTAGTTATGAGGATTAATATTTGTATAATAAGCAAACGCTCTTTAAATTCTTAAAACAGTCAAAAAACTTTTTTTTCCAATAAAATTTCAACTGGACACAGGTAAACTCTGAAAGTAGACACGCTATTGATAAATAAACCGTTCGCATGTCGTCTTAGACAATCCGAAATGGCGCGACCGTTGTTTTCGACCAAAGGAATCTGACTTGTGAAATCAGCGAGGGTGGGGGTAGGGGTAGCTTTTCTGCGATATCTTTACCAAAAATCGATGTATCGAAGTTTTGTTTGTGGCATATGATCAAGATATCCTTGTAGATTGTTCATGTTCGTCTATATGTGATATAGCTCATTTTAAGAACATACAATACCTTAATATTTGGGAAAGAAACTTGAAAATGCAGTCATAAATGCAATTCGTCTGATGATTTTTGATAAAATTCCACATTAAGATATGTAATTAAGTAATTTGTGGCAAGATCCCCCCATGTTTTTCGATTTCCAAGAACAAAGAAAGCCACTTACCGCACTTGCTATGCGTAATAGCATGTTTTTATTACCAGGTGGACGGGGAAAAAATAGAGGGGTACACAAACAAAAGCCCCACACAAACCTGTTTCCACTAATATATCAAGCTGGAAACAGGTAGATTCTGAAAATAGACACACTGGTGGTATAGAAACTTTTCTCATATCGCTTTTAACATTCCGAAAACGCGCGACCATTTTTTGCGACATAAGGAATCCGACTATATGGACAATGGCTTTTTTTCTGAAATCGCTTTGATTAACCAAACATCGTGAAAATGACACCTTTAGAAAAAATAACCGTACTTTTTCGTAACGGCATCAGTTTGCCCTAACATCATCATAGCAATTCAGCAGGACCATCAGCATCATAACACATTAGCAGGACCACCTGGCCATGGGTGAAACCATTTGTGCACGTAAATATATATACTTCAACTCTTTACAGTCGCGGAAGGAAGATAACTCTGACTGATGGTTACGGAATGGTAACTCTTACAGCTACCGAAGGAAACACTAAACATTAACGGGCTGTGTTTCGTCCCCATAACATTGCCACAACTACGCCTCTTGACATGCACGGTCGCATATATATCTGGCTAAAACATTGTTTCTATTCGAGAGGACCATAGTGTATGTTTATGGAGGATAAAATTAGAATAAATATGAAGGCATGTTGTATGGCCTGCGTGACCGCACGTAATGATCCCCGACAGAATAAATTCCTTTAAGACTGAACAATATTTCACGTCCCTGTCAATAATCACAGAAGATGTGTGTCTCAAGAACACAATGCCTCTCACATGGAATCACAAAACAATCTAGGGTTAAATATGCCGCCAAACGTATATGGAGCCCAAACTGGATATATGGTTATAAGGACCTGGCTTTCCAGAATGGGTGTGCATGGGTGTGAGTTCATTATGCCCAGCTATTGCTCGATAGTTTGAATGACGCACGTGTTGCTTAAAGGCCCACTTAATTTTCGAGTCGACGATTATTTTTTTATAGTGACTTGATACGGTTTTAATAACAATCTAAGCCATACAATATGATTAAAATACTATAACTCATTACTATTTCAAACATTTGTGGCTCAGAAGATGCCCACAGAGAAATAGAAAACTGCTGAAATCATAAAATGACTTTCCCCTTTTTCAATAATGGAAGGGGACGAACTCTATCTTTAATATATAGAGTTATTCCCCCTTCATTGAAAATAATACTGCTTTTTACTGCAATCCAGATGACAAAAAGGCGTTGGCAGCTCAACAAAAACAACATGTCCACAGTTTATTACACCGGATACATTGATAATACAATGTTTTGGAGCTTCCTCTTTCAAATGTTATATAATATGGCATATATTTTATATAATGTAATCTGGGGGTTCGAAAATTAAGTGGGCATTTAAAGAGTGCGGTTGCAATGGTCCGGTATTTGGTGTTCTCGTTTTACAGCAGAATATCGGAGCGTTTTACAGCAGAATATCGGAGGAAGTGCATTGACAATCATGTTTCCAGAATGGCAGATCAAGAATTTCGAAGGCAGTGGGTTCGAACCCATGTTCAGACCGACGCTTCCTAACTCTCGGTTAAAGGGCTTCCTTTCAATGATGTCCCTGTATCCGATGTGGTTAGGTCGTGGATAAGAGCATGCATCACAGTCTGGGCTTGACGAGGTTGGCGCGGGTTCGAACCCTGGCATGGATGAAAATCGGGACCGATTATCAAGCTTGATTTGGTTTGAGGGACGAAAATAGGGACCAATTATCAAGCCTGATTTGGTTTAAGGGACATCTCAATGTACCATTCCGATCGACACATGGCCATTTCGATAAGAATAAGAATTTGTTGACGCTCACTGATTTAAGCAAACTGAGCATTCATGTACAGAGTCCGTACCTCCATAACTCTGACATATATATACGCCAGTACCAGTAATCGTATGGTCACAGATGCAATTTCGGCGGAAGTGCATTGACGTGTTTCCAGAATGGCAGATCAAGAATTTCGAGGTAGTGGGTTCTAATTCATGTTCAGACTGATACGCTTCCTAAATATCGGTGAAATGTTTAGGGCTTCCTTTTAAGGATGTCCCCGTAGCTGATGTGGTTAGGTCGTGGATAAGATCATCACAGTCGGGACCAGACGAGGTTGGCGCAGGTTCAAACCCCAGCATGGATGAAAATCGGAATTTCAAACTTGATTTGATTTAAGGAACATCTCAATGTACTGTAGTGTTTTTGGGTATCAATTAATTAACGTGGATGACAAACAAAACACCGAAAAGCCCGTGATCGGAAGATATACAAATGAGGTCACATTTGACCCCGTCAACAACTGCGGGAGAGACAATCACGAAGTCAAACGAACACGGCTCGGCCAATTCCGGAACTGCACGGCGACGCTCTCCAGATGACGAACTTCCATCACTCGATCCACAATCTTCAAACCAACAACATGTCTTACAAATATCGTCTATTCTATTGCCTATTATTCTACATGTAAATGTTCCTGTTATATTATAAAGGTTAGTTAAACTTGTATGTTCGTATTTAATTCATAATGTAGTAATATAGAAATAACCCCTAAGTAAAAATACGACAATGGCGTTGTTAGCTAAAAACGAACACGTGCGAGGAAGACGATAATGGCGGAATGTATTATTGAAGTGGACCCCCCACGTGGGTTCAGTCAAAAAATCGCCGCCGGCGATTCCAAATGATTCCACATCATGGAATTAATCGTACTTGCTTGGTTGGCTACGACAAATTGTTAGTATTTTCTGGAAAATTTATGTATTTTTTACTGTTTGATTAATATTTCACAAACATTGCTGTGTATATCAAAATAATTTTTCCATTTTTATGCCCAATCATTCAATGTTATTTTTGCCATAAATATATCCTTATTGCCAATATAATTGCTGATAAAATTTTATTTTCACCTGTTCACATTTTTTCATAAATATTTCGTTTTTGAATTGAATTTCTCCAGTTTTTGTCCTATACATTGCATTAATTAAATATTTTGTTATAAATTAATATTTTTCTTGTCAATTTGTGTTGAAATATCCTATAATAATCCATATATTTGATAATTTGTCCACTTGTTAATAAAAAAAAAACTTGCATTAATTTCCATATAATTGATTAATTTTTAATCTCAAATTGTTTGATATAATATTTTTTGTCCTTTTCATTGCCAAATGCCCATTTATGTAATGACATGGATGCTCTAGTGTCCACTTTTTGACAAATAATTCCATTTATTGGAGTTTGTTTTGTATCCAACTAGTATACTTTACTTTTTGGCATCAAATGAAAGAGGGTGTAGGTGTGAATTCTGAATAATTAAACATCAATACCAGAATGAATTATCAGCCACCACATTATAATCAGACTCTTTGCCTGAATTACATGGACTGTAATCAAAAGGAGAATAAAAGTTCTTCATTAGCATCGATTGTTCAAAGCCATACAGTTGCTCAGAACAATCCATATCGTAATTCACAAGAACAGTCCCCATATTATCATGACATTAGACCAGAAGGTTTGAATTGCCAAACCTCAAACTGGTGTCTTCAGCAACCTATTCAAGGCCAAAATGTCACAAGTCAATATTTAGTAGATGCAACAGTAGCATCAAGCTCACCAAAAGTCACCCAGTGTTTTCAACAAAATGTTCAAATTCAACAAGGGTTTCAACCAAATATTCTACCCCAAATAGCACCTCAACCGGGTGTTCAATTTCAACAAAATATTCTACCCCAAATAACACCTCAACCGGGTGTTCAATTTCAACCAAATCATCAACCCCAAATAACACCCCATCTGGGTGTTCAATTTCTAAATAATGCTCAATTGCAAATAACACCCCAACCGGGTGGTCAATTTCAGAATAATGCTCAACCACGGATAACACCCCAACCAGGTGTTCAATTTCAACAATATGTTCAACCGAAAACAACACCACAACCAGTTGTTCCATATCAAAGTCAAACTCAACCAGTTCCTAATCAGGTTCAACCTCAACCAGTTGCTCCAAATCAAGGTAATTCTCAAGCAGTGACTCAACCACAAGTGAACAATCAAACAGGTGTTCAAAATCATCAATTCATATCTCAAATAGGTATGCAGTTTCAGGCTATGTCACAACCACAATACCAACCACAGTACCAACCTCAACCAGGTACTCAATATATGTCCCAGCAACATATTCAACCTCAAATAGTACCTCAACCTCAAACTATTTTCCAACAAGGTACTCAAACAACTCAACCTCAAATAGTACCTCAACCAAGTGGTCAACATAAAAATATGTTCCAACAAGGTACTCAAACGTCTCAACCACAACTAGTACCTCAACCTCAAACTATTTTCCAACAAGGTACTCAAACAACTCAACCTCAAATAGTACCTCAACCAAGTGGTCAACATAAAAATATGTTCCAACAAGGTACTCAAACGTCTCAATCTCAAATAGTACCTCAACTAAGTGGTCAATCTCAAAATGTGTTCCAACAAGGTACTCAAATTCAAATGGCTCAACATAATGGGCAACCCCAATCAAATCAAAAAGGCACCCAAAATCAATCCATACCTCAACCAGGTATGCAGGTTCAACCAAATTCTCAACTAAGTAAGCAATTTCAAATAATGCCCCAAAGGGGTATTCAAACTCAACTATTGTTCCATCAGTGTGTTCAAACTCATGGAATGCAACAACCTCAATTTGTTCAACCTCAATTTTCTCAAACTCAAGTTGGTCAACCTCAAGTTATCCAACAACAAATGTGTTCCCCAAAGGTACACAATCAAATAATTATACCAGAGGTACATCATACAGTTCAGACTGAAAGAGCACCTCTTGAAATAGAAATCCAAAAATCACAGACTGAGAATGTGATACCAGAAGTTGACTTACATGTTCATAACCATTCAAGTTGTACGAAAAATGAACAACTGCCCCAAAATATACCACAACATCTAGTTTATGATGGTATATTTAGTGAAAATGAGCGAATAAACGCTCTTAGTCATTGTTTGCCTCAAGATGATTTCAATATTTTTAATGCCATTGCCATTAACAACCCTGGCATATCAACAACTTATATTCTGTATGAAATGGAACAAATAATGCCAAAGTCTGAGAATACTCAGATGGCATTTGATGATGAAGAAAATTACTGTGATAGTGATTCTACTGATACTTGTTTAAATGAGACAAAATCTGCAATCATAGGGAACAAACAATATCAACCACATATGGTTGAAGAACCAGAAAACAATGATTTTGAAAATCTCATTCCTAGAATACCAACTCAAACAGTAATGACAATCCTCCATGGCACATGGATCCGGGATATCAACAAGAGTTGTCGGATATATCCTCCCCTGAGTCAAAAGTCAACCCCCATAAATTATCGGATAAATACGTGTGTTCAAACTCAGATTACTCAGAATTTCCATCCGTGTTTGGAGACTCAGATTCACATGGTGAGTTATCTGACAAAACATCTCCAGGTAAGGAGATGGAACCGTGTATATCAAACCCTGATATATGTGATAATAAGGTTGACAACATATCCGAATTGTACCATGAAATAATCATGAACGACAGCATGAATAATATCCCACATGTGAACGATTACATACCATTAAATGACGCAGATAACTCGTGTGGGATAGCCTCATCTGAATCAAACACCACATACTTCAGCCACTCCACAAATAATGTCAATGAAAAATGGGAATGGTTAGATATTTCAATAGAGATTTCAGAAACTATTCCCAGTGAAGACATTCATGAAATTGAAGTTATTCATCCAATAGAAGGTGGTATACTCAATGGCACAAGGGAAGCACTAAACATGATTGAAATAACATGCCATGATAGCAAGACCATCGCAAACTATGACAAGATGTGTCATATATCTATACCAAGGCATCAATCAGAAGCTCAACATTTTCCCAATAGCTTCCCAAATGATAAACTTCGCAACATACGAAGTTATGACTGTTTGAATGGAAAAATCAGCCAAGTTGCCAACCACCATGCAAATACATCCAAATGTGATGAATGGCTGTTCACTTTAAATTGGAAGAAAAAACATAATTGGTCAATATAACAATGACGAGACATTTTCAGTTTGAAATTAAATGGAAAAGACTAAACCATGAAAGATTCTAACATTGAATAAAAAGATGTAAATAGGCTACCCATAGGTAGTCCACATACCAGTGTTAAAAATAGACTGCATTATGTAGTCCGCATGACAGAAAATACATCTTTTTCACATTATTCAATATACAATCTTATTTAATAAAAGGTTTAATATTTTATTGGCTAGGCCAATTACAATAGACTCATATTAGTGAGCCCCTCAAATTCAATTGTTCGTATATAGGGCATAAATTTCTAAAATAAAGCGTTACGATCCATTTGGCTAAAAGGATTGGCTTTCTTACTTCTAAATTTAGTAGTCATTGTGAGTTTTTGCTAGATCATAGAAACGCTCACTTTTGGGTGTGGTTGAGCAACACCTTAATCCTAATTTTGCGTGACTAGGGTTCTTTAACTCTTATAGTTCAGACTCCTCACCCTTTCTTGGCTCAATAGTTATGGACCTTCGGATCATATCTTTTCAAAATAAAACAGGGTGTAGTGTAGTGTTTTTGGGTATCAATTAATTAACGTGGATGACAAACAAAACACCGAAAAGCCCGTGATCGGAAGATATACAAATGAGGTCACATTTGACCCCGTCAACAACTGCGGGAGAGACAATCACGAAGTCAAACGAACACGGCTCGGCCAATTCCGGAACTGCACGGCGACGCTCTCCAGATGACGAACTTCCATCACTCGATCCACAATCTTCAAACCAACAACATGTCTTACAAATATCGTCTATTCTATTGCCTATTATTCTACATGTAAATGTTCCTGTTATATTATAAAGGTTAGTTAAACTTGTATGTTCGTATTTAATTCATAATGTAGTAATATAGAAATAACCCCTAAGTAAAAATACGACAATACCATTCCGATCGACACATGGCCATTTCGGTAAGAAATGAGAATTTGTTTACGCTCACCGAGTTAAGCAAATATGAAGCAATGAACACTCGTACTGAGTCCGTGCCTCTGACATACATACGGCAGTACCAGCTGCAGTAAACGTATGGTCACAGATGCAATTTCGGAGGAAGTGTATTGTCATGTTTCCAGAAGGGCAGATCAAGAATTTCGAAGGTAGTTGGTTCTAACCCATGTTCAGACTGATATGCTTCCTAAATCTCGGTGAAAGGGCTTCCTTTTAAGGATGTCGCCATAGCCGAGGTGGTTAGGTCGTGGATAAGATCATCACAGTCTGGGCTAGACGAAGTTGGCGTGGGGTCGAACACCGACATGGATGAAAATCGGGACCGATGTTTAAAGCTCGATTTGGTTTGAGGGACAGGCTAGAAGTATGCTTACCTCAGAGGGAGGCAACTTGAAATGGGAGACTGCAAATTTGGTCATATATATACACTTTCAATTATTTTTATTCAGAACAATTATCTAAATTATCTAATATTTCGCATATTCACAATATTTATCGCAATTTTTTCGAACTAGCTAAGTTGGTCAAGCGTTGTACTTCATGTCATTTTATGATGATGATATCTTGCCCAATTTATAACTGCAGTAATTGTTTTTATGCGCTGACACAGGTACTCGAGGAAATAAAAAAAATAATTATGGTTGAAGAGTTGTCTTCCCTGAAAATAATCTAATTTGGGACACTTCTGAAGCGGGAAATAAGCAACATTGGATGTGTCATGTAATGAGCTAATGTATTCCACAGTAGGTGAAGGCTCCTGCCCAAAATTGCATGATTTAGGTGACTTTGTTGAGCCGATTTTGATTTGCATAACTTACAATCATTGAATTTCTCTCGGGTAATCAATCTAATATTTATCGCGGACTCGCGAATATCATACAATCTCGAGTTGTGACCACCACCTACTGTGAAATAGATTATTAAAGGTACTTAATCCGATTTGATGGTCCCCATATAATCATATTTCAAAAACAGTTTTAGAAATGCCACTTTAATTATCAGAATTGATTAATTGCCCAAAAATAATGCTAACCACTGTCAACTATAGTATAAAATTGCCCGAAACGTGTTATTTATCATGTTGTTCGACAAAATTTGGACTTATTATCAACACAAAGCCTGTTGATTTAGAGTTATCCATCTTCATCCGCAATTTGGTCCAAGACCATCAACTTTTTACTGGGCCGAATAAGTCTTGATGGTGAGTAATAATAGATTAAAAAAATTTATATCTAATAACTCTGAGCTTTGATATGTGGGTTCCTCGACTCGATTCAATTATATTTTACCCCCCGAATCCAAATAAATAGTAATTGAGGGGCGCTTAATCGGATTATGCATCTTAAGGAACAATTGTAAAACAAAGAAATATATTCCCTGCATTATTTATACAATGTTATAAAGTTCTGTGTTAGAACATTAAAAAGTTGCCATCTTTTGAACAGGTAGAATATGATTATGATCTCTACAGGGATCAACCAGAGTAGAGATTTATGGGATGATCTACACATGTATTATAGGATTGCTTTGCTGATTTCTGATGGTTTACCATCATTTCAGCTGCAACATCATACAACTTAGGATGTGATTAAAGGGTCTCCACCTTGGAATTTCCAACTGCCCCCCCCCCCCCCCCCCCTGAACAAGACCAAACTCATAAGTTTGCATTTGCACCCGGCCCCCTTGGGCTCTGATTTTTCCCCCAAACAGGCCTGGAATCCTGGATGGTATAGTATATCACACAGTGCGAGGAAAAGTTTGAGAACTGAAACTGAAAATTGCAAAATCCTAAAATCTAGTGGTCTAAATCCAGACCTCAATGTGTTTTTCTCAAATTTATTAGCAGTTGCTGATTGACCATGGGGGAGGACCAGCACACACCGGGCCGATCAAGGTTTGAAATCTGAACATGAAAATTGCAAAATCACAGCATCTCGACAGGCATCAAGCTTTCCAAATGTTGGAAATTTCCAAACCGACACCCCTCCTATAGTTGGAATATATCAGGTATGAAATTTCCATTTTGACCAAAGTTGAGACCCCCCCCCCGCTGTCACCATTTCCTGATGTCATATCAATTGTAGAATCGTCAGTTTTATTGGTGGAAGAAGGACTGTCCAAAGGGGTAATTTTCTGTGAAATCAATAGACTACACACAGAAATTCCTAGGCCCCATATAAAACTGACAAACTTGCCCAAGTATGTATCAGGTTGCAGTATATAAGTAACACAAACCAGCGGTTATCCTGACATAGGAGGAAATTATAGAGTAGGTATTCAATGTTAAGGATCCACTCAGTTTGAAAGTCTTAAAATAGAGCCCCCCCCGTCAATTCTCGGCCCCTTCACCGATATCAGTCAAAGAGTATTGTAGATGCCCCCATCCCCCAAGTCACCCCTTTCATAACACACCACCCCATTCCAAAATTGCTGGCACAGACAAAGTCCAAAATAGGGGCCCCTGCTGGGGCCCTTGGCAGATTTAACTAAGAAGGTGACATCAATGTATTGTGTAGCCATGAAGGGTCGTCACTTTTCTTACGTTAAATTATTACTGTGCCATTGTAGTGGAAGAACACAAGAAACACAATTTTAACCAAAACTTTATTCAGATGAATACTCTTGCAGTACAAAATTTGGCAGTACAGATAAAAAAGAACAGCGCATCAGCTAAAACCCTGTACACGCAGTAACCTAGAAAGGTTGACTAGTTGTTGCATAATATAATATGAGTTTGGCACATGAGGTTGCAGGTGGCAAAGGAATCCTGCATGTCATTATTATACAAAGTATAAAAGTTTACATCACAGAGGCACATAATAAAGAATTATTACATTATTAAAACCTAATCAACTACATATATTATGTACTAAATAACAGAGGTGTCTGGCAGTTATTTTAGTTCTGACAAGATTGTCTCAGAATATGCTGCTAGAAATTTAATTTCCACATTAATTTTCACATCTGTTTTCATAAATACAAAAACAAAATCTATTTGTGAAAAACTACAACTAAGCACTTGAATATGTGTATTTTTCTTCAGATAAAATAGTACATTCAATATTCATCCAAATTCATCTGTTTTCATGAATACAGAAAAGAAATCTATTTGTGAAAAACTACATCCAGGCATTTGAATATGTGAGTTTTTATTTAGAAAATTAGTACATTCACTATTCATCCAAATTCAAACCATTAAAATGATTACGTTATTCATTTATACAGAAATGTGAGTTATCCCCCTCACGTTTGCTTAGATAAATTCAGACAAATTATTTGTTGAATATATTGTAAAAGCAGAATATTGGCAAGAGCAATGAGAGTCAATCTGGCCAGAAAGGTTTTGTTAAGACACAAATGTAAACAGTATGAGGTGGCAGTGGTTGAGACTCATGATAATTCTAGGAAGACCTTCTATACAATGTCATGGATCATTGCTCCATGCTCTGTGTTTGAATTGTCATCTCTTAAGAGTGCAGGAGCTGCACATGTTGGATCTCAAAGAAAATATACATTAATACATTTTGAACTAGAAAAAGTCGGAAAATGAACACTTAATTCACATATTTTAATTGACTATGTCAGACTTGGAAAACTTGCATTCTCTTTGTTTTTTTTTTATAGACGCAATCCCTGTTTCATTTATTTTATAAAGATTGAGAAATATTTTGATTTTCATCTTATTTTAAATGAAAACAATGAATTTGGTTTTTAATATTTACTTATTTAAAACTGGTTTAGTAATATTGAGAGCTTTAAATGAGACAGACCCCTCCCTTGAAGAATAATAAATATTGCACGTTAATGATATACATGGTACTATTTTTATATGGCACATATCTCTCACTTCCTTCAAGACTTCACTTTATGGATGTATTCAGGGCGCCAAGTAAATTTTTAGGAGATCTATTTTACTTCTCATTACGATTCTAGTGCATAAAATAATATGTTTGTACAAGAATTGCCAACTGGATGATACTATCTTGTATGATACTGAATTGGCCATCCATTTATTTAATACAATTAGAGGTACAGCAATATCTATTATGTTAATTTTTCAATAACACAATGACATTCCTTACTAGAAGTATGTCTAGTTTATTTATCAAATTTTGGGTTTCCCCATTTTAGTGGAACAAAGCAAAAAAAACAAAAAACTATGTTAACCCATCCATGACTGGAGCTTCCTGAAATGTTGTGTAAACCCTGTGCCAATGCATTATCTTATATATGTGAGTCTCCCATAGGGAGCCTCGCATATATAAGATAATACATTGGCCTAACAATATCTACTTTGATCTTGTAAGCGAGTGCATTCTCTTAAATATATAAGAGAATGCACTGGTTTTGGATCTTTAATGCTGCACCAGTGTGGCTCCCATCATGAAAAGGTTAATAAGATTTTGTATGTTGTCGTAGCTGGAGGTCTGGAACCCTGAATACATTTCTAAATAAAGAAACATTGTCTGGGTAACGTAGGTTGTCACCAACAACTATTTCCAACAAAGAAATTACATTGACAGTTGTTACATCTGACCTAAAGGTTGCTTCCCACAAGCGTTCCTGTATAGACCTATGTTGGTGCGCACAAGCGAGTTTATTATTATAAGGTGGAAGCCAAGTCTTGAGAAAAATAAATCTGCCAAATGTTTGTACTCTGCAAAAGTATATAAAACATCCTAAAAGTCGTCTGAGCATGGCATGATCAACATTGAAACATAAATTTCTATGTCCCCATGCAACTTTCACAGCTCTCAAACATAGGCAACAGGAATACTAGTTGGAACAGAGGTGGAATTTTAGGGAAAGCAACCATGAACTGCTATATTTAGTTACCCATTCACAGAGATTCTCTCAGTAAACTTGGGAGATTTTAGCTACATACTGGCCAACTTGGAGTAGTGTTATAGAATATTGTAAATTTATATTACCTTAAAACTAACATAGATCTAATAAGTTGTCACACTTGCTACGAGGCATGTTATTCTATCCTCAGATAACATGAGTTACTGTTAATAATTCAAATCTATTCACAATTTATATACAGTTTTAAGGCTGCATGTTCCACATGCATATCACAATTTAATTATGCCATAAGACAATTTAAGAAGAGATTTTATTATTGACGCTACCTTGAACATTAATTTAAATTTTCAAGAGACAAAAATTGCATAGTAAAATATATCTCTTTCTCTCAAGGCTGTGAAAATAAGATTTATAAACAATAATAAGGCACAGATGGTCTGCCAAACATGAAATGACAACTATATACAATTTGGTATATTATGCATCATCATGAATAGCATACAAATATACATCGTCAATTTCAACAAATATACAGTGAGGAGCAAAACAATTGTCTTGCAGCCCAAACGTAACCACAGAATTTATTTAAATATTAAAAAATTATTAAGGGCTTAAACAGCTTGTATTAATTGCTAACGGAATCATTTGAATATATCAAACAGTAATCTGTTGTCGATTGTTGACATGTATCTATTAAACTGTCATACCGTAGCTATTAAGTCCACATTGTAATATCTTGGGCTGCAGGAGAACGTTTTGTCTGGCACTGTAACACGATTGTATATTTTCCTCAATCTACAATACGTGGGATTATCAGTTATGACCTAATAACACTTTTCTTACAAACTTGACATCTACTGACTCTTGTTCTAAGATTTCCTGCTTTCAGTGTTTCTGGTATAGGTATAGCAAACTGTTCTTGTCTTTCTATTGTTGAGAGCCAGAAACTGTATTTATTTGCGAAGAAGTGGCATGTGCCTCTTGCTCCGTTACACTCAATGAATGGAGTAGCACGGAAATCCTCCAGGCAGCTGCCAGGGCTGGACAAAGACTGGCCACCACCACCTGGACCTGCAGCTGTATGCTGTAATGAGAATATAACACAAATGGAGATCAGAGATAGCCTAGAGGGCGACTTGGGAGACATCTTCTCCCCAAAATTTGCCACTTCTCCCTATTTTTTTCTCATCGAGAAGTGACCTCTCTCTCATATACCACTACGATTATGTCCCAACAGCAGATTTAAATAAATTTACAGATTATAATGGTGGTCATACTCACTATAATAGTTTTATAAATGGGCTCTTGTGTTACATAATACTTATTGGACATAGATGGGTGATGTTGGGGTTTAAATGTACGTCAGCCTTTATGACTTCTCCCTGATAACAGTCCACTTCTCCCTGATAACAGTCCACTTCTCCCTGATAACAGTCCACTTCTCCCTGATAACAGTCCACTTCTCCCTAATAAGCAAATAGGGAGAAGTGACTTCTCCTAATATTAAACTTCTAGGCTGGTCGCTGATGGTGATTTCCACACATATTCATTAGTGGGAGGATCTTACGGTTGCTAGGAGATAAGGCATCTGCAGATGTAGTTTAATTAGTAAATTACAGCGCCCGCATATATGCTATAATATACCAAAGAACATACATTCTTTTCGTCTTTAATTGTAAATAATGTGACAAGTGTCACGCCAAATGAAAAATAGTGTTTTAATCATGGATGAATTTTCGATGTCATTGCACAATTCAAAATTTTAGTACATTATGATTTGACCCCAAAAAAAGTTGTTTCAAAATAGACGATTTAACACTGAAAGTATTCACGGATATCAAAGTTAGGGTGAACAAAGAATTTTCCATGCAGCAACTGACCGGCTCAGTCGCCTATTGTTAGAAAATATCTGCTATTAATTATTTGATTGACAGCTGTAGAAAGGTCCATTCCAACTCTGTCCTTGTGAGCGAGTGAGATTATTCAGCCTGGAGACTCAGGGACGACACAGTAAATGCTAGGCTTTATTTCCACTGTGTATTTTCATTTTTCAATCTGGCCGGGCCCTGGATCTTTGCCCACGCCATGGTCAGTCAATTGAAAAGTAACAAGGGTGGTATCTTTCAAAACATGGGGCTGCAGTCCAGAAACAAGTTCGAGCACATATGCGTGATTTCAGGAAGAGCGATGACACAATCGCAATTAAATGATGACACAATCGCAATTAAATTATAACCTTAGTGGCTAATTAAGCAAGACCATTTGGTTTTAGAGTATTCCGTGAATTGACAGCTTATTTTTAAATTAAATATTGAAAAAAGTTTGTAGTAGATACTTACCATAGCAAAACTGTATCCTATCCATATTCCTGTCCATCCTTGCGGACACTCTGGAATATGTATGGTTTGACTGTGTATCGCGATAACATTCGAGGGAACATCACACACAGCGCATCTACTGATGTATTGTCTGATCTCTAATTGTCCTACTGGCATCATGGGCAGTGGAGCATTGGTAGATAACCAGTATGATCGGTCGTTTCTACTGGCATAGTTACATACTTGATTGATATCACAGAATAAGAATGGCATAGTGCTGAACTTCTGCATACATGACCCGGCCCAGCCTGAAAAAGATACAACATGTCATATGAACGAATGAACAGATTACAAATTAAGCAGAGTTTAATTGGTTTTATTCCTCGGATTCTTGTGCGCATTTAAACCACGTTGTCATTGTTTACTTCCGGTAGAAATGAAACTGCTTTTGGCACTTCCAGTGTTTCAATGAGAGGGGAGATAATCGGCGGAATAGCCATAATAAAATTTTCAATCCACAAAGAACTCCAATTATTTGTAAGCTTCCCACCTCCTTCCCTTCTCCACCTATTTCATAACCTTTTGGGTTTGGTAGTTTAATATTGGCTTGGTACAGTTTGTAATATATTTTGGTCACTTTTTGTAAGATAAACTTGTTAGTCATGATGGTCTGATTTTGTTTCTCCCAATAGGGCCTTCAGGAATGAAGCCATTTTGTGTTTAATGTTTGGTTACTGTTCAATGTGATTGTATTATATGTTATATGTCAGCTTTATTTATCTTGTTGGGCTGAGGTGTGTTGGATATTTCTTGTAAAAATTAAAGCTGGCTATTCTGCAACACGTTTTCCCAACATCATTTTTAGTTCCCAGGGGTCAAGGGAATAAATGAATATTTTATTATAGTGACATGTGTGTCTACTATATAATGCGCTACAACAAATATATATATTTTCAGTCCCCTCCTTATTCTGTTTTATTTGGATAATAATGCTGTAAACTTTGTTCTCAGACCTTAACTGTTAAAGTACGTTTTGAAGACCCATAAATCAGTTTAATTTGTTTAAATTGGAGAATCTAAATCACCTTATATTATATAAGATAGGATATTGTTTTAATATCTAGAACTGACCATGACTTTTTATTTAAGGAAGACTAAAATATAATTAATAGATAAAATTTGCCCTCCCGCTCCATTTTTCTAAAAAAAAGTTGGATGTAAATTTATTTGTATTGGCCTAAAACATATCAGATATTAAAAGGTGATATCAATATTATCAAATAACAAACAGGAACACACCCTGGCCAATAAAGCCTATAAGTCACTTTAAACAAAATAATAAAGAAAACTGTTGTGCACATTCATGGAATAGAAAAGGGTTTGCTGAGCAGTTGTTGTCTTTTTTGACATGAAGTATTTAGCTACTGAATAGGATACATAAAAGTCTTCAGTTGAATAAATAAGCAGACATCACTGAGTTGTGTCTGACAGATTAACAATATATGACATCATTTTGGATCGCAGATGTTTGTTTATAAACTTAACAATTTAAGATGGTCTATCTTTCCCAGAAGAATTATATAGATTGCAGGGTATAAAATAATAGATATGTATCGAGGACACCTGTCCGGAAAAGTTTCTATTAACTAATATAAATTTTATTTAAAATTTCTTATCACATCTGCAGGACTGTTTTAAGGGCTATTTTAAAAACAGAAATACACGCAAAAATATTCGGAACATGCAAAAAACATACCAAGAAGGAAAACTATATTGTTAGCGCTCTCAATCACAGCAAATTGAATTTCGATTATAGATTTAACCACAATTTTACGATAAAAATAAACCACTTTTAATATTGTGCCTTTAATATAGACAAATAATATACCCAATCTACAGTTTTATCTGTATTTTATTCACAAAATACTGAAAATAGCTATTTGTAGTCTTGAAATCGGGATTTATAAAAGAAAAGCTGTTGTCATAATTGTGGCCATGAAGAGATAGCCCATCTTTAAATGGACATCGCTTGTTAGAACCCCACAATTATGTATACATAATTTGGTCAGCGGTATCTCAGACCATTCCTATGTAGATGATTTCCGAACAAATTCATAAATATAACTGAAAATACGTGTTTCGTTTCTTATATTTTTCAATAAATTTGAGATCATTTTATTTAAGTTCCAGTTCAATTTTTTGTCAGTGGTCGGATAAATATTGCAACTGTAGACCATGGGAAGAAAATCTACAACTGCAGTCACTCTGAAACATTATTGATACTACATAATTTTTGATGATTAAATTGAAGAGAAAGCGGTGTTTTAAAAAAAAAATAGTTTCATGTTAATATACGCAATATACCATTTCCAGACATTCCGTTTCTGATTCCGCAATTCAGATAAATACAAATGTCTGTTTTTTTATTGGGAACCCATTTGTTGAAAGTTATATATTTTGTGACGTCCATGCATCTTTCTGTGACATATAGTAGAAAGTTAGGTCAGATATTTTCAACCTATTTTGATACTGGGAGAAATTCAAAAGTGAATATTATCAGGTGTCACAGTATTTTGGAATGCAAACCGCCATGTGGCTTTAAGGAGAAAGCATATATTTCCTCTTCCATTTGGCCAGAATTACATACAGAACAAAATCTGTTATTGGAATCTTCCTCATTATACCTCCCTGTTTCAATATTCAGGGGGAGAACTATGGGTGGCCATGTGGTCTAAAAATAAGCCAAATTAAATATGTCAAATAACAATCAATATGTCAATTCCAAATTAATAGAAGTCATTTGAAAATCATATTACTTCAAATGAAAATCAATAGGTGACAAATTACAATCAATATATATATCAGTTCCAAATTAATAGAAGTCGATTTAAAATAAGGGAATGTCCATTTGGATTTTATATAATGAATATTTCAAACCCAACGTTACCAATGTAAAAGTAAATGTCACCTTTATTTTGAATAGTCATCCATCCAATCTTATTGTATAGATTTTCGTAATCAACAGTTAGTCCAATTCATTGGGAAAGAACTCTAATGCTCTCACAAACTTGGAATTTTCAATTTATTTCAGTGCGTGATGTCATATATGATACAGAACAACTACATCATTGGATGTTCTATCCTGATGGCCAACCTGGATAACAAATTTCGTCAAGATCCTATTTGTCATAGCTGAGATATATTCCCAGATGGACAGATCGGCAGACAATCTAGTATATATCACATGAAACCCATATTATTTCATTAAAATAGCCATTACATATTTCCTTATATCACATAGTGTGTATGTCACTAGTGACGAATAAGCGCGTGCTTCCCGCCAACTTGGCAGTTTGCCAACAAAATTACTTTGGGCGGATTAATACTATTTTGAAAAGCCACGCATGACACAAAAACCAGACAATGCAAAATGATTATTTTGTTCATTAAAGTTACATTCTTGTCCAATTTCGTTGCACTAACGAAAATAGACACAAAAACAAAGAGGCAAATTGGGGAACTATATTTTTCGTCGCAATCCTGAGCGCGCAATACTGTTGTATACGGTCGTGAAGTGTCTCAGACAACGATGTAAATGTATGCATTTTTAAGCTTCTTTTAAGGATTTTGTTTTGTTAACAAGGCATAAAGCTCTAGTTTTTTTCATGTGATATAGTAGATCTTCAACTCGTTATGTTGGGAAAAAGATTTTATGAAACTTGTTTGATAAATTTGATTCACAACTCGTCTACGATTCGTTGTGAATCAAATTTATCAAACTTGTTTCTTAACCCTTTGGAGAGTAGCTGTAACGTCATATACATGATGTCATGAGTAAATTTAACGTCAACATCAGAGCAATAATTATTAACAAGTTCGGGTCAAAAGGGTCCAATAATTCGTTTTAATTTATGTGCATATTTTGTTAACGAGTGTTATCATAATCGATTGCACTTATACATTTGGGACATTATAATAATCAAAATAACTCCTATACAAATCATTTATAAATCAGATGATGTATTGAAGTTATGTCTAGATAAAACAAGAGGTGTGCACTCGAGTGCTAGCATACCCCCACCGTGACAAATTCAACCCGCATTATCCGTAAACTCAACCAAAAAGAGTTTTAACTTTAAAGAAAAATTCCGGTTAATAATATCGATATGGTGTCACAAGAAGCTTGTACAGAAAAAATTATTCAAATCGGTTCAAATCGGTTCATATTTGTTAAAGTTATTAAGTCAGACAGAATTTTCTAAGTCAAAATAAGTCGAAAATGAGGTGTAATATTACGAAAAACAGTCTGAGCCAATCCCTAGCCGCATCATGTAGAGAGGGTATTGTGAGAAGCATGAATACCAAAAATTATTGAAATCGGTTCATATTTGTTAAAGTTATTAAGTCGGACAGAATTTTCTAAGTCAAAATAAGTCGAAAAAGAGGCGTAACTTGAAAAAAAAAAGTCGGACCGAACCGCAATTTAGCATCACGCGGAGAGACCGTCCTAAGGAGATTGCATACAAAAAATTATTGAAATCAGTTAATAGTTGTTCGAGTTATGAGGTCGGTCGGACGGCCGGATGGACGGAGAAAGCGTGACGGACGGACGGACGCAGTCAATCCAGTATACCCCCCATTTTCTTCGAAAGTGGGGGTATAATAACACTTCCTGAAACGACATATATGTCGTTCTACTCCTCAACCGATAGACGACATATATGTCGTTCTACTCGCCAAAGGGTTAACATCTTATATCCCAACAAAAATCGTTGAAGATCCTCTATATATGCTTTCCCTCCCATTTTTTTTGATAAGTGAGGGCATATGAACCTAGTGGTTGTACTGATTTCAGTTTCATGAATTCATTTTGAGATTAGTACATACCGAGATCTTGATGTTGAGACCTCTCGTTTCCTTCTATGTACAGTAAACTGTACCCATCCCACAGTTTGTATGTACCCACTGGACATTCTGCTTTATCAGCAGTCTGACTGTGCCTGACGACGATGAATCCTGTCGGAGGAACCACACCAGATCTTCCCTGGAGACCAGACGTTCCCTTACCACCACGTGGACCTGAAATCAACCAAATGATGGAGTATTAATTTAACATGTTTTAAAATCGAAACTAATGACTCTGTCATCAACTATAGTCTTAACTACATGGTTCATATCTGAGTGAAAATGAACTTAAATCAGTCGACAAATTAACACATCACACGAATGAGGTTCTGTTGACTACTGGCAAGAAAGATAACAGCAGGATTATATTACGCAAGCCAACATGATGAAAGTCAAAGTACTCATTTCTCAAGACAATCCACCATATCAAACAAGCATACAAATTGTTGTTTTAATTCAATGTTCTTTTCATGATGTTAGTTTGATTATTAACATTGTACGTACACTCTCAGATTGATAGACTTACTTCCCTTTACAAAATGTCAACTGCAATAGTCTAAGCTGTAAAAAACCTTTTGAGTTATAATGCAACACACACGTGTGAATGGTAAATGTAGACAACAGTACATCGCAATGTACCAATGCAGTATAAGGATGCAACACACTTGTCTGAACACTGCTGAAGATTAATATATGAAGTTTACCTTGTAGACCATCAACACCAGGCAAGCCATCTCTGCCTGGCTCTCCGGGATGACCAGATTCACCATCGAATCCTCGCAGACCCTCAGCTCCTGGCAGACCAGATGCTCCAGACTCTCCAGGGTAACCACTCTCACCCTTCATACCTTGTAGACCTGGGAAACCTCTCTGACCGGAGGGGCCTGTGTCACCCTTGTCTCCAATCAACCTCTCAATATTGATGACAGCAGCTGCACCCTTATCTCCCTTTAATCCTGATAATCCATCTCGGCCTGTTGTTTAATAAAAAAAAATATATTCTCAAAAAATCGTACATATCATCTCAAACAAGAGGTTGCACTTGGGGTGCTGGCATACCCCCACAAATTGAAGCATGGGCAGGACAGAAATATAAACATGGAGAATAACTCTAAAGGGAAAATGCAACCATCACTTCATTGATAGCCCCTATGAACATCCATACAAAATTTAATTAACATCAGACAATCCATGGCTGTGATATCTGCACGGAAGGACATAAGACCTTTATTTCCAGATAAACAAAGAAGGATAACTCTAATAGATGGGAAATGCGAAGAACTTCAATGGGCTCTCTTTTGAAAGCACTCACAATGGTAAACCTCAATAATAAAAAAAACTTCATTCAGATCCGATAACCCAAGGCTGAGATATGAATCCAGACGGACAGAAAACCACAAGTGAAATTGCGCAAAACACTATTATATCTATTTGTATGATATCTATGAAAAAAGTATCCTTTTAGGAGACAATTTTTCAAAGTTATTTACAAGGTACAGTAATGCTCTAATTAATCGACTCCTTAACCACAGCAGAATTATGGGTAAATTTTCAGTCGGAAATATGGCTTGTTGCCATTCATCGGAAAGCTCTCGGGGAGAGCTTTCCGATGAATGGGCAACAAGCCATATTTCCGACTGAAAAGTTACCCATAATTATGCTGTGGTTAAGGAGTCGATTAATTAGAGCATTACTGTAACATAACAGTACCCTAAAACTACGGTAAACAATATAAATGTTGTTCCACCTGGCAACATACAACAACAAAAATGTTGTTCTACCCACTAAATAATTAATAGTATGACACATTACCTGATGGTCCAGAGATTCCAGGGAAACCTGAGGAACCTCTTTCTCCCTTTTCTCCTGTAACACCTGGCATTCCTGGCTGTCCAGGATCTCCCTTTGGTCCTGGTCGGCCAAATCCGGGCAATCCAGGGTCACCTACAAATGATAATTGAGTCCGTGAGAGAGGAAATCATCTTTTGTGGCCACACAACAATGCATGATGTGGTAATGAAATCGTAAGTAAGGCTTATCGGAAACGAAAAGGAACAATCGATAAAGTATGGCCATTAAATTATATAATTCACAAAGAACGTTTCGACAAAATCAGATAAATTTGCTACCGTAGCTGTGTTATATATGTCCTTTCCCAATTACTAAAAATTATATACAAAGTTCTAAAGAGGCTCTTTTCCTAAAAAGTTTTATATAGTTCTGGGGTATAAAATAATGAATATGAATTTTTTTTCTGGTATAATCAATGGTATAATATGTACAACCTTTTGGGCATATTTTAGAACAGAAATTTCAGGCGAATTTGGAGTGTAGCAAGAGGGAGAACTCTATCTTGTTAGCACTCTCCATCAAGGTATAATGCCATTTCAAATAAGATATTTTGCAGGGATAAACCTTTACATACAGTAATGCTCTAAATAATCGACTCCTTAACCACTGAAGAATTATGGGTAACTTTTCATTGAGAGCTTTCCAATGAATGGCAACAAGCCATATTTCCGACTAAATCCTGAAAAGTTACCCATAATTCTTCGATGGTTAAGGAGTCGATTATTTAGAGCATTACTGTACAAATAATATACCCAACCTTCAGTTTTGTCTGTGTTTTATTCACAGAAAAAGTATTTGTAGTCTTGAAATCAGATTTTATAAAAAATTATGTTGTTGTAATTGTGGCCCATAAGACAATGTTCATTTAATGCAATTACAGTAATGCCATAAATAATCGACTCCTTAACCACAGCAGAATTATGGGTAACTTTTCAGGATTTAGTCGGAAATATGGCTTGTTGCCATTCATCGGAAAGCTCTCGGGGAGAGCTTTCCAATGAATGGCAACAAGCCATATTTCCGACTAAATCCTGAAAAGTTACCCATAATTCTGCTGTGGTTAAGGAGTCGATTATTTACGGCATTACTGTATCTTCAGTATTAGTTGGATGTAAGGAGGTAATATGTGTTTGGATGGTTATGAAGGTCGAGATTTATAACTTTTATGCATATTCAACATACCTTTAGGTCCTCGTTCTCCAGATAATCCATCTCTGCCCAACAGTCCTGGGTTACCAGAAAGACCTCTGTCTCCCTTCATTCCGGGTAAACCTGGCAGCCCATCACTTCCTGAGGGTCCCCGCACTCCATCAACACCTTGCAATACAAAGTCAGTTCCTTGTGATTATTTCTATTCAACTATATCAAGAATTGTGAGTTAAAGATCCTATGGTGAACTCAAGCGATGAATTGAATACTAAAGTTAACAGAACGTGTGTTTTAATGATAAATATACCACACATCTATAAACTGAAAATTAAAACCGTCCACATAATATCATTTCACAACTCGATCTATGGAAGTTTGTTAGAAAAGGAATTTAAAATAAATTTAAAACTATGTAATAACAAACAATAATTTTCATACAATATATTTTTCAGGCCATGCAGTCAATTTCCCATTTCTCAGGCCAAATTTTTTGTAAAGCACGCAAGCACACAGTTATTAATTAAATCTTTTATTTCTGGTGGCAAATGCCAAGGAAGCATTCCACGTCTGCATCAGCTAGCTCTGGGTTTAATTTCAGTTGCGTGCGGCCATTATTTCCCAAACATACAGGTTTGTCCATAAAAAAGATAATTGATAGATTTCTTGTTATTTATTTCATCAAAAATCACCCAATAAAATATTATTGACACGTTTCATGCAGTTTGCAGACACAAAACATCGCATTATTACAAATTAAAGTATTGAATTGGAAATGTAAATCTAGAAAATGGTCTCAGTTCCATGCAATTTGTATAAAACGTACCACAGTTATTTCATACTGATTATAAATTTTTCCAACATATCAGATGCGAATAAAAAGGTTACATGGGGTTTCGGGACATTGTGCTTAGGCCTGAGAAACAGGGAATTGACTGCGTGGCCTTATTATTCAGAGATGAGATGAATGCACAAAGACTTTATAGTTAACCGATTGTTTACAAATTTTAATTTATCACCCTTACTGTACTTGTTGTAATGACTACTGTTCAATTTCAATTTGAAACAAGCAATTTGTTCCGGGAAGACCACTTCACCCAATGTTTGTGACAGGAAGAGGTCACTTCACACTGAAAATCGGCTCAATGCTGGACACTGACACTGTTTATTGGAAACCCCCTGCACATGATTATCAATTAGGAAGGTAGATTTAAATGGGCTCAAGGCATTTGAAGTGGGTTTGTGAGAAATAAAATAAAAGTCAGTAAAACAACTACAGTAATGCCCTAAGTAATCGACCCTTTAACCACAGCAGAATTATGGGTAATTTTTCCGGATTTAGTCGGAAATATGGCTCTGTGAGAGCTTTCCAAAGAATGGCAACAAGCCATATTTCCGACTATATCCTGATAAATTACCCATAATTCTGCTGTGGTTAAGGGGTTGATTATTTAGGGCATTACTGTATAATCAACAAGTATACATGAAAAAATAGATAGATTTTTTCTTAATTTCATTTTTTAACTCATTCACTGCCAACTTTCTGGGGATTACCGATAACTGTGTACCGAGTTTCCTGGCGATATTGCCAGTTTTTATTGATTTTGTTTGTACCATTATGCCCGCAAACAGATTCAAGACAGCATATGTGGATGCGAATATATGCAGACCACACCACCCCTGTTCTAATAATGTGCACCAAGATTTAAATTGTGATTTTTTTTTCACCCAGCACAGCACGTTTTAAACAAGTGCACCGCTAGGCGGAGGTAACGCCCCCGACTGTACAATCAGAGAAACTTTCTGGTTAAGCGCTATAAAAATGCCACATGTTGTTCTATATTAGCTTCAAATTTGGTCTGGTGCCACAAAAATAGAAGGAAAACTGAATTTTCTAAAAATAAAACTGAATTTTTTAAGTCGAAAAAGGGTCATAACTCTCACAAAAATTATCCGATTGAACCGAAATTTTACCTTGACCTGTATTGCGATATTGGTAATACACAAAAAAACGGGTTTTGCAAATAAACAATCCAAAATCAAGTTATCATCTGGAAACCAAAAAAAGTAGCAGAAAACTGAATTTTCTAAGTCAAAAAAGGGGCGTAACTCTGGAAAAAATGGGCGGACGAAACCACGGCTATGGGGAAATCTTGTCCCCCCCAGCTGGTCTATTGGCATACCAAAGATCAACTGAATTGAATTAGCGAAACCAAAGTTATGAGTTGAAACGTTCGCATGCCACAGAAAACTGAATTTTCTAAGTCCAAAAAGGGGCGTAACTCTGGAAAAAATGGGCGGACGAAACCGCAGTTATGGGGAAATCTTGTCCCCCCGGCTGGTCTATTAGCATACCAAAGCTCAACTGAATTGAGTTAGCGAAACCAAAGTTATGAGTTGAAACGTTCGTACGGACGGAAGGACGGAAGGACGGACGGACGGACGGAAGGACGGACGGAAGGACGGACGGAAGGACGGACGGACGGAGGGCTCCACTATATACCCCCAAATCTCCATCGGAGATCGGGGGCATAATAAGGAGTTCTGGGTAGCATATATATCTGTCACCGGCAGATGATGGCGTCTTTTGGGCGACGTATATATCTGAATGAGCTAAATGAGCTATTGAGATTTGACATATCAAAACCACTGTTATGTCAACTGTTACTGTGGCATTACCAATCAAAGTCAAATTAGTCCAATAAGATACCAAAGTTTAACCAATACTTGACGGTAAACATTAGAAAAGGTCAAAGCATTTAAAACTATTTTGAAAATCATATTCAGACTAAAATATATGAACCTACTGCTTGATTAGCGATGTCTGTTGACAAATCACTGGAAAAATTTTGTTTACATAACAATGGTTTCAACTCACAAAATTTCATTATCAGAGAACAAAGTTGATCAATTTATCCAGTTAGTGGTGATGTTTTACTGACAGTCATTCAATCATCAATGGGGTGAAAGACCTTGAGCATGACTGTCAAGATCGGAAAAACAAATTACATCATAACTGATATGAAAATACTGAGCTTTTATATCCATTGGGATAATAGTAGAGTGGAACAGTTTGTAAATTTCATATGTGACTCTGGCCATGTCGCAAATTAAATTTCCAAAAACAGTTCCACCCTGTACTGTTATTTATATTTGCAAAAATTCCCACCCTGTATTGCTACACCCTGTACTGTTATTCCACCCTGTACTGCTATTCCACCCTGTACTGCTATTCCACCCTGTTCTGCTATTCCACCCTGTATTGTTATTCCACCCTGTACATCAATTACACCCTGTACTGTTATTCCACCCTGTAGTACTATAATTACACCCTGTACTGTTATTCCACCCTGTACACCAATTACACCCTCCCTGTACTGTTATTATACCATGTACTGTTATTCCACCCTGTACTGCTATTCCACCCTATACTGTTATTCCACCCTGTATTGCTATTACACTATGTACTGTTATTCCACCCTGTAAAGGCTATTACATCCTGTACTGCTATTACACCCTGTATTGTTATTCCACCTGCACTACAATTACACCCTGTGCTGATATTCCACCATGTACTACAATTACACCCTGTACTGTTATTCCACCATGTACTACAATTACACCCTGTACTGTTATTCCACCATGTACTACAATTACACCCTGTACTGTTATTCCACCCTGTACATCAATTACACCCTCCATGTACTGTTATTATACCATGTACTGTTATTCTACCCTGTACTGCTATTCCACCCTGTACTGTTATTCCACCCTGTACTACAATTACACCCTGTACTGTTATCTGGCACTCAAGAGTTAGGTAGTGTCACAAGTCAACTTAAAGCAATATCTTACTGACCTGGTAAACCTGGTAATCCTGATTCACCCTTCACTCCTGGGGGTCCGTCGTGCAGTGACAAACCTTCTTCACCCTTAACACCCTTCATGCCATCTCGTCCACTCAAACCTGTAAAATAATTTCATTTCTGGTATAATTTTGTATGTTCATATTGGCCATTCTGCTTAGCCTATTCATTTAGTAAGTCACACTACAGAGAGCTCATGGCACAACAAAATATCTTGTTCTATCTTCTTGTTTGCTATACTCTGGTGTTCATGCTGTTGGTGACCAAATTGGCAATTGACCAATGTTTTTCGAAAATGGCCAAATAAAATAACATTTGGACAAACTTTTATTTACTGTTTTGTGGTGTCAAAATAAAACAATGTGGTCAAATATGTGGTCATTTATGTTGATATACGTTACCAGATGGACCTATTTAAATTTTTGTAGTTCCCGTCAGTGTACATTTACATTGTCACTTTTGTCTAACATTTTTTGTTTTTTAATTTGGTCAAACTTTCTAAAAAAAAATGGCCAGACAAATTCAAAAATGGCCAAAAAATTGGCTAAAAGAATAAAATAAAGTTGAATATCCAGGTAAATGAACTGACAATTATTTGTACAGTCGATTACAGGTAAGGGAAAACTTTTTCCCCTCTCTAAGATTTTTTTACGCACCTGGATCTCCCTTTGCTCCTGGTCGTCCTTCAAGCCCAGATTCTCCTGGGAATCCGCCTGCTCCCTTTATTCCTTTAGATGATCTTCCTGGCAATCCGGGGATACCACGAGTACCAGGCAAACCTGATGAAAAGGAAGACATCAAACCTGATTATAATATTCTCAATGGCTTAGGTCAAAATGATCTACATAATTATGACTGCGTAGATCATTCCGAAATTAAATAGGGAAATTAGTGGTAAATTCTCAGAATCTTAAAACACCAAATATAAATAATTTTAAGCATAAATTTGTGACTATACATTAGGGGTGTAACGATACAGGGAATGGGGTGTATTGATGTTTATCGCGATACAGAGGTCATACGATACGATACGTATCGCGATTTTGCTTACCTAAAATGATAGCGATATTGCCGAGTCTTCATACGGACTGTATATACACTGATATATAGCGACGACAGGTGGGTATGTGCTTGCATGGCTACAGGTAGGCCTACATAAACTCGCTAAAATGTGTGTACTAGATGTTTATCTAAAATATTTGTTGTTGCAACTTGTATTGTATTGTCTAAGAAGAAAAAAAAACTAATTAAAACCTCGTCGATGTATCGACTATCAGTGATATCCCATCGGACCGGGAAGCATAAAGATGCCGACATTGAGCCCATTGTTGCACTGCGTTGTAAAAACACTACCTGTTGACCAATGAGGAACGTCGTCTCCTGAAAATCTCAGTCAATGTCACGAGATTGACAGTTAAATGGGAGGGGCTTTATATTAATTATTCATGTCAAGTTGTCAACTTATAACGGGAACTGGGGGGTTTAACAATTGCTCAGCAACCCACATGGGCCAGTGCACAGAGTGCAGTGTCCATGCAGTGTTGACGTGACACGGGAATGACATACATGTAGATTGATATGCTATAGGTTGAGACTATAGCAGCTGCATCACTCTGGTTAACAGTGAAATAAAATTGTAGCATAGCATACATCAAAGGTTTGCCACCGGCTGTAAATGACATGTTATTGACAAAGTCGCTCACTTGCTGCATGACGTGTACTATTGAAATAGGTCATTAAAATTGAGGTCACTCAGGTCAGGTCTGTGCTTTGATCAGTGGATCACTAGCGACTGATTGTTCTATTAATACAATGTGTTTCAAGAAGATGGCATCGGATTGTCTACACATGCAAATTGAAACAATTCGGTCTGTTGGCCTCACTGTTACTCCGTGAAAAATAAGGAATGCTTATCATTTGTATTACTTATTGTGGGGATTACCTTAATTTTTTGTTAGATACTGATTCAACATTTATCTTTCTCGTTCATGGTGACCGCTGCTTACTTACCGGAATTGGTAATAACAATATGCAATTTGTGTATCGAGATATGTATCGTTTGATCGCCCCTATCGATGACCGTATTGTCAGTGCTGTATCGCAGTTGCATCGATACATCGATGTATCGTTACACCCCTACTATACATGTGTTTTTTTTATATTTGCCATATAGCAGTCAAATGTGGGCCTTTATTTGCAGATTTTTGTCCAGAAATGTCTTAAAACGTTTTTAAAGACAGTACATGATAGTGGCTATACTGACAAAGCCCATTATTGTTATTAACTCATTGAACGCCGGAGACGAGATATCTCGTCGCCCAACGTCATGACGTTGCACGCCGGCGACGAGATATCTCGTCGCCCAGATTTACGTCCCGTCCTTTTCGTTTCCGAATGCTCTGTTTGCGTTCCCTGTACCCATAGGCTATATATCGTCTGCTAATTGAAAACTATTATCCAACCATTCTTCGTGATATTATCTATTTCTTATATATTAACAATTCTGATAGTTTTATCACATAATTCACAGTTAGAGGCATGCTCAACGCGTGAAGTGAAAAGACGACACCGATTTACGGCTCATTATGGAATGTTTCATGGCTTCGTCAGGATTTGTCATGTGACGGAAATGAGATCGTAGAAATCGTTGTTTATATAATTTTATTGCTCCAAACCATGGTATGTGAATTTTAATCATGCTATTAACGATTCAAATAACAACCTGCACATTGTAAATTATAAAATTAATAAATAATATTCAAATAATTCAAATTCAATTCCCATCTATATATATGGGCCTACGTGGTTTGATATCATAATCTCGAGATGTGAAATCACTGGCTAGTCAGCTGATCATCCATGTGTATCGCTTGTTTTGGATACTTGTTGTAGTGAAGATACTTGTTGTAGTGAAGACGGTCCAATTGTTTTATATATGCGCGCAGATAAGAAATTATCAAAGTTTGATGTGACGGGCGTCATGACGTCGCCCAAGGGAGGCTGGCCGCCGGGCGACGTAATCCACCAGGAGGCTGGCGTTCAATCAGTTAATGGCTTAGGTCAAAATGATCTACACAATTATGACTGGGTAGATTATTCCGAAATAAAATAGGCAAACTAGTGGGAATGTTTTTTTTTTTTAAAACAGGCGCATAAAAAAAGTGACTTTTGAAATGGTGTATTATTTTTATAGAAATAAGGCATTGGTGCATCTAACACAGAGGCTTCGGTTAGATTTATTTGGACATGCAGTATTAATATATTTATTTATTTATGCAGGTCATAAATATGTAAGAGGCGCCAGCTGGAGGCGCAGGTTTCTAGGGGACAATGTTTTCCCTGAGAAACAGACTATTTTATTTACCTGGCCATATATTTTATCATTCTTGTTAAAGGCATATTGTGTGCTTATTTTAGTAAATAAAAGCGACGAGTGAGTAGCTATTATTCAACTAATTATTGCCAAAATTTTCAACCATGTCAATTGTACAATTTCAGAAAACACAATGTCTGAAGTACGCAAAATTGTAAAGGAGTGGTGAATTAACACAATGGTAAACAAATGGAAATGCTTTAGTGTGATCCCCCATTTTCTGAGTCATACGAGTGAAAATAAGCCTTGAATCTCATAAAACTATATGGGACTTTTTTTAACTATTGTTTAAAAGTTGTTAAAAATATCTATTAAATTTGTTTAAATTGGAAATTAATGGGGAACTTCTTTCGGAAACATTTAAATAGATCGCAAGATTTTTGGGTTAAGTTCTGAGCATGTACCTTTATTATGGTAGTTGAAGTAGCCGTTCTTGTTTTATTTTAGCACGTGCTAAATAAAGCCATATTTTTTCAGTCTTTATCGATATAGTAGATGACAAAAGTGATGGATAAAATTCATATATAAGAATGACGTTACAAGAATGAGCATGCTGCTAATTTGGATATCAAATTTCTGAAAACAATTACTAAATTCTATGCTCCCATTCGATATCCCCATTGGAGTGTTCCACATCACTTTAAGACTGGCATAAAGACACATCTCAGTTCAGAATTTGAGGCCCTAGCAACTGAATTTTACAGCTCGTAAATAGGGCCCTACTTATAAAGGTGTTACAAACTTAAATTATGTATCTGAATTTTCCTCCAAGTTACCAAATAGAAATCCTATATCTTCTGCACTTTTATTATCGAAACAACCCATCAAAATAAATTTTATAACTAGTAGGTGAATCCATTTAGTTAGATAAGTCTAATTTTGGTACGCAGCAAAATATCAGAACTTTTGTACCCTGTTGTTCGTCAAGTACATTGGTTACATTTCAGAAGTACAAATTTAGGAAATTAGAAAACATATTCACTGAACTAATTTACAACCCATGAGTACACATGGTTACTTCTGGTTACTTTATTATATTATATGATATTATATTATTATTGTTACATTGGGTACTTTTTGTTCTTCTAAGAAATCTCATGGTTCCAGGGTACATTGAACAAAATTAGAAAACATATTCCCTGAACTACTTTCAGGCCCATAGGTACATAGGGAACATGTGGTTACTTCTGGTTACTATACCTATTAGTTATTGTTACAATGGTTACTTTAATTTATGTTTTCTTTTTGAAAACTCAAGTACCAGGGTACATTGGGTACAAATTAGAAAACATAAAAAATAAAAGTAACCAGAAGTAATGACATGTACCCATGGTTTGTAAATTAGTTCCAGGAATAAGTTTTCTAATTTGTACCCAATGTGCCCGACGTAAACAACACGGTACAAAAGTGCAGATTTCTTTTCGGCGTACCAAAATTTGCCATATATCCATTTAGTGAAGAAAGGGTTATCCACTCACCTGATTCTCCCTTTAATCCATCTCTGCCTGATGGTCCCTGAATACCAGACAAACCCACAACTCCCTTCTGACCTGAAAATAAAACAAATGACATCTTAAGGAGACATACACAATTTGTCCTACACATGCAAGAAAATCATTTATTTTACATTTCTTTTTCATTTCTTTATGTTATTGCCAGAAATTAAAACAAGTGTACCACACCAAGCATCCCCCAGCAAAGACGGCTTATCTCTAAGGTTCATTCATTTTCTAAGGGCCACAACTTGAAAGATGTGGATGGAAAAAATCTGTTGAATACAAACATGTTCTATAGCCATTCCATGACTGGAGCTTCATGAAATTTTTCGAAAACCCTGAGCCAATGCATTCTCTTATATATGTGAGTCTCCCATAGGGAGAATACATTGGCCTAACAATACTTACCTTGACCCTGTAAGCCAATGCATTCTCATATATATGAGGCTCCCATATGGGAGACTCACATATATAAGAGAATGCACTGGCACAGGATCTTTAAGGCTGCACCAGCACAGCTCCCTTGATGAAATGGATAATAACAGAGAACAAAAGTTGACATGGATGCATATTCACTAAGGGCCATAACTCTGCTAAAATGTCTGGACAAAACCTGTTCCCTAAGGATATAAACTCCTCCCATGCTGGTTCATGAGTATACCAAAGACAATTCAAATATGACATGATGACTGAGATAGAGAGCTCAAAAGTTGTTACAGACAGACTCACAGATGGATGGAACTATTGCTGAATTGGTCATCGCCGCATGGTATCATGCAAAAAGACACCCAGGATCTCTCAAATGTGCAAAAATACACCCATAATGTCCCAAACGGGCAAAAAGACACCCAGGATCTCACAAATGTGCAAAAATACACCCAGAATATTAAAGTATCGTTCGTCTGCGACAGTTATAACTCAACATGGGTGGAATAGCCATTCAAATTCCTATGAAATTTCACTCTAAAATCACAAATAAATAATTATTGAAATAATAATTAACATACGACTCATTTAAAATCAATTTTTTTAAGAGATTTTGAGATGCTGGGTGACTTTTTGCACATTTTATGAGATCTTGGGTGTCTTTTTTTACATTTAGGAGATACTGGGTGTCTTTTTGCACAAAATTAGTGGCATACCAGGCGGAGGAAGCATGAATGTGGAGTGATGATGTCAGCACCACTGGATACTTTGTATCAGATAAGCAAACAAGGTGGGGCAAAAGGAATACATGACCAAATTTGGTCAAAATTGAATAAAATTGTGCTAACGTTGCAATGTTAAGGACACATTAAACCATAGGTCTAATTTGTTATACATCTCAACCAATAATAAGCTGTGTTGTGACATAGGTTCAACCAACCTGGTCCTCCTGACTCCCCTGGGTATCCGGCGTCACCCTTCAATCCGGATTGTCCAGGGAGGCCGGGCAATCCACCATCACCCTTCACTCCATCACGTCCAGCAATTCCTAAAAATACACACAAGATTATGTCATCAAAATAACCAAGAGGAAACAACAACTGATAGCAACAATGCTTTGAGATGACTTCTGCTGAAGGATTCTATAGTCACAATTGTACATAATAATAATGTCCTGTGCAAGCAGGGACCAGCCGAGAGGGCGACGTGGGCGAAGAAGTCGCCCTATCGCCGTCCACTTCGCCTTATTTTTGCAGTCGGGCGAAGTTTAAGTCGCCCTCCAATTTTGAGAATTTTTTATTTTTTTTCAATTTTTTTTTTCAATTTTTCAATTTTGAGAAGTCGCCTAACAAAAATGGCTAAGTTACTAGCAAACACTGTCTGCAGTAGTATCTCAGTGGTGTCCGTTTGAAGTACCAACACCTCTAACATCAATCACAACGCACAACTCACATATGATCATTGGCACGCGGCGTATATCCTTTGTGTACCATGAGACAGGCCTGGGTGTTTTTACTGTTTATCGAAACAACGTCGTCGGCGATCTCAATAAGTGTATACAGTCGGCATTTTGAACTTTCAAGTTGAGAGTCTCCCTGGCTTCATTTATAGTGAAGATATCTCACTGACATCTGGTGTTCACACATTTTATTGTTTCCGCAACCATGCAGGTATAAGCAAGAAGGTATATAAGAGCAAGACATGTATTGTAAAACAAAACACTACAATGTCTCTTGTGTCGTGGTTAAGTGGTAAAGTCAGTAAAAAACGTAAATCTCCCGAGGATGACGATTTTCATCCCGTGGAAAACTCTCATAAAAAGTTTTAAAAATCCTTGAATCAAAATTCGTTTGACTGGTATGTTAAAGACGAAAGTGGTAAATGGCATTGCTCCGTTTGCCGTTCTGCGAAACACGACAACGCCTATGCCAATGGGCGTGACAATCCGGCGAAAACAACAAATCACCGACGACATGCAACGTGTAAGTATTAAAAATATCCAAAACTCCATCCATCAAGTTCTTATCTTTTATCTTTTATATGCCTTATAGTTATGATTCATTTCCCTATTCGCTGATGAATATTTTTCAACACTCATTCAATTATATGAAACACGTGGCTTCAATTTAAACACCCATTTTGAGCCCCAGTCATTCTTTATTAATACGTCGATAATACGTATTTTCTACTTTCTAATGTTCATCAACAGTATAGCACGTGGTTTTAAACACGCATCGATTATATGAAACACGTGGCTTCAATTTAAACACCCATTTTGAGCCCCAGTCATTACGTCGATAAAACGTATTTTTCTACAATCTGTTTATCAACAATATAGCACGTGGTTTTAAAACACCCACGATGAGCCCCACGCATTCTTTATCACAGTGTCGTGACGACATGAAAACAAACGAGCATATTTCCCCCCGTTGGAACCTCCTAATCTCTTGCCACAATGTCTCATTGTCTGTATCTGCTTTGTGCACTTGCTTTGTTATTTTAGCGGATTAATGACGGTGAATTCTTTTGATAACTTTATGACTTCAGACAATAAATTGCCCTAATTAAACCACACCTTGCAATGAAAATTACAACTCACACCTCTCACAATGTGTCAATTCATCACTCCATCTATGGAGTTTGGTTAAAGAAATTTAAAAACAAATTCTTTGTGAAGCATATTAAAATTTCAAACGGGATTACTAACAGAGCGCAGTAAAAGTGTTCATGATTTCGTTTCGTTTCGGTTTGATAAATATTGTTGGCATTTTTAAAAACCCGAAAAATATGAAATAAAATCCTGTCATTCTCCGGAATTTCTCCCACAATTACGATATAAAATGCTGCTATCCTCTCACAATTATGTTTGGGTATTATTAATAGTTATTAGGGTCATGAAGCGAACATAATGACTCCATATTTCAACCATTGTTTCATAAGTTTAATTGACATATTTCATCTCTCCTATTTTCGTTCTATAGCGACTCCTGTCGTAGTAATGATCAATTTAAATTTTGTAGACTCACTTCGCCCTATAGAACGGCCACTTCGCCTTATTTTTATAGTAGGGCGAAGTCATTTCGCCCTGAAAATCGGGTCTAGGCTGGTCCCTGTGTGCAAGTCTAGTATAGTGTGTCTGATATTAGCAAATTGAGCACACCAGAGGGTGAATTTAGTGATGCTACCCTGCAGTGGGTAAGCATCACCAAATTCACCCTCTGGGGACCTTATTCTGCTAAGCCTCATCTTCTGGGAAGTACCTATATTCCCAAATTAACATTGTGTTTAGTTACTTTTTCCCTTCTGTTCAGTTTCTATATCCCCTAATTTGCAGAAGTTAAAATGCATAATCAAGGTGACTAAAGAGAGAACATCACCAATATCAACTGGGGAACTTCAATCTGATCCCAGGTCTCCCATAGCAGTTGAGGCCAAAGTAGAATGAGGTTCCCAAATGGTGAATTTTGAAACGCTATCCCGCTGTGTGGGGTAGTGTCATTAAATTAACTCTCTGGGGGACCTCATTCTGCAAATGACAGGCACACTATTTCAAGACATGGTCCTGTGTCAGCAGTAAACTCACATGCTAAGGGCACACAAAGTAAATTTCCGGTTTCTCAGGGCAAATAAGTTTTATTTTATATCTTTTTTTTTAATTTCTGGGTAACATATAGGATCAGCAGCTCCTTGTTCAATTTTAGCTGCCCCTGGCCGATAATCAAGAATAACAGACAAATTTTTAACAATTTTTTTCTGAAATTGCAATCGCTGTTCTTCATGTTTGAACACGTTTGAACCCAGTTATCAATTACAGTAATTAATTGGAAATTTGAACCGGGAAAGGGTCTGTGCGATCTCACTTCTGTGCATGTTTGTACAAAAACATACCTCACTTATTTCGATTAAAAATATTGTCCGGCATATTAAACACAAATAAGAGGTTGCATGCATGGGGTTTCGGTTCCATGCACTCAGGTCTTGGACACTAGAAATTGACTTTACATCGCAAAATTTGATGTTGGTAACGTTTAGAACATCACAACATTATTTTGGTTGAAAATCATTCTTTTAAAACATTTTATTAAAATGTGCTACACCATATACTTCTCCTGTGTTACTTAGTTTTTGGGTATAATAATGCAAACTTGTAACTTGTTGCAAAAATAGTTTAATAGAACTTTTCGCTGTTGGAAGTGATAAAGTATTTCTGGGAAGAGATAGAACATCTATAATATATGGCATACCACTTTGTCCGTCGAGTCCAGCCAGACCACGATCTCCTTTCATGCCATCCAGTCCACTGAGACCAGGAGCTCCAGGCCTTCCTGGGTCTCCCTTCAATCCATTGATGCCAGCTTCACCAGGTAGACCCCTGTCTCCCTTCAAACCATCTGGACCTGGGAGACCAGGCAATCCTCGAGTACCTTAAAATATTAAACAAATGTCAAGACGCTTCACTGCTGGGAAAAGGAGAAAAAAAGTCTTTGGAAATTACAAAGCAAATGTTTGTCAGAAGAAGAGAAAAGACGTATGCTTTCTGTAAAAATATTATTGATATATGACAAAAATGTAAATATGTAAATAGAAACTTAACCGCTGAGAAAAGGCGAGGAACAATTTTAGGGAATTACAAAATAAACCTTAACCCTTTGAACCCTGGCGCCCCACAGTGATCGACACCCTGACCCGGGGCCCCCAGTGGTATGTCCGCTTAAATTAGACAGTGTCTAGTAGCATGGTGTTGATTATGTTCAAATTGCGACACCGGTCTGAAACTTTACAGGTTTGTCCCCCATGGATCAGCGATCATTATAAGATGGCGAGACTTTGCCTCGCGGCAACTCCTTGGTAACGGTTGCTAGGCAACTACCCGGAAATGACTGGAAAATGTAAATATAGCTTATAGCGTCGTAATTCAACCTCAGTGATTGCGTTTTTTGATGCAGGTACTACCCTAGCGTGAAATTTGAGATATACCCGACCAGAATAGTGAACCAAATATCCCATTTAAGGGTAGCAACGGTTGCTAAGCAAATACCACAACTGATCGAATGACATAATTGCACTAACCATTCAGTGGTATGTTTTGCCTTAATTTAGACAGTGTCGAGTCGCATGGTGTTGGTTATGTTGAAAGGGGACACCTACCTGAAACTGTGCATGCATGATATATGCATGCACGGACCACTGATCATTGTAAGATCGGGAGACTTTGCCACCCGATCTCGCCTTAGAAACGGTTACTATGCAACTACCCGAAATTTGCAGGATAAACGAATTCTAGCTTATAACGTTGTAATTATACATCAGCGAATTGCGTTTCGATGCAACCAATATCCTAATGTGAAATTTAGATATACCTGACCATGCGCGAGTAAGTCAACTTTATATGCGATAGACTTGTTGCTGCATTTGGCACAACAGACTGATATTACAGAGACCAGAAACAACGTAATTTCCCGTAACATATCATGGCCCCATTGTTCAAGTAAGCTGTCTAGATTGTGTCTACTGTACTAACATGTGAAACATGCAACAAAATGTCATATATAGCGCCACATTTCACTTAAACGCATTTTTTTAAATGAATTATAGCCTGCGCCCATGCGCATATTTTCCTAGCCGTTTCTAGCGGGCAACCAATCCATATAGACACCTTTGCCAGCGCTGACTTCAATAGGCCAATTTAAATATATATATTAGTGGGTATGTCGTGTATAAGTACGTTATAAACCATTTATTTGTCATTGCGCTAGTCTGCGCATGCGCGAATAAATCAACTTCATATGCGATAGACCCTTCCCCATATGTAGCAGAACACTGGTTAGTATACGCGAGGGTAATTTAAACTGAAATTGTGTGTCTAAATTATGTCTGTTCTGTACACACACGGGGAACACGAAATTATATGCCGTAAATATAGCGGCACAGTTCGCTTAAAATATCGTATGTTTTTGTAGATTATATGCTATGCGCATGCGCATATATTTCTACCCGATACTAGCGGTCAACCATTCCATACGCACCATGGGCGCCGCTGACATATGTGGGGGCAATTTAAATATAAATCAGTGGGTCTGACGCTCGTTATACTATATATAAATTTGCTACCGAATCATGTCGTCGCTGCACCGAAATATCGGTGTTACGGGATATAGTCACGGTTCGTTTGCACCTAAATATCGGTGTTACGGGTTCAAAGGGTTAATCAATGGAAAAGATGAGATCTAATTGTCTGAGAACACAGATATTTTATTTGAATGGCCTTATGTGGTACACAGTACTTACTGTGCATGCACTAGCCATATGAGCTGATGACCAACTATTTTTGGGTTGTACCATAGCTGTAAGGTATATGTTGCTAACTAGATCACATGTTGAGGCAGCCAAAGCAGCATGAACTCCCGATAAGAGTCAGAACTGTTGAAAAATGTTATTCATTCTGAATAATTATATTGAAAATAACTTCTTTTAGAGTTACTCACCCTTCATACCAGAAAGTCCATCCATTCCTGGTACACCTGGTAATCCTGATCTTCCATGCTCACCCTGAAATGGATATGATCAGTAACAATTGCATTCAACTTAAATATTTCTTCACCAGGTTGACATTTTTTTTTAATATGACCAAAGATAATATTTCAATGTTCAATGTTTCCAGGATATATTCAGTAATCACCTCTCCGATACAGTGTTTCCAGGATATATTCAGTAATAACCTCTCTGATTCAATGTTTCCAGGATATATTCAATAATAACCTCTCTGATTCAGTGTTTCCAGGATATATTCAGTAATCACCTCTCTGATTCAATGTTTCCAGGATATATTCAGTAATCACCTCTCTGATTCAATGTTTCCAGGATATATTCAGTAATAACCTCTCTGATTCAATGTTTCCAGGATATATTCAGTAATAACCTCTCTGATTCAATGTTTCCAGGATATATTCAGTAATAACCTCTCTGATTCAATGTTTCCAGGATATATTCAATAATAACCTCTCTGATTCAGTGTTTCCAGGATATATTCAGTAATAACCTCTCTGATTCAATGTTTCCAGGATATATTCAATAATAACCTCTCTGATTCAATGTTTCCAGGATATATTCAATAATAACCTCTCTGATTCAGTGTTTCCAGGATATATTCAGTAATCACCTCTCTGATACAATGTTTCCAGGATATATTCAGTAATCACCTCTCTGATTCAATGCTTCCAGGATATATTCAGTAATCACCTCTCTGATTCAGTGTTTCCAGGATATATTCAGTAATCACCTCTCCGATACAGTGTTTCCAGGATATATTCAATAATAACCTCTCTGATTCAGTGTTTCCAGGATATATTCAGTAATCACCTCTCTGATTCAGTGTTTCCAGGATATATTCAGTAATCACCTCTCCGACACAGTGTTTCCAGGATATATTCAGTAATAACCTCTCTGATTCAATGTTTCCAGGATATATTCAGTAATAACCTCTCTGATTCAGTGTTTCCAGGATATATTCAGTAATCACCTCTCTGATTCAATGTTTCCAGGATATATTCAGTAATAACCTCTCTGATTCAATGTTTTCAGGATATATTCAATAATAACCTCTCTGATTCAATGTTTCCAGGATATATTCAGTAATCACCTCTCTGATTCAGTGTTTCCAGGGTATATTCAGTAATAACCTCTCTGATTCAATGTTTTCAGGATATATTCAATAATAACCTCTCTGATTCAATGTTTTCAGGATATATTCAATAATAACCTCTCTGATTCAGTGTTTCCAGGATATATTCAGTAATCACCTCTCTGATTCAATGTTTCCAGGATATATTCAATAATAACCTCTCTGATTCAGTGTTTCCATGATATATTCAATAATAACCTCTCTGATTCAATGTTTCCAGGATATATTCAGTAATCACCTCTCTGATTCAATGTTTCCAGGATATATTCAATAATAACCTCTCTGATTCAGTGTTTCCATGATATATTCAATAATAACCTCTCTGATTCAATGTTTCCAGGATATATTCAGTAATCACCTCTCTGATTCAATGTTTCCAGGATATATTCAGTAATCACCTCTCTGATTCAGTGTTTCCAGGATATATTCAGTAATAACCTCTCTGATTCAGTGTTTCCATGATATATTCAATAATAACCTCTCTGATTCAATGTTTCCAGGGTATATTCAGTAATCACCTCTCTGATTCAATGTTTCCAGGATATATTCAATAATAACCTCTCTGATTCAGTGTTTCCATGATATATTCAATAATAACCTCTCTGATTCAGTGTTTCCAGGGTATATTCAGTAATCACCTCTCTGATTCAATGTTTCCAGGATATATTCTGTAATAACCTCTCTGATTCAATGTTTCCAGGATATATTCAGTAATCACCTCTCTGATTCAATGTTTCCAGGATATATTCAGTAATCACCTCTCTGATTCAATGTTTCCAGGATATATTCAGTAATAACCTCTCTGATTCAATGTTTCCAGGATATATTCAGTAATCACCTCTCTGATTCAGTGTTTCCAGGATATATTCAGTAATCACCTCTCTGATTCAATGTTTCCAGGATATATTCAGTAATCACCTCTCTGATACAATGTTTCCAGGATATATTCAGTAATCACCTCTCTGATACAATGTTTCCAGGATATATTCAGTAATCACCTCTCTGATTCAATGTTTCCAGGATATATTCAATAATAACCTCTCTGATTCAGTGTTTCCAGGATATATTCAGTAATAACCTCTCTGATTCAATGTTTCCAGGATATATTCAGTAATCACCTCTCTGATACAATGTTTCCAGGATATATTCAGTAATAACCTCTCTGATTCAATGTTTCCAGGATATATTCAGTAATCACCTCTCTGATTCAATGTTTCCAGGATATATTCAGTAATAACCTCTCTGATTCAGTGTTTCCAGGATATATTCAGTAATCACCTCTCTGATTCAATGTTTCCAGGATATATTCAATAATAACCTCTCTGATTCAGTGTTTCCAGGATATATTCAGTAATAACCTCTCTGATTCAATGTTTCCAGGATATATTCAGTAATCACCTCTCTGATTCAATGTTTCCAGGATATATTCAGTAATCACCTCTCTGATTCAATGTTTCCAGAATATATTCAATAATAACCTCTCTGATACAATGTTTCCAGGATATATTCAGTAATCACCTCTCTGATTCAATGTTTCCAGAATATATTCAATAATAACCTCTCTGATTCAGTGTTTCCAGGATATATTCAGTAATCACCTCTCTGATTCAGTGTTTCCAGGATATATTCAGTAATCACCTCTCTGATACAGTGTTTCCAGGATATATTCAATAATCACCTCTCTGATACAATGTTTCCAGGATATATTCAGTAATCACCTCTCTGATACAATGTTTCCAGGATATATTCAATAATAACCTCTCTGATTCAATGTTTCCAGGATATATTCAGTAATCACCTCTCTGATTCAGTGTTTCCAGGATATATTCAATAATAACCTCTCTGATTCAATGTTTTCAGGATATATTCAGTAATCACCTCTCTGATTCAGTGTTTCCAGGATATATTCAGTAATCACCTCTCTGATTCAGTGTTTCCAGGATATATTCAGTAATCACCTCTCTGATTCAATGTTTCCAGGATATATTCAGTAATCACCTCTCTGATACAATGTTTCCAGGATATATTCAGTAATCACCTCTCTGATTCAATGTTTCCAGGATATATTCAATAATAACCTCTCTGATTCAGTGTTTCCAGGGTATATTCAGTAATCACCTCTCTGATTCAATGTTTCCAGGGTATATTCAGTAATCACCTCTCTGATACAATGTTTCCAGGATATATTCAGTAATCACCTCTCTGATTCAGTGTTTCCAGGATATATTCAGTAATCACCTCTCTGATTCAATGTTTCCAGAATATATTCAATAATAACCTCTCTGATTCAGTGTTTCCAGGATATATTCAGTAATCACCTCTCTGATTCAGTGTTTCCAGGATATATTCAATAATAACCTCTCTGATTCAATGTTTTCAGGATATATTCAGTAATCACCTCTCTGATTCAATGTTTTCAGGATATATTCAGTAATCACATCTCTGTTCAATGTTTCCAGGGTATATTCAGTAATCACCTCTCTGATTCAATGTTTCCAGGATATATTCAGTAATCACCTCTCTGATTCAATGTTTCCAGAATATATTCAATAATAACCTCTCTGATTCAGTGTTTCCAGGATATATTCAGTAATCACATCTCTGTTCAATGTTTCCAGGATATATTCAGTAATCACCTCTCTGATTCAGTGTTTCCAGGATATATTCAGTAATCACCTCTCTGATTCAGTGTTTCCAGGATATATTCAGTAATCACCTCTCTGATTCAATGTTTTCAGGATATATTCAGTAATCACATCTCTGTTCAATGTTTTCAGGATATATTCAGTAATCACCTCTCTGATACAGTGTTTCCAGGATATATTCAGTAATCACCTCTCTGATTCAGTGTTTCCAGGATATATTCAATAATAACCTCTCTGATTCAATGTTTTCAGGATATATTCAGTAATCACCTCTCTGATTCAGTGTTTCCAGGATATATTCAGTAATCACCTCTCTGATTCAGTGTTTCCAGGATATATTCAATAATAACCTCTCTGATACAATGTTTCCAGGGTATATTCAGTAATCACCTCTCTGATACAATGTTTCCAGGATATATTCAGTAATCACCTCTCTGATACAATGTTTCCAGGATATATTCAGTAATCACCTCTCTGATTCAGTGTTTCCAGGATATATTCAGTAATCACCTCTCTGATTCAGTGTTTCCAGGATATATTCAGTAATCACCTCTCTGATACAATGTTTCCAGGATATATTCAGTAATCACCTCTCTGATTCAGTGTTTCCAGGATATATTCAATAATAACCTCTCTGATTCAGTGTTTCCAGGATATATTCAGTAATAACCTCTCTGATTCAGTGTTTCCAGGATATATTCAATAATAACCTCTCTGATTCAGTGTTTCCAGGATATATTCAGTAATCACCTCTCTGATTCAGTGTTTCCAGGATATATTCAATAATAACCTCTCTGATTCAGTGTTTCCAGGATATATTCAATAATAACCTCTCTGATTCAGTGTTTCCAGGATATATTCAATAATAACCTCTCTGATTCAGTGTTTCCAGGGTATATTCAGTAATCACCTCTCTGATTCAATGTTTCCAGGGTATATTCAGTAATCACCTCTCTGATTCAGTGTTTCCAGGATATATTCAGTAATAACCTCTCTGATTCAATGTTTCCAGGATATATTCAGTAATCACCTCTCTGATTCAATGTTTCCAGGGTATATTCAGTAATCACCTCCCTGATTCAATGTTTCCAGGATATATTCAGTAATCACCTCTCTGATTCAGTGTTTCCAGGATATATTCAGTAATCACCTCTCTGATTCAGTGTTTCCAGGATATATTCAATAATAACCTCTCTGATTCAGTGTTTCCAGGATATATTCAGTAATAACCTCTCTGATTCAATGTTTCCAGGATATATTCAGTAATCACCTCTCTGATTCAATGTTTCCAGGATATATTCAGTAATCACCTCTCTGATTCAATGTTTCCAGAATATATTCAATAATAACCTCTCTGATACAATGTTTCCAGGATATATTCAGTAATCACCTCTCTGATTCAATGTTTCCAGAATATATTCAATAATAACCTCTCTGATTCAGTGTTTCCAGGATATATTCAGTAATCACCTCTCTGATTCAGTGTTTCCAGGATATATTCAGTAATCACCTCTCTGATACAGTGTTTCCAGGATATATTCAATAATCACCTCTCTGATACAATGTTTCCAGGATATATTCAGTAATCACCTCTCTGATACAATGTTTCCAGGATATATTCAATAATAACCTCTCTGATTCAATGTTTCCAGGATATATTCAGTAATCACCTCTCTGATTCAGTGTTTCCAGGATATATTCAATAATAACCTCTCTGATTCAATGTTTTCAGGATATATTCAGTAATCACCTCTCTGATTCAGTGTTTCCAGGATATATTCAGTAATCACCTCTCTGATTCAGTGTTTCCAGGATATATTCAGTAATCACCTCTCTGATTCAATGTTTCCAGGATATATTCAGTAATCACCTCTCTGATACAATGTTTCCAGGATATATTCAGTAATCACCTCTCTGATTCAATGTTTCCAGGATATATTCAATAATAACCTCTCTGATTCAGTGTTTCCAGGGTATATTCAGTAATCACCTCTCTGATTCAATGTTTCCAGGGTATATTCAGTAATCACCTCTCTGATACAATGTTTCCAGGATATATTCAGTAATCACCTCTCTGATTCAGTGTTTCCAGGATATATTCAGTAATCACCTCTCTGATTCAATGTTTCCAGAATATATTCAATAATAACCTCTCTGATTCAGTGTTTCCAGGATATATTCAGTAATCACCTCTCTGATTCAGTGTTTCCAGGATATATTCAATAATAACCTCTCTGATTCAATGTTTTCAGGATATATTCAGTAATCACCTCTCTGATTCAATGTTTTCAGGATATATTCAGTAATCACATCTCTGTTCAATGTTTCCAGGGTATATTCAGTAATCACCTCTCTGATTCAATGTTTCCAGGATATATTCAGTAATCACCTCTCTGATTCAATGTTTCCAGAATATATTCAATAATAACCTCTCTGATTCAGTGTTTCCAGGATATATTCAGTAATCACATCTCTGTTCAATGTTTCCAGGATATATTCAGTAATCACCTCTCTGATTCAGTGTTTCCAGGATATATTCAGTAATCACCTCTCTGATTCAGTGTTTCCAGGATATATTCAGTAATCACCTCTCTGATTCAATGTTTTCAGGATATATTCAGTAATCACATCTCTGTTCAATGTTTTCAGGATATATTCAGTAATCACCTCTCTGATACAGTGTTTCCAGGATATATTCAGTAATCACCTCTCTGATTCAGTGTTTCCAGGATATATTCAATAATAACCTCTCTGATTCAATGTTTTCAGGATATATTCAGTAATCACCTCTCTGATTCAGTGTTTCCAGGATATATTCAGTAATCACCTCTCTGATTCAGTGTTTCCAGGATATATTCAATAATAACCTCTCTGATACAATGTTTCCAGGGTATATTCAGTAATCACCTCTCTGATACAATGTTTCCAGGATATATTCAGTAATCACCTCTCTGATACAATGTTTCCAGGATATATTCAGTAATCACCTCTCTGATTCAGTGTTTCCAGGATATATTCAGTAATCACCTCTCTGATTCAGTGTTTCCAGGATATATTCAGTAATCACCTCTCTGATACAATGTTTCCAGGATATATTCAGTAATCACCTCTCTGATTCAGTGTTTCCAGGATATATTCAATAATAACCTCTCTGATTCAGTGTTTCCAGGATATATTCAGTAATAACCTCTCTGATTCAGTGTTTCCAGGATATATTCAATAATAACCTCTCTGATTCAGTGTTTCCAGGATATATTCAGTAATCACCTCTCTGATTCAGTGTTTCCAGGATATATTCAATAATAACCTCTCTGATTCAGTGTTTCCAGGATATATTCAATAATAACCTCTCTGATTCAGTGTTTCCAGGATATATTCAATAATAACCTCTCTGATTCAGTGTTTCCAGGGTATATTCAGTAATCACCTCTCTGATTCAATGTTTCCAGGGTATATTCAGTAATCACCTCTCTGATTCAGTGTTTCCAGGATATATTCAGTAATAACCTCTCTGATTCAATGTTTCCAGGATATATTCAGTAATCACCTCTCTGATTCAATGTTTCCAGGGTATATTCAGTAATCACCTCCCTGATTCAATGTTTCCAGGATATATTCAGTAATCACCTCTCTGATTCAGTGTTTCCAGGATATATTCAGTAATCACCTCTCTGATTCAGTGTTTCCAGGATATATTCAATAATAACCTCTCTGATTCAGTGTTTCCAGGATATATTCAATAATAACCTCTCTGATTCAGTGTTTCCAGGGTATATTCAGTAATCACCTCTCTGATTCAATGTTTCCAGGGTATATTCAGTAATCACCTCTCTGATTCAATGTTTCCAGGATATATTCAGTAATCACCTCTCTGATACAATGTTTCCAGGATATATTCAGTAATCACCTCTCTGATTCAATGTTTCCAGGATATATTCAGTAATCACCTCTCTGATACAATGTTTCCAGGATATATTCAGTAATCACCTCTCTGATACAATGTTTCCAGGATATATTCAGTAATCACCTCTCTGATTCAGTGTTTTCAGGATATATTCAGTAATCACCTCTCTGATTCAGTGTTTTCAGGATATATTCAGTAATCACCTCTCTGATTCAGTGTTTCCAGGATATATTCAGTAATAACCTCTCTGATTCAATGTTTTCAGGATATATTCAGTAATCACCTCTCTGATTCAGTGTTTCCAGGATATATTCAGTAATAACCTCTCTGATTCAGTGTTTCCAGGATATATTCAGTAATCACCTCTCTGATACAATGTTTCCAGGATATATTCAGTAATCACCTCTCTGATTCAGTGTTTCCAGGATATATTCAGTAATAACCTCTCTGATTCAATGTTTTCAGGATATATTCAGTAATAACCTCTCTGATTCAGTGTTTCCAGGGTATATTCAGTAATCACCTCTCTGATTCAATGTTTCCAGGATATATTCAATAATAACCTCTCTGATTCAATGTTTCCAGGATATATTCAGTAATCACCTCTCTGATACAATGTTTCCAGGATATATTCAGTAATCACCTCTCTGATACAATGTTTCCAGGATATATTCAGTAATCACCTCTCTGATTCAGTGTTTCCAGGATATATTCAGTAATCACCTCTCTGATTCAGTGTTTCCAGGATATATTCAGTAATCACCTCTCTGATTCAATGTTTCCAGGATATATTCAGTAATCACCTCTCTGATTCAATGTTTTCAGGATATATTCAGTAATCACCTCTCTGATTCAGTGTTTCCAGGATATATTCAGTAATCACCTCTCTGATTCAATGCTTCCAGGATATATTCAATAATAACCTCTCTGATTCAGTGTTTCCATGATATATTCAATAATAACCTCTCTGATTCAATGTTTCCAGGATATATTCAATAATAACCTCTCTGATTCAGTGTTTCCAGGATATATTCAATAATCACCTCTCTGATTTATCACAAATCTCTGTGAACCCCTTAAAGGTAGGGGATATCGTTTGTCTATAAAGGCATAATAAAGTGGTTTATTCTTGCAAAACAACTGAATCAAAATGTCATTTTGCCTTGATGGAGAGTGCTAACAAGATAGAATTCTCCCTCTTGCTAAGTTCTGATGGAGAATGAAGTTTATGATAAAAAATAAAAAAAATATTCCTGAAAGATTCTATGAATTATAGCAGAAATATATCGAAATAAAAGCGATATTAATTGATAGAAGCGTTTCCGGAAAAGTGTCTAACTTGTTAGGGAGAGATAAAGTGGACCATATTCTAACCATTCCATGACTGGAGCTTCCCAAAATTTTGCAAAAAATCCTCTGACAATGCATTCTCTTATATATAAGCGAGTCTCCCATAGAAAGCCTATATAGGAGACTTGCATACTAGTATATAGAAAATGTAATACGGCAATATGCAGATAGGAACATAATCAACTGTTTAGAAAATTTGGTAAAATATTGGCCCATAAGCGAGCACATTTGAAACAAGAAAATGTAAATATGTTATCATTCTTGGTAGCAAACATGTAGACATTGTCCTGATTGTTATGTGCGATAATTATTATTGTTTATTATTGTATTTAGTCATGATTTGAATAAAGATGAAATTGAAACAAAAGTAGTATGTTGTTTTTGTAATTGTAAGCGATGCACATTACAGGCAATTTAAGAATGTTTTCGACACACCCAGAAGTTTTCCAATCTTTGTGCTGACTAGACGTTAGCTCTTTGACACTCTGCATTATTTGCAACATTACTGCATGAAATAAAGTGATGTAGCCTCATAGAGCCAGTGTATAGTAAAATTTTTGTGCTGAATGTGAATTAGTCCAAGTCTTCTCGTACTAAAACTAGCTAAGATTTTGGGATGGAGAGATGCTAGTATTTAGTCCGAGATCGCGCGCATAGCCTTCTTATGACACGAGTTAAGCGTTAATGACCCGCTCAAATAAAACCACAATTATATGAAATAAAATATCACAATTGCGACAATAAACGGATATTTTCCACAGAAGACATGCTATTTGATCTGAAACCCACATCAGTTGTGAATTGAAAGCGGTAATTTAATGCGAAAAGAGACATTTACCGCAATGTTTACAATTTTTTAAAAGTATGTGAACTCAGTTGACCTCGCGAACTGTGTTCGGCATTTTCCGTTGAAAATATTCCGTAGATTTTCGACAAACAATGCAAATTACGATGAATTCTCCATTGTAATCATAATTATGTGTGTCAATAAATAAAAAATAAATAGATTAATTAAACATTGAAGATATAAATGTAATACATTAAATAAATTACGGGAATTCAACCCTCTCAAAGTTTAAAACAGTGTAAACACAACGAGCATTAGAATAAATAATATGGTGCTACATTTCCCACATTTGGTGGACTTCAGCGAAATTAAGATATATACTAAGCGAACAGAGCAATATACTGCTCTTGTTAAGCACACAAAAAAATCAAACAAAATTTGTATAAATTTTTAACCTTAAGTTTGAAAAGTCCCACTAAAACGGAAGAACTATATTTCGAAACTGTGTGATTCGGTTCTCCGATTATTTTATCAACACAAAAGTCAAAATGCACATGGATGAAAATCACACGCATGGCAAGTCAGACACAAGAGTTCTAATTTGCTCCAATTTTGACAAGTTGCTTGCGAAAATTGTCAACAAAACTACCTTTCTGATCCTCCATTATGTCATTAAGTTTTTAGTGCGGGAATTGTTCTCAAAGCACATTGGAAACTGGACTTTGCGGCGATCGGTTTTCGCCATTTTGTTCGGAAAACCCCGCGCTATATATAGAAACGGAAACTAGAATACTCAGAACAAACACCGGACAATGCCGAAGTTCTTCGGAACCTGAGTTTGGCTTTCAGTTAAGTAAACAAACAGAAAAAACAACGATGTTTGTGGCAATCAACCGGAATATTCTATGTGTAATTTAACATTAAAGTTAGATTATTATACACCATTCTGACCATAAGATGTCACTCTTTCCGACGTATATAGCATCATGTATTGCTTTGTTAGGTAAATCGAGTAAAATACACCACAGATTCCCGCCACAGATCCTGGGCGTAACTCGTGTCATAAGAAGGCTATGCGCGCGATCTCGGACTAAATACTAGCATCTCTCCATCCCAAAATCTTAGCTAGTTTTAGTATGAGAAGACTTGGACTAAATGTGAATGAGATCATCATAAATGTGTAATTATTGACAAATAAATTACCCATGGTAATTAGTCACATTTTTCAATACTGTAGCCATTATAACTCCAGACTGACAGAAGTTATCAACGGTAATCAATCTATAGGTCGATTTATTTACACAAATCGACCAAAAACATTAACCAATTAATTATAAAAATGATCATATTTAAATTGCTCAAAAACAAAGATTCAAAGGCATTTTCAGAAAGACTAACAAAGATCCCCAATAATATTTTATTCCATGCAGCTGAGAAAAAATATCTTACAGCAGTTCCTTTTAATCCTGGGAAACCAGGTGGACCAGAGTTTCCTTTAAGTCCAGTCAGACCTGAGGCTCCAGGAAGACCATCGTTACCTCTCTGTCCTCTCTCGCCAGACAGACCTGGGACTCCAATACCTGCATCACCCTTCGCTCCTGGCATGCCTGGCAGTCCGGGTAAACCTGGAAGCGAAAACAAATCCATATTCTTATGGGAGGCTAATTTCACATTTATTATGCATAATTAAGTTAAGTGTGAGGACTATACAGTAATGCCCTAAGTAATTGACTCCTTAACCACAGTAGAATTATGGGTAACTTTTCAGGATTTAGTCGGAAATATGGCTAGTTGCCATTCATCGGAAAGTTCTCAGTGAGAGCTTTCCGATGAATGGCAACAATAAGCTGAATATGCCTGATGGTTCTTGAGAAGAAAATGTTTTAAGTTTTACTATAGAGGGAAAGAATTATATCGCCCCTTTCTAACCTGGTAACCCCATTTGAACAATCTGAATACCAGTCACCCAATGACTCTCCACACCAAATATGACTCAATTCGGACTACCAGTTCAGGAAAAGATGTTGGCAGACAGACAGATGGGCTCGATGGACAGATGAATGAATGAGGAGTGATGACCACAGCTCCACTGGAGTCTTCATCTCAGGTGAGCTAAAAAGTGCTTAGTTCTACTCAATGCTGTGTTTGTTTGCCTTTGAAATTAAAATTGTCAATTTCAGTGATGTTTATTCGAGCAAGGGAAAGATTTAAATACACACATTTCAACAAATGGTACAAAACATAGAGTCATTCTGAATAAGTTGTTTCATGCCTTTTAATTAAAAAGCAGTATTACATATCCAATTCATATAAAAATACGGAATGTACATACAGTCGAAACGAAAAGATAAGGTGATCTTCCAAACTATCAAAGAAAGTTTTGATTATCTTATTCCGCTGACTAATTAGAGACTGTATATGTACCGCACTGGATTGTAGACAATAAAACTTCAAATAACCATCATAAACATGGCCAATATACATGTACACCCCTTGTCAAACTGCTCCGGTTTCCGTACCATAGCCAAGGGAAAAACTCTATCTTGCAGGGTTACTTACTTACTGTGCAAAGGTCGCCAAGGTCAGGTTGGCAGACAAATCAATCAATATCCAAGTTCCTGCTTTAATCAAATTATTTCAACACATTTGACCAATAAACATGGGGGTTTGGACAGCCTGTGGTGACAATATACCTGATAGCTATCATTGCCTATGGTCTTTTGTTGAATACCCACACATACACCATTGTATTTAGCTCCTACTCGATATTTAAAACATAACTAATTTCCGTGTGACAGTTTCCTATTTCGTTTCACCGGTTTACAATACAACTACGGTGAAATCCAAAACAGAATAGAATGGCCTAACGCAGGCCATTTTTTTTCGATGCGGCGATGTCTGAGAATTAAACACTTTTTTTTGGCCCAATGACTAAGGTTTATTTTGAGCGAAAGTAGGAAATATATATTATGCACAAGAAAATGTTGATCATTATCCTATGTCAAACCAATGCTTCCATGGGTACTAAAATTCTTGTTAATTCCTACCTGATTCTCCCTTCAATCCATCGACACCAGATTCTCCAGGGTAACCTCGTTCTCCTTTGATTCCTGGTAAAGCAACGTCTCCTGGAGAACCCTTCAAACCAGGCAATCCATCGAAACCACTATCTCCCTTTGGTCCTGAAAAGCAAATAAATTAATAATCCACTGTCCGAATTGACACCCCTAAATTACTACTTCTTCAGTTTAACCCTTCCATGATGGGAGCGGAGCTGGTGCAGCATTAAAGATCATGTGCCAGTGCATTCTCTTATATATGGGAGTCTCCCATAGGCAGCCTCGCACATATAAATAAGAGAATGCCCAGGCTTACAAGGTGAATGAAAATATTGTTAGGCCAATGTATTCTCTTATATTTTTCAAGGTTCCCTATGCAAGATTCACATATTTAAGAGAATGCATTGGCACAGGGTTTTCACAAAATTTCAGAAAGCTCCAGTCATGGAAGGGTTAAGAGGTGAAAAATATTTGGATAAGTAGAAGACATATTTCAAAGCTCGGTTTAATTCGATTTTGATTTTTGAAATCTACTAAATTAATTTGCCTCAAATTTTTGTCAGCCTTGCAAAAACTCCACTGTAATCTCCTAGAGATATACACAGACATGCGCGAATGTCATCGAAAGATTTTGAGAGGTCATGGTTCACAGTGGCTTAGGTGATCAGAAATTATTTTCGATCTGGGTCTGCATGTTTGTTTCATCTGTGACAGATAACAGGTACCACCACTGTCCTTGATACCCTCAATAGGGAATATATGGATTCATATAATTAAATAATTGCAGAATTAATTGGCTTCACGAAGAAAAGTGTCATGATCAATGTTTGTATTTAAATTTAAATTATTTTTTTTATATTAAAGTTGTCGAAAAAGATAGTATTAATTATAAATCGTCACATATGTGCCTGTAAGCCTATAGTATGATTATGTTATATGTGCCAGTATGAATATATTTTAAGAATTTAGTTCACCAACTGTTTTCTTGCTCGATTCCCCGAATATCCAACTAAACAGGGTACCGGTATGTTTATCTGCAATGTAATTCAATCCACCAAAATATTTGAAAGAAACTGTATGAAAAACGCATTTTATTGGCATTACATGCCCTGAAGTCAGATATCCTTTTTCGGTGATCAAATGTCTGGGTATGTTCACTTGGTTTACTTGGGGATAGTCTCTCAAATATGACGGATTTGAGCAATGGCATCACCGATCTATTGTGTCCACCAGATCCAAGCGGCGCAACTCTAAATTTGTCGCAGTACACCGCGCTATGATTACAGGTAAAATATCAGATTTATGACCCTTGGATATGTGCTATAAATCAGGGCCTTTTTAAACGATTGGCCTGCAATTTTGCGTGTCGTATTCTAATATGGGCAACCAGACATGGTCAAAATTTGGGCACAATCAAGCCTTGAAATAGAGTGTCTGTCATTTGCAGAATGAGGTCCCCAGAGGGTGAATTTAGTGATGCTACCCCCGCACAGCGGGCTAGCATCACCAAATTCACCCTCTGGGGACCTCATTCTGCAAATGACAGACACACTAAACTCAGGCTTGGGCACAATCGGACATGAGGGTCATATATTACTAAACGTGCCACAATTGTGACATAGTTACAGACACACAAACACTTAGGTTTTATATATATAGATTATACAACACTTTGATGCGTCATCATATTTTAAGTCATGTTTCTATAGTAAATCCTGTTGAGACGAACATCATAGTGATTATCAAAACTTTTATAAACATTCATTGATGATATCAGTAAGTGTTCACCACATCACAGGTATTCAACAGACACGTCAAATCACGACACTAGGCTTTTAAGAGTTAAGCACATTCTGCATACATGTCACATGTAAGAGAGCAGACCAGAGCTCAGCTACAGCAATGCCCTAAATATCGACACCTTAACCACATCAGAATTATGGGTAATTTTTCAGGATTTAGTCGGAAATATGGCTTGTTGCCATTCATTGGAAAGCTCTCAGTGAGAGCTTTCCAATGAATGACAACAAGCCATATTTCCGACTAAATCCTGAAAAATTACCCATAATTCTGCTGTGGTTAAGGTGTCGATTATTTAGGGCATTAATATATGTGAGCATGGATGTGCGCATGCATTTCGTCTTTCCCTCATTTGTTATTCTTCTCACAATAAAAAAAAAAGGACCAACCTTCCAATCCTGATCGACCGGGTGCACCTGGCTCTCCGCCGATTCCTTGCGTTCCTTTCTGTCCATAAGGTCCGGGTGCACCATCCACTCCATCTCGTCCAGGGTCGCCTGGTAGACCTGGCAGACCAGCATCTCCTTTTCCACCTGGATGACAAAACAGTTAATGTTAACCCATTCTCACTAAATACTCACTGACGAGTTGTTCCCTTAGGAAATGTTCAGATAATAAGTTCAAGTTCAATAAACAACCAAATGAACTTTATCTGAACATTTCCCCACCTATTTCCCCACCAATTAATTGAAATCCTTCTGCACTAATATTATCATTTCGCATGTCTGCCTGCTTACATTTCCTAAACATCCCTCCAAATGAATAATAGACCTTCAACCTAAAATTTTATAATTTAATCAAAAGCTGTCAATCCACATAATACTATAAAACAATTGGTTGTCACACATTCAGCCATCAAGGCTATTTCTCGATAAACAAAATTTCTTTTTTACCTTCTGCTGCAGAAATGACAGCAGCATTGAGTGATATGACCATGAGTATATACCGCGGGCCTAAACATATACACGAAAACTATTTGATACTTCATACGAAGTAAAAAAGTAAAAGATGTTGCATCAGAATTCCTTCAGGTAGGACTGCCCTGCAAATAACTGTATACTGCTAATCCTCAGTGCAGAAGTACAGTAATACCCGAAGTAATTGACCACTAAACCACAGCAGAATTATGGGTAATTTTCAGGATTTAGTCGGAAATATGGCTTGTTGCCATTCATTGGAAAGCTCTCGCCGAGAGCTTTCCGATGAATGGCAACAAGCCATATTTCCGACTAATCCTGAAAAATTACCCATAATTCTGCTGTGGTTAAGTGGTCAATTACTTTGGGAATTACTGTACCTAGAGAAATCAACAAAACTTGTGCTAACATTTCCAAAGAAATGAAATTGAAACTGACTCAGTTTTAGAGCAGAAATATATCAGGAACACCTGTGCCCAGCTATTGTGTGACCACTTGCTACTAGCCAATCAAAATCAATGAAATGATGATGTAACTTGATCAATAGATAATTATAGGTATGAGTAACAGCCTGATTGTTTCAACTTTATGCTATATGCATTACAGAACTTGTCTTCAAACATTTTGATAAGAACTCATAACCTTAATTAAAACAAGTTATTTCTTAAATAACAGAATGGAAGAATCCATTCAGTGTGGAAAGGGTTAATTAAACTATTACTGTCAAAATATTTAACATCGGCTGTGCCATTTCATAAAACACGACGTCTGAACTACACAAAAATGTATACAAATGGTTCTTCATTCACAAATCATTGATAAAGAAACAAGAAAGATTTTGCCAACCAGAGTTACTTTGTTTAATTTACACGATAGAATGGCATTCTGTGTTGGCAATTTTTATACAAAATTTATTAAAATACATGCATCGAGCAAGTAAATTTGCTGTTTAATATTAAACAGATGGATCCTTATATCAGGTATACTCATAAAACTGAATTGGTGAAACCTACAGTAAAGTGAATGTTAATTAAGCATACCTGACAATCCTGGGAAGCCATCCTGACCTGCTGAACCCTTGTCTCCTGAAGTTCCATCGAGACCTGGAAGACCTGGTCGTCCAGGCTCTCCCTCAATACCACCATCACCCTTCATTCCAGGCATTCCTGGGAATCCATCTTGTCCCGGATCTCCCTTCAGACCAGGTGAACCTGTAATTCAATGATGATATTATATGCAGGAATAATGATACTAAATACAAGAATTATTCGAGGCAGGGACTATTTTCTAAAACACTCGAGCGCTCGTGTTTGTAAAATGCTCCAGCTTCTCATGAATTATTTTACATCACCAGTTCAATTAAGTGATCTATGTTCAGAGTGAACATGACATTCTTTAGAAATATTTTCAGCCCATGGCTATCACAATAGTAACTGGAGGCGGCACCAGTATACTTCCTCACTCACTACCCTATGGTGTGATATAACTAGAGGGGCAGTGGGTCCATTTTAGGGTTACTTTCTCCAAGATCAAGTTTCCCCTCTGACATATTTCCCTACCTGATCCAGATTAATGCTTATACATCAACTGTGTACAGTAATGCCCTAAATAATCAACTCCTTAACTGATTGAACGCCGGCGACGAGATATCTCGTCGCCCGACGTCATGACGTTGCACGCCGGCGACGAGATATCTCGTCGCCCATATTTACGTTCCGTCCTTTCGGTTTCCGAATGCTCGGTTTATGTTCCCTGTACCAATATATATCGTGAAAATTACTATACAAACGTTCTTCGCGATATTATCTATTTCTTATATATTAACCATTCTGATAGTTTTATCATATAATTCACGGTAAGAGGCATGCTGAACGCCGCGTCAGCAACCCAGCCCATGCGTGAAGTGAGAAGACCGCGCCGATTTACGGATCATTATGAAATGTTTCATGGTTTTGTCAGGGTTTGTCAAGTGACCGAAATGAGATCGTATAAATACGTTGGTTATATAATTGTACTGCTCCAAATCATGATATGTGAATTTTAATCATTGCTATTAACGATTCAAATAACAACCTGCACATTGTAAATCATAAAATGAATAAATAATATTCAAATAATTCAAATTCAATTCCCATTTATAGGGCTACGTGGTTTTGATGTCATAATCTCGGATGTGAAATCACTGGCAAGTCAACTGATCATCCATGCGTATCGCTTGTTTTTGGGTACTTGTAGTGAAGACGGTCCAATTGTTTTATATGCACGCAGATAAGAACTTATTGGTGTTAAATATTACATACAATGTGTTAGCAATAATGGAGCAACGAACATCAAAGTTTGATGTCACATGCGTCATGACGTCGCTACAGGGGGGGGCTGGCCGCCGGGCGACGTAATCCACCGGGAGGCTGGCGTTCAATCAGTTAACCGGAGCAGAATTTTGGGTAACTTTTCAGGATTTAGTCGGAAATATGGTTTGTTGCCATTCATCGGAAAGCTCTCACTGAGAGCTTTCCGTTGAATGGCAACAAGCCATATTTCCGACTAAATCCTGAAAAGTTACCTATAATTCGGCTGTGGTTAAGGAGTCGATTATTTAGGTCATTACTGTACATCACCTGTATGTCTATTACTAAATAAACCCAACAGGGAATGATAAACAAAGATAATTTTATTTGCCGGCTAATGCGGACCACTAGTTAACCATTTTGCGGAAAAATAATTCTCTTCAAACATACATGCATCGAAAATTATTATATTGGCTCAGATCTGAAAGATGTGGACATCGCTAATAGCCTGGCATGCATTTATTTGGTTTGTCTGGCTACATCACAGCTATGTTATCAGACAACACATTTTGCTATTCCGAGTTGTACTGGTTAATCATTATGTGGACTAGATAGAAGCCGGTGAAGGTTGATCAGGAATATTTCACAGTACAAATATGTTTTCCTGAGTTTAGAAAAGTCGGACATAGAAATAAATTTGAAATTTTTACAGTTTTCTCTACAGTCGGTGGTGATACAAAATATTGTCAGGACATGTGTACACTTATTTTACCAGAAGATTTAACGTGATGTTTCCATCGCAAACTCTCTATCTAAAATATCAATTTTATGCAGTGCCAGATGACAACACCCTTACCTTACTTTACCTTTGAGTTTGTTAAAAAAAAATAGATGGACTGTCATCCAGTGCATACCACCATGTGTGAGCATACCCATAAGCTATGACTGAGATACTCAGACCCAAAAATCAGAATTGATGAATAACTCTAGTACGTAAAACCCAAACAAAACAATTGTACACTCCATTGAATGTCCTTATAGTAGTGAAAATCCAAACCAAATTTCATTGAGATCCGACAACTGGTGGAAGAGATATCTGCGCCGACAGACAAAAAACCAACATTTCCAAATAAATAAAGATGAATAACTGTAGATCGGAAAACCCAAACAAAATGATTGAACACTCCAATGAATGTCTTCATAGTGGTGAACATTCATACCAAATTTCATTTAGATCCGAGCACTACTGTTCGAGTTATGACCTGAACAGACATCGGACGAACGTATGGACGGATGCCCCGACAGTATTCCCCCCCCCCCCTTTTTTTTTAAAGGGGAGTATAATAAAAAGAAAATTATGGTTCCTTGACATTATCTACTTATATTACTGTGGACGTTAAGAATTTTGTTTTAAAATATGGGCTGAGTTACTACTAATTCTAGATATACACAGCTGGTTGCATTGGGCAAAATCCCCCCCACAGTGGCCCCATTCCCCAAATCCCAAGTGGAAACCCTGATAATAACAACAGATCTCTACCTGGTAATCCTGGATGTCCACCCTGTCCTTCCAATCCTCGGTATCCTCTCGGTCCAGCTTCTCCATGTACTCCTTTCACACCAGGCAAACCGTCTCGTCCATCTAATCCGCCATCTCCTTTAGGTCCGTCCAATCCTGGTAAACCTGGCTCGCCATCCAAACCTAGTGTTCAAATATTAACCAACAGTGAAGTGTTATTCAAAGAGCAAAATAATTATATGTATTACTGCAGAGAGAGACAGGGATTAAGAGATGCGTTAAGAAAAACCAAAAACCCAAATTCGAGACAGGCATGGACAAAAAAATTTGCTGACAGAGGAATATTTTTCAATTTAGATGCTCTGAGAGTGTTTCTGAGATCAGAGTCAGAGGAACGGTCAGAGGAAACAAGAAGGCCCATCAGGAAGTTACAAAAATCCAGAAATTTTCAAAGTTAAAACAAAATCTTGAAAAATTACATCCCTGGGGAGAGAGGATACCAGAACATACAAACAGTGACAATTTCAGCCTATTTTACAGGCGATTGTGTGAATTAAAGTTTACATTACTTTTGGCAATGGTTTGTGTTTATTTTCATGCCAGAAGTTTGGCAGTTTTTATTGTACTTTCAGTTTTGTTATACATTTTGTGTTGCAGGTAAAATGTTTTTTCTCTCTTCTTGTTAACTTCTGGCATGCAGATTTCAAGAGATTGAAGTTCAAAATGCAGTAGATTTATCTCAAATTTGGGAGATTTTTCATATTACAAACGTATAGAGCCAAATAATACCATATATAGCATAACAAAACATCAATACTTAACACTTTAGCAATAACATAAACCAAACATGTTGATTTGTTTGCTTGGATCTGTTCTCGCAAACTGATAGTTTATTTTGTCCTTTCTCACTTTGAATGGCCATTGCTGTTCAAATAAGCTAAAGGAATTAGTCTGTCCAATTTTTTTGTTATCGTCATAATACTAATAATATATGTCTAACAGACCAGACCCATTTCGCCAAGAAAATTCAAAATCGAGCAGATAGTATTTTTATTATTATGATATTTAAAAAATCGCGGAAATATCTGAAGTGTAAATCACGTGAGTGCGATCACATGACCACAACGCAGTGACATGACCGATCATCTGCATTGACGCTTACCGGCGACAGCGGTGGGTGGAGCTTGAAAAAATTCAGCCAATCGCGTAACGAGTTGATAAATTAAGTATAAAATATTGCAATCAGCGGTTATTTAGCTAGGCCTTCACGATAAATAGCGATCACGGAATAAAACTGTTTGAATGTGCTGAATTATGATTTGGATTTGCTAGAATGTTGGATTATATAACGAATAATAATGGCTAAAATGCACTTTGAGGCAATAAAAGTTGTGTGAAATGAGATTAATTTATGCAGAAATGCAATGAGCGAGCGGAATTTCATGCGAAACTAATTTAACTGTTTCTGAAGAATACAAGTTAGGCCATATAGCTTCTTCTTCGTTGTATGGTACCAATTTCGGAAGATAGTTAACACACTAGTGTCATCCCTTTGTGCGCTATAGGAGTACAATTAAACACAAATGGGGTGTGATTAAAAAGGTGGTGGTTATTACACTAGTACATGTATCATGATGGCTTATATTTGTCATTATAATGTTCCTGTCTGTTTCTTAACACGAAACATATTGTGTGAAGAAGTGCACGACTGTGAACAGCTTGATAAAATCCTTCCAGTCAAGATCGATAAGTGCGTAAACAAAATAATTCATTCGAATACACAACAGACTGTCGAAACTACAATAATTATTAATTAGGCTGCAGTTTAGCATAACAATTTTTTTTTAATTGAAGGCTCACCTGGCATTGTTTTTCAGTCTGTGTTTGTTGTTCGTTTATTTTTTTCGTTTTATTTTATGTTTTGATGCAGATATTGACTTTCTAGAGAGGATTTGTTTTTAATTGTTAGCCAAGAAAAAATCCAATGATTGCCTCTAATAAAGAGTGTCCATGTTTTCGTCGCGGTATAGACAATAAAGAGCGTTCTCAATTATGAACGTGCTCTATTTCGATATGTCGTGGGTGATTTTGTATGGTGTTGTGACATTTAAATATAAAGAGCGTCCATGCTTCCGTCTCCCAAAAGTGGTAGACAATAAAGAGCGTTATAAATTATGCACTGTGTTGTCTTTTTGGAGGTACTTAATAATGGATCGCTAACCCGCTCACAACCGAACACACTACATCTACTAGGCATCTTGGCATATGTGGAGATGACAGATACTCGGGATATTTATATCGAAAGTAAAACAACAAAAAAACACAAAACAAAAGCGCCTAAATAGAGTTAACATTATTCATCACAGTGTTTATATAACATTTGGGCGCTTCTTATGTATGACCAGGTGAATGGGATCATCCATCGCCCTTTATCTTCACTTTGGGACATTTTACAGTGCAAACCAGTTTGCGACTGACACTGATGAATAGTTACTGAGTGATTACAAATCACCGAGTGAATATGAGACAATCGAAGCACTATTGCCTTTTATTCAACAAAGCAGACACATGCGGCATGTTATTAATGGCTACAAAAACAACCATTCTAGGCGCTACTAATTACTTTATTCACATAATTATTGTTTTCTATTCCAGATAAACGGCCAAAGCGGCCATGCTATCTTCTTTAATTAGATAACACATTGAATAGCGACGTAAGCTATACACCACACGTGCACATACCACTCCACATTTTAGTATCGGCTGACTTACGATTACGTCATCGTAGTCAGCATAATAAACTCCGGCTCCGAATCTGTGTTTTTAATTTGCTCGCCCACAACTACGTCACTCGTGGTTTAGTCACGGAAATCTCCGAATACCGGTGGTGGTATTATTTATTTATTTTACGTGTTATTTATTATGCGATCGGAATGGGACTTGGATCATTTTAATCACAACAGGGAGGGCTTTCCGATCGCGTTTTGTAGTTTCTAGACAGAATAAATCCTTTAATGCAGTTTAACCCTTTGAGTGCCAGGTCAATTTTTGTATCAACCCATATACCCTGTGCCAATGCATTCTCTGATATATGCGAGTCGGCCATAGGTCGCCTCGCATTGCATTGGCCTAACAATTGTTTTTTTTTTTTTTTATTTTCAATGGAAACACGTTTGTACTTACCCGTTTTATGTCTAAGTTTCATTCCGGTTCCGATTCCGGACTAATTAATGTGCACACCCTCGGTAGCTGTCGTAAAAGTATAAACAATAGATTTAATAATGCCACTTAAATAACTACTAAGTCACAAACCATGCGAACGGATGTGTCCATTTCGATTGCGGGAAAAACTGTATAAACGAGTCCATTTTATACTTTCGGTTTCGTGCATATCCGGCCGTATCTTGTGGAATTCTACGTATTTTTACGTATTTTAAACGAAGTGTCTTTCTAAATGTTGCTGGTCTGAGAAGTGTGCAGCTGTAGGCCTATTGTTGGCCCTCATTGATGAACAGTAACTGTTCTTAGTAACGGATTAGAGGTACGCATTGTGAACGGAACGTGTACGTTTCGTTTCAGATAAAATTGCAAGACGGTCATTTTGTACTTTCGTTTTCACCCATTCATGTCCGGTTGTAACCTTTGTAAATCGGGTTCGTTTTTTACTTATTTTAAACGACGTTTCTGCTTCTATTACAACAACCAACATGACATTCATTACCCTTTTATTTAGGACTATATATTTATAAAATAAACACAGAAAACTAACTATTGAAAAATAAAGAAAAGAAGTAATTTTACGTGTACAGGTGTCATCTTATATTTTATTGTTCCTGTTGATTAACAAGCTATAGTGGTTTATTTTATAAATACCCATATTTTCGACTTGCAGATAGACTATCTTTATAAATATTTTTGTTTTAAAACTATTATTTTTATGTTGCTTGACATTGGTCAATAAAGGAAGTCAGTGGCCGAGTGGATAGCGTACTGGTCTCTCGTGCTAAAGGTCCGGCGATCGATTCCCGGTCGGGTATTCTGACAAAAATCCAAACTTGGTCAGATTACCACGTTGTACGACTGAAAAGTCTCATTCGTGATCACACAAAATATATCCGAATACAAAACTGACTTCCCTTCACGCCGACATCATGTCCAGGTATGTTGTCGTGAGTGCGGTACGCTGTCGGATCGGGAGCCGACATAAATAGCTGACCCGTGTACATGGGTGACTATGTGCACGTTAAAGAACCCGGCTGTAAGTTAGAGTAGCCCACCAATGCACCGACCACAGTCGAGACCTGGACCCTGTCTGTAATACCCGAAAGGGGAGTTGACAGGTAATTCTAGATAGATAGATTGGAAGGTATCCAGTCAGTTGTTTTATATTGTTTATTTAATATATTAAATATTAATATATTTGAAAGTTTAAGTTGAATAAAGTGTTCAGGGTAAATAACATGTCCATTTTAAGTTACAAAATTCCAGTGGTGATGTCGTGTGAAAATTCATACCGGATAGAACAAGCCCGAAGGGAGTTTTTTTTTTTCTTCCCCTCCTCCATCTACTTTTTTTTGAGTCCCATGTTCGTAAACCAACTAATTAAATTGGTAAGGCCTAACAGACTTATTTTGTAGGTTTAGGGCCGATGAGATCGGCCCCTGGCACTCAAAGGGTTAATGAGGAAATATGTAGTGCCTTGTGTCTGATCATAATCAACATCTGTATGTTCATGCAATCTTGACCGCGCTGGTCAATAAATGTTTACAAACAATGATTCCAACATGAGAAAGCTTGATTATTGATAATGAAAGTAAAAACAGATTTGTTCTACATTTTCATGTTGTTATTGGTAACAAGAGTTTAACAAACTTTGTATGATTTTTCGGATGCACCACCATGAACAATGCGACATAAACACAACAGTTATTCCTTACGTAGCTTTTACAGTATTATTGAATAAGATATCGTCCAAATGGTAGAGAAACATACCTGGCAGGCCATCTTGACCTCGTAATCCTGGTGGTCCTGAGATTCCTGGCAATCCTTGAGATCCCTTTGGTCCCGTAACGGTTCTTCCTGGAATACCAGCGTTTCCCTTTTGTCCTGAGGATGAGAGAATGTACAATAAGGTGACGCCAATTTAATTGGTTAGTATACAACCTGCCAACCAATTTTTTAATGAAAAATGCAACAATAAATTGTGCCAAGAAATCATAATTGAAAACTATGTAATTTCATTTCAGACAATAGCATCAAAATAAATGAATGAATGAAGCCTGTTGCATTGTTCCCATGTGGTGCCTCATGAGTATATAAAAAGAATATGAGCTATAACAAGGTCAAACAAAAAAATGTTTTGTTTCACAGACCCTGCCGCATTCAATTTAAACCTGTGCATTGAAAGTTTTTATTGACAAACAAAAAATGTATTAACATATAGCAAAAATAGGCAATAAGATATCTAAATGCGATCATCAGTTTTATTTATACCTGAGTTTGTGCACAGTTTAATCTATAACAGTTTTCTATTTGCATCTGGTGCATAGGTGTTCAGTTCACTGGGAAACAGTAATTATACCCTGGTGACTACGCAATCAGAGAATTTTAATCATTTCTAATAGTTTCATAGTAATGAGCAAATATAGATGATATTTCATTACCAAATAATATGTCTGCAAGGGAAAATAAAAAAAAAACCCTCCCTCCCTCAATGATTCTAAAAAAAAGGTTGCCCATGAAACAAAATAGTAAACATTTTTATGTCTAACAGAGATAAAAAGTCGACAAGTATACATTTTGCACTCTAAAGGCCATACTTGCAAAAACATTAATGGACGAAATCTGTTTCGTGTGGATATCCCTTCCACCATGCTATGGTGGTTCATGAGGATATACCCAAGATTATTCAAATGCAGTCTATGATGACTGCAATAGAGAGCTCCCAAGTTGTTATGGATGGACAAAAGCACGGACAGAGCCCATTGCGATATCCCCTGCCAAACTTCATTAGCGGAGAAAAAAGAGGTATCAATGCATATGCAATTTGATCACAAATCATGAAAATTGATTCCAACATACCTTCAACTCCTGGCAGACCTGAAAATCCAGCATTTCCCTTGAGACCTGACTGTCCTGGTAATCCTGGCAATCCAGCATTTCCCTTCCCACCTGTAAGTCCGTTGATGCCTGAAAAACGACCGCATATATCGAGTTCAGCTCAAGCTGATATTTGACAAGTTGCAATGATGTGTATTTCTGATACACAATTAGCCAATTCTTTACTAAATACTCGTTGAGGAGTAGTTCCCTTAAGAAATGTTCATATAATATGTTATACAAACACTCATTTCCCATAACTGGATATGAATCCTTCTGTACTTCTTTATTAATTGTCGTCTTCTTACATTTCCTGAACACCCCCGAGGTGAATAAAAGACCATTCCAATGTGTGCTTTTATAATTGATGGGAGAATCCATTCAGTAAAGAAAGGGTTAAATAGCTAGGCAACCCAGAATGCTTCAGCAGCACCTCACATCTGAAGATCAGTTCATTTAACTATGCAATGATATACCTCAGACCTTTAAGTCAGAAGCTATTGCGCTCTTAATTATTCTTGTTTGTCAGCAAGCCTGAGTTTAGTGTGCCTTGTCATTTGCAGAATGAGGTCCTCAGAGGGTAAATTTAGTGACGCTATCACGCATAGCGGGATACCATCACCAAATTCACCCTCTGGGACCTCATTCTGCATGGCCTCATCTGCTATGGGAGACGTAAACTCAGATTAAAGTTCCCAAATGGTGAATATTGTGATGTACACCCTTTGCGAACCTCGATTATGCAATGTGTCGTCCGCCAATTTGGGGATATAGAGAAACTAAACTAAAACAGAAATAGCATCTATGTGAAGACGTTTCTGTAGAAATTTGATAATAAAGAAACTTTCCAGAGAAGATGAGGCCTAAGCAGAATGAGGTCCCTAGAGGTGAATTTAGTGATGCTAGCTCGCTATGCAGGATAGCATCACTAAATTGACCTTCTGGGGACCTCATTCTGCAAATGACAGGCACACTAAACTCAGGCTTGTTTGGCAATTAGCCCTTTCTATACTAAAATACTCATTGATGAATAGCTCCCTTAGAAAATGTTCAGATAATAAGTTCAACAGAGGTTATTTGTTGAATTTATTATCTGAACATATCTGAACCAATGACTATGAATTCTACAGCACTTGTTTTATCTTATTATCTGAGCACCCCAACAGATGAATAACAAGCAGTCGCAAGACGACGGTATCCCCCGCCGAATTGTGCAGTTGGGAAAGTGCATTCTCAACAAGAGGTGGGATTTTGTCAAAAAGCCTGGCTTGCGCACTCATTTTAGGACAAATAAAGTCCAATAACTCTGCTGAAAATATCCGGCCGGACCTGGTTTGCGAACTTGTTCTAGATACTGGTCATGTGAACTCATATACCAAAAATCTTTTAAATCTGTGGGAATGAGCCCTGTGACGTCGTCTATTTGCTATTTGGTAAATTCAACAAAAATAATAAACAAAGTCCAATAACTCAGGTAAAAATATCCGGCCGCATCTGGCTTGCGAACTCATTCTTGGTAATGGTCAGGTGAACTCATATACCAAATATCTTTGAAATCCATTAAGATTTGTGGAAATGAGCCCTGTGACGTCGTCTATTTGCAATTTGGTAAATTCGACAAAAATAGTAAACAAAGTCCAATAACTCCGGTAAAAATAACTGGCCGAAACTGGCTTGAAAATTCTGGGTAATGGTCAGGTGAACTCATATAACCAAAAATCTTTGAAATCCGTTGATATTTGTTCAAGGTATGACTCTTACAAATTCGGGACAGACGGACAGACGGACGGTGCGACAGACGGACGGACGGAACCCATTCCTATATCCCCCGCAAATTTTCAATTTGGCGGGGGATAATAGAGCATTCCAATGTCTACTTTTATAGCTGAATGGGAGAGTCCATTTAGTTAAAAGGGTAAATAAACAATTACACTCTTCAAAATCATGCCATTGCATTGCGAAATACAAGAGTAACAATCTTGATATAACAATGAATGAATTTAGCTAGGAGGTCTCAATTTGGTGATGTCCATTTCCAACTTTCCATCTGTACCCTTACAATCCAACATTATTGATATAAACTACCTTATTATTGTTATTAACTATTGTTATTAAGTCAATTCTCCCTATCAGATTATTAGGGAGAAATGGACTGTTGTCTGTGAGAAGTCTTTAAGACTCAAGTTCAATTTACTCTCTAACATCGCCTTTCTGTGATGCAATAAATATAATGCAATACTTGTTGAGCTCTAAATACCATTGTAATGCGTAATTACACCATTATTATTAGTAAATACACTTCAAATAGGCTGTTTTCAAATATGCATACTGGTATTTAAGAGAGAAGTCATTTCTTCCTGGGACAAAAATAGGGAAAAGTGGCATATTTTAGGGTAAAGATGTTTCCAAAGTTGCCCTCTAGGCTGGTCCATGTGCCTTATTATTATAAACTGCCTTATTATTATATTACATTAATATTATACTGTACCTGGCTCTCCTGGGATACCAGGGAATCCACCCGTTCCTCCATCTCCTTTCATTCCAGATAGACCGTCCAAACCTGGCATTCCTGGTGCGCCTGTAAACAAATATAGATTGAGAATATGCAGCTGATGTCATAGCTTAAGCTACAGTAATGCCCTAAATAATAGACTCCTCAACCACAGCAGAATTATGGGTAAATTTTCAGGATTTGGTCGGAAATATGGCTTGTTGTCATTCATCGAAAGCTCTCAGAATCACCATTTTCTGCAATTACATGTTTACGGGCCTAATTTACATAATTTGTGCTAGCTATTGCCTGTATGTAAAAACATGCTGTTCGCTTTTTATTATAAAAATTTCAAACTTATGGGTTCGCTTAAAGGGGTACTGTACAATAAAACCGGCCATTTATGGGACCAATGTACACTAAATCCGGCCATTTATGGGACCATCTTCTTTTATACTCAACAGAGTATATGGAACAAATGAGTGAATTTGAGCCATGGATTAGTGAAAAATACAAATAACGATACAAATAACATGGTAATTATAATGAAAATGAATAAATGGATGGAGTATAAATTCATTTTCAATATAATTAACATGTTGTTTGCATCGTTCATAAAGAACATGACAGTATTTTGCACTAATCCATGGCTCAAATTCATTCATTTGTTGCCTTTATTCTTTTGAGTATAAAAGGAGATGGTCCCATAAATGGCCGGATTTAGTGTACATTACCCCTTTAAACACAGAAAACCACTTCAAACTGATTTTTTCAAACAAATATAGCTCAGAATCTAATTTTTTTTATAAAGTATTTGCCGATAAGTCATGCCAATGCACGCTTTTTTATTACTGGGGTGTTATTAGTGAACACAGTCAGATCCTATATATCGTCATGGATTTAAGTTGAGATTTATGATGTTATGCAATACTTTCTGGGTACTCTTTATTGAGATTATATACAAATATTCAATTCTTTATTATTTCTTGTGTGTTTATGTTTTGAATTAAAGTATGCTGTGTTTAATTCAGAATTTAATTATCTTTACAACAGCTGTTTACAATGGTATAAAATTTATTGCAGGATACAATGTTTGTTCGTCAACGGGATGATTTATGGCGCTGGTTTCAAAACTTAATCCGTATTATGTATAATTGCCTAGCAACCGTTACTAGGGGAGACAAAGCTATGATTATGCTCATACCTGTAATTGTTATATAGAGTGTGGGGAAGGTGTGTACTACACCCTGATCTGACAGGGTTTTCCAAAAAGAATAATGAAAGATTGATAATTTAGTTAAATAGCCCTGTTAAATCCAGGGTCGCATGGTTCAATCCTGTGAGAATTCAGAGATGAAAGAGTTAATAATGTGAAGAATGGTGATGGTAATCTCTGTCAAAAACATGTCAGTGATACTTGATGGTGTGATTTTGGACTATTATAAATCACACGGAATCTGGAGGTGGAAACTGCTTTGTTGGAGTGTGCTCGAGAAGTAAATAAAAAAATATAAAATTGCTCACATGCATGCTTTTCAAACTTTTTTTTCCTGATAAACGTGAAATTGTCTATGCCTGGCTTATCTGGTGTAATAAACTAAGAATATGTTGTTTTTGTTGAGGTACGACGTGTTTTCTGTGCTTAAGTTTCATCTGGACTGTAATACAAAGTCTATTATTTTCAATGGAAGGGGAATAACTCTATATCTGAGTTGATTGTTTGAATTCTGTTGCATTCTGGGAGTGAAACGGGGGAAATGTTTCTATGATTTCATCTATTTTTTATTACTCTATTGGCACCTTCTGAGACACAGACGTTCAAAATGTTGATGAATTATTGAATTTTAATCACATTTTATGTCATAGATTGTTATTAAAACCGTATATCAAGGCACTATAAAAAAAAAAATCAGTGACTCAAAAATTAAGTGGGCCTTTAATCTCAATAGGTGTTGGTCACTATTCAAGAAAACCCAATCCATCCTTTGTTGTTTTAATTGACTGACCAATGAAAATGATGAAACTGAAGTATCTCTGCAACTGGAGGTGTGATTGACAGGTTTTAGTGCCCAAGACAAAATTGTTGCTCATTAAGAACTTACCTAATTTTATGGAAATATATTGGAACAAGCGCATCGCTAGGACGTGGAAAAATATACTGATCACCCCCCCCCCCCCCCCCCCCCCCCCTCTCCAGCTCAACAAGTTCCCTCCCGACCGGGCTCCAGACTCCCAAGTCTTAGGTTGGAATTTCACAACCGACATCTCAAACTTTCTCAATTGTTGGAAATTTCCAATCTCACAAGCGCCTTTTTATAAAACCATTTAGACATGTTTGAAGCCCAATTATCCATGGACCCAAAACACCATACATGTATGTCAGATTAATCAGTCAGGTAGTTCCAAGGTAGATGTTTTAATGAATTTTGTATTTTAATGATTTTATTAGACACAAAAGTGTTAAGTCCCCATAGCCCCGTCATTTCTGAATCTCAGTCACTAAAGGATCCTCCATACTATATGTAAGCTAAATAGTCCAACCTCTCTTGAGAAGACATTTTAAGTATTACTATAGAGACATACAGTTATGTCCCTGGTCCCAACCTATTTAATCTGGTGACCCCATCTGAATAAATTTGAATCCCTGACACCAAAGAACCCTTCATACTAAATATTAGTAAAATAGACTTGATGGTCCTTGTGAAGGAAGCATATTAAGAGGAAAAATGTCCTTCGCTTGGCCCATATTTGACCAGGTGACCCCATTTTTAAAAATCTGAATTGCAGTCAAACAAGAACATTCCATGCTAACTAAGCCAACTAGTTCTTGGCTCTTTCAAACATATTTTAAGAATTACTTTGTGGTGAAATAGTTATGTCTCTGGCTCTGCCCTTATTCGACTTTGTGATCCCATTTTCACAAATCTGTCACCCAAGGTAATTTCATACCAAATATAAGCAAAATAGGCCAATTGATTCTTGCACAGAAGACATATCATGAATTAATATGTAGAGAAAGGGTAATGTAGCTGGCATTGCACCTACTTGACCTGGTGACCCTGATTGAACAAATCTGAGTCATAACCAAAGGAGCCTCAATATTAAATATGAGCTAAATAGAGCTGGTTGTTCTTTCAAAGAACACTTTTCAAGTGGATGTGGGAGTGTTAACTGTCCTGCTGAAAGATTTGAACAATACATAGATAGAATGTTGTTGTAATTGGGAATTAATGACCTCTAGCAGATCTCCAGGGAATGTTTATAAAAATGTCAGATTTCAATTGACATGTGTAGGCATACCCAACATACAGTTAGAGCCAAAGTAAATGCTTCTTATTAATGATTCTCTGTCAAGAATTTGAGTAAATATTATTTTTGGGACCAGGGTGGCAGAAGCAGTGAACTTGAGTAAAGGGCCAGGGGGCACTAATAATATATATATATATATATATATATATAATTGACCATGGAGTTAAATAAAACAAAAATGTCCCTGGCCCCACCCACATTTGACCCAGTTACCTCATTTGAACAAATCTGAACCCCAGTCACCCAAGGATCCTTCATACCAAATATGAACCCATTTGGCCTGATGGTATTTGAGAAGATGTTTAAAAGAATTACTATGGATGGAAAGATTTATGGCCCTGGCTTCGCAACTATTTGACCCAGTGACCTCATTTGAACAAATCTGAATGAGAGTCATCTAGGGGACATCCACACCAAATATGAACCCATTCGGTGCTATGGTTCCAGAGGAGAAGGTGTTCAAAGAATTGTTGACGGACGGACGATAGACGGAAGAGAAGTGATGACTATAGCTCCACCGGAGACTTTGTCTCAGGTGAGCTAAAAACCAGATGTATAACAACTACATATTTTTTCGACCAATACTGGTATTAAATTATAAGAGATATCGCTTGTTTCGATTAAGTTTTTGAGTTATAATAAAAAAAGTTTGAAGACAAACGCTACACACAAATTTGTCTTCAACCTATTAACTGCATATTCCCAATCGAAACAAGCGTTATTTCTTAAATATCTGCTATTATTTTGGGTCTATATGAAACTGGGCTGGGTTGATTATGTTTGGTGATATAATGATAACCTCACCTGGATCTCCCTTACGACCTGGTCCTCCACTTGAACCTGGGTCACCCATGATACCCTTCAATCCTGGATCTCCTTTCTGTCCCTTAAGATCTTTAAGCATTTCAGGTGGAATTTGTCCTGTAAAAGACGGAAGGTGTTTCCAAATATTAATAATGGATTCAGGCCGCTGTAATTTACAACAAGATTTATTAAAAATGCTATGTTCGATTTGACACCATACAACCACCATCTATATGTTTTCTATACCTGAAAATAATTAGATTGGACTCATGAGCCTATTAATAGGTTTAATGGCTAAGATATCGACTTTCAAAAGAGGAAGTTTTAAGATGTTTTGAATTTTTGACATCCAAGCAAAATTTCCAATGATCGCATCTTATAAAGAGAATCCATGCTTCCGAAACCCAAAAGCAATATATAATATTCAGTCTCAACTAACTACAGTCTACTATATATAAATACAACTGCTATATAATAATATAACTACCATATATAAATAGTGGGTATGATAACCTGTCGTAGACATTCAATTTCCTGAACCATGGTTTCCACATCAGTAGCACCAATCTGAACTCACTATTATTAGTAGCTCTAAGAATAAAGCGTCCAATCGAAACAATTAGCGTAATATGATGTGCCTGCATGTCTCCGAGAAATTACATTTCAACAATACTATGATGAGACTCAGTATGGCATTATGACTCTGAGTCAGTCTTTGTAAACATAAACTCAGATTCATATGGATTCTGAGTCTATCATATTCCTGCCAACTTTTTATTTCTCAAAAGGCTTGCAGTATTCCCCCCGAATTATGTCTCATCGTGCTTCGTTAATCATTTTGATTTGACTCCTTTATCTTGGTGCTACTGATAGTGACATGGATCCTGGGCTTGGGAATTGAAAACTATATGAAAGGTCATCAGACCCACTATTTGATGTACATGTAGGTATGAAGTTTATTCCAGACTGGAATCTGAGTATGTTTAAACAGACTGGATAATATAGAACATTCTCAATAATGAGCACTTGTGATTGCTTTTGAAGTTTTGCTTATTGATGATTTTGTGTATTTTCGCCATGCCCGTGTGATATGAATGACGGTGATGGCAAGTATTTTTCCATTTTCTGTCGCCTGGTAAGAGGAAAATTGGCTTATAAAATTATTTTATGTCAAATAAGACCATGGATGTTTAACAAATCCTACACTGTTGAGAGTGATACGAGGTCTGTTTATATTGGTGTTCCAATGTTGTGCCTACTTTGATCCAAATATAGCTTTTGGCTGATTTTATCCATTTGCAAATGTATCGGTGTTAAATAGACATAATTATGATCAATAGAGATATTCGTCAAAAATTATATAAGTGACAATCTGCTTATAATATAAGCATCTCCAGACAATCTTCCCTAAAGCTCTTCTTCCAAAAACGGTGTGTTCACAGTTATTCGATAATAAAAAATTGATATATATATTAAAATGATTATCTAACCTGGATCTCCCTTCAATCCTGGCAGACCATAAGCACCTGGCAAACCATCATCTCCGGGTGATCCAATTGGTCCTGGAAGACCAGATAAACCGATACCAGGATCGCCCTTCTCACCATCCATTCCTGGAAGTCCTCCTAGTCCTGGGCGACCATTTATACCTGACAAACCTTTCTCTCCCTAAAGCAAAATCAGCATAAAATTGCTATATACACTATTAAATACTAGGCAATGTGGATTTATATGAGAGGTTTCGATAGATAAACTTCTAAATTTGGCCGTCAAACATCCAGACTTTTCCACTATACCAGTAGCAAGAAAAGAGTTTTGAGGTAGTGATGTCCTATTACCATTGAATTCTGTGCAACATTCAATAGCAGTTAACCCTTTCTATAAGACAAATACAGTAATGCCCTAAATAATCGACTCCTTAACCACAGAGGAATTATGGGTAATTTTTCAGGATTTAGTCGGAAATATGGCTTGTTGCTATTCATCGGAAAGTAGTCGGAAATATGGCCTGTTGCCATTCATCGGAAAGCTCTCACTGAGAGCTTTCCGATGAATAGCAACAAGCCATATTTCCGACTAAATCCTAAAAAATTACCCATAATTCTGCTGTGGTTAAGGAGTCGATTATTTAGGGCATTACTGTAGTTCGCTTAGGAAATGTTTAGATAATAAACGTTTATTGTACTTATCATCTAAACATTTCCCACCAATGAATATGAAATCTTCTGCACTATTATTATCTATTTTTCTGTCTGTCGTCTGCTTTTGTATCCTGCACAACCCTCCAAATTAATAATAGACCATTCCCGTGTATACTTTTATAACTGAATATGAGAATTTGTTTAGTAAAGAAGGGGTCAAATTAATTTAGCAAAGAAAAATTATATGTCGACAAGGACCATAACTACATTAATGAAAGTGTCAATGACACTAGCTCAACTTAGGTAGGGGAATAATTTAATGGTTGACAGTAAATGGAGGAATAGGAAAGGTGCTAATTGAAATGTCTAACCTGCGCCAAAGGATTTAGTGATGCAAAGAGTAAAATAGAAGATGGCTGCTGGCGGACATGTTTTTTGGCCAATTGACCCCAAAAGGACTCGTTCCCATCTACGTGTCATTGTTAACATCCATGACAAATTTTATGAAGATCTGACCAAAGCTACGAACTACAAACTTCATGATGATCAGACGAACAGTACGACCTGTAGACCGCGCCAATGGTTTGAATTTTGAAATCCAAAATGGCCCGCGCGAAAGGATTTAGTCATGCAAAGAATAAAATCAAAGATGGCTGCTGGCGGCCATGTTTTTGGACAGAATGACCCCAAAACGACTCGTTCCCATCTACATGTCATTGTTATCATCCATGACAAATTTCATGACCATCTGACCAAAGCTACGACCTGTAGCCCGCACCAAAGGATTTAGTCATGCAAAGAGTAAAATCCAAGATAGCTGCTGGCGGCCATGTTTTTTGGCCGAACGTCCCCAAAATCACTCGTTCCCATCTACATGTCATTATTAACATCCATGACAAATTTCATGATGATCAGACGAACAGTACGACCTGTAGCCCGCGCCAATGGATTGAATCTTGAAATCCAAGATGGCTGCCAGTGGCCATGTATTTTGGCCGAAAGACCACAAAATGACTCATTCCCATCTACATGTCAATGTCAACATTCATGACAAATTTCATAAAGATTAGACCAAGGTACAACCTGTAGCCAGCGCAAAAGGATTTAGTCATGCAAAGAATAAAATCAAAGATGGCTGCTGGCGGCCATGTTTTTGAACAGAATGACCCCAAAACGACTCGTTCCCATCTACATGTCATTGTTATCATCCATGACAAATTTCATGACCATCTGACCAAAGCTACGACCTGTAGCCCGCACCAAAGGATTTAGTCATGCAAAGAGTAAAATCCAAGATAGCTGCTGGCGGCCATGTTTTTTGGCCGAACGTCCCCAAAATCACTCGTTCCCATCTACATGTCATTATTAACATCCATGACAAATTTCATGATGATCAGACGAACAGTACGACCTGTAGCCCGCGCCAATGGATTGAATCTTGAAATCCAAGATGGCTGCCAGTGGCCATGTATTTTGGCCGAAAGACCACAAAATGACTCATTCCCATCTACATGTCAATGTCAACATTCATGACAAATTTCATAAAGATTAGACCAAGGTACAACCTGTAGCCAGCGCAAAAGGATTTAGTCATGCAAAGAGTAAAATCCAAGATGGCTGCTGGCGGCCATGTTTTTTGGCCGAACGACTCCAAAATCACTCGTTCCCATCTACATGTCAGTGTTAACATCCATGACAAATTTCATAAACTTCCGACCAACGCAACGACCTGTAGCCCGCGCCCAAGGATTTAGTCATGCAAAGAGTAAAATCCAAGATGGCTGCTGGCAGCCATGTTTTTTGGCCGAACGACCCCAAAATCACTCGTTCCCATCTACATGTCATTATTAACATCCATGACACATTTCATGATGATCAGACGAACAGTACGACCTGTAGCCCGCGCCAATGGATTGAAACTTGAAATCCAAGATGGCTACCAGCGGCCATGTTTTTTGGCCGAATGACCCCAAAATGACTCACTCCCATCTACATGTCAATGTCAACATTCAAGAAAATTTCATAAAGATTAGACCAAGGTACGACCTGTAGCCCGCGCCTAAGAATTTAGTCATGCCAAGAGTAAAATCCAAGATGGCTGCTGGCGGCCATGTTTTTCAGCCGAACGACCCCAAAATGACTCGTTCCCATCTACATGTCATTGTTAACATCCATGACAAATTTCATGATCTTCCGATCAAAGCTACGACCTGTAGCCCGCGCCAAAGGATTTAGTCATGCAAAGAGTAAAATCGAAGATGGCTGCTGGCGGCCATGTTTTTTGGCCGAACGACCCCAAAATGACTCGTTCCCATCTACATGTCAATATTAACATCCATGACAAATTTCATGATGATCAGACGAACAGTACGACCTGTAGCCCGCGCCAATGGATTGAATTTTGAAATCCAAGATGGCTGCCAGCGGCCATGTTTTTTGGCCGAATGACCCCAAAATGACTCGTTCCCATCTACATGTCAATGTCAACATTCATGACAAATTTCATAAAGATCAGACCAAAGGTACGACCTGTAGCCCGCGCCAAAGGAAATTGTTGACGGACACACGCACACACGGACGACGGACGCCAAACCATGGCAATAGCTCAAACTTACAAAAGTAAGTTGAGCTAAAAATGGGCAGACCGAACCTAAATTCAAACTTGATCTGTATTTTCATAAGAATAATCCATATACCACATTTGAAAACAAACAGATAACTATAAATAAAGCGATCACCTGGAAACCAAATTAATCATCAAATAATAAGTCTACAAGGACCATAACTCCGGTAAAAATAGGCGGATGGAACCCAAATTCGAACTTGACATGTATTTTCATATAAGTAATCCCTATAAAAAATTTGAAAACAATCAGTTAACTAAAACTAATGTTATCACCTGGAAACCAAAATAATCAGCAATGTCGTCAAGGACTATAACTCTGGCAAAAATGGGTGGACTCAAACCTAAATTCAAAATTAACCTGTATTTCATTGTGGGTAATCCACATATGAAATTTGATAATCAAATAACTAAAACTAAAGTTATCATCTGGAAACCGGACATATGCATTGAATGATGGATGGACACCACTGATTTCAATAGTTCCCCCAAATTTTTCGGGGGGGGGGGGGGGGGGGGGGGGACAAAATGGCTGTAACTCATTTAAAAATAATTGGACGGAACCCATATTTGAACTTGGCCTGTATTTTTAGCAGCGAAACAGATACCAACTTTGGTTCAGACCAAATAATCCAAACGGAGTTATTGGTTGGAAACCGAAATTTTAACGGACAGACAGAATGGACGAATGGAGGCCCGACAGACTGATTACAAAATACAACTGTTTTTTTTTCTTTCAAAAACACGCATATAAAAAAATTTATTACAAATTTCAGGATTAAAAGCTCAGACACACTTTTTCTACCGAGTGATGGATGGATGGACAAGCTGATTCCAGTATAGACTCGACATCTTTTTTAGTAGGCAGAATAATGATGAGACAGGGTGTATAATAAATACAGTACTTACCACAGTTCCTGGTCCTCCAGGAAAACCATGAGGACCTTGAGGTCCGGCTGGACCCTGTAATCCAGGTAAACCTTCTTCTCCAGCAACACCAGGCAATCCCTGGTTACCTTTATCTCCTACAATGTTAAAAAGTCAGTTAATCCCTTCTATACTAAAGTCCATTGACGAGTAATTCACTTATGAAATGTTTCCACATGTATTATCTGTTGTCTGCTTATTTTTCCTGAAAATATCTCCAGATGAATAGTAGACCATTCAAATGTATACTTTTATAATTGAGTGGAAGAATCCATTTAGCAAAGAAAGGTTTTTGATAATCTCCAGATTTCTTACACCTATCCAGGGATGAAAATTCCATGATTTTTTTAAACATGTTTTGCAGATTTTCTGGAACTTTCCATGACCCCAAGGCAATGAAATTTCATGACTTTTTCAGACTTAGCAAGGTGGGACATAAAAATGAATATGAGATGAACATATTTTGTTAAATTTATCGTTATTGAATATGGATTTTACGCATGTGCTTCTAATCTAACTTCAAAGTAATTCAAGGATAATTTTGTAATTCCATGACTTTTTGCAGACCAGCAGCAGTTGAGGGAGAATTTTCCGAAACCATTCAATAGTGAGGTGAAAAAAGGTGCCTTTTTCGATAACTTTCCCAGGCCTGGAAGCAATATATTAAAATTCGAAAATTTTCCAGGATTCCAGCCAAGCATACCTAAACTGATCTCTAATATTTCGGGCATCATGAATTAAATGTCACTCATGCCTGGAATATCAAACTTAAATACTGTGTTGTAAATTAAAAAAAAAGTCTTATTGGTACGTACACTCATTTATGGTTGCTCTTATTATTTCTAGGACATAAAAAGACTTTTTATAAAACAGGTATGCATCGGTTGAGTCATGGCTTAACAAAATCTTGTGCTTGAGTAGAACCCATGAACCATATTTGGTTGAAATCGGTTTACGTTTGTTACAGTTATATACGTTTATATACAGTTACTAAGTAGTGAAGTAAGGCACTCAATAAATAATCCAAGAGGCAAAATTCCTAAAAACAAATTTTGGCAGTACTGGTTGTCAAACTCGTCCAAGAGATTCATGAGTGAGGCCATGGTTCAAATTTGGTTAGACAGATGGATGGACAGACAGACAGATGGACAGACATCCAACATCATTCTTTAAAGGTTGAGTTTGTTGCACAACACAACCAAAAATATATCTATTTTTAAATTTTGTTATGTCATGGAGGATTGATTTTATAGACTTCATATACCTTAAAAATTTGTGCAGTACTATTTTTTCGGTCAGTATTTGGACATTTATGACATCATTGAATTGAACTCGAAAGAAGTAAAACCACAACCACTTATCTAAACAGGTTGCTGACTTCAGAAGAACAAATGAACTCTTGCATGGTTGTGTGTATTTTAAATGTATAACTAACAGAGACTGTTTGAATATGGTGTCATACCATGTCAAACCAGGGTTGTGAATACAGAGATGTGCTTTCCTGCACCTTCATTCTCAAATATGTGTATTTCCTAGAAGCATTTCAACATCAAATGATCTAACTGTGATTTATTGCTTTACATGTACATATGATTGATGGTATGGAGATTGATTGGTTGCCCATATGTTAATATATTTGTTTATTATATATATATATCTAAGATACCCCTCTTATCTTCCCTATTGTTTGATATAAACTTATGAGCACCAATGGGTGGGCGAAAAATAGTACTGTGCAAATTTAAATACGAGAAACGCAGTGAACTCAGTTTTGTCAGTTTTGAATAATTATCCATTCTAACCATGATATAAGTTTGGAGGGAGGGAGCCATAATGGTCTAGTCAATATGTCATAAAGGTTTGAATATAACACCACTTAACACCTATGGATATTTATTTAACAAGCTTTTGGCTTCTAACCACATTACATTGTATTAAATATATACATACCCCTCTCTCCCATGATTGGCTCAACAATTGCCTGTTCTCCTTTTCCTCCTCTTGGACCAGTTTCACCAGAAAGACCTCTTGTGCCCTGAAAACATGTTGAATGATAATTGAGAATTTTATTGGATAACATTAGTTATGCTAGGCCAACAACAAAAAGTGTTTTGGTTCTCGGGCAATTTTTTTTTCAAATCAATGAGGGAGGGAGGGTTTTATTTTTATTTTTTTCTGCGCATAGTAAGCATGGACAAAGATACCTTCCTCTGTCTAGTAATAACTAGAAAGGTAGAGGGAACTGTTATGCATATAAACTCATTTAGTCTTTAATAAAAATGACAGTGTACTACCAGTGTATGACTGGGATTACCTAACAATATATAATGCCCCTGACATTAACTACTGTTATTGTTGTCTAAAAACTGATGCCTCCCCATTCTAATATGTGATCCTGAATTTAGTCCTGTGCCTTTCAATTGTATAAAGTTACAATTAGTGTAAGTTGTTCACAATGACTAATTGTAAGAAGAGCATGAGGATCAGCTAATCATTTTCTTAATTGTAGTCATCTACTTCATGTTGTAAGCCTGCAAGTCACTTTTTAACACATTACATGTTAGAGCTCAATGCACACTAATATTCAACACATATCTGCTATGGACATGTTGATAAAATAAAAAAATAAAATTCTTCAAATTTTTTGTTTTTGGTCATAACATCAGGCATTGCAATAAAAAGGCCTAATGCGGCCCTTTTTATTCAATGCGGCAGGGCCTGAGAACCAAAAACTTTTTTTTGTTGGCCTTATAGGAGTCAATTATCCCAACAATTTTCTAACCTTCTTCTGAATGTTGCTTAATTGGAAAATTTTCAATTTTCAAAACTCACACTTTCAACTTTGATGTGTTAACTGTGTGATCAACACTGTGTGATCAGTGGTTGTTAAGTGTCACCTGCCTTATTACTGTGGGGGATTTTCTTGAACTTGACCAGTTATCAATCTGTGGGAATTTAGGAGCATTATTTTGAATAATGTCACCGAATATGACAAGAAAACTCAGCCACATTCAAGAAACAGGCTATGCGAAAGACCGCTTCAAAATTGGAGTCTTCCCATAGCCAGTTTATTGACAAAGAGTTTTCTTATTGCAGTCTGTGGAAAAACCCATTCTACGAATGACAAGCATTACGGAGGTATTTACATCAAACACATCCATGGTGATAACCCTTGCTTGGTCCGTCATACTGGGCAGGGACCCTTTCGAATAAAGGCAGTTGACCAAATATGGGGGTGGTTCAAAATAATACCCTAAAATTCCCACAGAATGGCAAACGGTAAAATATAAAGAAAATCCAAGGCAGTAGTAAGGCCGGGGACACTTAAGAACACTTATCACCCAGTTATCTGATCAACATGCAATTCTGCTGAGTGTCAGTTGAAAGTATGATTTTTTTAAACGGCAAATTGTCCAATCAATCGACATTCAGAAGAAGGTTAGAAAATCGTTGAGATAACTGACTCCCACAATGTACTGCAATTACCATGTTCGGAATTGATTATATGAGGGGGGACTTACTTTTATAGAGGTGTTTATTTCCTAAACACCCCTCCAATTGAATATTAGTCCATTCCAATGTATACTTTTATAACTGAATGGGAGAATCAATTTAGTAAAGGGTTAAAGGGACCCAAGGCACTCACCATGGGTAAATGTGCAAAAAGTTAAAAAGTCTGTAAAAACATCACCACTATTAAGAAAAATTGTTCTCATATTCATTATTGATAGTTCTCCATTTCACGTGTTGGAACCATTGTAAACAAAACTGTTACATTGATTTGTGAACAATAATTGTAATAATCTAGTACATTCAAATATTTTAGTGTAAATATGATTTTCAGTATATTTTTCAATGCTTTTTCAGTTTGTTCTGTCAAATTTTTCAATGCTTTTTCAGTTTGTTCTGTCAAATTTTTATTAAACTTTGGTATCTTACTGCACTTATCAGACTTTGGTCAATAATGCCACTGTAACAGTAATGTTTACATAACATTGGTTTCGACGTGCGAGAGTAATTAATAAGGAAATTACAACATAGTCGATCTATTTTAACATGTCAGATAATTGTTTTACAGACTTTATTTATGTCATCCAAGTTGGCAAATAGTGTGTCTGTCATTTGCAGAATGAGGACCCACAGAGGGTGAATTTAGTGATGCTATCCCGCACAGTGGGCGAGCATCACCAAATTCACCCTCAGGGGACCTCATTCTGATTAGGCCTGGTCTCAAATTAACGTTGGTTTTAGTTTCTTTTTCCCTTCTCTTCAGTTTCTAAATCGCTAATTTGCAGAAGATAAAATGCAAAATCGTGGTGGTTAATGGGTGAACATCACCAACTTCAACTGTGGAACTTCAATCTGATCCTAGGTCTCCCACAGCAGTTGAGGCCTAAGTAGAATGAGGTTCACATGGGGTGAACTTGGTGATGCTAGCCCTCTGGGGACCTCATTCTACAAATGTCAGACAAACTATTTGCAGGCTTGATGTTATCTTGCATGAATCCACTAGCAAGACCATAAGTCCCTTTTAAGGTATAACATACTGGATTTCCAGGAAGACCTGGTAAACCAGGTGGTCCATCCTCTCCTCTGTCTCCCAAAGATCCCTTCTCTCCTCCAAATCCCCTCAGACCAGATTGCCCTGGGAATCCGTCGAGACCAGCTCCGCCCTTCTCTCCCTTCGCGCCAGGTACGCAAGCACTGCAGCTTCCACCGGCGAAGCCCTTAGTACCTTTAGATCCTCGTCCTCCATCGCGACCAGGAATACCTGAGAAGCCTCGGTCTCCCTTTCTTCCCATTTCTCCTGGTGTTCCAGCCTGGCCCTTTGTTGAATTTCCGGGTAATCCAGGCAAACCCTTGTCTCCTCGAGATCCCTTTCCTCCTATAAGACCATCAAGACCTGGCAGACCCGATGCTCCTGGTCCCCCTGGAAATCCTTGTCCGCGTTGTCCCTTCTCCCCTGGTTCTCCCTTTCCTCCAAACAGACCTGGTGGTCCTGGCAATCCATCCTGGCCAGAAATACCTGAGAGAAAATTACAAATATGTAATAACTACCATACATAAATTTAGAAAATATTTTACCCTCTCTTTACTAAATAGGTCGCTTGTTGAACTTATTATCTGAACATTTCCCTCCAATAAACTGGATTTAATTATAATAGTTTTATGAAATCTGTTTTACTTCTTATAAAAGGGAATCAAGGCCTTCAAAGTTGCTGCATGCAAAATAACTAAAAGTATGTAAAACAACTATCAACGAGTACATGAAAAATAAATTGACTTTTTTCAGTATTAAAAAACTTTCCAACTGTTATGTAAACATTACTGTTACAGTGGAATTACTGATAAAAGTCCAATAAGATGCCGATGTTTAATAAAAACTTGATGGTAAACATTGGAAAAGGTCAAAGTATTGAGTCATATTCAGACTAAAATATTTGAACTTACAGCATGATTAGCGATGTTTGTTGACAAATTGCTGTACCAGTTAGTTTACATAATAATGGTTTCAACACTCAAAATTTCATTATTGGAGAATTATTAACAATGAATAAAAAGTTGATCTATTTTTCAATGGTCTTCTTTTGTGATGATGTTTAACAGACTCTTATAATGTTTGCACTGCGGGAGCCTTGGGTCCTTTAAAAATTCTAGTTTATGAAATAACACATTTAGAATCAGACAGTATCCCCGTTTGCTGTTGAATTTTATATCCACTTAGTTCATATAGTTAGTTCGATGGTTAGAGGGACAGTAAGAACAATTCTGTGAATTTTTTAATAACAAAATAATATTTTTGGTATACATGTATATAGGTCTAGGTTATGTCATATTTGGTTTTCACAATTATTTTCAATGGAACAAAGCAAAAGCTGCACTTAATTAAACAAATTTATACCAGTAAGTTGCTATTGAAACCAGGGTTCAGGCTGGCTGGAAAATTCCTGGGCCATTTTATTTTGACCATTTCTGATTTTTGTTGTTGACTATTTTTCAGAAACATTGGCCAAATTGAAAAACCAAAACATCGAGAAATCCAAAACTTAAAAAAAAAAATTAAGAAATTCGCACAAAAAATGCGAATTGGAAAAATGTGATAGTACTTCATTCTTCACAGATGAGTACATATGTATACAGCAAATTGAGAGTCCCGGTGAAAGAAATCGACCAAATGAAAAACAGCAATTTCAAATCAATAATAACCTTACTGTTCAACCCATGTATGCAAGCCAGGTATGCAAGCCTTGAAATAGTGTGTCTGTCATTTGTAAATGAGGTCCCCAGAGGGTTAAATTAGTGACACTATCCCGCAAAGTGGACTAGCATCACCAAATTCACCCTCTGGGAACCTCATTCTGTTTAAACCTCAACTGCTATGGGAGACCAAGGATCATATTGAAGTTTGTGATGTTCACCCATTAGTCACCTTGATTATGCAATTTATCTTCTGAAAATTACGTGATATAGAAACAGAAAAGAAGGGGAAAAGTAACTAAAAACAATGTTAATTTGAGACTATAGATACTTCCCAGAAGATGAGGCCTAAGCAGAAAGAGGTCCCCAGTGGGTGAAATTAGTGATGCTAGCTCACTGTGCAGGGTAGCATCACTAAATTCACCCCCTGGGGACCTCATTCTGCAAATGATCTGTTTCAAGGATTGCTAAATTTTTATGCCAAATTTTAAAAATATAACTTTATTAGATTTTCACATCCACACAAGGATAAAATAATCAAACATACCGGAATAACCACGGTCGCCCCCATCTCCTTTTGGACCATCGAATCCCTGAGAACCTGGTTCTCCTGGAATACCTCTGCCTCCCTTCAGCCCTCTGGGTCCGGATTCTCCAGACAAACCTGGAATACCCATCTCTCCTGGGTATCCCTGACCACCAGTTCTACCCTCAGGACCTGGCAAACCTGGTGGACCAACAGCACCTTTCATCTGTGTATAGAAGTAACCAATTAGCCTACTCAAGAAATAATTTGTTTTTTAACCCTTTACCCAACAAACCGGCCAAAACCGGCCAAATAAAGCTTCAACAGCCTAAAATATCTTCGGTCTGTCTCAATAGAACCATACAAATATGGATATCATTAGAACCGGCTCCTTGACCACCTTGTGATAGTTACAGTTATGCCCTGTGCCAATGCATTCTCTTATATATGCGAGTCGACCATAGGTCGCCTCGCATATATAAGAGAATGCATTGGCCTAACAAAAATCTTTTTTTAACACTTTTTACCATTTTTTCTTACATTCTTTAACAATTTTATCATTTTTAATGTGTTAAGCCAATGCACTCTCTTATATATGCGAGGCGACCTATGGTCGACTCGCATATATAAGAGAATGCATTGGCACAGGGCCCTTCTGTTGGGTAAAGGGTTAAAAGTTTTTATTGAAACAAAAACAGTCAGCTGATTTTAATTACAGACAGATGGTCTATATGATATGTTGTTTACAACAGAGAAGATTCATCCGACACTTACATTCGATAATCTGCTCAATCGTACGCTCAAACTGGCTTACATACAAAAAACATACACAAAGTATACTCCCAGTGCATGGGCTGGAAGTGAATCCAACCAGCTCTTGGCCAATATACTACAAAAGACATTAAAAAGACTCTAACATGTCGAGCGGACTATCTTATATATTGAAATTGAAATATATGGATAGAATGGCACAAACGTGTGAACTGGTTAACATGAACTCCTGTTGGCTGTAGTAAAGTAATCAATAGCAATGCAAAAGTAAAATTTATTGTCGTCTCACATTTGTGGTTAATTGTAGACACAAAAAAATAATATATAAGATAAAATGTGTTTATAGAAATGTATCCACATCTAAAATTATTTCAACCATGATTCCATTAAATATTCGTCAAGGCCAGGCCATGTCTCGGTGGTTCCTGACTCAAATTCAAGTTTCAATGAAGATAGCTATAACATATTGCTTTACACAACCTGCACATGACAAAATCCTTAGCTTTAATTCGGTATTAGCTTTATCAAGCCTTGTTTACAAAAAAATAACATAGAAGGGAAGAGGAAATTGTATGTAGACAACAGACAATATGCTCATGTTTCGTTGTGCATTCCTTGCATTATTACATATAATTTTCTACATGCTGAAAATGGACGTAAATTCCAATCTTTTTCCCTATCTTAATACTACCTCCACCAATGAAGTGTGAACAATTGCGTTGGCTCTTTATTTTGTGGTTTGACCACACCACAACATCAACAATAATAGGCCCTCACAAATTTAAATAATTTTACAGTACTTACACCAGTAGGTCCTACTGGACCCTCTGGTCCAGGAAGTCCATCATGACCGGACACTCCTGATTCTCCCTTCATTCCGATCAAGCCTGATGCACCATCTCTGCCATTGTGTCCACGGTCACCCTATTACAACAGACAAACAAGTGTCATAAAATGCAAATTCATATATACCTACTAACCATTGGGAAAATTCCAATTAGGAAATAAATGTACTCTGTTGAGTTGGGTAGTCGGGAAATCGAGGCATAACAACAGTTTGTGAAAACTTCATTTCCATTAAGTGACTCATGTCAGCGTGATGACGTACATGCATTGTCAATGACACTGTGCTTCATTAAAAATTTGTTCTCCTATTAGCAGCCGATGCTGATGAATTGAAAACTAAAGTTAGCAGCTCTTGGCCAATCAGAATGTGGGATTAAAATATAGGAGATAAAATATTCAACTTGAATTATATATTTTTTATAAATCACGAGGAAATTTCAATCAACCAGCATCCTGCATTTGAGCTCCAAAGCATGGTAGTAACAAGAGTCTAAATATTCTTGAATGCACAACAGCGGAAGTTGGTGAATATACATATACATGAACTACTTGTTTCGATGGGCACGATTGGGATAATTGCAAGATGAGGGAATCTGCAATTGAACACCATCACACTTTTTAGATATCATGCAAGACGTCATTCGATCAGCCATTCTTGAAGTTCTATGCAGGAACATATGACATCCCACACACCACTCCTTTTGATTAATTTTGATACTTTATTGTGCTGGAGGTATGCTTCCAATTTAAAATAAAAGGTCGCTGATGAGTAAATATACCATTGTAATCTATAAATATGCTTTGAATTTGAAATATGCATACTGTTATTTGAGAGGACACTTCTCGCTGGGACAAAAATAAGGAGAAGTGGCATATTTTAGGGAAAAGATGTCTCCCAAGTCACCCTCTAAGCTGGTCCATGACCTAGCAGTCAAATAATTTGAAGTCTTTAAGGCGCTTTCGTTACATACCTTGAGTCCAGAGTGACCTTGAACTCCGGGAAGTCCTTGTTTGCCCTAAAAAAGAAGAACAAATCATTTCTGAGTGCATTTATGGACACAACATATGTTCATGCAGGATTTGATCAATATTAGGGCCTGACAAATATTGTGTGTGGGCTTCTCAGTCAGGTGATTGGTTGACAGTAAAGGACTACAGTGGAAAAAAGTGGGTCTTGGCCCACCTTTTCTGTGCATTCCTTAATAGCAGACAATGGCATGACTGAGGCAGACCGCCGCATATATTTATGTGTATGTTTTCTATGTTTCCAATATCTTTGTTCTCTTACTTATTGTTTCTATCCCTTTCCTCTCAATCTCTATATGCTCAGTTTCTATAGCCCTACTTGCATTTTGATATTTCTGTAGAGTGAGAAGGATGAGCAGTCTCAGTATAATTTTTATCCATGTTTTACCTTATCTATCTACTTTTAACCCTTTCATGACTGAAGCTGCGCTGGCATAGAATTAAAGATACTGTGCCAGTGCATTCTCTTATATATGCGAGTCTCCCATTGGGATCCTCATATATATAAGAGAATGCACTGGCTTACAAGATCAAGGGTAAATATTGATAGGCCAACATATTCTCTTATATATGCAAGACTCCCTGAGAGACTCGCATATATAAGAGAATACATGGGCATAGGGTTTTCACAAAATGTCAGTACAGTCCAGTCATGGAAGGGTTAAGACTAGTTGAGTAATTCACATTTTATCCTTTCTAAGAACTGCCAATCTGCTTACTATTGACATTTATTTATATTCCATATAATTATGCTCACACTCTATATTTATCTTCATGTATACAATAATGCCCTAAATAATCGACTTCTTAACCACAGCAGAATTATGGGTAATTTTTCAGGATTTATTCGGAAATATGGCTTGTTGCCATTCATCAGAAAGCTCTCAGTGAAAGCTTTCCGATGAATGGCAACAAGCCATAATTCCGACTAAATCCTGAAAAGTTACCCATAATTCTGCTGCGGTTAAGGAGACGATTATTTCGGGCATTACTGTATATTGGAAAAACAAAAAACCATTTCCACAAAACTTCAGGGTGCATCTAGACTAGTTTTAGGTATGCCCAATACCACACAGGACATTACCCTTGTTGGTTGATGTCTCAGAAATGTCACAATGTTTTATTATGTCCATGCACATAGTGTTACTAAAAGAATTTATAAAACAAAGAAAAAAGTCTGTAGGTGGTAGCTATATGGTAGTCAATATTCTATGAGTTGATATGAATAGGGAAGTTTGATCTATATTTTCTGGGTATTACCAGAGAGAAGAGAGTGTTGTTGTCCGTTCTTACATTGTGCAGGAATAAATATGACAAGAAATTATGGCATATCGCCATGTGAAAAAATCGGATGACCTGTCTGTTCTGATCCAATTACTGGTTAAAACTTTATAGAAATTTAATTTAATAAATTTAAATATGGTGTACGACCATGTTGATTATCAACATAAAAGGTTTGAATTTGTTTATGCACATTCCCTGTGCTCACCCGACAACGCATATTAATTTTCAAATGGATAGCGGATTAGGAATCGGAATGCTTTGTTATTCATTGAATTCCAGTGTTGTTTCATCGGAGAGGCTCCAATTAGAATTGTAGTTATTCAAATTTGGTATTATGCAATGGTTGTGTCTATACACAATTGTCTAGTAGGATTAAATCATTCAGTTATACTTCTGGTAAGACAACCACTGGGATACACGATTTAGTGTGTAGCTACGATACTCTTGCGAGAATATGACATCAACGAGAGCCAAAGGGATGTAATCCACGAAAAGCGAAAAATGATAGAGGATGCCACCACTGCGAAAGAGCAGTGGGGTGCCTGTCATCCTAAAAAATAACAGTCTTCATCTCTTAGTGATTTTCAAAATGGTGACTGAAAATAAACATTAGTCCTGCTCTATCACAGTAGAACTCTCAATGATATACAATCATGTGCACTCCTTTCTAAATTGGAATTTTCCATCAAGAAGCAAGCACAAAACAAAAACTATAATAATATTCTTACCCTGGGTCCAGCTATTCCAGGAACGCCTTTCTCTCCCTTCATACCTATATGTCCGGGAGTGCCCTGCAAAATTGAAGCAAAAGCATTGTCATCACAAAAGATGGTGCAGTCAATTTCACTGAATTTTTGCATGTCACTGCATGACTTTTTTTTATGCAATTAACATGGAATTGTGCTATACCCCCACCCATGATGTTATTCTATCCTATCATATAATAGCATGTCATATATTTCATGTAACGAGTCTGACCGACTCTTAGTTCCGGTGCTTACTCATTTCAAAATTACATAAACAATAAAATATTATGGGAAGTATGTTTGGTACTGTATATCAACATAGTGGTAGTGATGTTCCGATAATCGGAATCGGAATCGGCCATCGGCCGATAATAGCCCATCGGATATTAATCATACCTCACAGTTGAACATCGGCTTTTACCGATTGTCAAAACAAATAAAAACATTCTAGTATCTAAGCGCAATATGCACGCTTTAATAAACGTACACAATACAACAATAGTATTGAATGTAAAACGCAGTTGTAACAGCCTAAAAAGAAGCCATTGGCATCATCCAAACAGTCTGATATGATTATATATTATAAACATGGCAATACGCATGCCCGACGTACTTCCCGTGTAATATGAAGTTATTGGTTCAATCGCGTCGACACGAAATAGATTCAAAGACAGCTTTAAACAGCTGACTCCATTACAGTGTAGCTTCCTGTTGAGCACATGGCATATGACGTCACATACTATGTCCATAATTTGTAGCACATACTGAACGAATTAGTGCAGTCGCGATCAGAAATGTCTTCAATAACAACCAACGTGAGGAGGGGCATAATTAGCTTTTTTCGTTGCTACAGCGTATGCTATGAAATACGCTTAACTCCACGTTGAACTTGGAGGCGGTCTCGCAAAAAAAATTGAGTAGGCGGAACCAATCTCTACCAGAGAGCACGGGTCAGTCATACTTCCTTACCGAGTCATCAAGGGAGGTAAACCCTGCATGGAGTTTGAGGCGGAACTATAAAAGCTTCCCAGTTGTTAAACGACAAAAGGTGTGACCAATGGTAACTTGTGAAATCTGAGACAAATATGACAGCAATTGTCATCCATCAATCTAAATTTAGTTAATAATCATCGCCATTCCATACATTTTCGCAACTTACCAGTATTCAATCAAGACTTTTACACCGCGTGCAAGTGTTCCACACACGGTCATAACGTTACTCTGAGTCGGCACCTTTGATCTCGTTGTCAAAATAACTACCGATATACATCAAAGGCAGCGCACAACTGACGTCGGTGGAAATACTTTCGCGACAGTGGTATATATTTCTTTGATGTATTTGGCTTTGAAACTATACCGGGATAGGAGTGCAAAGAGTGTATATAGGTCCATTATGGGAGCAAACGCAAAGTATATATAAACATCGGAATCGGAAATCGGCTGATTGTGCCTCCAGTTATCGGAAATCGGTCCGATGGGCTTTTTCATTATCGGAACATCACTACATAGTGGTATTCCAACAAATCCTTGTACTGGTTTAAAGTTTCAAAAACTGGTTTAAAAACATCTATCACAGCATCACTCTATAAATAATTATCTACTTGTTTGTTTCATTCATTCAATTTGTGGTTGACTCAATACCGATAATTTTGTTTGTCTAAAAATAAATATGCCTATAACCCCATTGTTGGATAGTTGGTTCATTTTAGAATATTTTCGGAGATTTTAGTGAGGTGGTCCTATGATCCATAAAAAAGTTTGGGATCAATTGGATGAAAAATGTTGGCTGTAGGTCATGCCAAAATATTTAGTGATGCAAAGAGTAAAATCCATTGACGGATGTCGTCAGCCATATTTTTTATCTAAAATCGTTCAAATTTGATAGCTCCCATCTATAAGTGATCCTGAACATGCCTGTAAATTTTCAAAACATTTCTCCAAATAATGTGGAATGAATGGATCCAAATTTTAAATTCAAGTTGGCCATTGTAATGAAATTTGATGGCTCTCATCTAATGGTCACCAATATAAAGTTTAGTGCAGATAGGATCAGCGATATGGTCTGTAGGGTATCACCAAATGATACAGAAATGCCAAGAGTAAAATCTATGATGGCTGCCGGATGTTTTTCATCGAAAATCATTCAAATTCGATAGCTCCCATCTAGATGGGATCCTAAACATGCCAATTAATTTTCAGAACAATTCATCAATAAATGTAGGCTGCAGGGTGTGCTGATGGATTCAAACTTGAAATCCAAGATGGGCTGCTGGCGGCCATGTTTTTTGACAAATTTCGGAAAAATTTGATGGATCCCATCTAGAGGTCACCCCGAAAATCCATATGAAGTTTGTTGATGATCAGATGAAAGACAAATTCAGTGTGAACCCGTACCCCAGATACTTACAGGTTGTCCATGAAGTCCACTGAATCCAACATCTCCTTTTTGGCCTTTCATACCCTGAAACAAAGTAAACAATAATCAACACTGCAGTTAACATCAGATAATGTAGAACAAGAAATAACTCCATGTTTTCTTGAATCAGAATCAGAATCGTTATTCATAACTCGTCCATAAAATGGTAAGGAACATGAGTAACACACACATTAGTAATAGAACTTTTGAAATCTTCTGTATTCTGCTTTATTTAGCAAAAATAGACCAATTGGTGTGCAATAATTTTCAATCAATGGCTGAGATTCTGTTGATAGATAGAACGACACATGTCTGAACTGATTAACATTATTGCAATAGTTTGTTGTGACAAGATGGTTGAATGAAAACCATAGGTTTGCGTTATACGGTATAATACCTCCCGGCATGACAAATGAGTGCAATAACAGTAACATGTTCACGACACACTCCCATGACTAGTCTGTAGTATACAGGAATGATATTGCTTTAATTAAAGATGCAAAATCCGAATTTACGCTCGCAAATAACTATTTCCTTGGCTTCGGCTGGCTTCGGGGGTAAAAAATATTTGATTTGAGTCGAGGAACCCACCCATTAGAGCTCAGAGTGATCAGATATCGATATCAGATATCTATTATATTTCACCAACGATAATTTTAATTGGCCCAGTAAAAAGTCGACGAGAAAATTATCTCGGACCAAATTGCGGATGAAGAAGGATAACCCTAAAATCAAGTGCCCTTTTTTGTGTCAGATATTTGACAAACCGGCAAAATTTCGTTGAACAAAATGTTGATTAATAACAGGTCTTGGGCAATTTTATACTATAGTTGACTGTGGTTAGCATTATTTTTGAGCAATTACTCGATTCTGATAACTGAAGGGGCATTTCAAAAAATGTTGCTGTTGTTGCAATCTGATGATAAGGGGACCCTCGAATCGGATTGAGTACCTTTAACTAGTGGTATTTATAATGGGCAGCAGATAGCTCAGGTGGTTTGTCGGCTGACCTCTGAGCTACGTCTGCAATATGGTCGAGGGTTCGAATCCGACATGGTATAGGTCGCACTTTGTGTCGCAATCTGCATTCCAAGTATCATAGGCATCACAAATCAACCATCAATGCCATGATCAGTGCTCTGAGAACGATTCCAGATGCAAAAGCTATCTCAGACAAATTTAATAAATGCGTACTGGGTAAATTTCGTACCGGTGCTCCTCTCCTAATGTCACAGCCAGGGATGACACAACGCTAGGCACACTGTCGGATCGGGTGCCGATGTTAATGGATGTCCCATGTGCAACAATGTGCGCACATTAAATATGCCTACCATGGTGAAGAAGTCACGGGTTCGTCAAAAAATACTGGACAAATTGGCTAAACTGCTTCTAATGCCCTATATGGGAGCTAGCGGTGCCACGTAATACACAGACAGATGATACCTCATAATTTAATGAAGACATTTGCTGTTACAGTTGACAATGTCAACATAAACGGTGTGCATTGTCCAAGAACTTTTGAAATCTACTGTATTTTGCAAAGATAGACCAATCGTTGTGCAATATAATGTATTCAATGGATGTGAATATATATACTTCATGCTTATGGATGTGGAATAAATTAGCTATAGCCATTGATAAAGACAGAACTCGCAATTTTTTTACTGATAACTTTTAACATACCGATTCTCCCTTCTCGCCCTGGGGTCCAGGTGGACCTTGAGTGACTTTATTTTCTGTAACCTTGAGCTCCTCATGTGATTTTCCAGAAGGACCAGCTGGACCAGATGGACCTTGACCACCTTTGTCTCCCTTCTCTCCTTGATGTCCGAGTCCAGTATGCCCAGGTTCTCCTTTTGGGCCAAGAGGTCCAGGCACACCCTAAAATATCACAGATGTGAATTAGCATCATTGTGATTCAAAATGTTTCTTCTTTGTCCCAAATTAAAACAAAACATGAACTTTGGAGGGATGTTAAAGGGGGGGGGGGTTGTACACTAAATCCAGAATTTTTATGGGACATCTCCTTTTATACTCAACAGAATATATGGAACAAATGGATGAATTTGAGCTATGGATCAGTGCAAAATACACTTGTGTGCCCTATAAACGATGCAAACAACATGGTAATTATGACGAAAATGAGTTTCTCACTCAAGTCATAAATATTATTACATGACTTCAGTCGCACTTGCATAGGCCAATATGACAATAAAGTTTATAAACATTGCCTTATTTGTTAACACGAATATGAATGAGATTCCACAAAATGGAGAATCTGCGTCATTCCTGAAATCAATGGGAGTCCAGGAGTCTCCAGACATGGTTATTAGAACTGAGTCTGTGTTGGCTCAGGCTGAATGCAACATAATGTAAACTACAACTACGTACATGTAGGCCAGCAGGTCCAGTTTCACCCTTTGGACCATCAAATCCAGATCTTCCTCCTACGCCCTAAATAAGAAGAAAATATGACATGCAATTGATTAACGTACTTAATAGACTAATCAGTTGCCAAGCAAGAGTTTATGTAAATGTTGATTGTAATTTTTATTTAAAATCTAATGTATAAAAAATAATATGTTTGGTAATAGTGTGGTCGTTGGAGAGTTGAACCCGGAATAAATTGGATACAAGCTGATTTTTGTGTTATTCGACGCGAAAAACACCAGGAACAACATATCCAAAATCAGCAAAAATCAGCTCATGGGAAAATTCAGGATCCAAGATGGCGTCCATAATGTCTGTTGTTATCGCAAAATGCTGAATTTCTGCGGTAGGTGCTCCAATTAATGCCAAATTCGTAATAAATTGAAATATATACAAACAATGCTTTGTTGTAATCCATATCTGTAGAATGTATTTCCCAAAATGGCCGCCAAAATGGACAAAATCGAATGAAATTTACATGTTGTACAAAATTGAAGATATAGTCCTATACGAGTGAACAAACTCTCAAATTATGCGAGGAAGAATGATTGCAGAGTATAAGAGAAACTTTTGATTAGAGATGTACGAATTATCTCTAATGTATCTCACGAGAGAGCAAGCGAAACCAGGGTCTTATGAAACGGTTAAATCTTGACTTTTGTACGCCCAGAAACGGAAACATAACGCAGTTTTTTCTGTACTGCTTATCTTGAATCGTGTGATATATGTGTAATTAAACAGCTAAATGGGATTTAGTAGAGATGTATTGACTATGAGACCTTTTTCTAGAAGCAGAAAAATGTGTACTCCGAGCAGTCTCACGAATGTGACCGATCATCATTTATTTTGATATCTACAGCATGAAACTTAAAAAAATTAACTGATATAAAACAGTATGAAAGATATTCATATAGTGATAAAACACGAATATTTCGCTTTTATCACAAGAATGCATGGTGGTATACCATGAACTAAATTTATAAAAACACGAAGGAGTACCATAGACTATCGTCAATGAATTCTAAACTTGACCAAAATTGCCTACATACTCTGTGATAAAGACTATGTTTATACCTGGAAATTATATTTGGTTGAATTCACCAAGGCCACATCTAGGCGAAACTTACTACGTTTTCTTCAACCGCATCACCACGTTTACTCCTTCTCCCTAATGTTACACATAGCTGCTGCACACAGAACCACAATTAATACTATTGCGTGAATGTTCAACGTTGAAATAACATCTTAAACGGTGATCACTCGATATTTAGCATGATTATGTGGTTGGTAATGGTAAGATATTTTCAAACAAATATATACTGAAAACTAATAGTGTGCATTGCATAGCTGCATATTCCAGTTGTAAAGTTGTGATTTAAGTAATTTGAACAAAATTGTCTACTAAGAACACGGTTTGTTAGCAGCATGAAGATTAGTCTTTCATACAATGTGTGTTGTACCGTCTCTTTGATCTGGTGAGACTCGGTGCTAATCTATTGAAGATATGAGTGTTTCTTTACAGTATAATAAGCATTGCTACAAATATGTATTGTTTAATATCACCGGGAGTGTTGATAATTCCGGAAATATAACTAACATTTAGACCGCTAGAGTGTGCACTTAAATTTCGGTGTTACATTCAATAATTAATCATCTTGCCGAATGAAACTACCATGAACTGTGAGGCGAAACGTTTCATTAGTTCGTGTGTTGCATGTCCGATATTATTTTTGGCCCGACAATTGGATGTTGGATAAGCAGAACACCCAAACTTTAAAGACGCAAATCATTGGGGGTTGACTTGCAGTGCAGTGGTCGATAAATCCTTCAGATGGATCTGTTTAATGATGTGTGTACCTTTAAAAATATTCAACAACGACTTGTATATTTTCAATACATATTTTCACTCCTATGTGGTTATCCAATATGTTGCTTTCTTTGTTGTATTGCTTGCAGTAGTGGCCATTTTGACAGCCATTTCATGGCCACGATTGTATGATTTTCTGTGCGTGTCACTCTATTCGCTCCTGTACTATAATTTAACAAACTGGTATAACGGCGTAATTCCGATGCCACAATATATCGTATAATGACTTGTTTAGACAACTGATGTAGTATAGACAACCATGTTGGACGCCATCTTGGATAACAAAGTTTCCCCACAGCGGATTTTTGATATGTTGTTCCTAAGGCTTTTCCGCGTCGAATGACACCAAATTCAGCTTGTATCCAATTTATTCCGGGTTGATCCACAAATTCTGCTTCAACGACCACACTATAAGAGAAGATCTGCATGAAAGACATTATTTGTTTGATATTGAATTGTCTATATACCCGTTATTTATTTCACATCGTTTCGAAGTTTTAGAGGGATACCAAATATTACTCTGTTAACTTTTTCAATAACAATGTTTGATTATTTGATGTTTATTTGTCTATTTTAAACGTCATATTTGATCTTTAAAAATTTGTTTCAACAGAATAAAGCAGAAAATTATTCTAAGTAAAATTGTTTATGTTGTTGTAACTGGTTAACAGGAATCCAAGAAAGCCCAATTTCAATGTCGTAAAAGGTCGATAACTTAGACAAAAATGGGCGGGTGGAAACAATATCAAACTTGACCTGTACTTTATAGTTTGAAACATGCACACCAAATTTAATTCCATTCAGTCAACATTAACTGAATTTATCATCCAAGAAACCCAAATTTCAATGTGAAAAAAGGTCTGTAACTCCAGGTAACTCTGGTGAAAAATTGCAGATGGAACCCAAAATCAAACTTGACTTGAGATATTTATTGGGGTCATTTATTGTCAGTTTGGTCCATAAACATCCCAGTTAAACTTCTGAAGTGGTGTTGTATATATAGTGAAGCCCATATGTCGACATTCCGCGATTGGTTCAAATAATGTCAAATAGTAGATATGTAGAAAACACACCACAAAATGCAATGCATTTGATTGGCTGATACTGTACATTTGAAAATGACAAAACGTGAAGCACATTTTTCCTTGTGGGGCAATTGATAGAAATTCATCTGCGGCTCAGAAATAATGGTTGATCGTCCACCAGTCAAATTTTGACTCCTGTTTGATGCTTTTTAATATGACAAACATAAATAAATTTCTATATATTTTATCAGAATAAACAGAGAGTCCAAACGGGAAACTATTGTTGCTGTTGTTTTCATAACCTATAATTATTGGAGGGTTGGTGTTCATAAATACAATTTATACTCATTTTGACATCATCACTTCTGATGAACACCTCACACGTGACCAACTCACATCATATATGCATAAAATTGATATACCTTAATTCACCTCACAAGTGCATCTGGGGGAGAGAGGACGAACAGATGGACTGACATGCCAAAAACAAAATACGTCCTGTTTTTAAAAAACAGGGGTATAAAAATAGTAAAAGGCTACTCGGCCACAGACTCCCCTGACATGGTGGCTTCATTTGGAACAGATGCTTTATAGAAATATATCATATGGAATAAATATTTGTGCACTATTTTATAAGCTGCATACAAATAACCATACCGTACTGACCCGGTTCAAAGCCCATGCCCGTGTTTAAGCCCACCCATATATTTTGGCCAAATTCCATGCACAGGGGTATATTCGTGTTTAAGCCCACCCCAAATTTTGTTCAATTTCAGCGGTGGTAAGTAAGTATTTGCTAATGATACTTCCCAAATAAATAATTCCAATATAACGGGAAGTATATTCACAAACGATCGGTGACAGCGATAATGTCACGAAAAATGGAAAGTTATACTTCGTAGGCAAGTGATAATAATAAATAAAATGAAATAAAGTGAATCTTAAATCTCATTTGTTTATTCAATTATACTTTCTGGGGGAAACCAATCGTCAACAGACGTCAAATACAAAAGAATGCAATCGCTAACGGCGTATATCTGAGAACGCGGTAAACATCAGTCAATTCAAAGAGTCACATGCGTGCATCGCGCACATGTCAACAACAGTACTGTAAAAACATATTCTTTGTATGTCGGTATGTTCCTACATGTGGCCAAACACAAAAAGAACTCATTCCCTGGTTATGTAAACACACGGTGGGTATAATAATGGGGACTTGTCATCCACAACACCCCAACAGCAAAAGATGCCTTCAAAAAAAGAGATACCAATGTCGTATTGGTACCCGGTGGTTAGTATATAATAATCATTAATTAAAATTTTTAAACTGCTATTTTTCACGTTTTACGGTATAGACTATAGTATAAACATTAATCTGGGAGCGATAACTCTAAACATTCAAACACGTGGTTTTTTGTATACGTATTTACATCGTCATTTCGATAATTAACTAAACTCACTGGCTTTGTTAAATTGGTCACTATTGTTTTGTAACTCTGTGTAGACAACGGGCCATGAATAGAGCACTGGGTGCATTGTTATCCTAATCGGATTAAGTCACTCTCTTATATGTTGCACAATATTTCCCTGTACAATTTTCAGACATTTTTTAGTTATTATCTTTGGCTTCGATGACGACAGCAAAGTTGTGTTTTAATTATATTGTTTGAACATTGATATAAACTATAGATATAGACTATAGATAGTGGATTTACCCAGCTGTCTGAAATGGCAGAAATCCGATGACCCATGATGCTTACAAACTGTCATTTATGGGAATTTTGGGCAATAAAACAAGACAAGAAGTAATATTTTAATATACACATCAAAATGAAAAAAATACTTTCTCAAAGTAACTTATACTTAACTTTATTTAATCTGGAAGTCGTGTATATTTCCCCGAAACTCTGTGTTGGATCGACTTTATTTTATGGATCTATTTCTTCAGTTTTACTGTCCCGATTTCTTGGGATTTTTGGTTTGCAAAGGGTCATATCCGAGTTTAAGCCCACTTGGATTTTTGAGCTCAAATAAAACAAAGGCCCCCTGGGCCTAAACGCGGGTCAGTACGGTATATGAAAAATTCTTAAAAGTTGAAATATAACCTCAAATTGGCACAATATCAACAGAATTCGAAGAACACATTTCGAACAAAGATGCATCCCAGCATGTACGATTATATGTCGAAAAAGGGCTATAACTACTCCACCAAAATGAGTCCGACTGAACTCAAAATCGCAGTTGCACAGGTTCACATGCTGCTTGAGATATGTGCCAAGTTTAATAACAATTGACCAGAATAAAATGACAGAATACAGCCTTGGACAAAGTTCCCGGATGGACACAAGGACACACGGACGAGGGTCATTAATACAGTCCTCCAATTGAATGTCAGGGGACAATAAATACTCACTCGTTCTCCTGTAAATCCATCGCTTCCAGGTTCTCCCTGTAATGAATCAAATTGGCACAGAGTAATAAAATTAGATTTACGCATACTTAATTTGGTGGAAGGAGCTATAAGCTCCTTTCTGTGCTTGCATATTTGCAATTTTGCATGTTCTTGTCTCTTATTTGCTAACTGACTGGTCAACAATGGCAGATTCAACTTAATAATGAGTTTTGACAAGGACAAACATTAAGCAAACAGAAGTGGTTCATACAGTTCGTTAAATTGAAACTGTGGTTCATTTATTATATACCTACACTAAATGCACAGATATGAAGCTAAAAAAAAATTTGTTTTGTTATAATATGCTATGGATTTTAGAAGTCAATACACAACGGTTGGCACAAAGTCATGTATGCATAATTTGGAAGTATAATTTTCAATTTAAAATCATAGCTACATGGAATATTTTCAACCAAGCTCATCACTATAGCGCATAAGAAGCATGTTTGATTACTTATGATTCACCATAAATTCGAGGGCATACTATGATTCGGCGGAAACTTTTGATGTCATCAGATTGCTCTGCAGGATATAAATTATGTCCTAATAAAAATACACTTGTCGTGCAGTTAATCTATGGTGTGAAAGACTAAAATACATACCTTCTGTCCTTTAACGCCAGGTTGTGCTCGAGCAGGCTCTCCTTTTAGACCGGGTAAACCTGGGCGACCAGGATCACCAAACAAACCGGGTTGACCAGGTGAACCGGGATAACCGGCTTCTCCCTGTAACGAGAAATAGGTAACTGAAAATGATACAAATAGCTAGCAGTGATGTCTTAATTGAAGATCTTCACATGACGAAAGTAGTTCATTAAAATGCATGTACTTGCAGCACAGGACAGTTTATTTCCCATGTACAGTAATGCCCTAAATAATCCACTCCTTGACCAAAGCAGAATTATGATAAATTTTTCAGGATTTAGTCGGAAATATGGCTTGTTGCCATTCAGCCATATTTTCGACTAAATCCTGAAAAATAACCCATAATTCTGCTGTGGTTAAGGAGTAAATTATTTAGGGCATTACTGTACATATTCACTAGTGGGAGGAGTTTATGGTTTCAAGAAGACAAGGCATCTGCAGAAATAGTTAAATTAGATTAACAGCACTTGCCCTTATGCTATAATACATTGGAGAACATACATTATTTTCGCCTTTAATTGTGAAATTTATGACAAGTGTCATGCAAAATGAAAAACAGTGTTATAAATCCAACATCATGCCATAAATAGAAATTTCAGTACAATTAAATTTTGTTGTCAAATCATATTATGATGGACTCTCGGCCTCTGGCACCGTTGTTATTCACTATCTGACTAGTTGCGATTCTAGAACTATGAGGTGGTTAGTTAAAATTTACTATTTCTTTTATTTTTCTGTTGAGACATTGAAAATCATTCTGAATATAATGGTAAATGTCTGCTTATTGATATGCGATTATGTACATTATCATCATTTTATATTGAGTATATATTTTGATGTACCCTCCCAAATTAGTTCGCCAAGCTGCACTTTCTTGCTTCCGGCATGGCATCCCTGTTCTCCACATTAATATTAAATTCTTTAGAGGAAAGCAGCAGAAATTCTGCAGAATATTCAATAAAAATTAAATTGCTAGGATTTCTGCTAGACTTATAAGTAATTCTGGACATAACCGTACAACTAGTATCTGCCAATATATGTGACTGTTCTCTTTTAATTTTTTCAGAGAAACTTGCTGGCAAGTCTAAAGTGGAATTCTAGTCCGAGACAATTTTCAGGACCGAATGCTAAATTTCCGGCTAGTATTATTAATTTTGAACACAACTCTACATCAAGTAGATCTACCAAATGATATATAATAGCTGGCAAGTTTCTAGTGGAATACTAGTCTTTGAGGACTAAATGCTATATTTTCTGCTTGCCTTACAAGTAATTTTGGACACATCTGTACCAACTAGTATCTGCCAAATAAATGTGGCTGTTCTATTTGAATTTTATCAGTGATACTAGCTGGCAAATCTCAAGTGGAATGTCTCAGACAATTTACTGCAATGTTAGGCTTCTGCATCCTGACCTACTGAAGAGAAGAATTCTCATAAAAGTGGATGGGAATTCAGAAATATGATCCGCCTGATTACATCCCTGGTGCCAGATTGTTTAGTAAGCTTTATACAACTTGTCTACACCATGTAGCATTCCTCAACAGAGACTTATCATTAGATAAATCTTATGTGATTAAGAATTCTAGCAACTCATGGTCTTTCAGGATTAGCTATTGAATATGTAGACTGGAGCATGTACAACATCCAGTAACATGTAGGAATTTCCAAGAAAACAAGAAAAGTAGTTTGCAAAGCTATGTCTGGTATATCAAGGAGCAATGCCTTGACTAGATCTATTGGGTTATCCAGAGATAAACTGGCATAGGCTTCATTGCAGTCGAATTCGATAAGAATTCCGGACAGTTTTATAAGGATTTTCCAACATGAAGTGAAAACCAAAATATGCCAGCTCAAATTTTGTCAATCAATGAGTTGAATTATCATTAATTGGTGTATGTTTTGTAAAGCTCATGTTAAAACAGAGTACTATAAATTATATAGCACTTCTCAGTCACTTTTGGTTGCAAATAATTGTTGGCTTATTGTGTCAATTTCGGCCACAAGTAATTTTTTTGATGTCCTTTGACACTTTGGAGCTGGGAGGTAGCAGACTTTATTGTTGTACTAAACATCTAGTACATATATCCTGTTATCTAATTATTCAGTGAAGAGATAATTACCCAGGCCTGGTGTTGAGGAAAATGCTGGTTGGCAAAAAATCGACAACCCTGAGACTTGCTTAGGAGGGCAAATTGCTCTCCTGAACAATATGTTGTTATTTTCCACAAAAAACAGCCTCAATTTAGTCAAATGCCAAGTAAATGTGTATTTTTCACTTAATGATTTCATAATACATGCAGTTGAGTTAAACTTCAATAAAGCAGATTATCTTGAAGCCAAATAAAATTCAACTACTGGTATCAGTAATTTAAGTTTATATATTGACAAACCCTCTACCCAATGGGGACCAGCTCAACAACATTCAAGAGAATCTTCATTATATTATAACTTGAACAGACTCCCACTCACTGTCTGAGTCACAGGTAAGTAAAGACACTGTATAGGACTAACTGCTGTGCTGCAGATTTGAGAGAGAGCTCACAATTAGATGAACACATTTTCATTTGATCATCATCATGCTTGGTCAGGCATATTAAATTAATACAGGACTACTACTCTCTGCAATAGTCATTTCAGTTCCAGGTTCGGAAGACATGCAGTACACGGGACGTAACTCTGGCAGACGTGGTGAAAAACAGCGCCACCTATCATTCACAGATTGATATAAATGGCGCTGAGAAAAATATTGCATCATTTGAATCATTTCCTAATTTTCAATCGAGCTCCGTGCTTGGCACATATCAGACACCATACTTCAGTCACATATTCACAGCCATCAACTTTTGTTGTCTCAAACCCAATTTGACCTCACATATTCCATTTCTTGAATGTATTCAGTTTAACTTTGTTACCTTTGGCACCATTACGTTTAGTATTGGCATCTATGATTATAATAGAAACAGGAACAATCAAACGAAACTGAAACTACATGTACTTTCAGGGAAATTCCTGAAATGTATATAACTGCGCACGCATGAATATCTGCGCTGCCTGACTTTACTACAAAGTATAGGCAGAACTCTGACCAATGACACATAATCACTGATTGATGTCTACACTTCAAAGGCCTGATGCCCCACTCATTTATCCCCCTATATAAAGAATTGATCTCAAGTGATCTCATGTTCTATACTTGAAATACTATGAACCAATACATTACCTACCTCACATATGGAACATCACTGGACTTACGCACGTGGAAAAACAGGTATGTGGAATTAAATTACGCAAGTGGTAGGCGTGCGTAATAATGCCAGTCCTGATTCCCTGACTATGTTCTACATATTGCACTTCAACATGGAATTGGAAAAAGAAAGTTCACATGCCCTATCAAATTTGCCAAAGGAATGGTGGCCAGCTGAATTATATTCTTTACATACCTGAGTTCCATTACATCCATCAAGACCTGAGGGACCTCTGGGACCTGGTGGTCCTGGAATACCCTATGAAATAAAGAAAGAACATGTGTGTGTTAATTTCTGTATGTAAATATATAGGCTAAAAATGTTTGATGTTGCGAAAATGTAAAGAAGCCGATTCTAATTCTATGGCATCCATGTGAAAAGTTTTTCAACAGGAATTCAAAGAAAAGACATATTGGTGAATTTAACCCTTTCAATACTTAATGGATTCCCCCATTCAGTTATAAAAGTAAGCATTGGAATAGTCTATCATTTGTTTGGAGGGATGTTTAGGTGAAATAATCAGACAGCAGATAATAAAAGTGGAGAAGGAGTCCTATTTATTAAGGAAAATGTTCATATAATAAGTTCAACAAACAACCTATGGTCTATTATCTGAAAATTTCCTGAGGGATAACTACTCACCAATAAGTATTTAGAATAGAAAGGGTGAATAATACAGGGCTTGGGCCTGTAGACCCGGTCAATATTCAAAGCCTAAACAACATGCTACTACAAGTCAGCCTCAAAATATGTTGATGGACATTTGCAGAATGATGTCCCCAGAGAGTGAATTTAGTTACACTACCCCACAGATGGCTAGCATCACTAAATTCACCCTCTGGAGACCTCAACTGCTATGGGAGACCTAGACTCAGATTTAAGTTCCCAGATGGTGAAGTGTCCTCTGCCAATTTGGGGATATAGAGAAACTAAACTAAAACAGAAAAAGAAGATTTCTAAAGAAGTTTCTAAAGAAAATGAAAACTTGTTAATTTGATAATAAAGATACTTTCCAGAGAAAATAAGGCCTAAGCAGAATGAGTCCCCAGAGGGTGAATTTAGTGCTGCTAGGCCACTGTGTGCAGTAGCGTCACTAATTCACCCTCTCGGTACCTCTTTCTGCAGATGTCCAGCACCATATATTGAGGCCTGCCTAATATCTAATGCTACATGACAAAACTCTATTATTCTTTCAATCTAAAACAGTTGGAGTTGTAAACAGCGGAGGAAGAAAAGAAAGTAAATCAGTATAAAGTGGTGACAAAGGTGCTTATAATTACATGTACAGTGGTGACAAAGGTGCTTATAATTACCTGAGGAAATCACAACCTATTATTTTACAGATGACATAGTTTATTCAGAGGAACTTTGGGAGATCTACTCCCTAAATAGAATTGTGTCAGACCACGTATTACGTTATATGTGCAAATACAAGTCTTTCCGATCGACCTCTTAGTTAATATACATTATCAGGGGTGGCACCAGGATTACATTGACACAGGAGCTATCCCCTGACAGGGGGGGGGGGGAGGCTACAACTACTGGGCTGACCAAAGCAGATCTCCCTGATTGGGGGGGGTGGGGGTGGGTGGGAGGTAAACCTCCATGACCCCTCCCCTGGTGCCACCCTTACGCCTTCTATACTAAAGCATCATTGATGAGTGTTCCCATAGGAAATGTTCATATCATAAGTTCATAGGTGGTTTGTTGAACTTATTATCCAAACATTTCCTTAAATAAATAAGACTCCTTCTGTACTTTTTTTTTATCTGTCATCTGCTTATATTAACTGTAAATCCCTGCAAAAAAATAATAGACCATTCCGATGAATATTTTTAATTGACTGTGAGGAATCCATTTATTATAGAAAGGGTTTTATGCCCTGAGAAGATGGCTAAATAAATATTCTGTGACTACATAATATTGAGCCCAAGGAGGGATTTGCTTGTTCACAAAACAGGAGACAATTTCTCGTTCAATGGCTGTTTAATTAATTTGGCTTAAACAGCCGAAATAATAATAATGTGAAGGTGGGGCACCAAAAAAGCGCCCCACCAACATACAATAGTACAAATGTAACAGACAGGATAACACCTGATCATAAAAACATAACAAAAATAACCTGGGTGGGAGGGAGGGGCAAGAAAACAATTTCCGATGCCAGGATGTGTATTTGACTTTCTTATTGTTTTGTGCTACATAACTTTGAAAGAATCTTGTCAAGTCGAAAACAGGTCTTACTGGTAGCTGGTCGTGGTTGATAAGAAAGAACGCCCACGTGACCAGAGGTCTAAATATAATTTGTACCGTAGTGACCGAAACTTTCTGCGGACCTAATCGGGTACTGCTCGCCAGATCTTCTCAAACATAAAACTGGTTATATATAACCTGCTAATATTTTAGAATTGAGTACAGTAGGTGAGATATACCAACGTTCTCCTATATTAGACATTAGGAAAACCCAGAAAAACAAACAAAGCACCCTCTCATTACTGAATGGTCCTCCAACTCAGTTATAAAAATGTACATATGGGGGCAGACAACATAGGATTCCCATTCATTCAATTGTAGAGAATATCCAAAATTTCATATAATAATTTCAGCAAACAGCGTAAGACCATATATATCATTTCAGTATAATAATAAACCATGCTGTTTCAGAAAATAATTATTAAAATACACGTATTGACTGACAAATTGCAACAAATTGGTATATGGTCAACTTATTGAAGAATCATTTCTAGCCAACGATGAAATAAACCATCCAAAGCTGTCATTGTTCTGCAACATTTACGGAACTACATAAATTTGGTATATCTTGGTAGTTTATTTTTATGGAACTCAAATTTTCAAGGGATCTAATTATTATCAACACACCCAAGAGAAAAATATGGATGCACATTTTATGTAAAGTGTTTAAACGATAGATTTCTGGAAAAAAAATGCTATAATGCTCTAAAAATAGTCTAATTTTCTGTCCAATTGAGTGTCCAATTCATAGAACAAAATTGTGTCCCTTTATAACTCCAAATCTGTTCAAAATGTTTAAGCAATCTTTATTCCTTGAAATAAATTGTTTTCCCCCTTGAAATACAGTTCAAAATATTATGCCAATTCAGATTCTTTACAATAGATGAATTGCTTGATAGCCTCAGTAAATTTTAGCAGATAATATTTTGCCTCCTTCAATTAAAATAAATACCAGGTCTGTGCCACACAAGAACCCTAACATTCCACCTAGCAACCTTCAGTTTGAAATGTTTGTTCAAGACAGCTGCATCAAATGCCAGGAAGCAAAATACTTCAGACAATTAATGTCAGAAGAAATATAAGATGAGACACACCAGACTTTACTCCAACATTTAATTATTGAGAGAATTGCTTATCCACCAAAAGTCTGGTATTTTAGAGGTTTCAAAAGAAAGTAATACCCTAAATAATCAACTCCTTAACCACAACAGAATTATGGGTAATTTTTCAGCATTTAGTCGGAAATATGGCTTGTTGCCATTCATAGGAAAGCTCTCAGTGAGAGCTTTCCGATGAATGGCAACAAGCCATATTTCCGAATAAATCCTGAAAAGTTACCCATATTAATTCTGATGTGGTTAAGGAGTCGATTATTTAGGGTATTACTGTAGTTCCCTTTAATAGAGGGTTGTTTATTTGGCAAGCTGGTAGTCTAGCATGGGTAGCTGTGCAGACCACAGCACGCTGAGCAGAGATGAAATTTTGTTTCTATGAAATAGTCAGGAATACCTGAAAGGGGTACTGTACACTAAATCCGGCCATTTATGGGTCCATCTCCTTTATACTCAACAGAATATATGCAACAAAAGAATGAATTTGAGCCATGTATTAGTGCAAACTACACTCGGATGCTCTATGAACCATGCTAAGAACATGGTATTTATAATGAAAATGATTTTATGGTTTGAGTCATAACATCATTTTCATTATAATTACCATGTTGTTTGCATTGTTCATAGAGCACACAAGTGTAATTTGCACTAATCCATGGCTCAAATTCATTCATTTGTTGCATATATTCTGTTGAGTATAAAAGGAGATAGTCCCATAATAACCGGATTAAGTGTACAGTACCCCTTTAATTAAGACAAGAGTCATTTACAGATGTTTTAGGAAAGCTTGTTTAATAGCCTGGTTTAGGAATGGTTTGGTAAAGATACACTTGGCTTGAGACAGAGGAACTGTGTTATTTCAGTAAAATACTTGTAATAAATGTTAGTAATTCTCGGCTATTTGTAATTTCACAGTTCAGATATCAGAGCCTAATTTCTAAATTATTCCAAAAAAAATTTCATTTTCTCTTGCTTTAATATGCTCATTATTTACTGCCACATCTAACAAAATCTTCCGTTTTTCTCAGTTCATCCTTTAATCTACCGTCTTTCTTTGTTTAAATGTGAAGTGTATAATCTCAGCTTTAATATGTCATGAAATTAATCATGAATTCTTGGTAGACCACCATGGGCTATGATAAAAAATAATCATTCTAACAGTGGGGCACCATCTGAAAGCTATAAAATCTCTCACCCAAAACAAATTAGGAAAATGCTCTAATAATTTTATGAAATAGGCCCCAATTAAATATATCTTTGTTTCCTCTGACCCTACATTATGCTTCAGGAGTCATAGCCATACCTATGGGCAAGATGGGCTTGGAGGGCTGACGCCCGAAATTAGCTGAGGTCCCCAGAGGGTGAATTTTGTGATGCTAGCATCACTAAACTCACCCTCAGGGAACCTCATTCTGCAAATGACAGGCACACTATATTCAGGCTTGTATTTTATGGTAGGTAGGATCAGGGGGGAAACAAAGTTTATTTTTATAATGGCCTCAGGTACTCATGGTGTGCTGACTAATACGATTATATGTAATCATCAGACATCATAAGAACAAAGGGCAGGTCTGGGTTTATAATCACCTACCGCTGGCAAACTGTAATGCAGACTAATAGATATAATGAAGTCACCACCAAAGAAAACGGCATGGAACTGATTCATAAAGGGGCCTATGAGAGTTATTATTGAGAACATGAAGGATATTTCTTGATTTCGCTCATAAGGACCAGAACATGTGGAGGATCTAGGGGTTAAACCCGGTATTAATCCATTATAAGTCATTTTTTTAAAATTTTAAGTCAACATTTTTTACTTTGGGAATAAAGTTGCAAATGTGGATAATTTTGTTGAAGAATTAGCTCTTTAACCACCCCAATAGTTGACTTTCTAAATAAATAATCCAACCAACCCACATTTGTAACATACCTACTCCCACTAATACAAACCATACATCATTTTTGTAAGCAGTTACAATATTTTTGAGTTGTTAACATTGCTATATCACAGTAGATATAGGTGTTATAAAATAGTGGCTATTTTAGTGGTAAATATTACAAAAAAGAGCTTTTGCAAATTAGATTGTGAATATCACAGAAACTATAATTTTAAAATCATTAAATCGAAAATTGTTATCCTTAAATTAGTAAATTTAGTAAAAAGACAATTATTTTGCAAAGTAATAATTGGATAGGCTTCCATTGAAATTACATGACCTGATTTTCCTGAACAATGAGCTGATTCTAGAAAAATTATGATTGAAGCAACTTGTGAATAAACAATCTCCTAACTCTACTACTTTTATCAGTTGAAATATATAGAGAAATACAGTTATGAATACACAGCAGTGTAACAGCTATGGAAGCACATTTGTACATGGCCTGTATATGTGAGTGCTCTAACATATATGTAATTTATTATATATCTTATACACCTGCCAATTAACCCCAATCGCTGGAAAGACCATTACCAACTTCTGAGGCTTGTAAAAACCTATTGTTTCCCCCGATAGTTAGCATACAATAATACCCTAAAATAATCGACTCCTTAACCACAGCAGAATTATGGGTAATTTTTGGCATTACTGTATGTGCTGTGAAATGTACTCATGTAAAAAGATAATGGTAAGTATGGAGCTGATGAATTCACCATGTAATAGAAAAGATAACTAGAAAAATTCCAGCCCTGACAGTTTGAGAAAACAAACACTTTTATCTATAATAATGGACCCAAGAGACTGGCAGGCCAGACATTCTAGAAGGTCCAGAGTGCAAAAGTATTCTATCTTCAATTTGTCTGGGAGTTCATTATACTATAAAAGTTCTACAGATGTAATTTACAATGCTACACATGGCATTTAATTACTAAATAATCATTCCCTTAAGAAATGTTCAGATAATAAGTTCAACAAATGACTGTTTGTTGAATTCATTATCTGAATACTTCCTAAGGAACTTCAGCCCATTAATGAATAGCAACCCTACTGCACTTATTATCTGATAATCTGTCTGTTGTCTGCTTAAAGGATTGCTATCCTGATGAAACAACAAAACACTATCGGAAAACCACCCCTATTGTGATCACAATGATCCAAGTCCCATAACAATCGCGTAATAAATAAGCCTAGAAATAAATAAATAATACCCCCACCGGTTGTCGGCTATCTCCGTCGCAAATCCTCATATGACGTCAAATGAGTAAACTAATTAAAAACACGGAATCGGAGTCGGAGTTAATTGTGTCTACCTATATGACGTCATATGAGTGGCGATGGAAAATGCGGAATCGAGCGCGTGAGTGTAATGGAATTACTGCGGGGCATGGCATGTCAATAACATTGTGTACACGTGGTGAATTTTCAACGCCCGGTGAGTTATCTTCACTTGTGATTTGTCATAAGTGCTGCTTGGAAAGTTATTGTTTTGACAAGAAATATAGAAGGCCGATTGAGCGGGGTAGATAACACTTTCGTGTCAGAAATAAAGCTTATAAAAACACGAGTCGACATGTGAACTCTGTTCGGGTGCGTGTTCACGATGTTGTTTTAATTTTCCATATATATGCCCCGATTGTCCCGTATTTACAATTCATTCGTGACAATGCCAAATAAATGCAGTGTTTTCGGCTGTGGCCGGTATAGTGACTCTCAATTAGGTATAATTCTGCATTCATTTCCAAACGACGTTCGTTTACGTGACATTTGGTGAGATTTCTGTGGGAAACCCGTTACTCCAAATCAGAAACTATTGAAGTAGTTGCCAACGAAATAGTCCTGAATTTGTTCCGTCCACTTCGAAAAAATGTGTTTTGAGCACAACGCGAATACACTTGACCCGAACAGTGGCCACCGACGACAACTCAGAGGAAATGCAACCCCCACGTTAAACAAATGGACCGCCGACGAGAATGCCATCCCAAGAAAAACATCAACTCCCGTAAAGAATATAAATTTGCCGGAGCTTCCAGTCGTGAGTATATCCAATCGAACCTGTCGCTAAAAAGCCAATACATATACCAAATAAAGAGCGTTTCATTTGACGAGTCAGTCATGGTTACGAATACATACCACTGCAGTTAAAGTGGGGAGTATATTGATGAATAATTTAGTAAAGTATTCACGATGACAACTCGAGTCCCCATTTTCCTTCACTCTGTCTCAATAAAGAGCGTTCCATGTTAAGAGTATTCCTTATATGGTGCGAATAAAAAGAGTTCAATAAACCGGAAATTGCTACGACTTTGACGGATATATAAAGCATGTATATCGCAAGTTCGTGTGCATGTATTTACGTGTATTGGTGTAAACAGTAAATAATCACGATTCCAACTGTTCTAAGTCGAGTCCCAATTTTCTTTTACCATGAATAAATAAAGAGCGTTCACTGTAAAATAAATCACAGATGAAGACTTTGATATATTAATAAGTATATTCTACCACGATGTATAAATAAATAATCGTATATTATTTTAGGTTTTACGGTCAGTTATCTATATAAACATGTGCTCGTGTTTCTCTTATTTTCGTTACCGGAATAGTCAAATTATATTATATATTCATATAAAGATTGCATATATGCGAAGACTTGCACAGTTAATACTAATAGACAATTATCATATCGTAAACATTCCAGTGTCCAGATCCTACGTAAAATGCGGCATGGCTTTATAATAACAACACATCGCGATACATATAATAATAACACGCTAAAGACGTTTAATTGTGAGAACACGATGTATTTGCATTCGCAGTGTTCTCCCATTATGCGACAAACGCCAAAAGCCGCGATGGAATTCATGATCGCTTTGCGCGTGCAAACTTATGGTATCGTTGAATATCTATGCGTTGTCAATGAGTTACCACGTGGTCGATCATGTGACTATGCTTCTGTTTACACGTGACAATCATGTGATGTGGCCGATGATCACGTGACTCGTCTACAACACAAAATCTTCGGTAAACTTCGGAATTTTTTTTAATCGTTATAAAAATAACGATTAGCGGCCGAATATTAGATTACATGCGCATAATGGACATTTTATGTATATATTATCGGTATATTGAAAGAAAATACTAAAAAAAATTCAGGATCATATTCCTTTAATATATATCTTGAAAATCCATCCAGAATTTGAATTGAATCAGAAGAAAGATTCCGAATTGCATCATATATAATTAATTCGCACGGACCTATGCACATGGTTTCAATCCTGCAAAATGCCAGCCTTTAGTTACAGAGGTTAATGTGTTGAGGAAACAACTACTCAGCCTTGATAATCAGCACAACAATTTGCTAAGTCTAAAAAAATTGCCTTGGCCCGAATTTTTTCCATCACTAAAAATCCTAGGACCTACATAGTTTCATGCCTTGTACTTCTACCTTCAATTTACAATTGAAACTTTGTCAATTATCATGGCAGACTTTGGTAAGATCTGGCTTAAAATTACTGCTTATCAAGATACAGTAATGCCCTAAATACTCAACTCCTTATCAGATATCCACAGCAGAATTATGGGTAATTTTTCAGGATTTAGTCGGAAATATGGCTTGCTGCTATTCATCGGAAAGCTCTCACTGAGAGCTTTCCGATGAATGGCAACAAGCCATATTTCCGACTAAATCCTGAAAATGACCCATAATTCTGCTGTGGTTAAGGAGTCAATTATTTAGGGCATTACTGTTGTCCATGTTTTCTCAGTAGTCATTGGCATTCAACAATGAATGTTTGCTGTCTGTAGACTTCCATAGTGCTAAGATGTCTACAGCAATTAATAGGGCTGACTACTCTCCTTCTTTTTAATATGAGATATATTGAATTCAACTAGTCTTGTATACATTCTCATTTATATACATCCATAAATGTATTTGTTGCTACTTATTTTGTTCCATATTCAATGTTCTTGTCTTGTTATTCTATGTTAATGTACATTTGACCAGACATGGTGTAATGTACAAATAAACTTTGATTTGATTGATTGATTGTATAGTATTAAACACTTACTGGAATACCGTTGATACCTGGAAAACCTGGTGTACCAATTTTACCCTGAAAAAAAAGAACAGAATGAGTCATTGAACAAGATTTGAATATTTCTAAGCTATTTCTAATTAATGTATTAAATGATCTATGTAATATGACTGAACCACTCAATAAAAAATCATTAGTTGTAATGTTGATTTCTGTATTTATTCCACACCAATTAATCTAATCAGGGACCAGCCTAGAGGGCGTTTTGGGAGACATCTTCTCCCTAAAATATGCCACTTCACCCTAATTATGTTCCAGGGAGAAGTGACTTCTCTCTCATATATCGGCATGCATATGTCCCAACAGCATATGTACAGTATATTTACTGATATAATGCTGATGAACATTACTCACTCTAATGGTTTTATAAATGGGTTTTGTGTTGCATGACACTTTATATTGGATCATAGAAGGATGATGTTGGAGTGTAAATTTAACTTCAACCATTGTTACTTCTCCCTGATACAGTCCACTTCTCCCTAAAAACAAAACATGGAGAAATGACTTTTTAAATCTGAAACCTCTAGACTGGACCCTAGATCTAATGATCGGTGGAATGTTATTAACCATTCAATGAAAGATTATTATTTGTGATGTATGTTGAATTCTGTATTTATTCCATACAATCAACTACAATATCTGTATGATAGTGTATGATAGGCCAGGATCAGATACACCATCCTGCGAGACATAAGCAGGTCAGTGTAAATGTATAATAAGAATGCACAAAGCATTCTATGCCAATAGTACAAAGGACTACGCTAAAATGCATATGGTCTGGTTCCCAATTTTATTCAAGGACCAGCCTACAAGTATACACGCCTGGAAATAACTCAAACAACTATCAAAATTTATATTATTTAAGTGAAATGCACAAATCATTTATGGTTATTTCAATGTTTCTATACAGTGACATTTATCCAGTATATCCCGAAAATTGAGTATCTATAGTCCTCAATAAATTAGGTACCAAGCTACATCATATATTTTCAACTGAGCATTTCCAATATGAGTTAAGTATAATGTTACACATAAAACAACAACTTGATAGTAAGCTTTATATAATTATAAATTTCTTCCAAGAAAATCCTAAAATGGAAGCTATCATCCCATCAATGCCCAGCAAGGTACCCTCTACATGAAGGCTATGCAGTACACTGGTTTGATCTCATTCATGATTCATGTGGAGTAAATGTGGATCAGACCCACCATCTGGGAGACATAAGATAGCTGTCAGCAGGCACAGACTCAGGCACCAGTTACATGTGTATGAAGAATGCACAAAGAATTCTAGGCCAGTATAAATAGATGCCAGTAAAAAGCCACCATGCTGTGCTATCATGGAGTGTAGATGTGAGTTGTCAGCCTGAGTATTATGTCTGTTGTAAGTGTAGACTGTCTGCATATTTCTTTGGGTTGTTCTCCTTAGGGTTGTTTCCCTACCTATTAAAAAGCTATAGTCCATTTAGTTTTAAGGTGGCATTAGAGATGACGAATTTCAACATTGATGGTTATAGCAAATTTTTCAGAAACTTAATTTTCCAGAATTGAAGCAATGAAGCTACATCCTAAAATTTATGCATTCATTTATACATTATGCATTCATATCATTGATACCATATGGGGGGGGGGGGGGTAATAATTTATTCGAGTCGAGGAACATCAAAGCTCAGCATTATCCAGATATCAATTTTATAAATCTGTTATTTTTCACCACCTGGAATATTTAGTGGCCTGGCAAATATTTGACGAATGCCAACAGACATACTCTCGATATTAAATCAGATTGAACAAAATGTTGATATATAAAAAAAATTGACAATTATATACTATAGTTGACAGCAGTTAGCATTATTTTTTGGCAACTAATCGATTCTGATAACTGAATTGGAATTTCAAGAAATTTTGTTGTTGGAATCTGATGATATGGGGACCATCGAATTGGATTGTGTACCTTTAACCCTTCCATGACTGGAGCTTCCTGAAATTTTGTGAAAACCCTGAGATAATGCATTCTCTTATATATGTGAATCTCCCATAAGGAGCCTTGCATATATAAAAGAATACATTGGCCTAACATTCAACTTGACCTTGTAAGCCAGTGTATTCTCTTATATGCAAGGCTCCCTAGGTGCACTGGCACAGGATCTTTAATGCTACACCAGCACAGCTCCTGCCATGAAAGGGTTAATGCTTGTCGAGTTCGTACAAAATAATGCTAAAATGTGTAACCACACTCAAATCGGTAAAACCCGATAGTCAAAATGACTTGACATCCTGCTAATATATTCAATAGTTAATATATATATATCTCACTGTGCTAACATATATCATTGATATTAATATAGATACTGCTTATATAATTCAAAAGCATTTATTATTAGGTGTATTTTAGAGTGCAACTGTAAAATAGACTACTATTAATTAATGCATGTCGAGTTCCTACAAATAACCCTATATCGATCATTACCACACTCCAAAAGGTAAAACTTAATATTCAAATAAAGAAGACTACCATACATCTACATGTACCCATCCCCTTTAGATCATATCTTAATTATGTAACTTATTATTTCTCTCCTTTACATGTATATTGCATCACCGTTATAAAGAGCTATGCAATGGTTAAAACATACATATTGTTGAATGTCATTTACATAAACAAAATTAAAGTTTGGCAATTAAAACCATCACAGGCTTTAATTGCAAAGTTTCAGTAATTGTTCACTTTAAAACACATTTATAAAATCTGGCATGAGATTTATTCTAAAAAATCTTATCAGGGCCAGAGTTCCACTCATAAAAACCATGCATATACACTGTTATCTCAAGCAAGCTGAGTACAGCATCCTTGGGGGCCCTTAATTGATTATGTTGGCATAGAACACACATAACTATCATTGCTATTCTTAAAGACTCCTAGCATGAAGTCCAGAAGATAAAGTGCTGATAGGATGCTAAACCAGCCTGGGTATGAATACAGGTGGATTAAGTGCCTGGTGATACCTGAGCTTAACGAGTACATATACTGGGTGCACAAAGGTGTACTTATGAATTATTCCACCTGTGAATCTCAACAGAGCTTGCCAAATGCTAGAAAGATATGCCAGATCTGAGATTTCTTCTTGACATGTACTTGATAATTTATAACATATAGAAACAAGAACTAGGCTAGGGGATAATATCATGATGAAGTGACTTCTAGTTACAAAAATAATGGTCTTTTTCAAGGTAAAAAAGTTTAGAAAATTGCAGGCTCTAGTTATTCGTTACAAGGTAAATAAGATGTAAAACAGGAATTAAAATTCAGAAACTCTTGTTGATATATGAAGTGCTTGATTCAGCTGATGTCCCTGATAGTTATGAATAATAAGCAAGCCTATTGCATGAAAATTTATGTATTTTATACAGTAATGCCCTAAATAATCAACTCCTTAACCACAGCATAATTATGGGTAGCTTTTCAGGATTTAGTCGGAAAAATGGCCTGTTGCCATTCATCGGAAAGCTCTCAGTGAGAGCTTTCCAATGAATGGCAACAAGCCGACTAAATCCTGAAAAATTACCCATAATTCTGCTGTGGTTAAGGAGTCGATTATTTAGGGCATTATTGTAGCATAATGATAATTTTATATCAATACAAGAGCATCTTCTATAGAGAGATTGAAGAAATAACACAATGTAGAAAAGTGAGTTATATTTACATTAGCACTTAAGCATTAACTCCACTTACATGAGAACATGTTTCAAGATCCAAGGTACAAAGATCTCCAATTTATCTCAAATCACCATGATAATTGATATGGCATTCAGGCAGTATTTAGTTAGTGGTAAACCAAGTTCATTTCAATGAATTTGGTAAGGGTATTTTTGTCCGAAAACTTTGAAATTTTCAATGCGAATTACATTCTTGTCACATTTCAAAATTAGATTGAGGTATGTGGAAATTGAGAGGAATAATCACTCGTAAAAGCTGGTCCCTGCATTGAAGATACAGTAATGCTCTAATTAATCGACTCCTTAACCACAGCATAATTATGTGGCTTGTTGCCATTCATCGGAAAGCTTTCAGTGAAAGCTTTCCAATGAATGGCAACAAGCCATATTTCGGACTAAATCCTGAAAAGTTACCCATAATTATGTTGTGGTTAAGGAGTCGATAAATTAGAGCATTACTGTATCTTGAATTGTTTAAACAGGTTAGGATTTTCAACATAGTGAAATGTCTATATAGCCGGCAACAAAACTCTTTTATTCATTCATATTATCTCAGTCAAGAAGCAGATGTCTACAAGTATATATAAATCATATTAACCTTTTGAATCTGTAACGTCAAAATATTTGTGTAAATCTCAAAGGACGCTGCCGAAAAAGGAAGGAATCTACTAACATAGGGGTTTCTATAATCAAATTATGTTAACGATTTAGATAGTTAAAGCAAAGTTTATTCAATTATTATTCCCAGAATAAAAAATTTCATTTCTAAAAAAGCTGCCGGTCATCATTAGTTATACAATATACACAAAGCAGGGATGGTGCCAGGATTTCACTGATGCAGGGACTACAGCTACCAGGCTGGCCATAGTAGATCTCCCCGACAGGTGGGGCTAACCCTCCCCAACAGGGGGGGGTGGGTGCTATAGCCCCCCTGACCATCCCCTGGTGCCTACAAGTACAAGCAGATGTCTACAAGTATATATAAATCATATTAACCTTTTGAATCTGTAACGTCAAAATATTTGTGTAAATCTCAAAGGACGCTGCCCCATAGCGTCAAAATATTGCATAGAAAAACGTGCATTTCGTGACCTTGTGTTCTTCATCGGTAAGTGGTTGAATAACACATTATTATTATTACTATTAATTGGCTTTGTTTGTCGAAGAAGTATACTCTGCAACAATGACACAAATATATATGATGTGACTCAAATGTTGTATTTGAGAATTTCCCGGAAAATGCCAGACTAAAAACTAATTGTGATGGTATGAAACTGCATTTATCATGTCACCAGTTGATGAAATTATAAACACTTAGTATAAATTGAATATCATACAAGTTATGGTTCTTATCCAAAATGAAGATGAAATGGACTGTCGAAGCCCTTAAAATTTTTACGATTTTATTATTATATAAAAGATCCTGTGCCAGTGCATTCTCATATATATGCGAGTCTCCCATTGGCCTAGGTTGAGGCCTCCATAGGCCTAGGTTGAGGCCTAAGCAGAATGAGGTACTCAGAGCCTCAGAGGGTGAATTTTGTGAAGCTTGCCCACCATGAGGGATAGCGTCACTTAATTCACCCTATGGAGACCTCATTCTGCCAACGACAGGCACACTATTTGCAGACTTGCGAACGGTATTGAAAGGGTTAGGATTTGCTGCAAGGAAACTAATAAATATCCCCAGTTAACGCCCACCTAACAATTACATTAGATGAGTTTGCATTATATTAAACAGACTTATTCTAAATCCATACTTATTTTTTTTCTGATTCTGATGTAAGCTGCTGGAAAAGCAAAAAATCAACACAGCAGGTGGTTTTGCCAAAAAATGTATGTCTGAGAATAATTGTGGTTAAGCAGATTGAGATAAGAGTGATTTAATGGACTGACAGTTAATATAAGCCAGCCAAGCTAACATTTATCTAAGATAACAGATGCAGGTACCACTGTACCTTTTCAACAGCTTATCTCAGTGACAAGATTGCAGCCAAGATCTCCCAGAATTGCTATCCTCTCATGGGTATGAAACTACCAGTGCTAATTCAAGCATCTTAAATTTCAGTAGGATGCTAATAAATTCAGGGAAATGAAATTGAATGAGATTATTGACATGTAAAACACTAAAACTGATTTTGTTTGTACAATAACAAATGATATACATGTACATGTATAACAACAAAATTATGGACAAGTATATGATACGTATTGTACAGGAGCAGCATGACCATAATTGGTCGTCTTCCTGCAGCCCCTGATTGAAGATATATAAACATAAAGGATGGCGGATGAATTTAAAGATGTATTCTGATAACCGATCATATTAGTATGAGAATTGTGTTCTAGCAAGTCATTAGTGATAAGTTTCCCAAATTAATGCAGTAGTGCCTGGGAATTTTTTGTTTATCATATTAACCCTTTCAACATTGTTGGCCTGCATTCCAATATCCTATTACCCAGGGCTATATACAAGCTATACTGCACATGTTTTTTTCTTCAAATTTAGTTCCATATTTAAATTTATTTAGCATTCCTCAATAAGAAGTAACCATTGGAAAGTTCATGGTATTATGAGCATTGTATTAATATCAACATAACCATTCCATGACTGAGCTTCGTGAAATTTTATGAAAACCCTGTGCCAATGTATTCTCTTATACATGCGAGTCTCCCATGGGAACTCTCACATATATAAGAGAATACATTACATTGGCCTAACAATATTTACCAGTGCATTCTCTTATATATGTGAGACTCCCTATGGGAGACTCGCGTAGACCATCTGTTTCATCATCGTTTTTTTTATAAGAACCATCACTGGCGCAATTATCTTGCATTTAATAGGTGTACTATTTTGTCAACTTGTGACATGGTCATCAAAGTTTATTCCATCACAGTTTTCCAGGGAAAATTCCCAAATAACCAAATGCACCCTTTGAGGGTCACAGGATAACTCTAATGTAGCCCTCATAAGTACTTACTCTGTCACCTTTGGGACCTCGAGGACCATTAGGACCTGGTTCTCCTTTATTTCCTTTTGGACCTGGCAAACCCTCTGGACCTGGAAAGCCTTGATTACCTTGGGGTCCGGTTGGACCAATTGGACCAGGGTTACCCTGAAAAAGACATCATTGATTGCATGAGAAGAAAATAGGAGTAGAAATAGTGATATGTATATAGGCTGTCACCTCCGTGTCGGTTTCTGAGATCCGTATTCAAGGTTAGGCCAAAATAAACTAGGATGGGAATACCCAAAGTAAAAGTCACAGAACATGACCATTTTCGATCACATCAACAGATCCTTTTTTAAAGCTGTCCTTGTCCTCCCACCAGAGCTGTTAAGTTTCACGGATTGTCCGTGAGACCCTATAGCCATGGCAATTCCGCAAATACAGATAACCCCCAATTTCTTCTGGATTCAGCAAAACCCGGCATTCAAAATCCCAAAGAAACGATGTTATTTTATTTTTCAAATATTCATGCTTTTGCAGGGATTTCCTCATTTCCAGTACCGTAAATACCCACACATTAACATTCACAGAATGTACCTTCGGCAACTTTTGATGTTCCCTCTTATTGAAGACTGATCAGTGGCGAACTGTGACTGATATTAATTGATTTGCAAACTATGGTGAAGCCACACATATAAAGGGTGTTGTTAAGTATACAATAGATATAATCACAATTGTGCAGCTGTACTGTAAGGCCCCCATTGATGAACATTTCTAAGTAAGGGATACTTTATGATTAAGTTCACTGATTAGTGGTATGCATTTGCGGGTAAAACTGTAAGATGGGTCATTTTGTACTTTCGGTTTCATGCATACATGTCCGGTTGTAACCTATGTAACTCGGGTTTGTTTTTACTTATTTTAAACAAAGTTGCTGCTTCTTAAATTTTGTTAATAAATGGTGGAATGTGTCCATTTCTGTTGGGGGTTAAACAGTAAGAAGAGTCCATTTTGTAGTTTATTCCATTTTGTACTTTCAGTTTCGCGCATATCCGGCTGCATCTGGTGGAATTATGAGTATTTTTATTTAGTTTAATATACATAGTGTCTGCTTCTTTCTCTTCAATAAATGGTGATGGTCTCTCGATCAACACAGGTGGAATTTGTCTTTTGAACCGAAAATTAGGTGGTTACGTTTAACAGGTGTTCGCCCATTGCAGGTGATATATAGTATAAACCAGTCGTGAACAGAAAATGCAGTCGCAAATTGGAGGTGGTCCCTCCCGCAAAAATCTCCTGGATTGCAATTTTCAAAACTTAAAATGTCTGCCCCCTACCATATTCCATTGATATCTGAAAGCCCATGGTTAGACAAAATATCATCATTTCTATATATTAACAAAGATAAATAACCTAAGAATGAAGAATGTGAACACAAAACCATTTAAAATTTCTTTGGTAGTCCTCATCATGGTGAACTTTCATAACAAATTTCATTGAGATCTGATAAACCATGACAGATATTTGTATGGAAGGATAAAAAATATCAATATTTTAAGATAGAAGAAGGAGAATAACTCTATAATTTAAAATGCAAACAACACTGGTTGACTCTTAATTTAAAGCCCTTGTGATAGTGAACATACGTGCCAAATTTCATCAAGATTCTAATAACCCATAGCTGAAATACTCAGGTGGATGGGTAAACAAATTATTTCCAAACAAGAGATGGACTGTCATCTGGTGCAAACCCCCTTGTGGCATACCGCCTAGTGTAGGCATATCTATAACTTATGACTGCTTTACTCAGACAGATGGACCCAACAATCAGCATTTTCAAATAAACAAAGATGAATAACTATAGAACAAAAAAACAAAACAAAACAGTTGAATGTGCCATTAAATGTCCTCATAGTGGTGAACATCCATACAAAATTTCATAGAGATCCAAGCATTACTGTTATGACATGAACAGACATCGGATGGACCAATCAGCCAACATTTCCAGAATAACAAAGATGAATAACTCTAGAATGGAAAAGCCGAACAGAACAATGGAACCATCTATTGAATGTCCTCATAGTAGTGAACATCCATACCAAATTTCATTGAGATCCCAGCAAAACTGTTGAAGTTAATATGACATGAACAGACACCAGATGGACCAAAAAGCCAACATTTCCAGATAAACAAAGATGTATAACTCTAGAATGGAAAATCTGAACAAAACGATGGAACCCTCTTTTTAATGTCCTCATAGTACTGAACATCCATACCAAATTTCATTGAGATCCCAGCCCAACTGTTGAAGTTACGACATGAACAGACACCAGACAGACCAAAAAGCCAACATTTCCAGATAAACAAAGATGAATAACTCTAGAATGGAAAATCCGAAGAAAAGGATGGAACCCTCTATTGAATGCCCTCATAGTAGTGAACATCCGTACCAAATTTCATTGAGATCCGCGCACTACTGTTCAAGTTATGACATGAACAGACACCAGAAGGACCCAAATTCCAACATTTCCAGATAAACAAAGATGAATAACTCTAGAATGGAAAATTCGAACAAAACGATGGAACCCTCTATTTAATGTCCTCATAGTAGTGAACATCCATACATAATTTCATTGAGATCCGAGCACTACTGTTCAAGTTATGACATGAACAGACATCGGACGGACGTACAGACACACGCACGGAACCACAGACGCATGGACGGACAGGAGCAAAACAGTATAACCCCCTTTTTTTAAAAGGGGGTATAATAAACAAAGATGAATAACTCTAGAACTGAGAATTCTGACAACACCGTTTGACATTTCATTGAAAACCCATTATGATGACAATCCATACCAAATTTCATTAAGATCCTATGACCTATAACCATGGCTGTATTGCTCAGGCAGGCATACACAAAATTTACATTTCCAGATAAACCAACTGGTCATGGGGGTATAAAAACATATTCATACAGGTGATTGGATTATGAAATACTTTTCTTTCTGCAATGTATTTGGTGGTGGAATGAAACAAGGAAGCCTTCTATTTGCCGATCAATAATCTATGCAAAGCATGTTATTAATAAGAACATGTACAATACAAAAATCCCCTACATGCCTAGCTCCATGTATTTGACCAACAAATCGGAAACAAATAAGTTTTTGTATTTGGCATCAGGTACTCTCTCTTTCCTAGTAAGCCACTTAGCCAACAAAAAGGAGTATCTGCCAAGAGGGATATATTCCCCACATACATCTGCACCCATGCCTGTCATGTCCATACAAATGACAATGATTGGGTTTATGAGAAGTTTTTAGCAAAGAACCATTTATTTGGGTGAATTCTTCTTCCTGACACAATATGCATAGTAGAGTAAGTGGGCAATTAAAGGATAGATGTGAATGCAGCAAGACATACAAAATGGCATTATCTTGGAAGGTGTCCAGGTTCTCATATATACTTTTTTGCCAATGAATCATAAATATAGATAATGATTTAGTAAGATAAATCAAAATGACTCGTTCTATCTGAGATGCTATAAAATATCTTGGAAGTGATACAACAATCCCGCCACATAATCTTCTTGGCAGCAGAACACTGTTATAAACCATGATAGTCTGTACACTAACATAGACTGTATACAGGGTATACCAGTAACATAGTCTGTAGCTGGGAGAGGAATCTTTAACAGTTTGTGGAAGACTTAGTCACAGGACAAAGGCTGGCATCTGTTCAGCCCTTCTCTAAGTAAACAGAGTACATTAGTATGATATCTACCATTAATGTGTGCTGATGGGTTTATCTTTCCCACCCCCATCATGTTCTAGACACTGCCAAGAGTCTTATCAGCTGAAAAGAGGATCTACAGGAAACCATGGAAAATTAGAGTCTCAAAAATAATAATATGCGTTTGGTGTTCAAAGAAGCATTCATGAAAACTTACATAGGGTACTTTAATATGTACTGTGGTATCTTTGTTAACAGATTGTTAGTCATATAAGCTATTTGATTATGAAGTCCTTACATCTAGAGCCAATCTATTAAAGAGTTCTTACACAGCACACCCAAGCTACTACTTTAGCTGCATAGTGCATACTAAATTAATGCTGATAAGCCTATAATAGCATAGCATTTCCATAATAAAAGTATTTATTTAACCCTTTCATGACAGGATCCTATGCCAGAGCATTCTCTTATATATGCGAGTCTCACATATATAAGAGAATGCACTGGCTTACAAGGTCAAGGTAAATATTATTAGGCCAATGTATTATCTTATATATGAGAGGGTCCCTGTGGGAGACTCGCATATATAAGAGAATGCATTGGCACAGAGTTTTCGCAAAATTTCAGGAAGCTCCAGTCATGGAAGGGTTAAGAAATAACAATTGTTTTGAATAAGGTTATGTAGTTGTCACCGAAAAGTTTGAAGACAAATTCTATAGCGTGTTTATAACTCATAACCTTAATCAAAACATGAGTTATTTCTTATAATTTGTCATTTCATAGGAGAACCACCATAACTATAGTAGGCAGAAGTAAAACGAGTGAAAAATATAAGAGTATTAAACCACACATAAAGTTGAAACCCCAACATGTTGTGACCCAGGCCTATAATTATAGATCGATCAAGTGAAGTCATCAACTCATTGTTTTGTATTGGCTTTAGTGGCAAGTGATCACACAATTGTGTTGGACATGTTCCTGTTACTTTCATTTCTTTGCAAATGTAAGCACGAGTCTTGTTGATTTCTCTAGGTACTTGTTCACTGATCGATAGCAGTAGGTTTATTGGCAAGGTAGTCCTACCCGAAGGAAATGATAGTGTTTAACATTTTTAGGCCTGTGGCATATCACTCAATGCTGCTGTCAATTTCTGGGTTAATTGGTTGACAGGCTGTAGCAGAAAGTGATCAATAAATTTGGGTTATCGAAAAATAAACTTAATGGCTAAACATATTACAACCAATTACTTCTGACTAAAGTATTCAACTTTAGACGTCAATGATATAAGGCCTGAGATGACATTTCATGTAACTATGCATTGTTTGCCAGCGTAAAGAAATATTCCCAGATAAATAAAGACTCTTTCACTTGTTTAATGGTGTATATTTAATGAAATAACTTTTCAAACTCTTCATTCATTAGAGTTTGTTGGCAAATATATGAAGCCATGTTATTTTGAGACGGAACGTAAACAGATGACAAACTGGAAGTCAAAGGTCACTTGGCACTATTTCCTGTTATGCAACGAATGTTCAGGCCTTAAAATCCGACGAGAATCAGAATCATGATTCTCATTACGATTCTCATAAAAAGTCTTGACTTCCTGTAGAAACGCTATGTTTGATTCTAGCAGAATATGATGAAATTTAAGGCCTGATGTTGCATATCACAATTTATAGAATGGGTTTATTTAATGGAATAAGAGTTGGATCATGTAAAAATACCTTTATTGTACTTTCATAAACTTTTTATGTCAAAACATAAATCGTATCCTACCTCCCAGAAGCCCAAACTTGTCATTACACTGTCAGGATGTTATTACGCTCTGAGAACAGCATCATGCCATAATTTGTTTGTATCACCCGCTATGTTAACGGAAAAGGTTGGTAAAGTTGAATTCCTTCAAAAAAGTGGTAGGGCAAACAATTAGTTAATTAATGGATTTCATTGTGGTTTGAGTCGAAATAAACTGGTCTAGCGAAAATAAACACAACAGTTAATTGTTCTGAGGAGTATACAATGTTCCTCCTCTTGATCATGCCATGCAAGGATTATTTTCACTCGGCTAAACTCGCGAAAATAATCCTCCGCAACTCACTTGATGATAAAAAATGTACGCTACTAAGAACAGTTTACTATCATCTCTATTTTGTACTCCGGAAGGTGGTATTTAATTGGTCACTGTTACATGGAAACTCTTGAATACGAGTTGACGAATGTCACAATATTACTCTGATTCTACGATATATGAAATACAAACTTACCCTTGATCCTTTTTCGCCTATACATTTACAATTACCCGAACAAACAACGCCGCAGTTTGCTGCTCTTTCTTGATCTTCTGATGATGATTGCTGAAAAGATAAGTTAAATTTTTATTAGGTATAAGAATAAAAAGGTAAAATAGAAGGTAATATACATGTAGCTAAATTTAACCCTTTCTATACTAAATACTCATTCACGAGTAGTTCCCTTAGGAAATGTTAAGATAATAAGTTCAACAAAATGACCATAAATTTGTTGAAGTTATTATCTGAACATTTCTCACCAATTAATAGGAATCATTCTGCTCTTGTATTTATATAATTTTTTCTGTCTGTCATTTGCTTTTAAAACCTGAACACTCCTGCATGGCCTCATCTATGGGAGACATAGACTCAGATTGAAAATCCAAATGGTGAATATTATGATGTACACCCAATGGGAACCTCAATTATTAGTTGTGTCGTCTGCCAATTTGGGGATATAGAGAAACTAAACTAAAAAAGAAATAGAATCTATGTGAAGAAGTTTCTGTAGAAATTTGATAATAAAGAAACTTTCCAGAGAAGATGAGGCCTAAGCAGAATGAGGTCCCCAGAGGGTGAATTTGGTATGCTAGCCCGCTATGTGGGATAGCGTCACTAAATTCACCCTCTGGGAACCTCAATCTGCAAATGACAGTCACATTAAACTCAGACTTGCCTTGACCATACTTATGTATTGATATTGCACGAACTTTGCCCCAATGCAAAACTGTGATATGTTTCAAATCATGCACTCTTTATTTCTTCATGTATGCCAAAGTATATATTAAGCTGCTAGTCAGGGATTTGATATCAGAGTGAGACAGAGAAGTCACCACATTGGAAGATGGCCTAGAGAGGTCAATGAACCTTGAATTGGAGCCCTCAAAAACGGCTTTGTTTTATGCCATAATCAACTCATTTCTTACTGTTGGTCAAAAGAAAAGTAGTCTACTGCCATTATCAGGCATAGAAGAATTTGCTTGATCATTGGCAGTTGTAAGCCAATTAAATTTTTGGGGGTATTTCAGGCATTTTGCCGATTTTTGCCAGTTAACTTTGGAATTTTCAGGGCGACTTGCACTGCCTGATGGCAAAATTAGGACCAGAGCCAGAATAGAGCTAAGAAGTCACCCACATTAACCTCTTGGCTGGTCCCTGGATTAATCCAAGAAGGATTGCAAATTACAGTAATGCTCTAAGTAATCGACCCCTTAACCACAGCAGAATTATGGGTAACTTTTCAGGATTTAGTCGGAAATATGGCTTGTTGCCATTCATCGGAAAACTCTCCCCGAGAGCTTTATGATGAATGGCAACAAGCCATATTTCCGACTAAATCCTGAAAAGTTACCCATAAAGCCACCATTGTGACCCAACTTAACAACAAGTCACAAATAGATCCAATGTTACAAACTGAAGTAAGTATATTTTGTGTATTTTCAATAGTATTAACTGTAAAACTGATTTTATCCCAAATACAAAGAATAATATTGCAAATATGCAAGGCATAAAGAATGACCATGGTATGATGTTAAGGGAAATCACCTTGCGATTAAAGTTGCGTTGGATCTTGTAAAAAGTCATGAACCTACAGTATATTCCTATTTCTATGCCTATGCATGGTAACGCGAATGCTTGATTATTCTTGTAGACCATTTTGTATGCAGGTGGAATTCGCTATACCTTTCATTTATACATTGTCCTTTCATAATATAGCCTTACAATGTAATAAAGTATTTATAATATTGACTGTTATATGTAGCTACAATTAAGAATGCCACCTTCAGACCTAAGTTCCACCCGATACACATCAATGAGAAACTTTATTAGAAAGGAGAGTGCATATATGGACACACTAGTTGAAGTGTGTCTGCGTATTTAGTTCTAGTAGATTCTACTATTTTAGTGAGTAAAAATCAGTTGTATGGAGAAGACATGACAAGATGACAAGCGCAGTCTTGTCTGGTTTCTGGCCTTCAAATCCAAATGAAGCATGTCAAACTTAATCTAGTTAACATGAAATTATTTGTCTACATATAAATAAATACTCCATTTTTACATAGGAATTAATCAAGTTGGGAAGTCACAAATGTTTTTTCATCGGGCTGTTCCATTGCTGATTTTGCGCTATTGAATAACTACTGCCAGAAGTCACGTGATGTTTTCTCGAAAAAGTGGTCTCTGAAACGACTGGGTATATTGTAAATAATGTGTCTGTTACCTAAATGATTTAAGTCTGAGTTTAGTGTGACTGATATTTGCAGAATGAGGTCCCCAGAGGGTTAATTTAGTGAAGCTATCCCACAAAGCGGGCTAGTATCACCAAATTCACCCTCTGGGGACCCCATTCTGCTTATGCCTCATCTTCTGAGAAGTATATATAGTGTCAAATTACTTTACATTGTTTTTAGTTACTTTTTCCCTTCTGGGAAATTTCTATATCCCCTCATCTGCAGAAGATAAATTGAATAATGGGTGAACATGCAATCACCAACTTCACTGGGGAACTTCAATCTGATCCTCTGTCTCCCATAGCAGTTGAGGCCTAAGTAGAATCAGGTCCTCAGAGGGTGAATTTGGTGATGCTAGCCCACTAAGTGGTATATCTTCACTAAATTCACCCTCTGGGGACCTCATTCTGCAAATGTCAGACACACTGATCTCATGCTTGATATGATTCTTGCACCATGATGAAGCCCATATGTATCACTGATATATGTTTGAAATCATGCCCAGTTTATTTCTTCATGTATGCCAAACAATCAGTATCCTATTAGTGCAGGGACCAGAGTACATCAGCTGCAGCTGGTATTTTCAGATCTGATTTAGATAGAGAAGTCACCATACAGAAATCTGACCTATACCGGTCAATGAACCTTTTAGCTGTTGAGTTGTTTCCAGCCAGGCCCAAGAACTGCTTATGCTTTAATATGTCTGATAGCCAAGACATCCTATGGGAAGCTGTTTAGAAGCCTACAAGATCTGCTAATTCATATTTGTTTATGTTACAATCAGCTTATTTCTTGCTGTTTGCCAAAAGATCAGTAGCCTATTGGTACAAAAGCACTATCCTGTACTATATCATATGCCAGCCATAGAAGAAGTTTACATTTGCAGCTTTTTTTTCTATTCTTATCATTACAATGTCTGAATGAGATCAAATGTCTGGATATTTGACAGCCAGATACATGTACATCCTTGTGAACTCATTTGTATTGGTGGTCAGCAAATAAGTTCAACAAACAGTTCAATTAATCAACTGAGCATCCCGTATAAAATGGAACAATGATAATTGTACTCAGGGTTCGCGCTGCCACTTTCCAAAATTGCCAATTAAATGGCAAAAATAATTCACATTTGGCAAAAAATTTGACAAAAGTTTTGGCAAGTCACTTTTTAATTCCTCAAAAAAGTTGAAAAATATCGGTCAATCAAAACCATTCATTTTAGGAAATTATTACAATGGAATTATATTAGTTGTGTTTTATATGGTTTCGGAAAAGTTAACACCTCCATTAAGATGCAGTTCATCTGATAGGATTAGTATCGATGGATTACCCGTATTTATTGTGATGGTGGTGTTTACATAGCTAATCCTCTTGTGATGTTCCCTTCTGGTGAAGCAACTCTTCTACCATTGTATTGTTCTGTGATTGGTTTATTGTTGTAAGATAAACCACAATAGAGATGATATTATAATCATTAACTAACTGCTTTTCTATCGATATCAAACTGCGAGTGTCGAAACATAAGACTCAATCAAGGTTGCAGAAAATTACACTATCAGGGACAATATTTGGCAAATTCTAAAACGAATTTGGCAAAAAATAATTTCGTTTGGATGCAAGTGAGTCACATATTTTCGGTGGAACGCGAAAGCATTGTATCACACTATCAGAACAAATTCAGCCAACTATTACATTTCGTCTGAAATTTCACAATAATGTTTTGTCAGGCATGAATTTTACAATTCAATTCTTTAATCTCAATAAACCTGAATAAACCAATACATATGGTATGTGAAATCTACAAAATTAAATACTAATATATGACAAAAGCACATTTAACAGTTACATAATTATATAATAGTATATGTAATATTAATAGGCATTGAAGTCATATCCACCCAGAACTTATGTCATGAAACCATTAAATAAATGGGAAACTCTTCCCTGAGAACAAGATATTTGACAGAACAAAATTTTCCAGCTGTTTGAAATTTGTTCCAAAGTATAACCTCCCCCCACACACCCAAACCCCTCTCCCTTCCATTATGTCACTGTTTCTATATCAACTGTGTTTTTGTGAATAGTTTAAATTGAATTGAAACACATAATGCTGAGAGAGTATTGAAGCAAACATTCTAATTAAAATCGGAAGTTTAGTGGTTAAGAAGCAAACACCCAAGGTTAAGATCTTTGCACTATAATGCACAAAGTTATCTTGACATCTTTTGAGAAATCTATTGTTGAGAATCGGGGCCAAATATTTATGTCTGCCACTGTGTCACTAATGCTGCTTGAGGTCACTCTGCTATTAATTTATATAGAACTAGTATCCCTGATGAGGTGACAGAGACCCAGACAACAAATATACCATCGTAAATTGAATGAAGCTTGTTGACAATACAAATACCCCACTGCAACAGCTAAGACAGACAAGCCTTGAAATAGTGTGTCTGTCATTTGTAGAATGAGGTCTCCCAGAGGGTGAATTTAGTGAACGCCATCCCGCACAGTGGGCTAGCATCACCAAATCACCCTCTGGGAGACCTCATTCTGCTGAGGCCTTAACTGTTATGGGAGACCTAGGATCAGATTCCCCAGTTGAAGTTGATGTTCACACATTAGTCACCTCAATTATGCATTATTATCTTATGCAAATTAGGGGATATAGAAACTGAACAGAAGGGAAAACGTAACTAAAACAATGTTAATTTGAGAAGCCTCGAAAGCCCGCTGCATCACTAAATTCACCCTCTGGGGGACCTCATTCTGCAACTCATTCTGCTGAGGCCTTAACTGTTATGGGAGACCTAGGATCAGATTCCCCAGTTGAAGGTGATGATGTTCACACATTAGTCACCTCAATTATGCATTATTATCTTATGCAAATTAGGGAATATAGAAACTGAACAGAAGGGAAAAAGTAACTAAAAACAATGTTAATTTGAGAAGCCTTGAAAGCCGCTGCATCACTAAATTCACCCTCTGGGGGGACCTCATTCTGCAACTGACAGACACACTATTTAAAGGCTTTAATATATAGTTTGTTGCAACTGTCAACTGCATTGAGGAGAATGATTTTTAGCCAGCTGTGAAGAGGTACCAGGTACACTGATTTGGTGTGTAGGGTTTATTGTACATCCTGTGGTAGATGGGGTTTTACCACCTTACATACCTTTAAGTACTTTTAAATTTACTCTTATTTAAATTTAAAAGTACTATTTTTCGTGTGGGAAATTAAAACTTGAGTGAAAAAGACTTAAGACTCCTGAGTTTATACAAAACCACAGGGCTATATGCTGATCAGATTAATTACATACATTATGTAGACAATTAGGCCTGTTTGTTTATGCCTATATTTAATTGCATGCTGGCAACCCTCACTAAAACCATTACTCGGGTGTATCATGATAACATCATATGTGTTGAAATACACCAAGCACGCCAACCCCTATTAACCCTGATGTGACACTGTGACCAACAGCCTATTAGTTACATGTATGTCAACACTAACCCCAACAAAGTGTTGATTTTTTTCTGAAGTCAGCTGCCTACGTTGTTGTGGCTTTACTTCTTTCAAGTTCATTTCGATGATCGTCTAAAACTATTTCAATATCAGGATAATTATTTGGAGGAAATAAAACACCCCCACCTTCATAACAAATTGATGATGCAGTTTTACATTATGTAAATCCGTCAAGATTGTGTTTTATATTATACACATACAACTTGGGGAACGATTAAGAACAGAAACTCTCTTCAAATCCAAATCTTTGACGAACAGTTTAAATACGAGTAAGGTATGTAGCTTTGAGGTCTTGGATGACATTTCATGGCCGAAAGACTAAACTCCAGAAATTAACGACAAGGGATGATCCTACTTTGAATGGGAGTTTTGCCATTGGAAATATTACAAGAGGTTACACCTTGGGTGCTGCATACCACCATGGTGCCAAATTGAAACATGAGCAGGATGGAACCCAAATTTAAAACAATGTCATTGGGCACTCCTTTGGAAGCACTCCTGATAGTGAATTTCAATTCAAAATTTCTCATTAAGAATGGAAAATGCTAAAAATGTCATTTGCCCCTCTTATGAAAGCAGCCATAATGCAGAACATCTACACCAAATATCATTTACATCCGATAACCCGTGGCTGAGACATACATGTATGTCCAGACTGACAGACAGACAGATGGACAAAGTCCATCCAGTATACCCTCCATTTTTCTTTGAAAAGGGGGGGGGGGTGTATAATTAACATTAGTATCCAAGCCTTGAAATATTGTGTCTGACATTTGCATAATGAGATCCCTGATAGTGATGGGTAAATTTAGTGATGTTACCCCACAGTGGGCCAGCATCAACAAATTCACACTCTGGGGACCTCATTCTGCTTAGGCCTCGTATTCTGTGAAGTATCTATAGTCTCAAATTAACATTATTTATTTACTTCTTCCTTTCTGTTCAGTTTCTATATCCCCTAATTTGCAGAAGATATTAAAAATGCATAATCTAGGTGACCAATGGGTGAACCTCACCAACTTCAACTGGCGAACTTCAATCTGATCATATGTCTCCCCATAGCAGTTGAGGCCTATTAAGCAGAATGAGGTTCCCAGATCACTAAATTCACCGACTGGGGACCTCATTCTCCAAATGACAGACAAACTATTTCCAGATTTGTGAGTATCAGTTAATAAATGTTCAATGCAGGACAAAGGAATTGATGAGATGTTGTTAATATTCACTGTCAGCTCTATATTTTGTCAAATGCAGAAACTGGCTGTCGAAGTAGTGGAATCAAATTTTTACGGAGAAATGTGCTGACTTTCACATATATATACTAGTTAAGCAATAACTCATGGTAAACACTCTATTATCGGTGTATGGACTGGTGCATTGAAGAAATATATAGGTTTCTCACACCTCATCAAAGAGTTTAGAATTACCCACTGTAACTCACATCAGATATATTTCTATGATCTGTGAAGAGAGTTTTTTTTATGTGCAATCAACTCCACAGACATAGGATGTATGTTTCTATCATCCCAGAGGATGGTTTTCCTGAGAGGCTCCCACGCGAACAGACTTCTGTGGTTAGCATGAGTACAAACCAATTTCATGTGCCATTCAAAGCTCTCTGGAGGGTGTAGGAGTCATAACCGCTTGCATAGTCAGCGACTTTCTGTAAAATGTCTGCATCTCTTGACTCTTGGTTACTATTCTTAGCAACACTGAATTCACATCCTTTATGGACCACCTGCCATCTTAACCCTTTCTATACTAAATATTTATTGACCAGTAGTTCCCTTTGCAAATGTTAAGATAATATTAAAGTTCAACGAAATCCTTCTGCACTTTTCCATTCGTATGTATGTTGTCTGCTCATTTTTCCTGGACACATCATCAAATAAATGATAGACAATTCAAATGTATACTGTATACTGGGTGGAAGAATCCATTTAGTAAAGAAAGGCACTCCTTACTAAACTTACAAAACTCTTAAAGATGCTCAATCTGTTCTGGGTAACTCTTCCAACAATAACATTTCTTTGGAACCCCTTTTTGGCATGCTTCGACTATTACTAAAGTGTTTTTAAAAAAAGATTTCTAATTAAAAAAGCTGTACTGTTCTAAAAAAAACAACACATTTTCTGTATCGGTTCGTCGTAAATAATTGAAGAAAACACTTATTTCCTAGTGACAGAAGCTCCTGTTTTCTCTAACTCAAAATTACTATTTTTATACCCCCAAATCTATACAGAAAGTTCAGCGAAGAGATACACCATCTTTAAGACTTTATTGATGGGAGCTTCCTGATATTTTGCGAAAACCCTGTGCCATGTTAAAGAATGTAAATAAAATTGATAAATTGTCAGGCCAATGCATTCTCTTAAATATGCGAGGTGACCTATGGTCGACTCGCATATATAAGATAATGCATTGGCACAGGGTCTTTAACCCTTTGAACCTGACTGGCCGCAAAAGCGGCCAGCAGCATTCAGTGACACCATAAACCTATATGTAGCATGTGTATACATGTTATAACCATTGGTATATCCACTTATAAAGACACCATTTCGATCACTATTTTTGGTTTAAATTAGTATTGCATACATAATCAGTGTTCTGTCATATGTGAGGAAGGCGCACGCAGTTTCTTATTTGAGTCGATTTGTTTCGCGCATGCGCATAGGATAAAATGATTAATGTATGGATTTTTGTGAAATGATACAATCACATCAAGGATCTCCATAGTACATAAATTTGCCTTATACAGCTGCACGTTTTGACATTGCACCAGAGTAGTACTGTGGCAATGGGTTGCATGGTCACAATACCAGCTAGTCCGATCTACTTGCGTGTGCACATTACAAACACGTGGTCAAATCGTGCATTATTGAGCAATTATGTAAAGTTTAAGACTCGTGGCACCATTTGAACATGACCATGCAACACCGTGCCCTATATGCGATGTCTAAAATGGGACGTAATGCCATTGAATGCACAGGGAAGTGGTGTCATTCGATCACTTGGGCTATATGCTTAGCAACCATTGATACCGTTAAATACAAACATGTAGGTTCAATCTTCTGACCTGATGTATCTCCAGTTTCACAATAGGGTATTGACTGCATAGAAAATGCTGTTTCTTAGCGCGGAATTATACGACTCTATAAGCTATAATTGCATTATACTTTCAGTCCCGGGTAGTTGCTTAGAAACCGTTACCAGGGAGTGATCGTGTGGCAAAGTATACCGTTCTAAAAAAAATACACAGTGGCCCATGGGAACATACCTGTAAAATTTCAGACCTGTAGCACCATTTGAACATAACCATCAGCATGTGCATGCCACGAATGTCTAAATTGGGCATAATACAATTGGATTCACAGGGAAATGGTGTCATTCGATCATTTTGGGGTATTTGCTTAGCAACCGTTGCTACCCTTAAATACAAGTTAGGATCACACTTCTGGCCAGATATATCTCAAATTTCACAATAGGGTGTTGACTGCATCAAAAATGCCATTTCCTTGGACTGAATTACGACCGTAAAAGCTATAATTGTATTTTACTTTCAATATCGGGTAGATGCCTAGCAACCATTACCAGGGAGTGACCATGTGGCAATGTAACCAGATCGTAAAATAATCAGTGGTCCATGGGGAACATACATCTAAAGTTTCAGAAATGTGACACCACTTGAACATTGACACCATACATCTAAACACTGGCCACAATATAAAAAATACCACTGGGAGCCCAGGGTCAGGGTGTCGATCGTTGTGGGGAGCCAGGGTTCAAAGGGTTAATGTTGCACCAGGGAAGCTCCTGTCATGAAAGGGTTAATTATAAATTTTGTAGCCATGCCAGGAATGGAACCTATGGCATGAATGTCCAGCTGTTATTGACATTGGTACTGAACCTATTAGTATGGCACAAGCTTCAGGCCAACATCAGGAGTCAGGACAAAAAATGCTGACCAGTGTCAGTGGCCAAATTTGGGATGCACAATGGTTTGGATGTAGCAACTGATAATCCACGTTTTTAAAGCAGGATATTGAAAAAAAATGATTAGAGGTTTTCTCTGTATGTTTTGATACCTGCTCTTCCCAATTGCAGATAAATTATACAAAGGTTCAAATGATCGATGCCCATTTATGGTGTCATTGAGATGGCTTATATTCTAAAAAACTAGTTGCTGACTGCTCAAAATTTTAAATTTTGACAATCTGGGTGGTGGAAGGTGGAGGGGGAATGGTGGTGAGTTGATACACCATGATTACTGATTACACCCACGTCCCTGGCCACTTTAATGAAATTTTTCCTGTGATCTCCATGACAAATAGTACAGGTAACAATGTACACTGAGTCAGACAGGTGGTTCAGATTTATATAGAGTAACTATGCACCTCCTGTGTGTGTTTAAATAGTGTAGGGTTGGTGATGTAACAGGGCTATACAGTCCCAGCACACATGGGACACATGTGGACAGAATTATTTTCTAACAGATTAATAGAATAATTCTGTCTGCCTATACACCATAGGCTAATGATATAGCCAAGGCAGATATCAACTGTTCAGACATTCTAGAAAATTCCAGAGAGCAATGAGTACAGATAAAAATCTTAGTCTGTATGAAAAAATAAAAGCTTCTGTTGGATTCATCAAAGGATGACTTTGACCTGAGAAAAATCGTTATGATAATCTCATTAGCAAAGATAATAGACTAATTAGAATGTAGAGTTGGCACTAGTATATATGAAAGGTATCTTTTTCATCATCCTTGTGTATTGCATTCTAGAAGAATCTGTGCATGAGAAAGTCTCTAAAACACTTGACTTGAAGTTGCGCGTAGGTGACTTATTTCAGTGTTGATAACAGTAAGATTTAGCAAATATTAAAAAAATTAAAGCCATATGGCTGTTTGCGCTCCAAAATACACAAAATAATATTCGCTTTTGAAATTTTCCCGGTATCAAAATAGGTAGATAAATATCCAAACTACCTTTCTACCACCAATATATGTCCCATAAAGACGCATTCAAGTCATGAAAATTACAACAAAATATTTATGTTTGGGTCCCGAACATTATTTTCCAACCTGCCATTTTGGATGATGCATTCACCGACAACAGCCGAGGATTTCCGGTTGTATTCGTAAATAAGCTTCCCCAGCATCTTATAATTTCCGGTACGCGATAAAGGGGTTTCAATTAGATCATATGTGTCCCTGTGAGAAAAATGGTCTACAAAGCTACAGCTGCAAAAAATAGCTTATTTATTTTGGTTGGAAATATACCATCCAATACTTTCTGTCTTCCTGACAAAAAAAACTAATTTCTTAACAAAACGCAGGGACCAGCCAAGATGATTCAAATTTGGAGATGTCACTTCTCCCTGTTTTGTTATTAGGAGATGAGACAATGGCTGAAGTCCAACATCATCCTTCTATGATCCAATAAGTATCAAGCAGCAGAATTAAGAGCCCATTTATAAAACCATATTGTGTGTATTAAAGAGCACCACTATAATCAGAAAATAGACTTTGATTATGCTGTTGGGACATATACATACTGGTTGGTATATGAGAAATAAGGTACTTTTCCCTGGGTCAAAAGTAAGGAGAAGTGGCACATTTTAGAGAGAAGATGTCTCCCAAGTCACTGAATTAAAGGACTCGGTTTAAACTAATAACCATATGAGTGTACTAGATAACAAGATCAACTTCGGGTTTTTGTTATCTTCATAAAGTTTCAACAAAAGCTCGATAAAATTTAGTTTTTAGAAATATCTTTTCCGCTCAAAAACATGCTACAAAGAGCTCTAGGAGTTCAAAGCTATGAAATTGAATTGCTTTAGACATTCAAATACCAATAATACCTCAAATTACATCCACAAGTTCGCTCCTCACAGAGTATATCATTCATACTGTAAAGAGTCTATGTATATTCAAAGAAAAGAGTTTATCTGAAGATAAATGTGTGGCAATTTTAAGTTTTTGGAGATGCCATATAAAACCTGAAGAACCATAGTTTCCTTTAATATGCCCACCAGGCAGCACCAGATGCAGATAAAAACTGTCACATTAAATTGATGGCTCACCCACACCAGACTGTAAAAATACTAAGACATCAAATAAGATTCCCAGAAGCTATATATCTTGTCTTTTACAATTAAAGAGGCATTAAGTCTTAACATGAACCAGCAGGAAACATCTTTCTGTAGCAATAGAAATGTATAGCTTCAAGGCACTGAAGTCTCCAATAAAATAACTTAACCTCAGATGACTGGAGCAGGTTGTTTTGATATGAGATGCATTTCCTCTCATTTCACTGAATCAGGCTCCATGTTTTACATGTGCTGACCAGATGAGGGCTGGCTTTGATGTAGAAATTCTTCTGCCAATCCCATGAATTATGCACACAATCCAGTATAATCTGAGATATGAGGAACATTTATTGCACCGTTTGGCTGGTAGTTTTAGTCCAGTACTTAAGTTCTTGAGTAAGACGATGCCAATCAGTATGTTATACCTATATGTTATAGAGCAATAAGTACACTTCAATTGCAGAGAAGAATCGGTTGGAAGGCCGTCTTGTTTCTCCCCAAGAGTTATAGTTTGGGGTTGAAAATGTCCACTTGTTTTGGTGTTGATGAGACATGTGGCCAGATCTCAATGATAGAGAGTATATAGGTTAGGCAAACCCAGGCCAATCTGCTGACAACGCAAATACTCACTGGATCTTAACTGAACAAAATCAGTGATCTATTAAAGAACTAATAATTACCCGCAAATTCAATTGGGATTATATTTTTTGACACCTTTGACCTATAACCTTTTGACTAAAGAGAATCGACCAATCAAACCAATGCCTCACATACCCAGTGTATAAAAGGCAGACCCTATCCATAACTATCTGATGGTGAAGAGACCTGCAAAATGCAGTCAGTCCATCCTACCCAGTAGAAGGCTGGAAACGAATCAACTACTAACTCATCCCACACAGCAAATGGGTCCTGATGAAGATTTACCAAATTAAAAGAACTAGACCAGTTTCAGAATTCTGGGTAATGGAGATATTCCCTGGAGTTTATACTCCATTCAATGCCTACACTTCAATTACTCCTTGCCATATCAGTTTAACTCTTTCAGTGCCAGGGGCCGATCTCATCGGCCCTAATTTATGGTCTGTTAGTGTGCCCTAAAAAAAGATGTTTTTTTTTTTTTTTTTAGATTTTTTTTGTGTGTGGGTATTCTTTAATAAGCATGCTATAGCGAATTTAAAAACAAACTGGATAAGTCCTTAGGGGCATGTTATAACTCAAAACTATCACGAAGTATTCATAGTAATAATTTTGATGCCCATGAAAAATGTAAGATTCCCTGGCACTAAACCTACAAAATAAGCCTGGCACTGAAAGAGTTTTAAGCTAGGAGTAAAAGACAGACAGCTCAGATGGTTAATTTCACTGAGAAATAACTCCACTACAGTAATGCCCTAAATAATCGACTCCTTAACCACAGCAGAATTATGGGTAATTTTTCAGGATTTATTCGGAAATATGGCTTGTTGCCATTCATCGGAAAGGTCTCCCCGAGAGATTTCCGATGAATGGCAACAAGTCATATTTCCGACTAAATCCTGAAAAATTACCCATAATTCTGCTGTGGTTAAGGAGTCAATTATTTAGGGCATTACTGTAGACATGCGTGAACCACTGACCCCCTAGATCATGCCATGAATCTCTACTCTGGCTATTAATGCACATAGAGATCATATTCCACCAGTACAACACCAGACCAGAGAACATTTTGAAGTTTTGACAGGGAACCTTATAAAATCGAAAAAATAATGAGAGGAATATATTTCTTAGTTATTACCTGTTCCTTAATAATTTACTTCACTGTAAGTGTAGGTCAACTCGAAAGTGCACAATTTAAGTGACCTTGTGAGTGATTTTGCTTTGCTGTCGTTTACAATTATGGAATTTCTCATGGGTATATAATTCAATTTTATTGCTATATCGGCTCACAAAACTGTTAAAGTCACACAAAAGCATGCAGTCTGGAGCTGGGACCACCCCCTAATGTGAAGTAGATTATTGAGATATATTAGATTGAGATATATTCCCTGCCTTACAATTGTTTGTTGAATGTTATAAAGTTCCCTGTCAACACGGGTCAGAATATTCAAAAAGTTCCCAGGTTTTGTACTGGTGGAATATGATCCCTGCAGGCGTTAGCCAGAGTAGAGATTTATGGCATGATCTACTGACTCCCAATAAGCAATTGACAAACTGCACCAGGCACACAAATCAGGTTACCATCCAACACTTAACCCTTTCGATATGGAATACTCATTGATGAGTAGTTCCCTTTGGAAATATTCGGATAATAAATAGGGGCCTGCGAAGCTTCGAGTATTCAATTCGATTCGAAATCGCCACAAGGAAAATAGTTGAGAACAATTGCCAAGTTCATATCTGATTAGGCGGGCAAATTCAATAAATACGAATCTCAATAAAATTACCCAAGGACCATCCATACCAAATACGTACAGGTATGAGTCATAGGCCTGATTGTTTCATTGTTTTAGGAGTTTTCACTGCATTCTTTGGGAAAACAAAAGAATTAGCCGTCAGACTGAACTCTTAAAAGGCTAACTGACCAAGGATCTCACTTGAACATTTGAAAATACCTTATTCACCTATTGTAATTTTACACAACAAATATCAGTCCAATATGTCTTAACACTTCCATGACTGGAGCATCCTGAAATTTTGCGAAAACCCTGTGCCATTGCATTCTCTTATATATATGAGTCTCCCACAGGGAGCCTTGTATATATAAGAGAATACATTGGCCTAACAATATTTACCTTGACCTTGTAAGCCAGTGCATTCTCTTATAAGAGAATGCATTGGCACAGGTTCTTTAATGCTGCCCCAGTGAAGCTCCAGTCATGAAAGGGTTTTAATTATTGTGATTCTGGAAAATGATGTCTACAGTAATTCCCTATATAATCGACTCCTTAACCACAGCAGAATTATGGGTAATTTTTCAGGATTTTGTCAGAAATATGGCTTGTTGCCATTCATCGGAAAGCTCTCAGTTATTTAGGGCATTACTGTACATGCTTCTTTAGAGAATTGTTGATGGATGCAGACTCAACAGCCGGGAGAACTATTGAGAAGCAGATGATCCCACACTGTATCTCAAGATAATAAACAGACAGGCAATTTGATTTTTTTCAGTGACCTAATCATACTTCACCAAATTACCAGCCACTCAGAAAAGAGGTCCATTCTCGGAATCTGGGTTATCTAAGTTTATTCTTAGCTCAAAGATATACAAAGATATGAAGATGTGGGTCATCTACCATCATTCAGAGGGTACTCAGGGACTGAGATACTTGAGCTCTTGCACGCTGTTCCAGCACAGAGAACTCAAACATTGGTTTACTTTACAGAAAAGCACATGAATCAACAGTATTGCTGGGAGGCCTTGGTGCTAATGCCAGAAGTCTCACTGTTCACCTTTTATAACAGGGAGTTGTCTGTTATCACATTCTGTTTCTTGAGATCAACTGAAGGAGTTTATTTGTGAACCAAACAAATGTAAATCAAGTGCAAAAAGGGGAATAACTCCAGAAGAGGGCATGCTTTTTGTCAAAGGCAAAGCAAAAATTATATAAGTTCTTCCTTTTTGTTCACGAATATTCATTTCTTAATTTTCTGCCAGAGACTAGGAATCCTTCTGTATTGTCTGTTCATCTGTCTGTCATCTGCTTTATACATTTCTCGAGCATCCCTCGGTTAAGCAGAATCCTGCATCTCCCATTTTGTACTACACAAAGTCCCAAACAGCACGGTACAAAACCAATTCATGCCAATCACCCAATTTAAAAATGTGAATTTTGAAAATGCATGCAATTCCCAGCAGAATGCTCACTGGCGAGGTATATTTCTGGAAATAATGGGGTAGACATGAAGACAGTCCAAACACAAGGCTATGTCAACCCTGGCGACAGGATGCATAGTTAATTTGTTATGAATTAGTTTTGTTTAATCTGCCAGTGTATATATGCTTTATGACAAATAAACTATTCAGGACCAATTTACAAGCTTGATCTGAATTCAGAGACATCTCAATGTGCTATTACTTTTGATACATGGCCATTTTTATGGGAAATGAAGATATGTTCATGCACATTGAAGCACTGAACACTAATACTGAGTCAGTGCCTGCAAAAAATTTGCCAAAAATCAGAAATTTTTACCCAGATCATGTGTAAAACCATAAATCTAAATTTATCTAGTATGACAAATCAAAAACAGGTGCCATGCGATGGAACATGAACAAGGGTGTACATTATTACCATTTACCACTTATTTTTGTGGTTTTCGGATATAACTAAATATCAAAACTAAATACCTATCACAGAACAGGCATTATGCCTCAGCTTAGTCAATCCCACAACTTAAGAAATCATAAGCACTAGTTACAAAATATCATTATATTTCTCACAAGTGTTTCTGTCAGTTCACTACATTATCATCATTTCATAATACAAACCTACAGAGAAGAGCTATTTTTCATGGGTTTCTGCTGAAGTGATTATGCAAAGACAGACAAACTAAGTTACCCCTAATCTTGGGATGGTAGGAAAACCATATCAACTGCTCCCATCAGGCACTAGATTGCATTAGCGCTCATCCTGCCATCAAAGCTCATCACATGAGGCGTACTTAGGCAAATTAATGACTCCCGCTTGCACTGAGTGCATTTATTAATTTTATGTATGGCTTAGATGGATATAATAGACAACAGAAACGATAATCTGAAAGACATGTTCTCTGCATATGCATGGATGATACACTCAACGAATGCACTCTTGTACTCACGAATGTACTCTTGTGGATATTTAGTAATAAAAGGACAGCTCATAAAGCCCACTAACAGTTTCCTGTTTATACAGTTTGATGCTCAAGAGCTTGACCGCTACTAAACCTACGCATTATCCGTTTAGTTACTTTGAGATTATAACTTCTAAAAAGATATCAGATATAATTTTCCCTATATTTATAGAAATATGATACCTAAAATGAATAGATCAAATAACACCCCAGTGTACAGTAATGCCCTAAATAATAGACTTCTTAACCACGGCAGAATTATGGGTAATTTTTCAGGATTTAGTCAGAAATATGGCTTATTGCCATTTATCAGAAAGCACTCCGTGAGAGCTTTCGAACGAATGGCAACAAGACATATTTCCGACTAAATCCTGAAAAATTACCCATAATTCTGCTGTGGTTAAGGAGTCGACTATTTAGGGCATTACTGCACTTGCACCTAAAACATCCTACTGTGGGTGTGACATCTTGCTGACGGTGTGTCCAGCAATGAGGTCCCATCAATTAACCCTTTATTTACTAAATGGATTTTCCCATTCATTTATATAAGTATACATTGGAAGGGTTTATTATTCATTTGGAGGGATGTTAAGGATATATGAGCAGATGACAGCCAGACAAAATGATAATACAAGTGCAGACGAATTGATATTCATTGGTGGAAAATGTTTAGATAATAAGTTATATAAGTTAACTTATAATCTGAACTTTTCCTAAGGGAGCTACACATCAGTGATTATTTAGTAGGGTTAATGTATCACCACTATGACTTGTCTAAGCCAGTGCGTGGTTCACTACTCACACCTAGCAGGGCTTAAAATTCATACGAGAATCAGAATTGTTTCTCGCAAATGATTCTCGCAAAGTGAAACATGAGAATTAAGTTTGATTCTCGCATACATACATGTATCTCTGCTTTGTTATATAAAGACATCATATCATAGTTATAGGGTGATTTTTTTCAATTGGCCAACAGTAAATCTTTCAAAATTGAAAGCTATACATGTACAATGAAGCAACAGGGAGAGGGTAAATTTTTTTCAAAACTGTCCCAAGGTATGCCCTTCAAACTGCCTCTAACATGGAACAAGTGATATACCATACCCCCCTCCCAACCAACTTGTGGCATAATCAGGATTTGATTTTAATTCTTCTACCCTCTAACATGTGAATCACCTTTGATTCTTGCATAAATGGATGGATTTTAAGGCCTGCTCTAATTCTTCCTTCGAAATTATTATTAAAAATAATAAATTAGGAATATAAAGCCTGAGAAATTTTAACTCCAACATCAAAACATGAACTCTTTTTTTCAAAATCATGAAATGTCTGATTTTCTTTCCTTGCTGCATCCAATTCAAATTTCTTTTCTATAAATATCACAATGCCTCAATATTATCAAAGACGCACAAGCCACATAAATTCGCACAAGCCACATAAATTCGCACAATCCACATAAATTCGGATCCCTGTGCTGGGCTGTGGAGTGTGCCAACAACTAGCAAACATCAACTAATCTGACTTTTCAAAGCCAGGGATGGAACATAATTGTTACTGCTGTGAGCCATAGGCTTTTAGCAGAGAGAAAATTCACTGGTATCGCATCGCAATTTGCTACCCAAATTTGGATTATAGCTATGCAATTTGGTATGAATTTTATATGATTTTAGAAAAATGCTATCTAATTATGTCATTGTGAGGTTATTTGCTAATCAAAATTTCAAAAGTAATTTGCTCCCTGGCTTTTAGAATTTCTGTTTAAATATTCGGTGTAGAGTATGTAGGAACAAATAAATGCAACTGGAGAGAACGAATATAATTTTTACCCACCCCCCCCCCTCACCACCCCATATCATGATCCTATCACATATGGTACAGTGATTTGTCGAAACATGATACAGGTCTGCAATAAGAGTCATGCACACCAGGACATAATAAAATAAGTAAGTGCTAAAATTATGCTCCTGGTCACAGATCAATGACAGAAACAGATATGCAGATCAAATGGCACTACAAAACCCCATGTGTACCAGCCAATAAGGCCCCCTGTTGTGGGTGTGACATCTTGGGGTAGGTGTGTCCAACAAGCAGCCCACATCAATTAATCTATCACTACTATGACTTGTCTTAAGTCAGTGGGTGGTTCACAGTCACTTAGAGATAATCATCTCCCCTTTCATAATTCCTAAATGTTCCCATGATATACTCCAAATGTCTGCATCAGCAACAAGCTTCAACTTGAGAAACTATATACACTTGAAGACTATGAGTCTACATCATGTAGGCGAGAAGCTTAGGCCAGTCATTGATTGTGTAGGCTGAGAAAGAAAGAACGCTTTGTTTGTGGGTGGAGACCTCCCTTCCAAGTTGATATAACTCAAACAATATGTCTACAGTCAGATTTATTAATACAAAGGACTATTCATGCCTGCCTGCCAACAGGAGAAAAAACTTCTGTTATTCACTCACAAAGATAACATTCCCATTTAAATTTTACAGATACATTATCTCAAAGACTTAGTTCTCCATTTTTATCTGAAATTTGTTTATTCTCATATAATATCTTGCCAGAAGTACATTTAGCTTATGTTCATGGTCAATATATTCAAACTACTTCTTAACACATCCATTTCAAAATCTAAAGGATCTTTCTGAAAATACAAGTAATGCCTACTTTTCTTGACTTGTCTCCTGAAGCTGATACAGCTTGTAAATTGGGGTTCACTTTTTATTTTTTCAGCTTTGGCAAAACATAAATAGGGGAGGCATAAACTGGCAAACTGACCACCACTATGACCTGTCCTCTTGAATAATTTAATAATGTTTGCTTGATTTTATTGTGGAAAATTTATTTTGAAGTAACTTTGCAATATTTCAGGATATGTTGGACTGACACTTTTTAGAAATATTGATTCTAATTTCTAACCTCACCTTCTAATTTCTCAAGCTGGTTTTAGCAAGGCCAGAGACCATATGAGCCTGAGTCAATGTCTGGTTTTAATCATCCATCAATTTTTCTCATCACTGCTGTTTTCTCGTTTTCATAGTTCTAGTGTATTTGACCATTTCTATACTAAATACTCATTGATAAGTAGTTATCCGTTCAGATAATAAGTACAGGTCATTTGTTGAACTTTAATATTATCTGAACATTTCCCTCCAATAAATAGGACTCCTTCTGCCCTTTTATTATCTGTCATCAACATTTTTTCCTGAACACCCATCCAGATGAATAATAGACCATTCCAATTTATAGTTTTACAACTGAGTGGTAGAATCCATTTAGAATGGAATGGGTTAAGAGCCATGTGCATCTATCGCTTACAGAATACTTTCAGAGACACAGATCTATTCCTGGAATGGCAATCTGAGCAAACTCAACAATATTTCATGAGTGTATTATCCATCATAAATCTTAATGAGTTTCCAATAGACCTGGAGTGTATTTATTTTCCTATTCTGTTAAGTTCTTCACTGTTGTTTTGTAGTGAACTTTAAACATAAAAAACAACATGACAGATCAACAGACAGGTTATGCAACTGCAATGTAGCATGACAATGTTTCAATAAGAATATGTTGTCGTATTTCAGTGCAGTAAATTTCTATCATCCAAGGTAAAGGCATAAAGCCAGTGGGCCACATGTCCGTGTAGCCTCCTTCAAGTTTTCTGAATCATGCAACATTCTTCTGGGTTACTATTTCTTGTTTCATGGACCATGGTAGTCTGCAATATCTTGTATCTAATCCTTGTTGTATAACTACTCTAGTACTGGGCATTAAACAATTCATGCATGTTGTTCACATACACAAAGGAACACTACTAGTAATTCAATTTCCAAATCAATTTGGCTGATGAATTTAGTATAATTTTACACAAAACATTGGCACCTTCTGATATTTGCCTTGGCTAAAAAAAATGGGCTAATTAATTTATTTTTGCTCTTGGTGTTTGCCTCAGCACATCCGAAAGATACAAGCTATTTGTGGAAGCCATCTGCTCCATACCTTGACTTCCTTAGGCATAACCCTACCGCTGGAAATATCATACAACTTCCTCATCATCACCCAAACTTTTAAGTTTTTTAAAGAAGTATAATACTAACTGTACCAGTTATTTCGTTAAAAATCACCTTTTCGAAAAATATGGTACATTGGTACAGGGGAGGATGGTAGTACATTCAAAGAAACTCCAGCCCAAAATTCATTTGACAGGGAAGTTGTATGATATTGCCCTACCCATCTCCAATATACTGTCCTGACAGATTATCAGAATAACAGAGAAAGTCGTAGAACGGCTGGCAGACTTTTGTTCTGATTTTCTCTAATATTGTCAATAAAACATTAAGCGTAATTGCATCACTCACAACTCCATTACGCCTAAGTGTAATGCCATTTGCTTAAGCATAATTGGTTTTCATAGACTTTCTACCTCACATCTAATAGTATCATCTAAGGTAAAAAATCTAAAAAATTACTAACATCAGTAATTGGCTGCATCCATTTCAGCTTCAGGGGATTTTTGAGATATGGAATTTGAATTACGCTTAAGTGTAATTCAAATTCCATTACACTTAAAAGTACTGCGTACCACCTGAAAATGTCTCAAATCCGGTGTACCAGAAGAGCGGGGAGACCAGGCACATATCCAGGATTCTTATGGGGACGCCTGTTTCGGTGCTGAGGAAGTCCCCAAATAATTTATTGGATAGTAATATTTCTCAATAACACATAAATGTGGCTCCTAATAGTCTCCAAATGACCCCTGAGTAAGTATTCAGAGGGAATATTCATTAACAACAGGTACAATCAATGACATTTAGGAATTCATAAGGTTTGTGTTTACCCCTGAATTAATTTTGGCTTGAGAACTTGGCGCCCTATACCTGTTACAGGCATGAAATTAGTCCTGGATGTGAGTTGGTCCCTTTCATAATCTTCAATCATCTCAATTATGTTGCATGGTTACATGTAACATTTTAAGGATTGCCCGTGTCATAAAAGTATTGAAAATCAATTGTTGTTTCTAACTGATTGAGATTCAGATCACTGAGTCTCAAAATTTATTTCTCACAAATTTAACTTTATCATTTGTTCCAAATTTCTTGATCTTTTTCAAATTTCTTTGAATTTGTTCTCAAAATGAAAAGTCATATAGAGAACATAATGGTAATATTATATCAACAGATAATTGGATAACGTAATAAAGTTTCCAAAACTAATTATCACGAAAAGGGTTAATTGCATTTTGTGATGTCACTATGTTTCCCGCCATTGGCATTGGTGTCTGGACTGTATACTAAAATAGATCAACCAGTTGGTAGTGGTCATTTCATTTTCCTACGTTTCGCGTTACAACAATCATCAAATCTACTCTATGGAAAATGTAAAACACATTTACAATTCGTGAAAGTATCTGCCATAGCGCTATGTACTTCTGACTTGTATAAATCTTCAAATCATCAGACGACTTGGTGAGTTGATTTCTTGTCGCGCTTGTTCCGAGTTCGAGGTACAATAATGAGTACTCCCCAATGTGTAAACTGTCAATCAAATTGATGTTGCTGTCAAATTGCGAACTGAACACGAGAAACGGACCACACTGGATGTATAATCTTCCCGCATAGTTTTACTATGTTTTTTCATTCTTTAAAAAATATGTTTTAATAATGTTGAAACTGTATGGTTTCTATTTAACATTTGTAATAAGGTGGCGATAGTACATGTTGACTAAAAGTAGGGCATCCCTGCGTGATATAAAACACGAACATGCATGTTAGCCAATGAAGAACATTGAGTGATATAATAAATATAAGATTGAATACTCACTGCTAATACTGAACTAGTGATACTGTTTAGAATGATGAATGTGGACACGATAAATAGCCTGAAAATAGAGAAAATAAAACAATGTTTACGATGTTGTGAAATATGATATACTACCAACTGCAAGTAACGATAAAGTTTCTACATTTTCCGTGAAAATCTTCAATATTCCATATTAAATAAATATTGTACCGATTGTCATGTTGAGTATTAACCGTATATTATGTTATGTTAATGCGATATATATAGTGTCAGAAATTTGTACGAAAATGCCATTATAGAATATCATACTTACCAAGACATACTAGTCCGTGATATGTGAACGGTTCTGTGATTGTGAGAATGTGTAGAAGAATATACGCCAGTTAGACTGACCAAATGATGTAACAAAGTCATTTTTAACACAACAAACCGCTCTGGACAGCGGCTATAATCCACGCGCCGCTACAAGGGCTAAAAAACCCTTCGTAACTGTCCGATGGTAACTCTCCTAGGGTTGGAAATAAGTGCTAAAACTATTCTCAACCATGGAGTATTCTCTCTAGGATGTACCCAATTTCGCTGAAATCAGTTATTACTGCTACTGGCCAAATTTTTTTGTAAACCACGTAGGCGGGGTTTAGTTGATCGAATGTACACAGCTGCGGGTAATGAGAATTTACCGAAGATGGTGTGTGTTGACTGGCGGCTTCACGGAAGGGTCATGTTACACCTATGCTTAGTAAACACTGGCACCCACTGTGAGCTACTGTTAGCAGTTTTCGCTTATTTAATCACCAGAAATACTTTGCAACATGCAAACTCAGTTTCTGGAACCACTGATACCGACGATTACTAATATTCCATCAAAAACCAAATTATCCAGATTTTCTAAGAACGCGGACAACATTATTCATGAACTGTGCTCGAAAATATACTCAGATGAGTAAATTCTCCTAACCTCAAATCGAGAAATGTGGACACATTTGCCATTCTTAGACTGACTGAGTGCTTGATTGACATGTCTTAAGACGATTCTTCAGAACTGTGGTCAAAGGATTGACAAGGAAGGGCAACATTGAACTTCCGCAAGAGAAAAGAGACCTTTCTGCATTCCGACTTATTGTTTGAAGCTTGGATTTTACCACACACAAAATAAAAATTTATGCTGACTTTAACCTTATAGGGATTTAAGGATTGAGAGAAATATTTCCGGTCGTTACTCAAATCTCAAAACTGACTTATTTTGCGAACAGAAGTTGGGAGTGTATTGTTCCGCCAATCGTGGGAATTGGTACATCTCGGTTCCGTGTGTGTGTTTTCATCAACCTATACTGTTTAATGGTGCCTATTCTGGTGATAGACTGCTGAAGAAAGCCGCGAATTTAGGAGGCTTTTAGGCAGTTTCTGAAACGGACATGACAACAACTTAACATATCAGTGTTGTGCTAGTAATATATCATAAAGGGAGGTGTTATTTAGTGAAAATTCAGTTTAAAATGAAGCCAGGCGAAAGATCTACGCTTGGCTTCTGTATAGGATTTCTGTTTATCGCGATTTCTTTGGAATCTATACACGGAGCAGTGGTAAAACGGGGGGTAAGAATGATTCCTTTATTTCTTGCTGTATATTCTAATATGTTGAATTATATGTGTATTTAAGCCTAAACTTTTTCTTCGTTTGAATGTTATACATAAAATACTACCCTTTATTTGTAGTAGTGAGAGCATTGCAATCATTCTCACCAGGACATTGAGTTGTTAAGTCAAATTGACTAGTTTTCATATATATATGTAGGCCTATATAGCCTCAGCTATATATTTCTTGCTTAAATAGTTCGATTAAATGTTCTGTTCTAGAAGGCGTCCAATTATTAGGCTATATCTAATACATATAGTAGATATATACATAAATGTAGCGGCATACCGTCACACTCAAGCACGGTTCGCTGTTCGCTTTGTCGGTTTACTGCCTTTTCTTTAATTAAAGCTGTTTCGTAAATTAATTGTCAAATTTGTGTCATTATAAAAGATTTTGCAGAATCTTATGAAATATTGTCTTTTTCAGTCCGGCTCCCAGTCGCTATTTTGTATGTTTTTCAAGCTTCTGCATTATTGACACGTCAATCAACATAATGGGAACTCCCAGAAGGTGTGGCATAATCGGGAGAAATGAGTATTCGCGGGTGAGCAAGTGGTTCTTTCCGACCGCGATCGAAAAAAGAAATTGTTGGTATTACTGGCGTTTAGGTTTATTTGCGGAACTGGGTGTGTCATATACTGGATTTAGTTTTATATTAACCACTTAATCTTGTACCGTCAGAGCTTCTAAGTTGATATGAAACAAAAGGGCGCTGTAGCACGTACGGCGCGGTGGAACACGGGGAGGGGGTAAATTGTATGGGGGGGGGGGGGGCGGCGCACAGGGTTTTTTTGCCTTCTATCAATTGACCATGCATGGCATCAGTATTGAGGGTGGTATAGTGCAGTAATTCATTTGTATGTTTTTTTTATGAGCTAAATATATATCCACTCTTGTGGATTAATCTTTTTGGCATTTGTGATTTACATTTAGCTCAGTAAGTGTGCCTTATATATTTATGTCACAAGTACCGGTACTGGTAGGGTAATGTGGGGCATAATGCGACACATAAGCACATTAGACCCCATCATGCCACTAAAAACGATGGAAGGGCACACATTATTAAACTAAAAGTTAGATAAATATTTCCACTATATATATTAATACTCACACTTGCCTGGGAAGCACCAATTTCTGAACAGCATTAGGCCTACTCCCCATCGACGTACCCAATCCGTCGCATTATGCCCCATACACGGGGTACAATGCGACAAATTTGACATTACAACATCAGCATATATACCGAACATAATAAATGCAAGACGGTCTGCAGTTTCTTTTCTTTTGTGGATTGAAAGAATGTATAATCATAGCAGCAGACCAATGAGACATTTTATTGACTTTATGGCGGGTAAAATAGCACCATACAGTTTTGATTTCAGGAAAATGGCCGGGGTAGGGTTAACAATAATTATTTATCTATATCATGTTTTAATGTTTGGGAATGATCGAATATGTTTTTTTATTTCTTTTCTTTTGAACTAAGGTTACAATAAGATTTATTTTTCCAGGTTTGATTTACGATATGCCTAATTTTGTTCTCGTACTGGTTGTACCCGAGTGTCGCATTATGCCCCACAACTAGACAACCTGTCTCTCCCCCAAATATGAGTGAATGTGAATAACCGATGTACATAGAACTGGTCAACTTACTATATAACTCGTCTTACTTTACCAAAATACGCATGTAGCTTTGGTGGTAGTGGTAAGATGTTCTCGTTTTTAACATGTACAAGACCTACCGGAAGTTATAAACCATTCAAAAAGGGGGTCACCAAATGTGGGTACCCCTACTCCGGCGTTTCGCATGTGAGATTAAACAGTCATAATGATGTCGGTCCAATTGGGATGTTCACTTCTATGATTGGTCTTACTAAAATAATAAATGTGCGATTCAACTTCAGTCATGGAAAAATCATATGACCTGATAATGACCGTCTGTCGCATTATGCCCCGTCTGTCGCATTATGCCCCGCGTTGCATTATGCCCCACATTACCCTAATTAATGAACTTATATACAGCAGATGGGTATCACAGCTTTAAAGCTGTGAACACTAGTTCAAACCATATGTGGAAGTTATGGATACTTAGGCCACGTACTTTCCATTCTTATTTTTTAAATAAATTATAATTATACATCAACATAATTACCGTATGTTGATAGAAATTTAATGAATTTAGTGATTAATTGCATGTCAAAATATGAGATTTCCAATTTTCAATCTGAGTTATTGATTTGAGAGAGAGGGACAAAAAATTGGGTTTTATACTTGGTTTTTTACTTGGGTTTTATTTTCACATGGTCTTTTCAGAAGGCTTAAGCGCAAATACCTAACACTCCCTTACTTCCCTCCAATTGCAAATGATTGAGTCTAACTCATAGTATATTTCGTATGGGCCCATATTAGTAGACCCATACAGACTCGAAAAGTGGAGAAAAAAGATTGTCCCAAGATTTGGTGCCTCACTCCTGGAGCAAGTACGTTAATCCAGATGTATCTGGATAAAGGTACATGCCCGGAGCTCTAGTATATTTTATTAAAGGGACATCTCCTGCACAGATATATACCATTTCCATGGCCATAAAAAGGGAATTAGGGGTTACTGGGGGGCTTGATTCCCTCATATGGTGTACTTATTGACTTGAAATAGGGGAAAACACCCTATTTTCATATTGTAAGCATCCCTGCCCACAAGAATGTGTGTCCATCCCAGAGATCTAGTATATTTTATAAAAGAGACATATCCTGCACAGATCTATATCATTTACATTTGCACTTAAGCGCAAATAAGGAATAAATGTGAAAACGGGATCCCATAGAAACCCCCTCTGGATTCCCAGTCATTAATTTGTATGGATATTCAGACTTTAGAGTTCAATAAAAACTTGAACTTAATATCTGAACATCCATATGGATAATTGAACTACCCATCATCAAGTATTAATTCATTTACCAGAGGGTTAATAAAACAGGACTTGGAATGCAATTGGGATTTCACATAATCACATATAAAAAGCACAATATTCAAATATAAGCATAATTTACATATATAAAGCTTAATTTATTGTGTCTGAAGCACACTTGATTTTTTGTAGAACTTTGTCCATGCAGAGTAAATTTAAGACTTTTTTTCTTCTATAAATCTCTGGTCATTCAACTCACTATGACACAATCAGCAAGTCTGCTGCTAAACTGGGTCAAAATGAAGGTTATCAATGGTGCCATCTTGGAATCTATGTCAAATATCCTAAACCAATGAATACAACAGACTCCACATGGGGTGTGTTCCTGGCTATGAAAGATGAATGGGCTTAACTCTGTAGCTCCCTAAGTAATATCACATCTTGACTCCATAAATTAGGAGATATTCAGGGGTCATTTAGTTCATTTTCTGTATAATGCTCATATGCAAGTATTTGCCTGTCTGCTTATTGCAACCAGGCTTTAGTATCCATGGGAAGCTAGTGGAATAGAACTACTTTAATACAAGTAGTACAAAATAAATATGTGTATATTGGGGTAACCTTGTTTCTTCATGACTGCTTTTCATGGTATCGGCTTCTATCAAGCAACAAAGGCCAGGGAGGGGCTCAATTTTCAGAAAAGAGCATGATTTGTAGCTCGAGGAAAAGCAATTCAGAAAACATAGAATTTTGCCAATCAAGCAGCTTTTTAAACACTTTGAAGACTTTGCCCTTTCTATACAATATGGATTCTTCCACTCAAGTCATAAAAGTATATATTGCATGGAATGGTCTATTATTCATTTGGAGGGATGTTCAAGAAATATGAGCAGACGAGAGACAATAGAAAGTGCAGAAGGAATCCTATTTATTGGTGGGAAATGTTCAGATAATAAGTATGTTGAACTTATTATCTGAACATTTCCTAAGGCCAAAACCAAAAAAACTGCTCTGTTTCCGATAACATTGGGAAAATTTTCCAAACAGGCAGGGATTTAAAAAAAAATTCTTTCAGCCGTAAGTGATATAATAGTGTAGTCACAGTCCCATGGAATATGGCAGATCCATATGTATTGAAAAGGAACAAATTGTTGGATAAAAACATGTTGTCCCTTTAATTCATTCACTTTTCAGTAAGATCTCTACCAGCAATTGAGCTTAATAACCAACTTGTATTTGCTTTTGGGATTGGGGAAAACGATAAATATTCACATTGACACTCTAACAGGTAACTATAGACTAGTTTACCCACAAATGTGGGTTTTAAAAAACTGTTTTAAGTGTCCCCCTTTATGGAAGCTGCTCACTTTACCCACTCTCCCCTGGCATCTTTGGCTGCTATAGGTATCGTACAGTAATGCCCTAATTATAATCGACTCCTTAACCACAGCAGAATTTTGGGTAACTTTTCAGGATTTAATCGGAAATATGGCTTATTGCCATTCATCGGAAGCTCGAAAGCTTTCTGATGAAGGGCAACAAGCCATATTTCAGACTAAATCCTGGTTCCCAGGAGTTTTCTGTAAAGAATTTGTGCATGAGAGCACACCTTCAGGAAGTGATTTGTAGGTTTATACTGTTATGGGATAATCATATTCAATATTGTTTGAATATCACAAAGCTTATTATGACTAATACATGCTATAGTTCGTAGTAGACTATTGTTTAAAGACTTTGGGGAGGCTGACGTACAAAGTGCTATTGTTCATCTGCTCTGTGTAGACATCAGCTTACCACACACCATTTAATACTTCAGTGTAGGAGTTAGAGGGATAATACCAGCAGCCAGAACAGCTGGTTTGTGTTTATAAGAGATACACCCAGAATTATTATATGAATAGAGTTCTTTATATATATTACTTCCTGTCATTGAGAACAAAGGCGGGGATTAAATAATACTTGTAAGCTTATCAAAGCCATCAATTTGTACCTGATCACTGTGATGAACTTTGTTAGCGAGACCATTGTCTTTGGAGTCTATTATACTGAGTGTGAAGTGACTGGTTTTTTTTGGGTGCAATGATGCTCACTGCACAACTTAAATTATATTGACCATTTTTCAAGTGGATCATGTCATGTATCTCTTCTGCTCTGAGATAATATTCTACCTTTTCAAAACCTGAGAACTTTTTGAAGTTCTGATCTGTTCTGGGGAGGGGGTGGGACTTTATAACTTTGAACAAACAACGCAGGGAATATATTTCTTTGTTAAGGGGTTTCCACACCTAGCCTGTGTTTCAACACCTAAGCTATCTCAGGATGTGGACAGTTTAGATAGACCTACGCAGAAAACTACTTAATTGTTATTCTGGTTCACCACCTGAAAGAATTTATGCTATCTGAAGACCATGTCATGCATATTGTATACTATAACAATAAAAATGTCAAAAAGATTACTTTGTTCATACTTTTTAAAGGAGCGTTCTCAGCAACTGTATTGATTGATTGGAAATGAATAACTGTCATAAAAAGTTTATGATCTGAACTTGTGAATGGCTTGATTGACTATTTAAAGGAAATGTTTTGTCAAAAAATATTTTTATATTCTGCCGATTTCCAGAGATTTATGTAGCCTCTCTGGTTATTTGAATACCACGGTTGAAATGCCTGGCTCCATGTGCATGAGGCAGAAGAAATCTTAAGTATTTTTAAATATAACTGAAGAGACCCTGTTTCAATAGAGTTGTTTATTGGGATTGGGTTCCTTTAAGTGTTTCCTTCCCTCTTATTACCCCCCCCCCCCCCCCCCCCCCCCCCAGATGCATTTATTCTGTCTGATAAATAGAAAGATCATCAGGGCACTAGCTGGGAATCGTGGGGTTTTCATTTCAAATCAAAGTGAGCAAAAGATCACATTGAATCTCGAATCGTTCATTTATGTATATAATATCGTTGTATCGAGTATATCAATATTTCGGCTATATATGATCAAATCGGAGAAAATTTAAATCAGTAGCCATAACAAATAAAAATATTTACAATAAGATATCATCATAGATCTTAAATTATACATGTATAGGATAATTAATACATCTTCTATGCAATAGATAATGTACCACTTATGTAATGATACCAGAAGCAACAGGAAAGACAATATTACTAAAATATGCATGCAGCTCACTTCGTCATAAATTCAAATGGATGTCACTGCAATGGGTGATGGATTGGAAGTAACTCTTGATCAACGTGATTCCGGACTTTCACATTCGACAACTTAGTCAGTCTCCATTCAGTATACGGAAATCCACCATTTATATTATTTTGAAGTTTGAACTCCTTGATGTGTTGTAGTATACAGATACATAGCAGAGGCTGGCGTTGTTTTCCGAATGATTGATGCAAAGATTGTGAAGTCTATTTAAAGATCAATTGCGCTGCTATATGTATGTGTGGTTGTTCCTTAGTACCGTGAAGTCTCTTCTTGCCAAAAATTTAAAATGGGAGTGCATCTGGTGGAAATGATTAGATACCATTATTTAACAAATTTAACATGATTTCTGTTTTTAAATATTTCCATTATTAAACTAGGCTAATATTAAATATTGACAGTTGATTGCATTCACTGGGATTGCACCCAGCGGCTGTATGGGAGCCATTAGGTTACACACAACTAATTATTTTCCATAGGCGACAGTGTTAACTAAAAGTCCCGCCGGCCATGGGTTTGACCTAGTTGAACTTCAAGTGGTAAAATTTCCCTTAGAACGTCATCCTCTGCACCAGTATGTGACAACAAACGCGCCCTTTTCGGTATTTTTTTCAAACGATAATCTTGCATTTCTACAACTACCCCATTTACTGCAAAAAAATCAGCGGCATAAAAATACCCAGACCCCTTCCGTAACTTCTGGACGGCACCAGACTCTTCCTGGACATCTAAACATACACGATCGCCATATTTACGTAGGCTATGATTTTCTGTTTCCGATTAGGGATATTTCCCTCAATGATAATCAACCAATCAGCAGCCAGAATTTTTTTTTATGCTGACTCGAGTTTCCCTACACAAATTCAAGAAGAGTAACTCTATATAATTAGTTGTTTGTAACCTATAATTGAAAAGAAATTTGAAGTTTGATCGTGTAAACTGCGCCAATTTTACAAAAAAAGCTTTACCGTGATACAATAGAAATATAGGAGTAATTGGACATCCTATTATCTCCCAGCGGTCATTTAACCCACATACCCCGTTTTAAAATTAACAATTTGTTTGGGGTAAGAAATAACACCAGTAATAGAATCCTGATAAATCTGGAAGCGCAGTTTAGTAGAAAAGATACTAATGTCTCATGTCAGGCTTGTCATAGACATATATACTGCACAGTGTCGCATGTCCCATGTACATCCACTCACTAGTGGGGATATTATGACCACAAATGTGACCACACCCCAAATTCAGGGTTTTTCATCATAATTTAATTTGTAAAAACCGACTCGCGTGCATAACGCACACGATATAATGTAATATGTATAAGATTTGAAAACTAGTCACGTATATCTACCATACGTTTTAAGGAATTTATCTAATTTTGAACAATACAATGTTTAATTGCATTTGAAATAGACCCCCCCCCCCCCCCCCCTCAAAATTTCACCATCCGATGATGGTTTGGTTCAATGATAGGCGAATGTCCCTTTAAATTTCAGTACTTTTCAGGAGTTTGAGTCGAATTTCTATCAGAGAAACTTCCATCACATCGACTGTGTTATTTTGAACATTAAAGGTCCACCCATATGCACAAAATGGATGATTTTCAGAAAATTTCGCCTCCGGAAAAAGTTGAAGTTCCGGCGACAGAGGGTTAATAAATGTCTCGCATAATCTGAAAATGGGTCTGTAGGGCGTGAAAATATAATAACTCAACAAAACGAGTCAGTCTTTGTTTATCAGTGTTCCTAAATTCGCTGCCCTGAACGATATTTGAAAAATGTGATTTTTTTGCCTATAGGTTACACACAACTAATTATTTTCCATAGGCGACAGTGTTAACTAAAAGTCCCGCCGGCCATGGGTTTGACCTAGTTGAACTTCAAGTGGTAAAATTTCCCTTAGAACGTCATCCTCTGCACCAGTATGTGACAACAAACGCGCCCTTTTCGGTATTTTTTTCAAACGATAATCTTGCATTTCTACAACTACCCCATTTACTGCAAAAAAATCAGCGGCATAAAAATACCCAGACCCCTTCCGTAACTTCTGGACGGCACCAGACTCTTCCTGGACATCTAAACATACACGATCGCCATATTTACGTAGGCTATGATTTTCTGTTTCCGATTAGGGATATTTCCCTCAATGATAATCAACCAATCAGCAGCCAGAATTTTTTTTTATGCTGACTCGAGTTTCCCTACACAAATTCAAGAAGAGTAACTCTATATAATTAGTTGTTTGTAACCTATAATTGAAAAGAAATTTGAAGTTTGATCGTGTAAACCGCGCCAATTTTACAAAAAAAGCTTTACCGTGATACAATAGAAATATAGGAGTCATTGGACATCCTATTATCTCCCAGCGGTCATTTAACCCACATACCCCGTTTTAAAATTAACAATTTGTTTGGGGTAAGAAATAACACCAGTAATAGAATCCTGATAAATCTGGAAGCGCAGTTTAGTAGAAAAGATACTAATGTCTCATGTCAGGCTTGTCATAGACATATATACTGCACAGTGTCGCATGTCCCATGTACATCCACTCACTAGTGGGGATATTATGACCACAAATGTGACCACACCCCAAATTCAGGGTTTTTCATCATAATTTAATTTGTAAAAACCGACTCGCGTGCATAACGCACACGATATAATGTAATATGTATAAGATTTGAAAACTAGTCACGTATATCTACCATACGTTTTAAGGAATTTATCTAATTTTGAACAATACAATGTTTAATTGCATTTGAAATAGACCCCCCCCCCCCCCTCAAAATTTCACCATCCGATGATGGTTTGGTTCAATGATAGGCGAATGTCCCTTTAAATTTCAGTACTTTTCAGGAGTTTGAGTCGAATTTCTATCAGAGAAACTTCCATCACATCGACTGTGTTATTTTGAACATTAAAGGTCCACCCATATGCACAAAATGGATGATTTTCAGAAAATTTCGCCTCCGGAAAAAGTTGAAGTTCCGGCGACAGAGGGTTAATAAATGTCTCGCATAATCTGAAAATGGGTCTGTAGGGCGTGAAAATATAATAACTCAACAAAACGAGTCAGTCTTTGTTTATCAGTGTTCCTAAATTCGCTGCCCTGAACGATATTTGAAAAATGTGATTTTTTTGCCTATAGGTTACACACAACTAATTATTTTCCATAGGCGACAGTGTTAAAGACACGGTTGGCCTTGGCGGTGGGTATCCTGTGAAAATATCTACACCCGTCAAAAACCGCCACAAACAGAAAGAACATCAAAATGTAGATAGACTTTGTCCGTATACAAATAAGAAATATCGCATAAACAGTATGTTATGGTCATATATTTGACCATTGTTATGTAAACAAAAGCATAAAAAGTTACTTTGCTGGTGTTTGTTTATATTATGACGGTAAACATAAAGAGCGTTCTTTGTTGGTGAATACCTGATATGGAACTAATAAAGAGCGTTTATGCCATTTGTGTGTGATTAGCCAGTAGCATTGTGCTGTCTTCTGTAACACAATCAGGCTCTTGCTTAGGTAAAATATAGTAGGTCTCTATGATAACATAATGTTTACGCGATGGTCATGGTATATATGAACGGAACTGTATGCGTTTTAATGTTTTTCTGTTTACGGTGTTTGGAACAAATATGAATATTTTCGACAATTAAGGCCGCACGTGCCTTTAACTAAAAGTCCCGCCGGCCATGGGTTTGACCTAGTTGAACTTCAAGTGGTAAAATTTCCCTTAGAACGTCATCCTCTGCACCAGTATGTGACAACAAACGCGCCCTTTTCGGTATTTTTTTCAAACGATAATCTTGCATTTCTACAACTACCCCATTTACTGCAAAAAAATCAGCGGCATAAAAATACCCAGACCCCTTCCGTAACTTCTGGACGGCACCAGACTCTTCCTGGACATCTAAACATACACGATCGCCATATTTACGTAGGCTATGATTTTCTGTTTCCGATTAGGGATATTTCCCTCAATGATAATCAACCAATCAGCAGCCAGAATTTTTTTTTATGCTGACTCGAGTTTCCCTACACAAATTCAAGAAGAGTAACTCTATATAATTAGTTGTTTGTAACCTATAATTGAAAAGAAATTTGAAGTTTGATCGTGTAAACCGCGCCAATTTTACAAAAAAAGCTTTACCGTGATACAATAGAAATATAGGAGTCATTGGACATCCTATTATCTCCCAGCGGTCATTTAACCCACATACTCCGTTTTAAAATTAACAATTTGTTTGGGGTAAGAAATAACACCAGTAATAGAATCCTGATAAATCTGGAAGCGCAGTTTAGTAGAAAAGATACTAATGTCTCATGTCAGGCTTGTCATAGACATATATACTGCACAGTGTCGCATGTCCCATGTACATCCACTCACTAGTGGGGATATTATGACCACAAATGTGACCACACCCCAAATTCAGGGTTTTTCATCATAATTTAATTTGTAAAAACTGACTCGCGTGCATAACGCACACGATATAATGTAATATGTATAAGATTTGAAAACTAGTCACGTATATCTACCATACGTTTTAAGGAATTTATCTAATTTTGAACAATACAATGTTTAATTGCATTTGAAACATACCCCCCCCCCCTCAAAATTTCACCATCCGATGATGGTTTGGTTCAATGATAGGCGAATGTCCCTTTAAATTTCAGTACTTTTCAGGAGTTTGAGTCGAATTTCTATCAGAGAAACTTCCATCACATCGACTGTGTTATTTTGAACATTAAAGGTCCACCCATATGCACAAAATGGATGATTTTCAGAAAATTTCGCCTCCGGAAAAAGTTGAAGTTCCGGCGACAGAGGGTTAATAAATGTCTCGCATAATCTGAAAATGGGTCTGTAGGGCGTGAAAATATAATAACTCAACAAAACGAGTCAGTCTTTGTTTATCAGTGTTCCTAAATTCGCTGCCCTGAACGATATTTGAAAAATGTGATTTTTTTGCCTATAGGTTACACACAACTAATTATTTTCCATAGGCGACAGTGTTAACTAAAAGTCCCGCCGGCCATGGGTTTGACCTAGTTGAACTTCAAGTGGTAAAATTTCCCTTAGAACGTCATCCTCTGCACCAGTATGTGACAACAAACGCGCCCTTTTCGGTATTTTTTTCAAACGATAATCTTGCATTTCTACAACTACCCCATTTACTGCAAAAAAATCAGCGGCATAAAAATACCCAGACCCCTTCCGTAACTTCTGGACGGCACCAGACTCTTCCTGGACATCTAAACATACACGATCGCCATATTTTCGTAGGCTATGATTTTCTGTTTCCGATTAGGGATATTTCCCTCAATGATAATCAACCAATCAGCAGCCAGAATTTTTTTTTATGCTGACTCGAGTTTCCCTACACAAATTCAAGAAGAGTAACTCTATATAATTAGTTGTTTGTAACCTATACCCAACCTCTAGCGGAAACACTGGTATATCGTGCAATAACTAAAAACAATCACATTTTTGCTGCAGTTTGTTAAACAATTTTTTCTTCTTTCAGGGATGTACAGGTTGTGTCAGGAATATATGCACGTGTAAAGGAACGAAAGGGGGAAAGGTAGGTTCATCTATAAAACTCAAACAAAAGGTTCTGGATAAATTAAACCGACATGGCTCCGTTTGGATGAAGAATATCAAAGCATACACATGCAGAATATTTCTGACCGAGCTCGTCGATATTGTGTTCCAAAACATGCTTTTTCATAACTCACGACACATAGTCACATTTCAATCAACCTCCACTTTCCTGAAATATATCCTTGCCCATCTGCAACTGGTGGATAAAAGATTCTTGATTAAGATGCTTGATGTGCTCTGTCTATTTAATCCACATCCGTTGGCATGACGCACATGTGTCGAACGGAATCAAAGCTGTTAAATAGATGTTGTTGTATACCATACATTGCATAAAACTTGAAGTATTTGGCGTTTTTCACCATGGCTGACAGTATTAATTACTCCAATGGTGCAAGCCTTGAAATAGGGTGTCTGTCATTTGCAGAATGAGGTTCCCAGAAGGTGAATTTAGTGATGCTACCCCGCATAGCGGGCTAGCATCACCAAATTCACCCTCTGGGAACCTCATTCTGCTGATGTGTAAGCAGAATGAGGTCCCCAGAGGGTGAATTTGGTGATGCTAACCCACTATGCAGGGTAGCATCACTAAATTCACCCTCTGGGGACCTCATTCTGCAAATGACAGACACACTATTTTTCAAGGCTTGTTCCGGTGATGCTCCAATAATTACCAGTTTTTCATCAGACATAAATCACAATTATGGTATATTAAATTATAATATTAATGGAGGCCACAGCCAAGGATCACACTTACCTGATACAATGGGGGTGGTATAAATACAGACCACAACTTTCATCATCTCAAATATTCGATATTGGTTTTATTATTCAATTCGAACTTGATATTCAATTCAAATTTCATTTGACTTTTAAACATGGAATACTATTAAATTTCGAATAGGACATGTGCAAATGTCAGTAATCTTTTAACGTTGTCCAACCATCGCGGTTACAGCAATTGCTGGCTACAATCTGTGAGATATTCAGAGATTTGAGAGAAAAAATACAGATTGACACTTTACAGTTCAGTTGAACATTGCTCATACACACACATGTTTTTATCATTGTTCACTTGTATTATGCACATGATCTGAACAGCATTGTTCAATGCGACAGTTGCAAGTCGAATAGGCAACTTCCTCTGATCAAAACCCCAGACTCAGCGTCAAGGAAGCCATGATGAACTGCAATGATCCGCCTTCATTTCCAACTTTTGTCATAACTTGGTGAGGGAATGAAATTTTGTGACATCATTCTGAAATTAAATTTTGCCGAAAAATGCCTCATGCATGCAGAATCAATGTGCGAACCTTTCATCTGCATACCATATTTGTTCACCTCAGTTCATTCACCGATAACGGAAACAAATACATTTATTTTTGCGTAAATGATCGTTCAGTTATAGCAATAAAAATGGGAGAATAATATACCTGGTAGTAAAGGCAAATCACATATAATGCGGGTGACAAATGTATGAAACATTCTATTCAATTTAAAATTTCTGAATCTGTATTTGATTCGATATTCAAGTGAAAAAGTAGTATTCGCAGGGCCCTAGTCTGAACATGATATTGATGTTACTAATGTCCTTCTTTTGATATTTCAGGGTGTTGGTGGATTACAAGGTCTCCAAGGAACACAAGGTCTACCTGGATTTGTAGGTCCTGAAGGACCTATAGGTGCAAAAGGACGACCAGGGGAATATGGAGAACCCGGAGCAATGGGACGCAAGGGTGAAAGAGTAAGCAATATAGAAATATAATAGTAGAGCTCCCTAGATGAGCAGATTCTCATTAATATTAAATAGTTTTTGAATAATTATCCCCCTGAAAAAAAATTTGGGGGACTAATGAAATTACCAGTGTCCATGCATACCTCCATCTGTCCCAGATGGACATTCAAATATATAATTACAATAGGTACAACTTTAGAAGAAAAAATGGAATTAGGCAACAAGCCATAGGCTTATTTGAAGCCCTCTCCCTTGACAATGACACAGACCTACTTGAATGCAAGTCAATTAGGGGTAAATGATAGAGGCAGAAAGAAGAAATATATCTAATAAGAACTGGAGGATGAGACAGAGGGATATCAAGGAAATAGAAAGTATTTATACATATATTTATGAAGGAGAAAATAATCATGTGAACATCTGCAGTGGTTCATTGACCCTACCACCTACATGTATGCTGGATAGATCAAGAGCATCTGGGTATGATCTACCATGCAGGTTCATTATTGCAATAGTTTTGGAACAGCTTAATAAAAGTGTCAGTGAAAGGGATTACTGGTTATTATAAATTTCTGAGTTGCCTTGAAGAATTACTTATTAATTTCATAGGACAATTTGTCAGATCCCCATAGTAATAATTCACTAGTTATTGTTACTGTTACATCAGATAGAGTACATGTAAGTAAGAAGTTGTTCTCTGTGAGAGGTATACTGTGGGAATTCCAGTAAAAATGTCTAGCAGTTTCAATGCATTTGTCATATTTATGGAGGCATTAGCTGTGCACAGTAATGCCCTAAATAATCGACTCCTTGACCGCAGCATAATTATGGGAAATATTTCAGGATTTAGTCGGAAATATGGCTTGTTGCCAATCATCGGAAAGCTCTCAGTGAGAGCTTTCCGTTGAATGGCAAGAAGCCATATTTCCGACTGTAATACCCATAATTCTGCTGTAGTTAAGGAGTCAATTATTTAGGGCATTACTGTATATACTGAGTGTTCATTGTTTCAATGTGAATGAGCAAATTCTCATTTATTATCAAAATGAGATGGCTGCAATTGAATCAAATGACACTGAGTTGTCCAATAAATTCAGATCAAGCTTGAAATTCTGTCCTGAACCTTCGACCTCCGTGTCTTGCCCACACCGCAATGGTGGTGTCGACGACCTAACCAGGCTCCTCGGCTATGGACATCCTTAAAAAGGAAGCCCTTTAACTGAGAGTTGAGCTGGCTATCGTTCTGAACATGGGTTTCAAAGTTTGACATAATTTTATATAATATTGCTGTACAAGTCTGTTCTCATATATGACTGAATAATATTGGAGATACACCTTGGGGCTTGTTATACTAATTTAATTGACATAGAATGGACCTACTGTTATAAGAACTGAACAATGCACTTCCACCAAAATCAGTGAATTTGAAGTGTTTATATCTGGTAATTATTAAGTGTATTACAGTAACATTACGACAGGGTGACAACTCATTCTGTGGCTTTAGCATCTTTTTCTCATATAATTCTAATATTCTCATTTTTTTCTCTCTCTTTTTAGGGTCAGTCGGGATTGCCTGGTTTCACTGGAGTTCCTGGTATTCCTGTAAGTATATTTGTGCTCAAGTAAGAAGTTGGAAGGAATAGGATATCGAGGGTCTGATTCGGTATGGACTCCGAATCACACCAGCTATATCAACATCGAATCTAATCACATTATGAGCAGGGCCCTAACTGAAAGAAATTACCCATGTGCTATATTTTAGTTCAGATCTGGTTGGCCCTTGTTCCAAAAGAGTTAACCCTTCTGTACTGAATGGATTATCCCATTCACTCTTAAAAGTATACATTCAAAGGGTCTATTATTCATTTGGAGGCATCGTCTGATAATAAAATCAGACGACAGACAGAAAAAATAATAATACAAGAGCTGACTGATTCATTTTCATTGGTGAGAATTGTTCAGAATATAAGTTCAACAAACGGCCTGTGGTCATTTGTTGAACTTATTATCTTAAGTTTCCGAAGCAACTACTCGCCAATGAGTATTTTAGTATAGAAAGAGTTAATATTTTGTCTAAATCAATCGGGTTGTTATACTACTAATTACATGATCAAAGCTCACACCAATTTGTTAATGAAGTATCTTCTATCTATCAGGTATCTACTTGTAAATCTCCATGTGAAGTTAGTACTTAAGTTAATAAGAAGGGATACATCAATAATCAGAAATTAACTCACAGTTTGAATTATTCTATACCGGTAACTGCTAATTACAAGAGATGGAAAGTACAGTTTGTTGATGCGGAATTCCTTCTTTTTCGGTCCTTTTGTGTAACAAACTTGACCTTTGGTTTGATGAAGGATGGTGGTCATCCGTCCTATCATCCGTGTCACGACTTAAAGATAACTCTAACAAACATGTTATGTTTTTGTCTAAATTTGGATCATGACTTCTACTGATGAATCTCTTGGACAAGTTTGAAAACCAGTCCTCTCCTAATTTGTTTTATGATGTACATGTATGCCTCCTGGATTGTTTACCGAGTGTCTATTTCGCAACATAAGCACGATAACTCAAACATGATATTCAATTTGACCAATTTTGGATTTAGGCTTCTACTCATGAATATCTTGAATGAGTTCAAAAACCAGTCCTGCCAAAAACAAATTTCAAGAGCTATTCCTCCTAGATTTTACCTGGACCATATTTCGCAATATAATCACGATAATTCTAACAATCATAATTTGATTTTGACCAAATTTGGATAATGACTTTGAAAACCAGTCCTGTCCGAATTTGTTTCAGGATTAATGCTCATGGATATCCTGGATTGTTTACCCAGTGTCTTATTTCATTAAATAAGCACGATGACTGTAACAAACGTGATTTGATTTTGACCAATCTCATTTTGTGGGTTCTAGTCAAGCACAACATTTTCTTTTGCCACATCTCGACCACAGCATCTCTGATGCGTACCTCTCATTATACTAAAGCCTGCAAATAGTGTGTCTGTCATTTGCAGAATGAGGTCCCCAGAGGGTGAATTTAGTGACGCTATCCTGCACAGTGGGCTAGCATCATCAAATTCACTTTCTGGTAACTTCATTCTGCTTAGGCCTCAACTGCTATCTGAGACCTAAGATCATATTGAAGTTACCCAGTTGAAGTTGGTGATGTTCACCCTTAAGTCAAATTGATTATGCATTTTATCTTCTGCAAATTAGGGGATATAGAAACTTCCTAGAAGGGAAAAAGTAACTAAAACAATGTTACTTTGAGACTATATATACTTCCTCGAAGATGAGGCCTATAAGCAGAATAGGTCCCTAGAGGGTGAATTTGGTGCTGCTAGCCTGCTGTGTGGTGTAGCAGCACTAAATTCACCCTCTGGAGACCTCATTCTGCAGATGACAGACATACTATTTGCAGACTTGATTATACTTTCTACTTCTTGGAATTATCATGGATAACATGGGGCAATTAACAACATCTCAATGATTTTTTCCACAATTCCATCAGTTTCCAAGATTTGACTCTGTACATGTATGTACTGACAAATACTTTATCTTCTATATAATTTTGCCCCCATATTATGGGCCAGGGAATGTCAAAATAAGAGTTATTTAATCATTTGGCTATCAGGTTTAATGGCCTTTTTAGATCAATCTATTTCTCGCTCAACATTGGAAGGCAGAAGCAATGTATTTAGAGTATATATTCCCCCCTTGATTTGTTCCACCCAAGCTACTTGTATATATTAATTATCATGATTTTGTGTAAGAACGTCATAAAACATCTGTATTAATAAGTTGAAGAACCAATCAATGCACAATAAAAAACAACCTTCATTGCACTAACCATGCACCAAGTTAATTACACGAAATACTAAGTTTGACAGAACTATATATCAGTGGCTAATCTTGCTAACAAACGTAAGGTGGTAAATCCACCTGTGAGAGGGCATACGCTGACTCAGCGAGCCACTATTTTGAGAAGAAAGACTCAGGGAATCCTCTGCCAATTCTCAGAGTACATATACTGTAAACCTTGTAAAATTATTAGTGATCTTATCACATGTGCAGACGATTGAATTTGCCAAATTGTGTTTATTCCATTCCCACTGTTATTTTTGGGTGAATACTATTTAGATGAAATCCATGTTGTGAGATTAACCTATCCAGGGACGATGTGATAGGGTGGGGGACTAGAAATTTCAACATCATAAAGTGGAAATTTCAGACCGCAAGTTCAGTAATGCCCTAAATAAGCAATATTTCCGACTAAATCCTGAAAATTTTCCCGTAATTCTGCTGTGGTTTAGGGGTCAAATTGTGGACTGAAATGGCAATTGAAAATTTCCAATTATAAGGGGGTGTTAATTTGGGAATTTCCCAACATTTGGAAAGTATGAGGTACGGCTTGAAAAAGAAAATTCAAACCCAAAGGTGGGGTGGGGTGCAAATGGAATTTCTCAGACTTTTTTTTTTGCCTGCTTCAGGGCTGGGTGCGGGAATGGCGGTGTATGACAGTTGAAAGTTCCAAGGTGGACACACCCCCGAAATAGAGATTCCTTTCAGAGGGAATTTAACAGAAAACAATTGATTAACAACTCACTGTTAGATAGTGTTTGCTGTGGTATGAATCTGGGACTCAGGTTTATATGGGATGGATTCTGATTTTATGTTTAGAAATCTTTACTGACTCGAGTTAGAGTAATGGCCTAAATAATCGACTCCTTAACCACAGAAGAATTATGGGTAACTTTCCAGGATTTAGTCAAAAATATGGCTTGTTGCCATTCATCAGAAAGCTCTCATTTCCGACTAAATCCTGAAAAGTTACCCATAATTCTGCTGTGGTTAAGGAGTTGATTATTTAGGGCATTACTGTAGGTTGACAGAATTAGATTGCCCGAGGAAACCATAGATGTTGCTTTCCTGATTAAAGAGTTCTTTATTATTACATAAAGTGAAAGTTTCAAATGTCAAGTTCTAAAACTACTGATTGCTTCCTTCTAAACCATCTACAGACTGTAGTATTCCTAAAATATTGTTTACTCATCTGTGTTTGTACCAGAAGCCAAACACTTAATATACCAATAACATGATTTTGTTGGGCATTATGTCTTATTCTTGGCCTGACAGGAATTGTTAACAGCCTGAGGGCCTATTGGAGGCTCTGGACTGTGTCTCGGGTCGCTAATAGGAAGAGGGCTGTTAATTATTCCTGGAGGGTCAATAATAAAACCTGATGCCTAACAAAATCATGTTATTAAAGAACTCTAAAGTGATAATAATTATCAATAACTCAATAAGTTCATTTGAAGTTTTCAACTTTTCTCATTAATTGGTAGACTATCAGTGAATTAAATAATATTTAAATTTTTATAAATTCGTGAAATATTTGTCTTGTAAATAATATTCTTTTGAATGTTTTTTATTTCTTTCAGGGTCAATCTGGATTAGAAGGTCCATTGGGCTCTGCTGGATTCCCAGGATGTAATGGAACTAAGGTATTATGAATGTTCTTCTCCAAGCCTGAATTTAGTGTGTCTGACATTTGCAGAATGAGGTCTCCAGATGATGAATTTAGTGAAACTATCACGCATAGCGGGCTATAGCATCACCAACTTCACCCTCTGAGGACATAATTCTGCTTAGGCCTCAAATGCTATGGGATAACTACTGATCAGATTGAAGTTCCCGAGTTGCAGTTGATGATGTTTACCCATTAATCACCTTGATTATTTATCTTCTGCAAATTAGAGGATATAGAAACTTCACAGAAGGGACAAAGTGACTAAAAACAATGTTAATTTGAGACTACATATTCTTCCCAGAAGATGAGACCTAAGCAGATTGTGGTCCCAGAGGAAGAATTTGGTGATAGTATCCTGCTATGCAGGGTAGCAGCACTAAATTCACTCTTGGGACCTCATTCTGCAAATGTCAGACACACTAAATTCAGGCTTGTTCTTCTCTGCGTGTCACTGTGATATGTGAAGTGGCAGTTCTTGCTAGTAGAGAGTGCCATTTGCAGTTTTTCAACAGGTGCCAAAGTTAGCTTTAAATATAGCAGTTTAAAACACCAATTTCAATTAATATTTAAAGTTAGATTATAAATTTCCTTTTCATTATTATGTCACTCTATTTGGCATGTTTCTAACCTACATGTACAGGTTTAACATGCACCCGTCTGATTCTACAATTGTACCCCTTCTAAATCGTCCTGTGAAACACTGTTGTGAGACTGCAGTCATAATATGCCAGTTTCCTGTTATGATAAACAGGGTCTGTGCTGCCGCTTGCCAAATTTGCCAATGGCCACAACTATTTTCATTTGGCAAAAAAAAATTCATTTGGCAAAAATTTTGGCAAGTGTGTTTTTATTTGTGGTATGTGAACTATCTGGTCATAAAACTTCATCAAAAGTGGGTTATTGTGCGCAGACTTACAACAAAGAGCAACCCAATCAAGAAATATATCAACTTAACGCTGTTAGCTGTGATATGTCAAAAGTTATATCGGATTTTCTTTAGTTTTTACAAAAAAGTAATCCCTTCTGTCTGTCATAATCAAACTTTCATCACACAGCTAATTGATAGTGGTTAAAATATGTGTCGGAAGAAAGCGACAATCTGTTAAATTTTTATTGAGGCTGAAAGCATGCTATCACAACCGGACAAACACAATTAAATTGCATGATGATGCAAATAACAGAAAGATCATAGTAAATCTATCAATACATCTAAAAAAGGCCCAAACAGCGAATGTGAATGGCAACAGATAATTTGTCGCTCGTATTTGTCAGCAAGGATACAGGCCGAAATAATATCTATGCTTTGATGACAGATAATTGTAGTTTGGTGACTGTGTAGCAATATTAAACATAGTTTTCGGGTATCACTTAGATATTTATTGCTACTTATGATTTATTAATAATATTTACTTGCTTTACTAGCTAATTTTTACCTTTGTATGTGGTTAGTTTTTACAGTATATAACAAAGATAAAAAACTAGAATTTCCTTCAATTTCCCTAAGTATACCCTCAATTAAATTTGGCAAAATATTTTTGAAATTTGGCAAAATATTTGGCAAGAGAAATTTTTGGTCCAACACTAACCCTGATGATAAATAACTAACATGGTAGGCATGTTTCTATTGGGTGGATAAGGAGATGGGAAATAAACTATATTTTACTATAGACACATGCCCCCAGGCAAAGGACCCACTATATCTATAGAACTGTATCAAGCACTTGATAGAATTCAGTTAATAAGTGCATTCGGACATTGTGCAGGGTTGTTTTGTTTTCGTTAAGACACAATACATGAAGCATGTTCCACGTGATTAACTTGCTTTACTAAATGGATTCTCCCACTCAGTTATAAAATTATACATTAAAATAGTCTATTATTCATCTGGAGGGGTTTTCAGAAAAAAATAACCAGATAATAAAAATGCAGCCTTCTGGAGAGAAATGTTCAGATAATAAGTTCAACAAATGACCATTTCTGAACATTTCTTATCCCTTTCATGATGGGAGCCCCGCTTGTGCTGCATTAAAGATCCTGTGCCAGTGCATTCTCTTATATATGCGAGTCTCCAATAGGGAGCCTCGTGTATATAAGAGAATGCACTGGCTTACAAATTCAAGATAAATACTGTTAGGCCAATGTATTCTCTTATATATGCGAGGCTTCCTATGGGAGACTCGGATATAAAAGAGAATGCAATGGCACAGGGTTTTTGCAAAATTGCAGGAAGATCCAATCATGGAAGGGTTAATGGAACTACCCTTCAATCAGTATCTAGCATAGAAAGGGTTAAACATCTGTCCCACATCAGTTTATTGCTGGTTCACTTGTCACCCCTGATGTTACGACATTCATAATTTCTTCAAATTAGACAAACCCATGAGTTTTTTTTTACAAGAAATTCCACTCCACTTATCTACCATTATTATTATAAACCTTCTATGACTGGAGCTTCCTGAAGTTTTTTGAAAACCCTGTGCCTATGCACACCGGGAGCCTTGCATATATAAGAGAATACATTGGCCTAACAATATTTACCTTGACCTTGTAAGACATGCATTCTCTTATATACGGTCCCTATGGGAGACTCACATATTTAAGAGAATGAACTGGCACATTATCTTTAATGCTTTACCAGCGCAGCTCCCGTCATGAAATGGTTAAAGGTACTCCGTCAGACACCCCTAAATTACTATTTCTTCGGCTTCCGGGTTAAAAAATAATTGATATGAGTCGAGAGAACCCACCCTCCAAAGCTCAAGAGTTATTAAATTTATATTTTTCGGAAATATATACAGACATGCGTGGACACCTTAACAAGAGTTTTTTTTTGGTGGGGGGGGGGGGGGGGTATGCAAGGGTGAGTTTAGCAGTGGCTTGGTGATTGGAAATAATTCTCGGAATAAAATACAACAAAAAATATCAACAGAAATAAAATTGGTAGTATCTTGTGATAGTGGCATGCGGATATATACAGTAATGCCCTAAATAATCGATTCCTTAACCACATCAGAATTATGGGTAACTTTGCAGGATTTAGTCGGCTTGTTGCCATTCATCGGAAAGCTCTCACTGAGAGCTTTCTGATCAATGGCAAAAAGCCATATTTCCGACTAAATCCTTAAAAAAGTTTACCCATAATTCTGCTGTGGTTAGTGAGAGCTTTCCGATTAATGGCAACAAGCCATATTTCCGACTAAATCCTGAAAAGTTACCCATAATTCTGCTGTGGTTAAGGAGTCGATTATTTTGGGCATTACTGTCGGTACACTTCCCGATTCAGTATGTTTTATGAATGAAAATAGACATGTATGGAAATTGAGGTGTAGAAAATTAATAGATTCATTTGTAGGAATGATCATTTTATATGTTTGTATATTCAACTTATTAGCTGACCATTTCTACAAATGAATGAACTGGAATCGATTGGATTGTATTGCGTACCTTTAATCAATTTCTTAGTTTATTTTTCCTGTTTTATGCAAATGGAGCAAGAGAAATTTAAAATATTCATAAAAAGATGGGAAGTCCTGTCTTTTGTTAAAAAAACAAGCCAAATTTTTTTAATTGGGAATTTTGGGCTCAGAATCTGGGAAAAACTTGACCATTTCTCCTGTCGTTGCCTAAAAAGTGCATGAAGTATTATTCAGTTCCCAAAGGTTAAAACTCAAATCAGTCATTATCTTCAGTTCACCTCGGATATGACTTCTTCATCTGTAATTACTTATTCAACAGCACTTCTCATTTGTGCTAGCCACAACCCTCGGAAATATGAGGATGATCACTTATCTGTAGCACCTTGTATTACTGACGACTTTGCCTTAAGTGGTAAGAAGTGTGTCTGACCTATAAATGATTGCTCATGGTTCCTTTATATCATGACTAACTTATAAAATTTCATTGATGACCAAACCCTGGTGTTTGACTTCAATCAGACATAGATTCAGTTTGTGAACATTTATATCGCTTTGTTTGTCTTCTAGTCTGTAAATTGCAAGATTGCAAAAACCTGCATACGGCCATAGTAATTTTATTACAATAATGCCCTACATAATCGATTCCTTAACCACAGCAGAATTATGGGTAACTTTTCAGGATTTAGTCAGAAATATGGCTTGTTGCCATTCATCGGAAAGCTCTCACTGAGAGGCAACAAGCCATATTTCCGACTAAATCCTGAAAAATTACCCATAATTCTGCTGTGATTAAGGAGTCGAGTATTTAGGGCATTACTGTAGTTGGTCTATGAACATCCAAAAAAAAATCTCTTGATTGAGGAGAGAAAAAAATCCAGACATACTGATTGGCTATTATTGAACATGATCGCTAGGAGAATGCAAACTTGAATATTCACTTGAAAATAAAAATTAAAAAAATCAACACATTAATATCTCAATTATTCTCATTTTCCAATGATATTATGACTGATAGAATGGCCTCATGAGAAGTCTTATAACTGACACCATAAAAGCATATGGGGCCTTAATCAAACTACATGTAGCTAAATTGGTGTCACCTAATTTTTATACAAAAATAAAACAGAAGATTTCTATCACTAAATTTCATCATCAGATAGGGCCAGAAAGAAGTACCCATACAAGCCTGAGTTTAGTGTGCCTGTCATTTGCAGAGTGAGGTCCCCAGCAGTTGCATTTAGTGACACTATCCGCATAGTGGGCTAGTATCAACAAATTCAACCTCTGGGGACCTTGTTCTGCATGGCCTCATCTGCTACGGGAGACATAGACTCAGATTGAAGTTCCGAAATGGTGAATATTGTGATGTACACCCATTGGGAACCTCGATTGATAATAAAGAAACTATCCAGAGAAGATGAGGCCTAAGCAGAATGAGCTTCCCAGAGGGTGAATTTAGTGACACTATCCTACATAACGGGCTGACATCAACAAATTCAACCTCTGGGGACCTTGTTCTGCATGGCCTCATCTGCTACGCGAGACATAGACTCAGATTGAAGTACCCAAATGGTGAATATTGTGATGTACACACATTGGGAACCTCGATTGATAATAAAGAAACTTTCCAGAGAAGATGAGGCCTAAGCAGAATGAGCTTCCCAGAGGGTGAATTTAGTGACACTATCCTACATAACGGGCTGACATCAACAAATTCAACCTCTGGGGACCTTGTTCTGCATGGCCTCATCTGCTACGCGAGACATAGACTCAGATTGAAGTACCCAAATGGTGAATATTGTGATGTACACACATTGGGAACCTCGATTGATAATAAAGAAACTTTCCAGAGAAGATGAGGCCTAAGCAGAATGAGGTCCCCAGAGGGTGAATTTGGTGATGAAAGCTTGCCATGCGGGATAGCGTCAATAAATTCACACTCTGTGGACCTCATTCTGCAAATGACAGGCACCTTATTCTCAGACCTGACTACCTTCCAATAGATAAATTGTGGAATTGTTCAAGAATTTCACAATTTAAAAAAAAAATGGGATTTTAATATTCAAATTATAAATGTAAACTAAATTATTCTTACCATAAGACAGAACAGACAATGAAAAAGAAAGATGATGCACAAGAAAAGATGGGCAGGGATCCTTTCAAATGAATGCAGTGGACCAGATATGGGGTGGTTCAAAATTGTGAATCAGAATAATACCTGGTTCAGTTTAAGAAAATCCCACACAGTAATTAGGCTAGTGACACTTAGCAAACACTGATAACCCAGTTAACCCAGCAACACACAATTATGTTGAGCATCAAAGTTTAAAGAGATCTTTGAAAATGGCAAATTTTCCAATCAAGCAACATTCAGAAGAAGATTAGAAAACCATCGGGACACTTAACTCCCATAATATTCTGCATTTACCATGTTCTCAATTTGTTAACAGTTTCAAAAATGATCTGGTGAATAACATAGGAGATACAGGGTGTTATATGGGGGTGGGGCGACTAACTTTTTTTCAGGTGTTTATCTTGCTTCTCTCTTCTTCTATCAATCTGTCTTGGCTATGACAGCATAAAGTTGTTTACTTTAGTCATTGTTTTTGGTAGAGACAGTGGCAAAACCTTCAGCACACGCCTTTTAGGTCTGAGCCGAAATTATTATATAATTTTCTATGACATTATCAGATATATGCTGGATTAAGACACCGCTCTTAACAAAACATATCTATAATTTTACCAGTAGTTATCTTTGCGTTTAGTCCAGTAATCTGTTGCTCTTTGACTAACCACCTGAGTCCACACCATATAATAATAATAGAGTGCTTATCTAGCGCTTATTGAAAACTCTTAAGCGCTATCTATGTAAGTGACATTTATTTTTTATTTTTTTCTCTATTCCTTCCATAAACAAATAGCTCAGATGAGAGCTGTGCTTATTAATACTGATGCCAAATCCATAGTTATGCTGCTGAGATACGATAAAATCCACAATTATGCAACTAATGCAGTAAGGCCAAACAAATAAAGATACTGTGTGAGGCACCTCCTTATCACCCGTAAGGTGAAAATCTACCCAGAATTTTCCAAGAGTTCAAAACTCAATCTACTGCTCCGTTTTAACTTTTTATAAAAGTGTCTGTTGAAAATACAATGGCTATATGAAACTCTAGTACATCCTTGCCTAAACTTGAATAAAAGGCTTGTCCTGATTTGTCAGTAGCTTTTTGTTCCCATACTAATTGTTTTGTGGTACAATTGTAGATATTCTGAATTGTACCACATAAAATTGTTGCACAATTAATCAAGGCTGGCAACGGACCCAAATTTTCTCTTGCCAAAATTTTTGCCAAATGAATTTCTGCCAAATTTCAAAATGATTCAGATTGATTTGCCAATTTTAATTTGAGGGTATATAATTGGGGATATTGAAGGAAATTCTCATTTTTTTTATTGTTATATAATTTAAAAGCTAACCACACATACAGGTAAATTGAGCTAGTGAAACAGCTAGTATTAATATTTATAAACCGGCTCACATTCCTCAGCCAATCAAATTGCCCAAATTCATGAACAATATTTCTGGTATGAATCTATTTCGACGGGGCCAAAATATAGTATTGAGCTAAGTATCACACAGAAATTTACATTAGTCCAACAGGAATATGTAACACCACAAACCATTCAATTAACTTTTGATTGAATGGTATTTAATAGGTAATAATGGTATTGAATGTGGCTCAATTCCCCTTTCCTCTGGGTGTGAATTGGTTTATAACCCGCCTGGGTATCTGAACAAGAAATACAGATCGCGGCGCTAAAGCTCCTTGATCTGTATTTCTTGTACATATAGCCAAGCAGGTTATAACCTATACATATCAAAGTAACAATAATTTCACCAGAAATTATGTTTAATGTTGCTAGACAGTTGTCAAACTTGCAGTATCTGTCATTAATAGCATACATATTATTTCATCCAGTGTCATAGTAGGCAACAAAGCCGAACCACCAATTAATCCCCCGCTCGACATTAACATTCGACTGATTAACCCATTTCTTATAATCACTGGCTACAACACACTGACATCATAAATGTGTGGTTTACAGTGTCGTCAGTAATGTGCATGCAAAGGGGATTAACTGTAAAAACAATTTTATAATTACCTTTTGCTGTTTTGTGCGAAGTGTTGTAATCTACTCCAGTCTCAATGAAATAAATACAGAACATTCTTTTTTCTGACTGCCATATTTTAACCGGGGTTGATGAGATAAAATTTTGTTGATCAGGTTTCCATTTGCATTGTCTCTAAGTGGCGCTTAATGGATAATCCACCTGTGATGATGCTTTATGACTAGTAAGTTCACATCACATAATTTACAAATCCACTTTTGCCAAAATATTTACCAAAATGATTTTTTTTTTGCCAAATGAAAATATTTTTTGCTATTGGCAAATTTGGCAAGTGGCAGCGCGAACCCTGCAATAAAATGTAATTCTGCCAATGCCTCAAACTTCCAGAACACTCATATTCAAGCCACACATGATTTTGTTAATATCGATTTTGTTAATGTTCGACTGAAGAAAGAGACATAAAATGACTACCTGCTAATACTGATTATGATTTAAGATAGTACACAAATTAGTCTTCTAACCTGCAAAATTTGTCCAGAGAAGCAACGAAAAGGTGTCGCCATTCAAAAGTGACGTTTGTTTGACATTAGAGTTCCAACTGTTCAGTGGAAAAACTAAAATCTGCACATCAGTCTCTTTTAACGAAAACATACAGTCGAATTAAAAAAGAAATAAATACACTTCGCATTGGCATGTATAGTCAAAATTTGACCACAGAAAGTGATTGCAGGACTCTGCTTCGATTCACTTTCCGTCCTACAATCAGTTTTTTTTTGTGATCAAATTCTACTATACACGCTGATGTGCAGTGTATTTATTTCTTAAATAGAAGAAAAATTGTAGGATCTTATACCATAAAATGATTTTTAAATCTTGCAGTTTATGCTGAATTGCATATAATCAATCTGCCTCCGAATAATTTTTTTAAATAAAACCCTCATGTCCTCACGGATTAAAAAATATTGCCTGGGAAACAAAACTTTGAATTTCTTTGCCTAATTCATATTAATTTCCAACTGAAAACTGAAAACATATTTTGTCTATGCGGATTAGTGATTACATCTCATGTTTGATTGCATATTTCAGGGATATGCTGGTCCAAGTGGGCGATCTGGATTTGACGGTCTTCCTGGAGAACCTGGTAGAGACGGAGTTCCTGGTCCCAAGGTATGTAAACTAATAATCAATCCATTTATATAGCGCATTATACATTGAGTTTCAGTGCGCTGTATATTTATATAACGCATTATACATTGAGTTTCAGTGCGCTGTACATTTATATAACGCATTATACATTGAGTTTCAGTGCGCTGTACATTTATATAGTGCATTATACATTGAGTTTCAGTGTGCTGTACATTTATATAACGCATTATACATTGAGTTTCAGTGCGCTGTACATTTATATAGCGCATTATACATTGAGTTTCAGTGCGCTGTACATTTATATAACGCATTATACATTGAGTTTCAGTGCGCTGTACATTTATATAATGCATTATACATTGAGTTTCAGTGCGCTGTACATTTATATAGCGCATTATACATTGAGTTTCAGTGCGCTGTACATTTATATAATGCATTATACATTGAGTTTCAGTGTGCTGTACATTTATATAACGCATTATACATTGAGTTTCAGTGCGCTGTACATTTATATAATGCATTATACATTGAGTTTCAGTGCGCTGTACATTTATATAGCACATAATACATTGAGTTTCAGTGCGCTGTATATTTATATAACGCATTATACATTGAGTTTCAGTGCGCTGTACATTTATATAGCGCATTATACATTGAGTTTCAGTGCGCTGTACATTTATATAGCGCATTATACATTGAGTTTCAGTGCGCTGTACATTTATATAGCACATAATACATTGAGTTTCAGTGCGCTGTATATTTATATAGCACATAATACATTGAGTTTCAGTGCGCTGTACATTTATATAACGCATTATACATTGAGTTTCAGTGCGCTGTACATTTATATAGCACATTATACATTGAGTTTCAGTGTGATGTACATTTATATAATGCATTATACATTGAGTTTCAGTGTGATGTACATTTATATAATGCATTATACATTGAGTTTCAGTGCGCTGTACATTTATATAATGCATTATACATTGAGTTTCAGTGTGATGTACATTTATATAATGCATTATACATTGAGTTTCAGTGTGATGTACATTTATATAATGCATTATACATTGAGTTTCAGTGTGCTGTACATTGATTATTATCTCTCTAGTCGGGCATGTGACACCATTGTCTCTCCCGTTCTCCAAGGAGGAGGCAACCCCAGTGCAATAAATGAGCATTTCATGGTTTGCATAGCATACTGACAAGATCTATCGACATCTGAACTGAGTTCTCCCTTAATGCACGAGTGGTACGAAGCAGTCACAGAACGAGCAAGCAACATTGCTTATGGGTCACAACTTTTTTTAAACCCCCTACCCTAAAGTAGTTTCAATATGACAGACAAAATAATTTTCCATTGAATTTACAAAAAATAATTTTTCAGCTTATATATGTTAAGTATACACACTGTTTGAAGTTTAAATTACACTACATGTATTGATTCAAAGTTATCATGGAGATTCCATTCTATCAATTTAAATTTGGGAATTCGAAAATATTCGTTCGATGAATAGTTTGCCAAACTGCCAAACTATACTAAATGGATTCTACTAAATTATAAAAGTATATATTGGAATGGTCTACTATTTGGGGGAAAATAAGCAGACAACAGAATATACAATACAGAAGGGAAATGTTCAGATAATAATGAACGTTTGTTGAACTTATTATCTGTACATTTCATAACGGAACTACTCATCATGAGTATTTAGTGACGAAAGGGTTTACATGTAGATTGCCTTATATCAAAGAAAGCTTGGGTGGAGGAGCAGGGTGGAATGCAGGGCTCCACCCCTATGCCTGTGTCTGACTCCTGTACAAATGCACAATTTCCTTCTGAAGGTTGAGCCCCCCCCCCCCCCCCCTTAACCCCCCTTAATACCTTTCAGTGCTTCTTGCACCCCTGATTAAGAAATTAAGAAAGGTCCGATTACTGTCAGATCATGGCATTGCTTTGAACTATTTGTACTATAGAACGCTTCCTTCAGCTTCAACTAAGAACATTTCAGCTGAATTATTGTGCCAAATAAAAGCTTTGTTGAGTGACATAATATTTTGAAGCATGTCTGTAAGAGATACAAATAAGATATGTTTAAAGGCCGACTTAATTTTCGAACCCCCCACATCACATTATATAAGATATATGCCATATTATATACCATTTGAAAGAGGAAGCTCCAAATCATTGTATTATCAATGTATCCGTTGTAATAAACTGTGAACATGTTTTTGTTGAGGTACTGATGTGTTTTCTTTGCTTAAGTTTCATATGGACTGTAATGCAAAATTTATTATTTTCAATGGAAGGGGAAAAACTCTATATCTTAGTTTGATTTCTGTTTCATTCTGGGAGTGAAATGGGGGAAATGTTTCAATGATTTCAGCTATTTTCTAATATTACTCTATGGGCACCTTCCAATGTTGAATTATAGTATTTTAAATCATATTTTATGTCATTGATTGTTATTAAAACCATATATCAAGGCACTATAAAAAACTTTTATGTTTTAACATAATTATAGGGTGGGGCTGGAGATGCGACCTTTGTTACTCTCGGTCTGAAGGGTGATTCTGGAGATTATGGTCTTCCAGGTTTACAAGTAAGTTAACTATATATTGGAATATTTTCATTCTCATTTGTGTAATATTTTTGTAATCAAACCCCTGGTATTTCTGTAGGTGTTTTTCTCTCAAACTTGTTGTTATGCGACTCAAGCAAAATTTCAGTTATCATGCTTTGTGATATATCTCATTTACTATCTGTTTTGATATCGCACATTTATTTGTTTATTGTGATGTTTGTATATGGGAACAAAAATGATTTGCCATTTCTATTTCCATTTTAAAAATGAAAATGCTTTGGATGTATGTCAGGAGGAGTTATTTTGAAAATAGCAGGTAGAATTTAAAACAAAAGACATGTAACTGGTTCTAAAAACTGTTGGATTCAAATGTAGTAAATATTCTGCTTTTACATTTTCAAACTGAGGTTTAACCATTTCAGTGCCAAGTCCGATTTTTGTATCAACCCATATTTCCTTGATCATTTTTCAAATTTATTGATTATAATAATGTGATACATTGATGGAAAGAGCTCTAAGAGCTCTTTCCATCAATGTATCACATTATTATAATCAATAAATTTGAAAAATGATCAAGGAAATATGGGTTGATACAAAAATCGGACTTGGCACTGAAAGGGTTAAAGCCATATGGTGATTTGTGCTCCAAAATACACCTCATACTATTCGCTTTTGAATTTTTCCCAGCATTGAAATAAGTGAATAATACTTTTCTATGAACATTATATGGCCCAGAAATACGTATTGAAGTCACAAAAAAATACAACTTTAACAATATGATAATCGGACATGAGCCATTGCTGCACCATTTGTATTTGAAATTGAAATTACGAAATCGGAAACGGATTAACGCACGACTGCCAGATAAATTATATTGCGTTATCTTTACTTGAAACTATATAAAAACTTCACATGCTGCATTCTCTTCTTTTAGTCGTTAAAAGTAGGTAGTACCATAAAAGTTTCAGAGCGACGACAGCAAGCCGAATGAGGTTCCCAGAGGGTGAATTTGGTGAATTTCGCAAATGACAGACACCCTATTTCAAGGCTTGGACGACAGTTCTAAATTATCTTCCCATTGTCTACAGGTGCAATTTTTACTCAACCACTGATTAAATAATTTGAACCCGCACAAACGAAACAATCTCAAATTTACCAGAAAATATAAGAATAAAAACATGTATTTTCACCGCTATAACGACCAATTTGTTCCGAAATATTCTGCCTATGTATGTCTCGAGATACCTTGGACTTAATTTTGCGGTTCGATTGTGCCATGTCTGTTTAACCCCTTCTATACTAAATGGATTCTCCCAGTCAGTTAAAAAATGTACAGCAATGCCCGAAGTATATGACCCTTTAACCACAGCAGAATTATTGGAAATTATTCAGGATTTAGTCGGAAATATGGCTTGTTGCCATTCATCGGAAAGCTCTCACCGAGAGCTTTCCGATGAATGTGAGCAAGCCATATTTCCGACTAAATCCTGAAAAATTTCCCTTAATTCTGCTGCGGTTTAGGGGTCGATTATTTAAGACATTACTGTATATCAAGTGTTCAATTGTCTAATATTGATTTGGAGGGATGTTAAGGTGATAAAAGCAGACAACAGATAAATAAAAGTGCAGGAAGAGCCCTATTTATTGAGGGAAATGTTTAGACAATAAGTTCAACAAACGACCTATGACATTTCCTATGGGATAACTAGTCATCGGTGATGCCTTATTATAGAAAGGGTTAAGCTTCTTGATTGGAGATCCTCTGGCATGGGATGCAGTAGCATTGATCAATGTTGTTTTTATTTTAGGGTGCTGCAGGTGGTGATGGACTACCAGGATCGAAGGGTTTACAAGGAAACCGTGGACCCGATGTGAGTATCTCATCTCATTTGCGTTTCTTTGACTATGTTAATCAAAATATATTGAGTGAATAAAGGGTCACACTTAATTTGAACACACCTATACATCAATAGAATTATTGATTTGTTTAATGTTTTAGCATGGTTTCCACTACTATGACATTCTGGTGGTCGAGCATCTTCATTCCCCTCCCCAACCATGACCTCGTACTTGTCCATGAAAAGCATTGCCAGTAATAATGTCACATTTTGTGCCAGTTTTGCATTGGTTATAAAGATCTGAAGGTAGTAGGTTACTTGTCACTCCTTTGGAACCTCAATCTATGTCAACAATGTCACATAGTAATAGTGTTGAATTTGCACCAATTTAGAGCATTGGGTATAAAGATTTGCTGTGGTTGTAACTTTATCCATTTTTGGTTCTCAATTGGAGTCATTTTGTTGGGAATATTGCCATTTTTCTACATAGAAATGTTTCATGTTTTTTATTTTAGAGTTATTGACCCTTTGTCGACACATTGAAGATGTGCAACATATTTAGTGAATATGCACTTTGTATCATATTGGTGTAATCAATTCCTCCTACAGTTTGTAGTATAGGGAACTGAAACCCATAAATCCTTCAAACTTGCCATCTTCGTCGGGGGGGGGGGGGGGGACATTTTGGTCAGTGACCTTTTATTATGTTTTAGGGAGTGGTTGGTTATCACCTATAGGTTATACTACAGTAATGCTGTAAGTAATCGACTTTTTAGTCGGAAATATGGCTTGTTGCCATTCATCGGAAAGCTCTCGGGGAGAGCTTTCCGATGAATGGCAACAAGCCATATTTCCGACTAAATCCTGAAAAGTTACCCATAATTCTGCTGTGGTTAAGAAGTTGATTACTTAGAGCATTACTGTATATCCTATATTTTGTTTATGGTTTAGGGAGTAGTTTGCTGACACCTATCATATATCCTATATTTTGTTTATGTTTTAGGGATCGGATGGTTTTGGTGGTGGACAAGGACAAAAGGGTAAAATGGGAGAAAAGAGAATTGGCCACAAAGGATACATGGTAAGCATGTTCCTAGAATGGTTACACGATTCTTCAGAATGATAAAATAATTTTTTGCATATGATATAAAAGTAAATATCTTTTCCAAAATTCCAATGGCAACATTTTTTATGTGTTCCCATACCATAGTATGATACACATAGTGTATCGTCCGACTTGACCACTCGTCGTTCATCCATCCGTCAATCCATATGTTGTCTGTCGAGCTGTCCGTCCGTAGACACTTTACGCATGGTGAGATAAATCAAACAATTTTTTTCTGATTGGAACAAAATTTTGTATGTGAGTTTCTCGGTCCAAAATACAAATCGAGTTTGAATATGGGTTTGATCAATTTTTTTTCTATTTGAAAACATTTCATTTTTTAATTTGATTTTAGATTCAACTCCTTGTTCAATTTAACCAAAAAACATTTCTTCAATGAAATTACTGAGACTCATCTTCTGCAGAATCACCATGCTGATTAATCTGACATGGTGAACCATCAAAGCCCTTGGAACAATTGCAGTACCAGCTAGGTACCTATTCACTTTGGTGCTTGCTGTATAGCATATCATATTATAAGGCAGTCTCCTCTGCCTACAGAAATTAAACAATTTCCATCTATTGTGCATTGTATGTACTTCCTTAGTGGCCACTGCCCAGCTCATATCATGGAAAGTAATTAATCACGTCTTGACATGTGTGTCTGTTCTTGTTTATATAATTTTAATGATGATTCAATTTGAAACATGGGGCATGCATCCTATTCAAATTTTATCAAATCTTATGGTTCGCTATCTTCATTGATCTTTTAGAATTTTTTTATTATTGATTAATTAACCATTTTACATTTGAACCAGGTTTATTAATGAACAACTCTGTAAGCACATATTTATTATTTAATAATTGTGTACTCATAGCACGGTATGGTACACATAGTGTCGACGGCTGGATTGACCACTCGTCTGTCCATTAATCTGTCATCTGTCTGTAGACACTTTACGCATGGTGCGATAACTCAAATATTTTCTATCTGATCGGAATCAAATTTTGTATAAGAGTTTCTCAGCCCAAATTACAGATCAAGTTCGAATATGGGATTGATCCGAGTTTTTTTTTCGACTTAGAATTTACACATGCTGCAATAACTCAAACATATTTTATTTGATCAGAACCAAATTTGGTATGTGAGTTTTTCAGCCCAAAATACAGATCGATTTCAAATATTTATTTTATCAGATTTTCTTTATCGAATTTAAATTTTTGTGTGTTTTTTTACCACCACTTAGACAGGTGAATTTATTTAACTAGACCAATGGAGCTCTAGGTCCTTGGTTGCTTGGACTTACATTGGATCAAACAGTGTCGAGATAGGTGATTTAACCCATTTTACCCATTCCATGTCTTAATCTTTTACATCATTAAATAACTATATTATTTTATATCTCACATGGCAATTTGCACCAACATAAATAAAACTGCTTACACTATGATATTGGTGACAGGCTTTACATTTTAGTTGCAAGCCTTGAAATAGGGTGTCTGTCATTTGCAGAATGAGGTCCCCAGAGGGTGAATTTAGTGATGCTACCCCGCATAGCGGGCTAGCATCACCAAATTCATCCTCTGGGGACCTCATTCTGCTTACACCTCAGCAGAATGAGGTTCCCAGAGGGTGAATTTGGTGATGCTAGCCTGCTATGTGGGGTAGCATCACTAAATTCACCCTCTGGGGACCTCATTCTGCAAATGACAGACACCCTATTTCAAGGCTTGTTTTGATGTCATATTAACCCTTCTCTTTTGACCCATAAATTTCAATAAATTGTGTTATTATGTACATTTGTCTATACTACATTAAATCATAACAGTATACTCTTTAAATCAACATCAAAACTCTAGATTATGATTCCGATATTAAGCAATTTACTATCACCAAGGGATGGTTAAGCATCTCAAGATTGCCCTCTCATTATCAAACTGACATCACGAAAGCTGCTTTTTACAAGAAAAATATATCAACTTCATGTGCCAATGCAATGTGTATCAAAAATGCTTGGTGAGTTTATGACCCTTTGCTGTGAGGTAATAAATGGATAGTAAAATTATTAACCATTTCTATACTAAATGAATGCTCCCATTCAGTTATAAAAGTATACATTGGAATGGCCTATTGTTCATTTGGAGGGGTATTCAGGTTATAAAGCAGACGACAGATCGAACAACAGATAATACAAGAGCAGAATTATTCATATTCATTGCAGAGAAATGTTCAGATAATAATTCCAACAAACGACCAGTCCAACAAACGGTTGTTTGTTGAACTTATTATCTGGACATTTCCTTTGGGAACTGCTTGTCAATGAGTATTTAGTACAGATAGGGGAACTACTTGTCAATGAGTATTTAGTACAGAAAGGGTTAAAACAATTGCACTTTCATTTGGCTGTCTAACCACTCATTATAAAAGTATATATTGGAATATGTTGAATGTGTGGCGAAACACAACTTCCTGTGTTGCATGCCCGAAATTATAATGTTTGGTCCTACTGTTTGGGGTATTTCAAGCAGAAAACCGAACTTTAAAATGGAAATCATTTGGTTTATCTTGGGTTGCAGTGACCAATAAATCCTTCAGATGTATCTGTTTTTGTGATATCTGTACCTTTACAGATATTTAACAACAGATTTATATATCATCCTTACGTATTGTCACTTACAGGTGGTTATCCAATCTGTTGCTTCCGTCGTGGCATGTCTCGAAATGGCAGCCATTTTGACAGCCATCTTATGGACACAATTGTATTCTTTTCTGTCCGTGGCAATCTATTTGCACTGGTATTCTTATTTCACACAAACTGGTAAAACTATGTAATGTCTATGCCTCAATATATCATATAACGACTCAATTCGAGAACTAATATAATAACTAATATAAACAACCATGTTGGATATTTTCCCCGAAGTGGATTTCAGATATGTTATATTGAAGATTCCCCTGCGTATTTTGACAACAAAATCGCCTTCTTACCAATTTTTTCCAGGTCAACCCATCAATTCGCTTACAACGACTGTACTAATAACGCCTTCACAATGTGTAATTGTGAATATATCAAAAATCTCTGTTCACTTATAGGAACATGGAAATTTGGTGGCCTATATGAGTCCCATTGATGGACACATATACATGTATGTTATGCTTTATATATGTCATTGGGTATGGGACCCTCCTTGAAAGTCTTCCAAGATGTCAACTAATGAAGGTAAAGTGTGAAAAAAATGATGAAAAAGACCAATTTTTGTATCGACAGCATCTATATATACCCATGTAAACATGAATATGCATCAAACATAGCCATTTATTAGTGATGTTCCGATAATGAAAAAGCCCATCGGACCGATTTCCGATAACTGGAGGCACAATCGACCGATTTCCGATTCCGATGTTTATTTATTTTGTGCGTTTGTTCTCGTAATGGACCTATATACACACATTGCACTCCATATCCCGGTATAGTTTCAAAGCCCAATACATAAAAAAATATATATACACAATGTCGCGAAAGTATTTCCACCGACGTCAGTTGTGTGCTGCCTTTGATGTTACCGGTAGTTATTTTGACAAAGAGATCAAAGATACCGACTCAGAGTAACGTTATCACCATATGGGGAACACTTGCACGCGGTATAAAAGTCTTGTTTGAATACATATAAGTTGCGACAATGTATGTAATGGCGCCGATTATTAACTAAATTTAGATTGACGGATAATAATTGCTGTCAAATGTCTGAGATTTCCCAACCTTTTGTCTTTTAATAACTGGGAAGTTTTTATAGTTCCGCCTACACTTTGTTTCGCTAGACCGCCTCCGAGTTGAACATGGAGCTAAGCATATTGCATTGCGTATGCCGTAACTTGTAATGACAGCATCACTATAACACTGGCGACTCGCGGAGTGAAAAAATCAAGTGCAATTTGGGACAACTTCACCATATTGTCCCCTACAGACGAAAAAGCTAATTATGCCCATCCTCACATTGGTCATTATTAAAGACAGTTCTGATGATGACTGTACTAATTCAGTGCGTGCTTCAAATTATTGACATATCATGTGACATCACAACATGGCACGTGCTCAACAGGAAACTACCTGTAAATTGTAATGAGAACAGCTGTTTGAAGCTTTCTTTGAATCTATTTCGTGTCCACGCGATTCAACCAATAACTTCATATTACAAATATTAATCATATCAGACTGTTTGGACGATGCCAATAACTTCTTTTTAGGTTGTTACAACTGCGTTTTATATTCAATACTACGGTTGTATTGTGTACGTTTATTAAAGCATGCATATAGCCCTTAGATACTAGAACGTTTATGTTTGTTTTGACAATCGGTAAAAGCCGATGTTCAACTGCGAGATACGATTAATATCCGATGGGCTATTATCGGCCGATTCCGATTTCGATTATCGGAACATCACTACCATTTATGTGAAACCAAGATGGCTACCAAGGTCACATGATTATTCTAAGTCATACTTGAGATACATTATATTACCCATATACACCCATAATACTTGTATACATGTATCTCCGTCAAAGATATCTTGGACACTGAATGAACTAATGGTTATATATTTCTTGCTTGCAAGATCCTAGAAGAAGTTTTTAACAATCGGTATGAAGTACCTACAGTACGCGCACAGTCAAACCTGATTAGGTTCAACTTCCGACCGATCATGTGACAGTCCTTCGCTATAAAAGCGATGACACGTAAGTCTACGGTCCTTTTAATTTCTTCTACTTCGCAAGATAAGTCGCAATTTTCATCTGTTCACTTTTAATGAACGTTCTCTTTACGATATTGCGAATAACAACGCGCCGTTTCCTAATTCCTTGCAATAACACGTGTTTCCATTTTTCGGAATTACGTCTTCACAATTGATCAACAATCCTTTATTCTACAATACTGTCTTGTCAATGACAGTGCTCCGTGGATGGATAATTTCAATAACAAATAAACCAATATTGTTTTGTTTACGAGAATCACTCAGAACAAATGTCGTTTTTTGCATAAAAAACGATGCCTTTTCTTGTTGGAGCTTCATGCTCATTCGAGTAATTCGGGTTCTTGTCAGGATTTTTTTTTAACCCTGCACCGGGTGCAATATGGTGTTGGCATCTACACTGTGCTCCAGTTTGGAGTTTGGTCACTGAAAATTCCTATCAAAACGAATTGGAAAGAATATTTTACAATATTTTTACTCCCGGATGCCAGATAAACTAGCCAAAGTGTGGCTCGCCTCTTCTCTCTACATTGAACATAAGACTCAATGCTTTTACGATGAAAACTTTGTAATGTTTTTTCCCTCTGACGGGTAGGGGTGCCACGATTAATCGTATAATCGATGAACCGTTGATACAGCTGATAATCGATTACCATTTTCGGCGTCAATTAATCTGAGTTCTTTATTTCGGACGTCGGAAAGTGCCGGGTATAATTGGATACCCTGTTTGTTTTACAGTTTAATCTACAACAGACGGGTTAACGACCTTTGATCGTGCAAAGATATTCCGACAACATGAGTACTACTAATATCTGTTGCAAACAGTGGGCAGTTCATTTGATGATATGAAATGATTACTCTTTGGGTCATTGTAAAACATTGTGCTCATTCGTCATTACCGGCGGTTTATGGTGCACATTATTCACATAAAAAATTATCTCAGCCGAGTTTTTTAACAAACACCCAGCACAAAGGCCATATTATGGAATACTTCCACTGTTATTGCTATTAGGTACGATTAATTGATTATAATCTCTTTTTGATGATCGATTATCAAAATCAATAATCGTGGCACCTCTACTGACGTGGCACCTTCTCCTGCTTCCTCCACCAACATGGAGTTAGAGTCGGTGACATGCGTCCTTCCTCTGGGTCACAGCCTCCTCAGCCTCCGCAGAGAAGGGCAGCGACGGTCGTTCAGTCGCAGCTACCGCTGGTCCTGCCTCCGGTGCGTCCAGGTTCCTTCCATTGCTGCACAAGCTGGCCACTTGCCATAGCTACCACAACATCGGTGTTCCGTAAAGCTCACAAGGCCGGTGCTATCGACACATTGGTGCTGCCTCGCAGTTCAATGTGTCACCTGCCACTGCTTCCATTCCAGGGGATTTTACCGCACGGGTTCCGACCTGTACTCCATTCGTCAGGTCTTTTCCGGCATCCGTCTCTCCTGGTTTGGGGCAGGCATGTATCCCTCTTATTCACCTGTGTTTTTTCATCCACCAATGTGGCCTTGATTTGTACAGTTCCTGGCCTTTTTCCGGCTCCTAGGCCAGAACTTACAGACTTACAGTTTCCTTTCCGAGGCTCCGGAAATTTGTGCCTCGTCAAACCAGGTGACCTGGTCGGGATATTTGCCCCTTTTCTCCATCTCCTGGATGGACGCTGCTGTACAGAGATGAGGACGTGCTGTCACTACATCCCCTGGATTCGGCAGCATTTGATGCGTGTCCGAGTTCGCCATGCAATTTCGGATTGGTCAGTCCTTCGATCTTAGGATAACAATTGCGCACCATTTTGCATGCATTACCAGCACAATACTAACAGCAAATAAAAAGAAGGATGAGTAAATGTGGCACCTTCTCGTGCTTCCTCCATCTACATGGAGTTGAGTTGGTTAATGGACATGCCTCCTCCTTATTGGTCGTGGCCTCCTCAGTCTCTGCAGAGTAGTACGCCTGTTTTCCACAATCGAAGGACTGGATGGGGCCCCCATATCAAGAAAAAACACCAATGTGTGGCGACTTTTTTCTGCAACTCGGTACAGCCTGCGCTGCAGGCTCGGAGTCTGTTAGTGGTCATGCCTCCTCTATTTGTAGTCGCGGCTTCCACAACCTTCGCAGAGAAGAGCAGCAATGGATGTTATGCAGCAGCTCTGGTCCTGCCTCAGTCAATCCAGGTTCATTCTATCGCGGCACATACCGGTTTTTCAGAACCCTTTCTTGCCATGGCTACCTCATTGTTACTTGTCACAGACAAGTCGCAATCATTCGACTGATTGTTTTGTACAATATTACCTCCGTTATTTGTACTAGCCTACCACTGAACCAGCTGCAGCCATTGCGTGCACTGCCCTAGTAGAATCTGATCCTGTGCTTCTCACAGATATGACAAATCTGATTTGTGGTGACTTATGGGGGACGCTTAAGTGCATGCGACCTTGCTCAGGGGTTGGACCATGGCGTGAGATTTCAATATTGTACCACCCGCAATTGCACATCGTTAGAAGCATCAGCAGACTGCCAGCGGGGTGCGAACTCGCCTTACTGTGTTGTCCATAATGACCATTAATACAAGCTAACCACGGAGGTCCCCATGATTATGTCATATCACCCCATTTCCGTCTTTTCCCTGACAAGACCAGGAGTCAAGTCAAGCTTTGCCTTCTTACCAGATACTGATGGGTCAGCCTGCCCACCTATCATATCTCTCTCGGATATTGGGACATGATTTGTCCACCAGCCTTTTCTCCGACTTTGAGGTTTCCTCTGTCAGTCTGATTGGCCGCCATATCCAATTGCTCTGGCCATGTGCCACAATCAGGAACTGCTCATGACTCATATTTCATTCGCCTCCATTCTCACCTCCCTTCATATCCCGCCCGGGTATTCAAGGTGTTGTTGAGACCAGTTTTTATGTTTACCCATACCATAGTATGGTAAACATAGTGTCGTTGCCCGGATTGACCACTCGTCGTTCGTTCGTCCGTCTGTCCGTATGTCTGTCTGTCTGTCTGTCCGTAGACACTTTACGAGTAATGTGATAACTCAAACATTTTCTATCCGATCGAAACCGTATATGGGTTTGTCTCAGCCCAAAATACAGATCGAGTTCGAATTTGGGTTTGATCCGAGTTTTTGTTACAGAGTTATGGCCCTTTTTCGACTTAGAATTCATGCATTCTGCCATAACTCAAAAATTTGAACCAAATTTGGTATGTGAGTTTCACCGCCCAAAATACAGATCGAGTCCGAATATGGGTTTGATCCGATTAATTTTAAAGGAGTTATGACCCTTTTTCAAGAAAAAAAATAATAAAAAAAAATTCAATTTTTTTAGATTTAGCTCCTTGCTAAATTTAGCATATACAAATATTAAATTTTGTTTGAACTTTAATAACAATAAAAAAAAAATAATAATAATAAAAAAAAATTGACACTTTCATTTATTTTTATTTTATACGATTACTTAGGTGTGATATCCTGTTTTGAAAATATGAAGATTTTATTGCAATAGTTTCATGTAATATAATGATATCAATAAATTACCATGTGATCATCCAACATCCAGAGTATATGAGAGGATTTTTATAGATGTTGTCATTCCAAGTGAAATCTGTTATGAAATGAGTGATGACATATGATACAGAGCTCTGGTGGGTCAAGCAAGATAAACAACACTGGTGGCTGGCTGTTTGTTTATTCTTACTGTCAAATTGATTAATGGCAGCACAAGACTGGTGTTTTTCCTATTCTTGAAATTTAATTATAGGGTGAGATAAGGGCCCCCTCACCAATATAAGTGTCTTCTAAATTCCATTAATTTGCTTCAAAAATAATTAACCCTTTCCAAGGTTTCCATAGACACATGCTATAATGTACATGGACTCTTCATCCTATCTCTTAATATCTATTGGGTGTCTTTGCACACTATTCACTTCTATCAATTTTGGTATTGACTGATTAATTGATTTTTGAAAAATATATTAACCCTTCAGACACGTGCTTTCAATTTGAAATTAAAACAACAGCTGATAGCCAATATGATTTATCTATGCAATGCGAAACAGGCAGATAAATATACATGACTATTGTAAGTGATGACTTGTTTTAGGGGCCACAGAGCACTTAGAAGATTAATATTGAAGGTTGTGGCTTTTAGTGCCCAAGCTACTTGTAAAACATTGTAATGTGTGAAACCATTCAAATGAGGGCTAACTTACTTTCTTTTATATGAACGATTTAGTGGTCATAGGGGCCAGCATCCCCATCATATTATGTCTGTATAACATTATATAGATAATACTTTTGAATTGTATAAACTACATATATTTTTGAAAACCATACACCCCTGTTATGAAACACTTAATCTTATTTAATACACAGGTCAGATCTGATCTTATATTTGTCCATGTTTGATAAACAAATAACTGGGGAGAATGAGGGAAGGGGCGGGCTAATTAAAGTACCATTTAAATACTAGATGGAATCCCCTACATATATGTCGTTCTAAGCAGTCTGGCTTGTCAACAATTATAATTTCTCTTTAGAAGTGAAAAATAAATTTTGAATGTCTGGCATGTCAAAAGTGGCAAAGATTATCACTTTTGCTTCCAATGAGTTAACTTAAACTCCTAAACATGTCCTCCGAAATCACTAAACCATTGGATCTCACAGTGAGAGGTCCTTGTGTGAATAGGGACAGAGTTATGAGATTTAAAACTACTCCTCCCCAACCCAAATACTTTAACCCTTTCTTAAGACAAATTATTTGAGCTTTTGATTTCAAGTTGGGTACTGATATATGGATTAATTCCTGTGATCATATCTTTGACAAATTATCAGTTATGGCTAGTCGCTATCGCCAAGGTATGGGTTAAACATCTGCCGATCGTGATCGGCCTCTCGTTAGAGTTTCGGGCCTTCAAATATGTTCGATTTTGTGGTGATCGCCATGGTGCACTTATTCAGCGATTAGGCCGCTTTTATGAGAATAACCTAGACATATTATGGACTTAATCGTGTGCGTGAAACTGATCAGTTAGTATGCGGGTGCTATGCCTCACAGAGGAATTTAGCATTCTACTCACATGGCCGAAAATATCACGAATATCGACCGTCCCGCTCCATCGAAAATATCGTCTGAACTACGCTCATTTTAAGTTTTTACTTCTCGATTTGGGACGCATCTAGCAGCGACAGACTAACAAAATAGGATTTCAGCATCGAGAGTCTCTGCATTAGTTGGTGTATCGAGTGCCTGGGTGTAGTCAATTTTGATATAGTATTTGTCACTATACCTACTTTGAACAAGATTATTCTCCAATTCTATTTGATCACCCTGCCAGAGTGTTTCACATCACTTTAAAATCGTGATTCTAATTCTAATCAGATTTTGCGATAACTGATTCTCACCTTAATTTGAGACATTCAATAATTATTGCTGCATGCCCATAGGTGATTAATAATACCAGTTGTCGTGATTATAACAGTTTGTGTAACTTTTCTGCTAACATATGGTATGGGTTACCTAAGCACCCACCAGACGAACGATAAATACGTTCCACATAATTTTGAAACCATGCAGGCCTGTTCGTTGCATCACAGGTCGGCCAAATGTTCAGACAGTTCCATTAGCTGTATCAGTTATTCTCCTTGGTTGACCGTACAATTCAATTTCCAGTTATTTGTCTTTGTGTACCAGAGGTGGACACTCTCTCTGTCTGGTCACATCTCTATGTGTATGCTTTTTCCTTCCATGGACATTCTTCCCAGTGCCCTGGCCATAATATGCACAACTCCCTGTAATATGTTCTCCTGGTGTATCCCTGGTCCCCCCATTGGTCTGTGACCAACAGGCTTCTCATATCTCCCCTGGGTCTCTCGGTCGGGCTCAAAATACCGTCAAGTTAGTCATAACGCACTGAAAGTTGAATTCTTTTGCGAGAACCATTACGAGAATTGATTCAGCGTTTCTGGGGGGGATAGAGTCATGACCGTGTTTTATCATCGGTTTGCTATGGTTCCCTCTTTCGTCTCTTGTGGGCCTGTCAACATCTTCTGGATGTCGTTCTAGTGCTGCTTCATCCTCTGAAGGGGGGGGGGGGGGGGGGTAGGTCTCTTTATCATATTGGGAACATGAATGAATGAGTTATCTCCCTTGCCTATAACCAATGTTTTCTTTGGTACAGGATGCAAATCTTTTCTGCTTCAGCAGGTGGCCTCCTCCTATTCAAGAATTCTAATTATAAACATTAGTTCATTCAGTGTCCAAGATATCTTTGACGGAGATATAATATTTTTTACCCAAAATATGTATCTCCTAATAAGTATCTTGGACACTGAACTCATATGGCCCTCCCAGTTGGGAGCAACATTCCCGCCCCTCGCACTCAGTCAGATGCATCAAACACACAGAAGGGAGAAATTTAAAAGACTGTAGACTTACGGTGTCATCGCTTTTATAGCGAAAGGACTGTCACATGATCGGTCGGAAGTTGAACCTAATCGGGTTTGACCGTGCGCGTACTGTAGGTACTTCGTACCGATTTACAAAAACTTCTTCTAGAATCTTGCAAGCAAGAAATATATAATCATTAGTTCATTCAGTGTCCAAGATACTTATTAGGAGATACATATTTTGGGTAAAAAATATTATATCCGATGCTTGGCTTGTGGGAAATCCGTCTGCGGTGCAGAGTGGCAGCAAAAGTGAAAAGGCAGGAGTGTGATGTTGTAAGGATAACATGATGCAGTTCTATCCTTACGTGATCATAAGAGTGCCATAAACTACTATTTAATTTGATTTGAACTTGAAACATTGAAATGTAAATTTGATTACTTCATTATTTATCTGCATGAGGTGCAACCTATTATATAAGTTTATTTTAATTATTTCAGGGAGGTAGTGGTCCTCCTGGACCACCTGGTCCACCTGGACTTGACTTTGATCCAACACTGACAGGAAAGAATTTAACTTTAACATATGGTTTAGCTGGAGAAGATGGAATGGACGGAATGAATGGTATCAAAGGAGATGGAGGTCCTCAGGGCACCGACGGTGGTGTGGTATGTATTGCTAAATACAGTAGTGCCCTAAATAATCGACTCCTTAACCACAGCAGAGTTATGGGTAACTTTTCAGGATTTAGTCGGAAATATGGCTTGTTGCCATTAATCCGAAAGCTCTCACTGAGAGCTTTCTGATGAATGGCAACAAGCCATATTTCCGACTAAATCCTGAAAAGTTACCCATAATTCTGTTGTGGTTAAGGAGTCGATTATTTAGGGCATTACTGTATTGCTAAATATGGCTTTACAAATTTCAGGTTATCTGAGCCAAATACCAATGAGAAAAGATATTCCTTTCACTGTTCCTTTAGCCATAATTTTTCTGAGGAAAACTAAAGAATCTGTTGATGTTTTGTGCAAATTTGACAAAGTTTCTATGGACTTAGAGTTACATTGTTGTAATTCTACAGGACATGTATGTGAAATTTTATGACATGAACCCCATTGGTGGCTCTATATATAAATATATACAATTTGGGGGAATCGGAACAATTTGAAGGCATTTAAATATATAGTATTTTCATTTTACAGGGTCAATCTGGACACCCAGGTCCAAAGGGTGTCAAGGGAGATGAAGGTTCAAGAGGAAGATATGTGAGTACTGCATCAATGATTATCATGCATCATTTGAAGAATTAAGCCATTATTTCTCACTTGCACATTGTTCACCTAACAGACTAGCTTGACGTCATCTTGTTTTCTCACAATAGACACTTTTGCATCATATTTTGGTACTCAGAAATAGAAATTTAATAGGAAATCACTTTTGACCCATTGAGAAACAAACCCTATCTCAGTGCAAAGAGTCAAATCCCGGTATTGTACGGGTAACATACATAGGTATCACATCATGAATAATTATACCCCCCTCGTCCATCCATCGTCTGTCTGTCAAAAACAAAGTTGTGGGGGGGGGGGGGTATACTGGAATCAGCTCGTCCATCCATCGTCTGTCCGTCAAAAAAATGTTCCGGATTTTTCTCTCAGTCGTTTTTTAATCATTTTCCATGAAACTTGGCACAGACATCAACCACCAAGGGAACCTGTGCACCTGCGATTTTAACATTCATCAGACTTATTTTGGCTGAGTTATTGGCCTTCATGACTTAGAATATTTTCATTTTTCTCAGTAATATTTTTTTACCAATTATTTGCGGTGAAGATGATCTCTCATTTTAACTATATCCTAAGTTATCTACTGTTGATATCTAACCCGCCACCAGATCATATGTCTGTTGAATACATGTCACCTATATTTTTATAACTGATTGACATGAAAAATCCTCTGACCACTATGCCATTTTATCCTTGCTACAATCTGGAATGCAGGGTCGTCCGTCCAAATGGACAAGTCCCAAGTTTTTCTCTTGTCTGTTTGAATAATTGGGCACCTGCAATGGGAATCTGTTATTTTATTATCTTAGCTTAATATTTATTGACATGAGAAACATCTTAGAGTTTTAAAAGCACGGGGGTATCCTTAGTCCCATTGGGACAGTCACACCTCTAGTTTACAAAACTTTGTTATTGAAAGTACGAAATTGTACACATTTTTTTTCAAAAAAAAGTATGTCACCTTCTATGGGGCATTGAACGTTTAACCCTTTCAGTGCCAGGGGCCGATCTCATCGGCCCTAATTTACGGTCTGTAAAATCGGCCCTAAAAAAAAATAAAAAATTTAGGGGCATGTTATAGCTAAAAACTATCACCAAGTATTCACAGTAATAATTTTGATGCCCATGAAAAAACGTAAGATTCCCTAGCACTAAACCTACAAAATAAGTCTGTTAAAGAATATAAGAAAAAATTATTAAAATTGTAAAAAATAATAACAAATGATGAAAAATTGTTAGGCCAATGCATTCTCTTATATATGCGAGGGGACCTATGGTCGACTCGCATATATAAGAGAATGCATTGGCATTGGTTCTAGTCATTTCGTGCCAGAGGTCTAGACATTATGCACCAAGGTTATTTTGGATGATTCATACCATTGAATATCATTGTCTAAGTTATCACTCGCAAATTGCATCCAAATGGTCTGGATTATTATACACGGACCACTGTATGTATTCAAGTTGATAGCTTATGAGTATTTATGCTGATTTGCCTTCGAAAGATTGTTTACCTTTAACTCTGTCAACACCACAGCCGCTTTAGCGGGCAAGATGTAATTTATGTTCACGACCACAGCCCGCTTTTGCGGGCAGAGAATAATTTTCGGGAATAACAGATAATAATACCATGTTTACGGGGATCATTGAAAGGTATATGACTAAAAGTCCTTCCTGTTCATACCGAGTGGGGTCAGTGGTAGGCTAATGATTTTATTGGTTGGTGACTTGGATATCATTTCGGTGCTATTCTGTATCAATACTAATTGATTGTTGCACACGCAAACCCGATGTATGACGTTACAATTACCATTTTGGGGTTTCCCTAGGTTTTCCCCAAAACATGTTGACAAAACAATGCCGACAGGTGTGGTGTTTTTTATCAGATACACATGTACCGATTTATTCAGTTTGTTATTGTTTATCACAAACACATGTCGATAACACAAGTTTATGAAATAAAGAAGATTGTTGCCCTTTCTAACAATGTTTATTTGTGGTATCCATCTAGTGTCTCCTATTTTCGACACAATGTTACGAAATTCACGTGCCGCGCAACAGTGCGACTTCAATGATAATAGGTGCAAGTGCATTGACATGCATAAATATTTTGGGAACACAAATGAGATCATTGGCGGTTGTAGTTGGAAAATTATTCATAATTCATCAGTGAAAATGTTTGGCCAACTTAGTCACATAATCACATACATTGTTTGCATGACTTTTATTTTTGCTGTACCCGAATGCGAACGAACTGATTGTTCGCCTCAATTTTATACACTGTAACTTCTCACCTGGCAAGAATGATAAGGTTAACAGTTCACAAACATTGTCACTGTCAGTGAATACAAATTTGGTGATTTGAGATATTGGGTTTAGGTGGCCGAAATTATCTCATTATTGGCATCTATAATTGTGTGAATGTTACATGTGATTCACATGTAACATATTTTTCAATCTCTACAAGAGTTGTCTTTCTTGTCAATATTCACCTTTGTGACAGCACCAATTTTTTACAAGATTCTTATAAATTCAGTGCAATGGCCATACAAGGATTTTGACTGCTACAACACAGCAACACAGACTGATCAGAATCATGTTAAAACTGGTCCATAAATGATGAGTTTACCAAAAATTTCCAGATTTGTGTGGGACTACAGTAATGCCCTAAATAATCGACTCCTTAACCACAGCAGAATTATGGGTCATTTTTCAGAATTTAATGGCAACAAGCCATATTTCCGACTAAATCCTGAAAAATTACCCATAATTCTGCTGTGGTTAAAGAGTTGATTATTTAGGGCATTACTGTATTTTGTCTTCAGGTCTATACTGCAGTATTATATCTCATATTGCATTGACATGAGAATGACACATTTCATGGAGATAACTGATGAACCACATTTAATTGTTTTATTCAATACGAGTTGCATGTTTTGCACATTAACTCAGTGATATTATCAGTTTAATTTAATGGCATTTTAATCAGTGCTGGACAGAGGTGAATATTGGTAAGATAGACAAATCTGGTAGAGGTTGCATATTTTTATGAAGTAATTATGCCATTTGTGGCATTTTCAGTTATAATAAACTGTCTTGTTGTTTTATCCTACATGGAACATGAAATACATATTTTAACATTCACTTATTAAATAATTATTAACCCTTTCATGACTGGAGCTTCCTGAAATTTTGCAAAAACACGGTGCCAATGCATTCTCTTATATATGCGAGTCTCCCATAGGGAGCCTTACATATATAAGAGAATACATTGACCTAACAATATTTACCTTGACATTGTAAGCCAGTGCATTCTCTTATATACGCAAGGCTCCCAATGATAGACTCACATATATAAGAGAATGTTTTTATGGATCTTTTAATGCTGCCCCAGCACAGCTCCCATCATGATAGGGTTAATATACATATAACTGTAATGAATATAATAATATATATATATAAATACATTATGAATTTAATATTAATATAATAAATAGTTATTGCCATTTTCAGGGAAAACGTGGCAAGCCTGGTACAACTGGTATTCATGGTCATAAAGGGCGAGGCGGTGAGGAAGGACAAGATGGATTGTCTGGAATAGATGGAATAAAGGTTCGTACAATAAATCTAAGAGACATTTACGTTTAGAAAATGAACCCTTTCTACACTAAAGCAGTCCTTCGATTTTGTAAAACGCTGGTGCGCAGTTTAATTTTCGCCTGATTTTGGATCCAGGCACAGAATTTTGCTTTGGTGCACCTAACGGGAAATATAAGTTATAACTGATGCATGTGCTTGTAAACATGTATATAATAGTTAATACACTTAAAGTACAGGTAGTAATAATTAATACCACACGATATCTGCTAATTAATCACGCTTAATCTGGTCAATGTGGTCTAGAGTGATCGTAGAAATAACGCCACAGACGAAACAAATGTTAATTTTACTCCCGACGTCAATCAGAGCGTAAACCCTCCTCTTTGCTAAAAATAGTCGGCCTATTTCGGAGAACTTCGGAAATTACGTCACAAGAGTAAGACGTATTTCTCCCAACTGCATGGTACGCGCACGAGTGCAGACAATGAATTGTGTTTTTTAGATGTTTTTACTCGAGCACTATGCTTAAATGTTTGTACACACAGTACTTTTCTTGTTAGTCACAGCTATTATATTCATCAGATCGTAACAAAATGACAAAATACTGACAACAATGTGGGGGGGGGGGACGGTGTTAGTTTCTTCAAAAAGAAAAACAAATCAAACTTCGACTGTACGTACAAACCCATTCGCAGTACCGTACTGAAAGTTTGTTTTTGGTGAGTTACTAGTAGTTTTCACTTGATGGCAATTTTATTTAAATCCAGGTTTTGTCACAAAATTATCATAAAATTTAAAGGAAATACTGAATAATATTGTTAATAATACCACCCAATTGTACAACTTCAAGCTCATCCATGACTACTCTCGGGATCCAAATAAAAGTAGGGGGTGGAAAATATCCAAAAATCAAATAACAGTAGGGGGCGGAATAAAAGTAGGGGTGGGAAATCTGATGACTATTTCCATATTTCGCATTACATGTAGTACTAGTACACACTACACACATGTACTTCACGGGAACTTGTACCAATAGTAAAAATATACCCAAAAGAATTTAAACATTAAAGCAGAAGAAGAAACCATCATTTTATACTATAGTAGTATTTACGAATTTTTATTATAATTTGCTTTTAAGATTAAGTACCAACATTCCTTTAGATAAGATTTTAGACATCATCTTAGAATACAAATTATCATGCTGACAAGTTATGAAAACCGCTATATAGCCCTGATCATTTGGGGAAACCTCTCGGACACAAAAAAAAACATGCGGTCATTATATCATGCATCTATGTGTCCGTATTCCTGGTATGCATGTAGGAATCTGAATTTTAAAAACACGGACAGCGATGACATTATATATTGACAAGTATAGTATCTCAACAAACATGTTTACTGTTTAAAGAACTTCATTTCAAGGGTTAATGAGACGTAGAGTTTCCGAAAAATAAACCTTAGAATACACAGCGGCACCGTGTTTATTAAGGCATGTTTAGCCATCATTGTTAGAAAATTAACTCTGCAGTATACGCCATGGAATATCAAAATCGGAGAATCAGTCCACGTGCTTGCATTTTGAAACAAAAAAATAAATATCCATACAGTACTGTTACGTAAGTACATTGCCACAAAAATGTGAATGAAAACCCTGATTGGGAAGTTTTAATCACGGTTATTTTTGCACGCATCTGTATCTCTCAAAATGCCAGGTGCACGCAAATTACGTCAGCATTATTCAGAAATTGGGGCACGAGGACTGTGTAGCAATCGACATGGTTTGCTACATCGTAACTGTTGTTTGTATCAGCATGATTACATGTCACTTTCTCCCAGATATTCCCTTTCAAGTTTCGTCAAATGTCAGCTGATTTTAATTTGAGTCGAAGGGCTGATCGTACGATGTGTGTTGTTGTTTTAAGTACCGCTATCTGCTGGTATTGTCAGCTATTCTTGTGATTTATTTTTCTTCAACATAAATTCCACAATATGCCATTTTAATGCTCAAAAATTAATAAACGTAGGGGTCCAAATAAGCGTTGTAGGGGTGTGAAAAACTTAGCAAAAATAATAAACGACGGGTACGTTTATTTGGATCCCGAGAGTACATGAGTTGGATATGTAATATATACCATATGCATCTTCTTTGCAGGGTATGGGTGAAGAAGGTACTGGTATATAATAGGGTGGGCAGATATGACTGGGTCTCTGAAGAAGTTCCAAGCCAGTATACCGAATAAGTTACCTATACAGTCAGGTGGCCTTGGACTAATTATCGCACTATATAACGCCCCATTTAAGTGATGTGCAGGATTCAGCAAATAGCCTGCTTTAATCGTATGCAGCTTTATACCACAAATTTTTTCAAATTTTAGATTGTGTTTGGCTCAAATTAGAAACATAATGTTGATGTAATTTACTCTTATTACTCTTGTAGTTGACGTTAGGTATAATTCTTTGGCAACTATATCATATAAAATGAAATTGTCATGCCTTAATTGAATTCAATATTTTCTTAACTGATATGCAGGATTTCACCCCTCGGACCCTCTCTCTTAAAACTTAGTTTCTATGTGTAGTAACTGGTGTTTGGGATTTGGCGTGGATGGGGCTGTACGTGATGGTAGGTATAATATGTTAAAAGGATGGTATTCTCAATTTATTTATTAATTTCTCTGAAATTATAAGAAATTTAAGTCCTCAGGTAAATAAATAAATCAAAATGGATTGCACTTGATCTGCCAAACATTGGAATTAACATGTACGGTATATCGAATTCACAGGGGTCGATAATATAAGTTGTATGTACAGTGTAGCCATTCCCTGTTTCTCTGTATGCTAGTCACTAAAATAAATCTCATGTAAATTCAAAAGTCGTCAATGAATTCATTGTCTACCACTTGTACCTCTATTTATTTCTCCAAGTTCTCGTGAAGCTGTCAGCCAGACATAGTTATCCATGTATATGTAGTCATATTCTCGGGATCCAAATAAACAGTTTGGGTAGTCCCGTACGTTTATTTATTTTCAAGGAAAGTATTTGGGACCCTACATTTATTATTTTCACGCTAAAAATCGCAAGCCACTGGCAAAAACCGAAGCAAAATGTGTAAATTTGAAACAAAAGTCGCCGACGAATTAATATAACGTCACGCTTCCCACAGCTATATAATAATGATTTTCCCACATCTATATATACCAATGTATTGTGAAACCGATAACGAAAGTACAATTAGGTACCAGAAAGCGTGATCCTACATGTGTGACCCCGCTGCCCTCTTGACGTGTAAATTATATGGATGCGTCCGAACAATTGGGCGAATAGTTGGCTTTTTACTTGCGTGGTCGATTCCATTTTTTTAACCAATGGGTGTTATTCACATAGCATAGTTATTTCTGTGAAATCGAACAGGTCTAACAAATACACGTGTTCCATATATTGGGTCCACATATATAGCTATAGGGGTGCTAGCACGAAGCGTATTTAGTTGTCTATATAAATATTTAGATAAAAAAAAAAGAGTCGCTATATATCTTTTGTTTAAAAAAAAAAAAAAATAAGCATAGACTTCCGAAACAGCAATTTTGAAGCCACAATATCTACGTGTTTTTATCGGTAGCTGGCGCTTTTAAAATCACATAGCCCACAATCTAAATGGAAGATATTTTCCGCGATATATAGGCATAACAAAATAAAATTAGCAGATAAATATAAAAAAGAATATGAAAATGGCTTGGCTGAAACGAAAATGTTATTGAATAAAAAACAAAGTGAAACCCCTACCCTCAGGGATATCCATATAAATGGGTTATTTAGTCCCATGCTACCCATACTTGAAAATTTACCCCTAATTATTGCGCCCCGTACTCTTATTTATAATGGGAATTCCTCCCGTAGGCCCTATACTATTATGCCACCCGCTATTATTTGGATCCCGATCTAGAGTAGTACCAATGTCCCTCTGTGCCGTCCAAATTATTCCTAGAATGTTACATTGTTGCCGGCATTTGGTGGATCTGTGACATGTTTACATTCGTCAAATTGATCAACAATTATGACAGCATGTCTTGAATAAATCCAGTTCAAACTCCCATCGGTGAATTGTCGATATACGATAGACAGTCAATCGCAAATCCGAAATCGCAATGTGGCAGACAACATCAAAATGCCTCTTTTTTACGTTGACAAAATACGATGCAGTCTTCACCAAGTGACGTCACAAGTACGGAATGTAGCTTTGCATGATTCCGCCTATTCAAAAATATGTTTCCGTGACGTCGTCTATGATGACGCGCTGTATCAAAACAAAGCCGGTGTGTTGCAGAAGCGACTTTTTATCTGCAGTGGATCACTATTTGGAGTTGAATTACATATATGCGCACATATAACAGAAATAGTCGAGACCTACCCTTTAAATAACATTGCTTTGTGCTAATTTAATAAAAACAAATTCAAACAAAATGTTTATGGCTGGTTTACTTCAACAAAATATTCCTTCCTGTGATCGTTTTGTACACCGCTGACTAAAGGGAATTGGTAATCCCTACTGATTACCCTTTCATGTTTTGCAAGAAGTAGGACTGGTGTCTGTTCAATTGTAACTCAGAACTATTACCACGTGCTTACCAGTATTGAGCAATGACGTAATATATTTGATTGTTTTGACAACATTGTCTGGTTGATTCTATTGATGATCTCTTTGATTGTCTGCAACACGCACTCATTGAACAGTACGCACAGACCATTATGGGTTGAAACACTCGAGTGTATAACCTTTAATGCTATGACTTCTATGATGATCGTTGTTATCCCAACCATTACTGTTTTGCATTTTTATGTTTACCCATACCACAGTATCTACATCGTAAAATTAGTATGATGATGTCATCCAGTAGCAAAGATGTTAACCCTTTCATGATGGGAGATGCGCTGGTGCAGCATTAAAGATCCCATGCCAGTGCATTCTCTTATATAAGGGAGTCTCTCATAGGGAACCTCGGATATATAAGAGAATCCACTGCCTTACAAGGTCAAGGTTAATATTATTAGGCCAATGCATTCTCTTATATGTGCGAGGCTCCCTATGGCAGACTCGCATATATAAGAGAATTCATTGGCACAGGGTTTTCAAAAAATTTCAGGAAACTCCAGGTTAAATAAATGAAGATGATGTAAATTTGCATTAATCTTTCTCAGTCCCCTGATCTGTAATCTGAAGCATTGTTTTAAAGGAATAGTCTGTCAAAAAAAATTTTTTTTATCGTCATAATACTAATAATATATGTCTAACAGACCCATTTCGCCAAGAAAATTCAAAATCGAGCAGATAGTATTATTATTATTATGATATTAAAAAAATCGCGGAAATATCCGAAGTGTAAATCATGTGAGTGCGATCACATGACCACAACGCGGTCACATGACTGATCATCTGCATCGACGCTTACCTGTGACAGCGGTGGGTGGAGCTTGAAATAATTCCGCCAATCGCGTAATGAGTTGATAAATTACATATAAAATATTGCAGTCGCCGGTTAATTACCTATAGGCCTTTACGATAAATAGCGATCACAGAATAAAACTGTTTGAATACGCTGAATTATGAACTGGATTTGCTAGAATGTTGTATTATATAACAAATAATGATGGCTAAAATACACTTTGAGGAGATAAAAGTTGTGTGAAATGAGATTAATTTATGCAGAAATGCAATGAGCAAGCAGCTTCGTGCGGAACTAATTTAAATGTTTCTGAATGGGGTGTGATTAAAAAGGTGGTGGTTATTATACTTGTACATGTATCATGATGGCTTATATTCGTCATAATAATGTTCCTGTCTGTTTCTTCACACGAAACATTTTGTGTGGAGAAGTGCACGACTGTTTGCTAAAATCCGTCCAGTCAAGATCGATAAGTGCGTAAACAAAATAATTCACTCGAATACACAACAGACTGTCGAAACTATATTATTAATTAAGCTGCAGTTTGGCATAACAACATTTTTTATAATTGAAGGCTAGCCTGGCAATGTTTTTCAGTTTGTGTTTGTTGTTGTTTTTTTTTTTGTTTTTTTTTTTACGGTTTGATTGCAGATATTTACTTTCTAGAGAGGATTTTTTGTAATTGTTAGCCCAGAAAAAATCCAATGATTGCCTCTAATAAAGAGCGTCCATGTTTTCATCGCGGTATAGACAATAAAGATCATTCTCAATTATGAACGTGCTCTATTTCGATATGTCATGGCTGATTTTGTATGTGGTATTGTGACATTTAAATATAAAGAGCGTCCATGCTTCCGTCTCCCAAAAGTGGTATACAATAAAGAGCGTTCTAAATTATGCACTGTGTTGTCTTTTTGGAGGTACTTAATAATGGATCGTTACTGAGCCTGCCCACAACCGAACACGCTACATCTATCTACTATCTTGGCATATGTGGAGATGACATAGACTCGGGATATTTATAACGAAAAAAACAAAAACAAATAACAAAAACAAAAGCCCCTTAATAGAGTTAACATTATTCAGCCCAGTGTTTATATAACATTTGGGCGCTTCTTATGTATGACCAGGTGAATGGGATCCTCCATCGCCCTTTCTATTCACTTTGGTGCATTTTACAATGCAAACAAGTTCGCGACTGACACTGATGAATAGTCACTCAGTGATTACAAATCACCGAGTGAATACGAGACAATCAAAGCACTACTGCCATCTATTCAACAAAGCAGACATATGGTGGCATGTTATTAATGGCTACAAAAACAGCCATTCTAGGCGCTACTAAATACTTTATTCACATAATTATTGTTTTCTATTCCAGATAAACGGCCAAAGCGACCACACTATCTTCATTAATTAGATAACACATTGAATAGCGACGTAATCTATACACCACACGCACACATATGACTCCACATTTTAGTATCGGCTGACTTACGATTACGTCATCGTAGTCAGCATAATAAACTCCTGCTCCGAATCTGTTTTAATTTGCTCGCCCACAACTACGTCACTCGTAGTCAAGTCACGGAAATCTCCGGTGGTGGTATTATTTATTTATTGTATGGGTTATTTATTATGCGATCGGAATGGGACTTGTGTCATTTTAATCACAACAGGGAGGGCTTTCCGATTGCGTTTTGTAGTTTCTAGACCGAATAAATCCTTTAACACTTTCTATACTAAATGGATTCCCCACTCAGTTATAAAAGTTTTAAATTGGAACGGTTTATTATTCTTTTTGAGGGACGTTCAGGAAAAATAAGCAGACAGATAATAAAAGTACAGAAGGGGTCCTATTTTGTTAGGGAAATGTTCAGATAATAATTTTGACAAACGACCTATGAATATGAATACTTTGCACTCTACTCTACTATCTTTGCGTATCACTGTTGTCTACTTATTTTCATGAACACCCCTCCAAATGAATAAAAGACAATTTAAAATGTTTACATTTAAAACCGGGTGACCCCTCCAAATGAATAATAGACAATTCAAATGTTTACATTTATAACTGGGTGGCCGAATCCATTTAATAAATAAAGGGTTATGTTCTTGTGGAGATGAGAATATGCAATTATACATGTCTCGCCATTCTAGTGAAATGCTTTAGATGCTTTATAAAAACTATTCATTACTAATTTACATCTTTTTACAGGGTCCACCTGGTGAAGCTGGTATCTTTGGCCGACATGGAAGAACTGGACCACCTGGCCCCCCGGTAAGTAATAGCACAGATATTATATAGATCTCTTGTAATAGTTTGATGATATTCCACAAACTAATTATTATTTAGTTCAAATGACATCATTATTCTCTTGTAGCTGAAGCTACCGCTACAGAAAGTGTTTCATAGTATGAGAAAAATTTATTAACTGTCGATAACTACCATAAATATGAGGCCGGGTATACTGAAATCAGCTCGTCCGTCCATCCGTCGTCCGTCCGTGGACACAAATTTGTCCGGAGTTTTTCTCAATCGTTTTTTGATCAATTTCCGTGAAACTTGGCACAGACTTCAACCACCATGGGAACCTGTGCACCTGCGATTATGATGTCTGCCGGACTTTTTAGCTCACCTGAGACGAAATCTCCGGTGGAGCTATAGTCATCACTCCTCGTCCGTCGAGCCGTCCATGGTCCGTCCGTCGCACTGTCTGTCGTACCGTCAACAATTCTTTGAGCATCTTCTTCTCTAGATCCTTTGGCCCGATTGGGTTCATATTTGGTTTGAATGTTCCCTAGGTGACTCTCATTCAGATTTGTTCAAATGAGGTCTCTGGGTCAAATAGTTGCGAATCCAGGGCCATAACTCTTTCCCTTCATAGTATTTCTTAAAACGACTTTTTCTCTTGTACCATGGGTCGAATGGGTTCATATTTGGTATGAAGGGTACTTGGGTGACTAGGGTTTAGATTTGTTCAAATGAGGTCACTGGGTTAAATGTGGGTGGGGCTATGGACATAAATATGAAGAAAACATTTTTTTTTTAGATTTAACCCCCAAAAAAAATTAATATATTTTGTTTTAATAAATAATGTTTTGTTATTAAATAAAATATTTTATTTTTAAATAAAATAAAAAAAAATTATTAAAATTTTTAAGAACTTATGACATTACATCTTCGGGAGGGGAGGGGAGGGGAGGTACCTCTAGTCACTCCACTAAATTTGGTTGAAATCAGGGGTTTGGGAGAAAGCATGAACAGACAGATGTACAGAAATGTTCAGTAAGTTAGTTTAATATCCTTGTATTCCCACTACAGCAAGCCATCCATGTACTCTGATGGACACATGTTTATAAAACAGTGCCAGATTGATAGATAACAACTGCTATGGCCGTAGTAATCTCCATACCCAGAGAGTGTATATTCATGTCATTCATAATTTAAATGAGATTAATAGTGTTGTCAATGAAGCACCCTCATTGTTTACATTATAATTAACACTCAGTGGTCATTGTAGAATGAGGTTCCCAGAGGGTGAATTTAATTATGCTACCCCACACGGCAGGCTAGCAGCACCAAATACACCCTCTGAGGACCTCATTCTGCTTAGGTCCCATCTTCTGGGAAGTATCTCGAGTCTCAAATTGACATTTTTAGCTGCTTTTTTTCCTTCTGTTCAGATTCTATATCCCCTAATTTGCAGAAGTTAAAATGCATAATTGAGGTGCCCAAATGGGGACCTCAGACACACTAAATTCAGGCTATGTTCCAATATTATTTTCTTAACAACCACTTATCTATGTGAACTCATTATACCTGATTATGGACAAACAATGGAGGTATATTGCTGTTGTTGGATTGAAACAGTCGGTCTGTCAGAGTGTCCTTCCATCCATTGGTCTGTCCATCCATCCATCAATCAACAATTGTTTTCTTCTCGAGATCCATATGAAATCCCTACATGTAGGTGACTCACATTCAGATTTGTTCAAATAAGTTCATCGGGTCAAATAGGAGGGATGCCAGGGCCATAACTTTCTCCCTCCATAGTAATTCTAACAACTATTACTTCTCAAGAACCATCAAGTCTATTTAGCTTATATTTAGTATGCAGGGTCCTTGGGCGGCATGTTCAGATCTGTTCCAATGGGGTCATTTTTGGGGAAATCAATTAACTTCAACTCTTAAAAGTGACTGTTTAAAATTACTAGATGAATATATCTCATAGATGGGGATTCATGTTTGTTCAAATAGGGGCAGAGGTAAGAGATTTAGCTCCCCCACCCACATTACCTGTATCTATGTTGTATGCTACTGTATAATAATATATAGATTCCTCTTGAAAATTTCATTTCTGATACAACATTAGTTGTAGATTAGACTTTCACACCAAAAATAAGTTAGAATAGTTATCATAAATTGATTTTATTTTCCAACCAGTATGTTTTTAAACCAACAGTCCATATTTGCCTACTTCATGTTAAACTGTTGTACCAAAATGGGGCACAAATTTTAACTTTATGGGAGATGTCAGGTTGGAAATTCCCAAAAGTTTGAGAGCTTGAAGCAACCATTCCAGTTATAAAATTTCAACATAAGAGGGATGTGCAACTTAGGACTATGGTATGGTTAAGATTATATTGTTTAAAAGGGGGGTTGGAGATTTGACAGTAGTGTGCTCTTAGAAATTTCAAGCATCAGCAAATCCCTAGCTATGTCCCTGTTTAGAACTGCATGTACTTGTCTTAAGTTATTTTGACAAGTACTGTTAGTCTTCAAAGTCCCTTTCTTCTCAGTCTTTACAGTAGGTGAGCATCTCCACAGTCATTGACTGTCTTGTTTTGGTGGAGTTATCCCCCCTTTTTCGACTTTGAAAATGTTCGCAACATGTATAATTTTGTCCGAGCTTTTATTCCTACATTGTTAGGTAAATTTTTTGTTAACATGACACAGATATTTCGTACCATGGTATTCCATGCACCTGCGACTATGATGTCTGTCCGACATTTTTTGGTTGAGTTATCCCCCTTTTTGGACTTAGAATTTTTTTTGCAACATGCATAATTTTGTCCGAGCTTTTATTCCTACATTTTTAGGTCAATGTTTTTTAATCTTGGCACTGATATTTAGTACCATGGGAACCTGTGCACATGCTTTTATTCCTACCTTTTTCGGTCAATATTTAGATTAGTGTTAGGGTTGTGCACCTGCAATGGGAACTGTTTATTATTATTATTTTAACTAAATGTTTACTGACATGTGAAACATCTTAGTATTTTTAAAACACGGGGGGGTATCCTTAGTCCCATTGGGACAGTCACACCTCTAGTTTTTCATATTCTTGTTGTCACTTTGTGTATGGTCATGCACGTTATATGTCCAAGTAGATACTAGATATACATGATTTCCATTAAAATTATGGAGTAAACACCAGTTTGAAATGGCATGAAACACTCGCCCTTACTTCAAGTCAATCACATTGATCATTGTGATTGCTACCCCCCCCATTGATGTTATTTTGTACATAAACACTAAGCTTTGCTTGGTGATGTCATAATTGATATCGACCGAGTTTGGTGGGTTATCAGCTGAGTTTAGTTGGTTATCATCCATGTTTGGAGTGATATCAGCTGAGGTCGATAATAGGTCACTCAGGACAAAAATGTGATATCTAATTAATAAATGCTTATATCTTTAGGGTTTACCTGCCGATTTTATTCCTGATCTGAGGGCCTATCCTGGTGCTCCAGGAGAACAAGGAATTGATGGTGATTTCGGTCCCCCTGGTTTAGACGGTGCGTACATTATTTAATTATCTCATTACTTAATGGATTCTCCCATTCGTTTCATGAAAATATTCATTGTAATGGTCTATTTACCATTTGGAGGGGTTTTGATATCACAAGTACAGAAAAGGTAGAGTTATAAGCCTAATTCATACAATGTTTTCTCAGAAAAAAGTCCAGTTGGGCCGTTAAAAATAAATACCTGTCTTCTCAGGCAATTATATAAAAATGATTGGATGTTTGAGGGAGGCTTTTTATTTTTATTTTTTTTCCCAAAAGTTATGTAAAGTAATGCATATGGATAATTTTAAGGCCTAAATTCCTATTGTTTTCTATGCAATCTCTCCTCCAACGCATTTTAGTCATTACATCATCAACAGAAAAATATCTAAATTTCTAATTTTGAATAACTTGGTGATTGAGTTTTGAACTTGACGAAAAGTTTTGATAAATTTGCAAATAATTGCTTTTATTAGGCTCTCTTTGGGTGATGAGCAAGGTGCCTAAGAACACAGTATTTTATTTATTTTGTCTTAGACATGTTTGGCAAACTAGCAAAGATGCTCCATAGCATATGGAATATTCAGTAGGATTGCATAATTTATAACTTCTATCATGTTGGAAGCAACGTGTTCTAAACATATCTCAATCGTGTGAACAGTAAATTGCAATGGACTTATGCAAAGTGCCATCGCAACATAAGGAGCTTTGTGGGCATTTGAACATTGCTTAGCCCTTTCATAATGGGAGCTGCGCTGATGCAGCATTAAATATCCTGTGCCAGTGCATTCTCTTATATATACGAGTCTCCTAAATAGGGAGGCTCGCATTCCCTATAGGAGACACATATATAAGATAATACATTGGCATGTGGTTTTCGCCAAATTTCAGGAACCTCCAGTCATGGATGGATTAAGCACTCTGGTCACAATTTAAAGCACATTTATGTTCTGATTTTCAGGCATTCCTGGTAGAGCTGGACTGTTGGGTGAACATGGTATCCCTGGATCGCCTGGTGATAATGGCTTACCTGGTCTGCGTGGTGAATCTGGTGAATCCATCAAGGGAGATCGTGGCAATGATGGTATGTTATTCATTGTTATAAAATTTTGGTAAAGTTTGAGAAGAGCCCTGTTTTTTTTTAGCATTTTGAGGTAAAGTTCAGATTTCTTTTCAATGAAAATGTCAATGAAGTAACAAAATAAAATTTTCTCTTATGAACAATATGATTTGCTGCTTGGTGAAAAATATTATTGTATTTTCAATATAATTTGGCTCTTGTCACAGAGAAATGGAATAGGATAGCAGAAAATTTTGATCTTGACCCATCACTTATGATGTCACTCTTAAAAGTAATGATCCGTTTATCTCTAGTAAAATACTGTTCAATTCTTCCTTGGTTTACATCAGGTATATGTAAGAAATGAAAGGCGGCTTCAATGAGGTCATGGGAGGCCATGAGAAAAATTCAGCAAACTCCAACTGCAGAGTTTGATGAATTTTTATCGCGTTTTTGAATCAGATCTATGTTGAATCAGTTGTAATATTTATATATTTAAATATATTACGATTTCAAATGTTGTGTATAATTCCCTTCATTTATTCGACTGGCTCATCTCAACACAACGTTAAAATTACCATGTCACCCATCACACTTTGACAGTGGGTTTAAGATAACATGCGCAAAACATAAGGGTATGTTCGGCCTCTAGCAAGAAACAGTATCTTTGATTGGTCAGAGAGCCGCACAATGTATCCCATGTTTACATCTCGAGCCGTCAACATAAGGGAGAGCTTTCCGATGAATGACAACAAGCCATATTTCCGACTAAATCCTGAAAAGTTACCCATAATTCATCTGTAGTTAAGGGGTCGATTACTTAGGGCATTACTGTATATTATTTTGCAGGAATTATTGGTGAGGATGGTAAGCCTGGACTGAGAGGATTCCCTGGCGCTAAGGGTGGGAAGGGAACACTTGGAGTGCGTGGTGACGATCAATTTGGAGAGGATGGATTTCCTGGACGTCCTGGTGACGATGGTAGATCAGGAAGGCGTGGTGCACCTGGAGATGTTGGCCTTCATGGTTTTCCTGGTTATCCCGGTTATGGTCCAGATATCATTGGACCCAGGGGAGTGGTAGGTTTGCCTGGAGCACGTGGAGAAGACGGTGTGCCAGGTTTGGATGGTACTCCTGGACGTTCTGGACTATTAGGTAAGTCACCTTTTTGATGTACTTTTCAATGTACCATTCTGATCGATACATGGCCATTTCGATAAGAAATGAGAATTTGTTTATGCGAACTGAAGCAAGCACATTTGAAGCAATGAACACTCATACTGAGTATACAGCTCTATAAATTTAGTATTTTCAGGGTGTAAGTGCTGAGGCAGTTCATAAATCTCATACACTATGTAAGGCAGATATGAATGTCAATATCTGTATCGACAATCTGTCGCTTGTCCGTCTGTCTCAGGATTTAACCCTTTGACGACTGGAGCTTTGTGGATTTTTGCGAAAACCCTGTACTGATATGCATTCTGTTATATATACGAGTCATCCATAGGGCGCCTCATTTTTATAAGAGAATTCATTGGCATAAAAATATTTACCTTGATCTTGTAAGCCAGTGCATTCTCTTATATATGCGAGGCTCCCTTTGGGAGACTTGCATATATAAAATAATGCACTGGCACAGGGGCCTTTAATGCTGCACTAATGCAGCCCCCATCAAGAAAGGGTTAATGTTTTCATCCATAGACACATGCTATTTAAATTGCCAAGATATGCACAAGGATTTGAAGCCACCTGGACTCGATTTAAAATTTCAATCCCATCTTGTCATTCTTATAGTGCTTTAATCAAAGAATCAAAGATGGCATGTGTGACATTGGTAAATCATTGGAGCTATAAACATCATATATTGAATTGATTGTACCCTTATAACTTGTTTTCGCTGAAGAAGGCCATATGGCCGAATATTTCCACCATATGTCGCCACCCTGATTATGGTTTAATGCTGTCCACATCTATAGGTCTATTAAGTGAATTTTGCTGCTAAAAAGTCTTGAAAATATTAAAAAGCGATACTTCTTCAGCTTTACCATCTGTATGTTGACAAATAAGTCCATGAAGTGTTATTATTATTAAAACAAATCAACCTTATTACAAAAAATTATAACTTATTATTTAATAAGTGGCCACTTTTGAAATGATCTCGATTCTTACAAAAATGGCTAAAAATTCTTTAAAAAGTGTGAGGTTCTTACAAAAATGGTCAATTATTATTTTTAACCAAGTCGGTTGGTTTTGATAATAACTGCTGACCAGGCACACTTCATAAACTTATTTGTCAACATATATGTGGTCAAACTGTTACTCCAGGTTTTGATGTCACTGACTACTTTTGATGCAACTAACGAGTTTTGATGTAAAATCACTAGTCGAATTTGGACACCTTTGATGTCAGAAGGAATAAGGAATTCAGTCATATCTGGAGTCTGACAATGCATAAGAGGACCAAAACCGGCGATCGCCCATATGAGTGTGGCTTGTGCCATATATAAGACCATTATTGATTCATAAATCCTGGCAACACACAAGAGAATACACACCGGCGATCGACCATACTAGTGTCACGTGTCGGAAGGCATTTAATCAGTCCGGAAACTTAGCAGATGATATGAGAATCCACACAGGCAATCGCCCATACCAATGTGATACAATATGCTATGTTTCACACAAATATTTGTCGGTTATCATAGTGGTTCTTGGTCCCAAACGAATTGATACATTCGATTGAACGAAAGAATATAAACAAGGGCAACACCAAGCATGGGCCAATGCCCATGACTACGCCCCGAGTCATAACTCTGGAAAAAAGTGCAGACAAAATAAACCCTGGTCATATCTCTGGCAGAGGGCCATAACTCTGGAAAAAAGCATGGACAAAACCTGCACTATGAAGAGCAGATGGACGAGAGTCTCCACTATATACCCCCGAATCCTCAATTTACAAATATTCAAGTCAAACAAGGGCCGTATCTGTGGTAAAAATTAATGGATGAAGACCATAGTATGTGGGTATCCTTTCCACCAACCTGTGCTATCACCATGCCAAAGGACAACGGAATCCAATAATAAAGACATCCACAGCACAATGTTTGTTATGGACGCATTGTCACTTTTTACACTAAGTCCAGCAAAGGGCCATAACTCTTGAATAAAGGTGGGGTTCCTTTCCACAATGCTGGTCTACCGACATACCAAAGGACAGCCAAATTGAACTATCAATACTTGAGCTGTGTTGTGAAATGTTTGTTATGGAAGGATGGACGGAGGTCTCCACTATATGTCAGGGGCATAATAATAAATAGGTAAATTTGCCATCATCTACACATATCACATGTATATAGCGGATTCCAATACTAGAAAAATGATAGGTTCTGTAACAGGTTGTTTGATAATTAAATTCTCAGATAGCTTAACCATTTACCCAACAGAACGGCCCTGTGCCAATGCATTCTCTTATATATGCGAGTCGACCATAGGTCGCCTCGCATATATAAGAGAATGCATTGGCTTAACACATTAAAAATTATAAAATTGTTAAAGAATGTAAGAAAAAATGGTAAAAAGTGTTAATGCATTCTCTTATATATGCGAGACGACCTATGGTCGACTATCATATATAAGAGAATGCATTGGCACAGGGCATAACTGTAACCATCACAATGTGGTCAATGAGCCGGTTCCAATGATATTCATATTTGTATGGTTTTATTGAGACAGACCCAATATAATTTAGGCTGTTGCAGCTTTATTTTGGCCGTTTTTGGCCGGTTTGTTGGGTAAAGGGATATATGATCTTGTAAAGTGGCTTAGTCAAATAAGGATGCTCAAGGAATTTTTAAAGGATAAATCTACACAATATACCATGTCTCAGGCGTGTGTTAGGTGGTTACCATGGTGGTTTCTGGCACAATAAGACCCTAACAAAAGAATCAATGTATAAATATGACACAACCGGCATAATTATTTCATATGTATATGGTCAATGAGAATAGCACATGAAGTGCCCTTCTACTTTTATCTTTATTTGCATGACAGCTACGGGTGTAGATGATGGCACATTTGCTTATTTATTTATATTCTTTATTTCATCGAATGTATCAAGGACCACTATGATAACCGACAAATACATGCGTGAGACATGGCATATTGTATCACATTCGTATGGATGATTGCCTGTGTGGATTCTCATATCATTTGCAAGGTTTCCGGACTGATTAAATGCCTTCTGACATGTGATACTAGAATGGTCGATCGCCAGTGTGTATTCTTTTGTGTGTTGCCAGGTTTTCTGAATCACTAAATGTCTTATATATGGCACACGCCACACTCATATGGGCTATCATCGGTGTTGGTCCTCTTGTGCATGGTCAGACTCCAGATATGACTGAATTCCTTCTGACATACGTCAAAGTTGTCCTACATTGACTGATGATATTACATCAAAAGCTGGCATTTTTTTTACATCAAAACTCGTTAGTTACATCATAATTCCTTCTGACACACATGAAACATGTCCAAAATAGATGGGTGATTTTACGTCAAAAGCTGGCATTTTTTAACTTCAAAACTTGTTGCCTGTTTTTTTTACATAAAAAGCTGGCAATTTTATATTAAAACTTATTAGTTACATCAAAAGATACCCCATACGAGAGTGTACATCACCCTGCAATCAAAGTAGGAGTAAAAATTGTACCGAATCGATCAGGAACTCTCACAAATGGCGATTTTCATCCAAACATCAAACTACACTGCTCGAATATGTATGTATTCTCCATCAGATGTCTGGGCATAATAAGTGACCAATTTTGTAATAAAGTCGCCAGGTTTTTTAAGAATAAAAAAAAAATGCCATGTTTTCTAAGATTCTCCCACTTTTGTAAGAAAAATCATCTGGTTACAAAACCAGGCAATTTTTCTTGCCAAGTGGGTGAATCTCACAAAATCTGGCAATTTTTTTCTTACACAAGTGGAGACCTCTGATTCTTACAAAATTGGGTCATTTTCTTACAAAAGCTGGAGGTTCTTACACAATCTGGGGAATGTTCTTACAAATTTCAGTCTCTTTGAAAAGCCTTTGAAAATCCTAACAGATGTACTTCTCTAGATTTGTGACTTTAAATTAGTTTCTGTATTGATGGGATCCCCTCCATTTCTTAATACAGGCAATATATATATTCAGCTTAAAGGTCCATCCGAGAGCTTTCCGATGAATGGCAACAAGCCATATTTCCGACTAAATCCTGAAAAGTTACCCATAATTCTGCTGTGGTTAAGGAGTCAATTAATTAGAGCATTACTGTACATCATCGAAGTAAACAATATTACATAGAGGCCATCCCATATCATGAGAACGCATATCTATAATTAATTATACTCATCGCAATATAGGACACATCATCTTCGAGTTTTTATCAGTCAACGATACTCATGACTAATTATTCTTTTGCATCTTGTATTTATAACTATTTCTAAATACTACGATTCTCACGAACATTTACTGTGCCAGGAATGAACTTCATATTTGGAAACGGTTAATGCCACGTCGTCGTAGAAATGAAATATTATCCACAAGTCTAGAGATGTACAAACTTATATAATAATGTTCACCACATTCACACACCTGTGTGGTTCTGTATATATCTTGTTGCAAATATTTGTATTAGTTTTTCTTGCTTTACAGGTGAACCTGGTCGGGATTGTGGAACGTGCCCTGACGGACTCCTAGGTTTTAAAGGAGAAATGGGTGAAATGGGATTCCCAGGTTGGTATGGATTATCTTGATTTAATTACTATAAGCAACATAACTAATTTCTGCCCGTGAAAAGATTAATTAGGAATCAGTACAAATAAGGCATTATTTTAATTTACATATAAATAAAATATATAATTATAGATTTTTAAGTAAACAAATTGACACATGAGTGTCCATTGTGTTTATGAATTTAAATTTATTGCTTAGCATTGGCTACCGTGACTATTAGGATCCACACTGTGATAATGACAAACAACAATTTCATTATGGATTACATTGGATTTTGTAAGAAATCATTTGTTTTGTCATCAAAGTTTTTCATAAAAAAATGATGGCACTATAAAAGTTTTGAAAATTTCCCAGGAAAAATAAATTATTTTAAATTCAATGCTGATACAGTACAGTCAATGTCTATTAAATGCCCGCTTAATGTTTGTTTCCCAGATCACTTTATATACAACATAATCTATTAGTCCGTGAGCCAATTCTCAAAAGATAATAGAGGCCTGTGACTGTATGTGTGAGTCATTTGTATCTGTTTGACATACAGTATAATATAAACTATATATAATGTCCAAAGTATATGACCCTTTAACCACAGCAGAATTATGGGAAATTTTTTCAGGATTTAGTCATATTATTTCCGACTAAATCCTGAATTGTTTTTCAGGATTTAGTCGGAAATATGGCTTGTTGCCATTCATCTGAAAGCTCTCACCAAGAGCTTTCCAATGAATGGCAACAAGCCATATTTCCGACTAAATCCTGAAAAATTTCCCATAATTCTGCTGTGGTTTAGGGGACATTTTGGTCAGCGACCTTCTATTATTATTATGTTAGTGACAAACTTTTGTTTTTTAACACTTCACATTATCACCTCACATAATAAATTTTCAGGTATGGAAGGTAGAGATGGTCCAGCTGGTCTCTCAGGACAGAAGGGAGCTACTGGATTCGATGGAGCAGCTGGTGTAGACGGTAGTCCTGGCTTTCATGTAAGTAGTGCTTAAAGATGCATAATCAGATTAAGCGCCCCTCAATTACTATTTATTTGGATTCGGGGCTAATAAGTATTTGATTTGAGTCGAGGAACCCACCTATCAAAGCTCAGAGTTATTAGATATCGATTTTTGAAATCTATTATTTTTTACCAATGAGAATTATTAGTGGCCCAGTAAAGAGTCGACGGTCTCGGACCAAATTGCGGATGAACTCTATTTTTGCGCCATTAATCAATTCTGATAATTGAAGTGGCATTTCTAAAAATGTTGTTGTTGTTGGAATCTGATTATATGGGAACCATCGAATCGGATTGAGTACCTTTAATCTCTTTAACAAATTAGTGCTCAGTCTCCTAGATTGTGATGAGTAATTGTTATTGCATTCTATTATGAATAGATCACCTGTATTCTGTATTATAAAATTACCACTTTTAAATCGCCGAGAAATCCTTATAAATGAGGTGTGTAATAATATTCTCTATTGGCATTCAATCATTTTTATGTTTACCCATACCATAGTATGATAAACATAGTGTCGACGTCCGGATTGACCACTCGTCGTCATCTGTCTGTTTGTCAATAGACACTTTATGCATGGCGCGATAACTCTAACATTTTCTATCCGATCGGAACCAAATTTTTTATATGCGTTTCTCAGCCCAAAATACAGATCGAGTTCGAATATGGGTTTGATCCGAGTTTTTTTTTATGGAGTTATGGCCCTTTTTCGACTTCGAATTCATGCATGCTGTCATAACTCAAACAATTTTTATCTGTTCGGAACCAAATTTGGTATGCAAGTTTCTCAGCCCAAAATACAGATCGCGTTCGAATATGGGTTTGATCCGATATTTTTTAATGGAGTTATGGCCCTTTGATCAAAGATACACAGTTTGCACTGTCCAGATAGAATCTGATAAATCAGGATTACAATGCCATCAAGTTCTCTTCTGACACATAACAACAGGGACAGTATCCAGTTACAATGACTCTCTCTTGCATTGAGTTAATTAACTGCAGGGAGATGTGTTGGCCACATGATGAGATATCGTAGATGGAATGTCTATACTATTATATTTTATATGCAGGGTTATTTAAATTATATCTTAAAGGCATAATCTGGTTTTATTGTTTAATATCATTACTATTGGAGGTTAACAATGTGATTGTGTTTAGTAGATTCGTTTGGAATTTTGTTGGTTGCATGGGAAGACAACTTTGGTTTTCAAATTTTATAAACTTGATAGCTCTGTATCAGTCTATGAGAACAAAATAATTGTTCATAACACTTTTAGAACTGTAGGTCTAGTTTGTTTTATTGATATATAAATGGAAAGCTTTTTCGACATTGATTTCAATTGATTACAAATGTGAATTGAAATATTAAAGGGCACACCAGGTATGATACATTTTTCTTGTACTCTGCATGAGATAAAACTTTTTATGTGTACCCATACCATAGTATGGTACACATAGTGTCAACATCCGGATTGACCACTCGTCGTTCGTCTGTCCATCCATCTGTATGTCCGTCTGTAGACACTTTACGCATAATGCGATAACTCAAACATTTTCTATTTGATCGGAACCAAATTTTTTATACAGTAAATTTCAGTTAATTGCATATCGTTTAAATGCATATTTCGGCTATTTGCTTAAAATATGCATGCACCAAACCATTTTCTCATAAAAAGACTATTTTTTAATTGTTTATTTGCATAAGGGTCAGACTCTATTCCGTTTTTATGCATACAAAAATCGCCAAAAATGTTGATGAGAAGGGGTAAAAAGTCACATCATGGTGCCGAAATTATAGCAATTTGTAAAAATATTTACTTTGAAAAACTTATTTTATGGGAAAACTTAATACAAAGTTGGTAACAATGACCATCGCGAGAACAACGGCAGTTTTCAGTTTTATTACACACATGCTTTTCTATCTCTTCTAACATACTTATGTCCCCAGACATTTTCTGTATGTTTACATATTTCCTTGCGAATTGCATGATTTCTCAAAAATTTGAATATTTATTTAATTGTTTGTTTGTTTGAGTTGTGTCTGCTTCATAAAAAAACGTTTGTAAGCACATGCAGTTCCAGTTGCAATTCCGATAAGTGAAAGGAAGGAAGTTTCCGGGAATTCCATCAACGAAGTGTCAAGACGCTGACTAAACACATGGTGTTTGTAATCACCGGCGCAATTGATTCCTGGAATTTATGTCAGATTCAGAAAATCCTATTGAAAGATAAAATAATATTTCCAGGAATTCTATCAGATTAAGAGAATCTGTTGAATTGTGTCAGCTTCAGAAAATGCAAGTTTGTAAACACCTGCGCAATTATTCCAGTTTCCCCGGTCAGTTTGTGTTGAAACCTAAAGTGAAACTAAGATTTTCCGAGAATGACATCGGTAGCTCTAATTACGCAAAGTTACGGAAAACAGTTCAGAAATAAATCATCAAATTATTGTCTTAGCAACACGAAATGATTTATTTTGTCTAAATTTAAATAACCCATAATTAACAGGTCTTCAATATTTATTCATGCTCCAACTTCTTAGAAATCGCCGGCTTTTGGGAAACAAAACAGCTTCTGTGGCGATGACAAAAGATTAATCAAGTCGCCGCAAATATGCATGCATTGAAGTGTGAATTTGACCTAATTCCATTAACTGCAGCCGCAGCACAAAATGAAATCATAGCAATGTCAATGAGGTCACTATTAAAAGAAATGCTCCAGACAGGAGCACGTGCTATCAAAACAATAACCTTTGTTGAACTGTCATGTTGCTTGGGGTCATTTGTGAGCATACAAATTAAAGAAGGTGTCATACATTGTTGGGCTTCAATGTTTAATTAAAACTATATTGGGGCTCAATTCAGCAAACTTTTACGTTTGACAGTTTCTAATCAATTGTTTTGGTGTGATTGTGCACTGATTAATTATCAGATCATGATTTTATTTAATTTTTTAAGACACTTTTAAGACGCATTTAATGAATAGAGTTATGCCTCTTCCCATAGTTCAATATAGATTCGTAAATTGCGCTCACAAATATGCATGATATATTGGGAAATCAATTTGATTTTTGTTAGTTTTTTTAGTTGGCTACATGTATAGATGGTTGGGTCCGGTTGGGTGATAACAAATGTTTGTTTTTGTATTAGATTACGTTTTGATGGCATGCATTTCTTATAGGTATTGTGTTGAATAAATTACGCATGTGTGCAGTATTTAGAATAGGGGAAACTGAAAACAGTTTTATTCTTCAACATTACTGCATTTTAGATGATGATATAATATCAGATAACATTAAATTGACACAATTTAATATAGATTAGGCTCTTCATATATACCTATTTATTTTGAAACAAACAAAATTACCGAAAATAAACGGCAACTACCGTACATAGAATTATCCCCCTTCTCATCACGTGAAACAAACGAAAATAGTATTTTTATCGGGAAACATTGGCGTTTTTCTTACCAGTTCTTGGTGGCTATTAACTGATATTTGGTGGGTAGTTAATGATTATTTGTTTAATATTACATGTGTGTAATGCATTTCTAACTGATTGATTGGATATATTCTAAATATAAACATTTTAATATATAGTGAGTTTATTATCAATGGCGGTTCCGACAAGAACATTGTTTTATTCTTGAACATTTTACAATCGTAGATGATAATATAATATGGAATAACATTAAATTAATATAGATGAAGCTCTTTAGATATTATTTTTTTAAAACAAACTAAATTGATGATGACATTGAATGAACGAAACATAAACAATTCACTGTATTTCCAGACTGATGCTGGTGATAGAAAAACGGCTTGGGCTTCTTTTTTTCGTGATTTTGGCTTTATGCATATTCGGTTAACTGCATAAGAAAAGCCATGCACCGACGCTATGCAATAAAGCGAAATTGACTGTATAGGTTTCTCAGCCCAAAATACAGATCGAGTTCGAACATGGGTTTGATCCAAGTTTTTTTTACAGAGTTATGGCCCTTTTTCGACTTAGAATTCATGCATGCTGCCATAACTCAAACATTTTTTATCTGATTGACACCAAATTTGGTATGTGAGATTGTCAGCCCAAAATACAGATCGATTTCGAATATGGGTTTGATCCGATTTATTTTAAAGGAGTTATGACCTCTTTTTTTTTAAACTCGTTTATCTGTTTCCCAAAACATTACCTACAGGATGGGAAACGGATATATCCATTTCCCACTTCATAGACTTGTTATCAGCGAATGATTCTTTTTATACTTAAATGTTTTGCGCATAGTAACATGTATTAAATATAGGCCGATCACTCAGTGAGGGGTCCAGGTGGGTGTCGCGTGCCATGATTCGTGACGTCATTGTTCCAAAATGTGGGCGCCTAGTAGCCCAAGCCGTAGAAGCATAGACACGTTTTCGGTTGGCAGTCACCATGGCAGGTGAATCTTGACCCCTTCAGTGGAAGGAACAAGGAGCGGGGGCAATTTAGGCATATTCATCGATCCCATTTCTTTGGAAATTAATTAACTTTGATTCAAAATGTCGCAAGCAGACATCTGGTATAGCGAAACTACAGCCCCCAAACATATAATTTTCCAAAACCGGTTGCCATGTCAATCGGTCGCAATTTGGTGGTATTTACCCAAATGTTTTAGAAGATTTATAGACTGCAGATGATCACCCATATATATATATTATGAGTTGTCACTTGGAGAATTATGTCATGACAAATGGTCTGACCCAGCATTAAATGAATGCATACATTGCTATAAAATGATATCAAAGTAAACATTTTAACGTTAGAAAACGTGGCTTTGACGGCCATTTTGAATGGCGCCCTCTGTCGGTATTGGGTGATTTTCAAGCATGGCTAGTTCCAGATGTTGGCAAAATATTCATGGATCAGTTAACTTTGGAAATCATTTATATTTGATTCAAATATCGCAAACATATCGTCATATAGCGAAATTACAGCCCACAAAGGCATAATTTCTGAAAATATGTTGCTATGGCAACCGGTCGCAATTTGGTGATATCTACCAAAAATTTCTAGAAGATTTATAGACTATGGATGATCACCCATATAGTATGAGTTGTCACGAGGAGAATTCTGCCATGGCAAATGGTCTGACCCAACATTGAATAAACGCATAAATTGCTATAAAGTTATATAAAAGTAAGCATTTTTGCAAACAATCTCGTCTGTGAGTAATGTTTTCTCAAAAGAATCACAATAAATTCGAAATTTTTATTTAAATTTTTTTTTTTTAGATTGAACTCCTCGCTCAATTTAACACACAAAAAATGTTTTAAAACTTTTATAATAATAACAAAATTATTTAATTAAAAACAAAAATTTTCATTGACACTAATTTGTTTTAGTTGTATACCATTAATTAGGTGTAATGTCCTGTTTTGAAAATATGAAGATTTTATTGCAATAGTTGCATGTAATATAATGATATCAATAAATTATCATGTGAACATCCAATATCCAGAGTATATGAGAGTACCTTTAATAGATGTCATTCCAAGCGAAATATGTTATTAATGACATATGTTACAGAGCTCTAGGGGGTGGTTGTATGAAGGTAAAGATAAACAACCTGCTGGCTGGATAATTGTTTATCCTATCTGTCAAATTGATTAATGGCTAAACCATTGGATCTCACAGTGAGAGGTCCTTGTGTGAATAGGGACAGAGTTATGAGATTTAAAACGACTCCTCCCCCACCCCAAATACTTTAACCGCTCAAGACAAATTATTTGAGCTTTTGATTTTAAGTTAGGTACTGATATATGGATTACTGTGATCATATATTTGACCAATTATCAGTTATAGCTAATCGCTATCGCCAAGGTATAGGTTAAACTTCTGCCGATCGTGATCAGCCTCTCGTAATAATTACACTTTTATCTTTAATAGGGTTTACCTGGCAAACAAGGACCAAGGGGTCCAGAAGGATTGAAGGGTTTCTCTGGAGAAGTTATTTTCCCAAGGGACATGGATGTCTACCGCGGGCGGAATGGAGACCCTGGATCAGCAGGATTCCCTGGAGAATATGGGAGGAATGGTGGAATGGGAGAGACTGGTCGCCGAGGTCCCGCTGGTCTACCTGGTGAATTTGGACCAAAGGTCAGTTTGGAATTCTGAAATATTTGGTGTTATTCACCAATAATTCATCATCATTTAATCATAGATGGTGAAAGTCACCAATAGTTCATCATCTTTTAATCATAGATGGTGAAAGTCACCAATAATTCATCATCATTTAATCATAGATGGTGAAAGTCTCCAATAATTCATCATCTTTTAATCATAGATGGTGAAAGTCACCAATAATTCATCATCTTTTAATCATAGATGGTGAAAGTCACCAATAATTCATCATCTTTTAATCATAGATGGTGAAAGTCACCAATAATTCATCATCTTTTAATCATAGATGGTGAATAGAGGTTGTCCCCACACCCGATGGTAACAAGCAAACTGATTGGCTACAATACCACGTTCAAATCATCATGTCCCCCATCACCCTTGACAGCAGAGTTATAGAGAATGTGCGTGAAACATGTAATGGTTACATCCTTAGTCGGAGTTGTGCACCAAGAGGAACATCCCGGATTGAGCTATTTTAACTATGCTGTTCCACCATGATGGCTCTCTCTTTAAACAGATCATAGAGTATCTGTATATTTCATAACAGAATGACAACTGATAATTTTGCTCTGTCTTTAGGCAAGAATATTGTTGAGATAACTCAATTTGGTGATATAGCTTACTCGTATTTAAATTCGTGCAGTACTATTTTTCGCACACCTATGGGTGCACAAATTTAAAACTGAGCGCAAAATAGTACGACATACTCCTGAGTTTATACCAAACAACAGGGATACTCAAAGGGCTGTACATATATATATATCAGTTACATACATTATGGAAGGTTGTACTGAATTGACAATTATATTTCCGTGGGCATTATTCTTATGTAAATCATGGTAACATGTTCGATATTACAATGCTTGCAATAAATATATACATATTCCTTGACGAAGGAACACGAAACTACTTGTCTATATCCACAACACTGGAGTGACATCGTGGTCATACAACCTGTGTTAAATACATGTATGTCAACACAACTATTTGAAATACATGCAGCTAAATAATGATTACGCGGTTATGGTTTTACTTCTTTTGAGATCATTTCAATGATATCCATAACCATGCATTTGAATATCATAATGATTGTTTGGAGCATATAATCACACATCTTCCAACAAAATGTCAATGCAATTACAATAAACTCAATGTCAATGTTTTCCATCAATGTATCACATTACCGGTATTATAATCAATAAATTTGAAAAATTATCAAGGAAATATGGGTTGATACAAAAATCAGACTTGGCACTGAAAGGGTTAATATAGACATGTACCTTCATGAACCATTAAGTACTGAAACTGTCACCAGATACAAGTTTTTCACGAAAATAGTTTTCTCAGTTTTGAATTCGTGCAGCACGGTGCGCGAATTCAAATTGCGCGAATTCAAAACTGAGCGAAAAATAGAACTGTGCGAATTTAAATATGAGTACAGTATTCATTCTATTATCCAGTTTAACCCTTTCTTTACAAATACTAACTGACGAGTACAGTAATGCCCTAAGTAATCGACTCCATAACCACAGCAGAATTATGGGTAACTTTTCAGGATTTAGTCGGAAATATGGCTTGTTGCCATTCATCGGAAAGCTCTCCCCGAGAGTAGGGCATTACTTTAGTTCAACAAACAACCATAGGCCATTTGTTGAACTTATTAGCTGAACATTTGCCACCAAAGAATATTGTGGTACCGGTAGCTTTTTGTCTATCTGTTGTCTGCTTTTATCACCTGAACATCCCTCCAGATGAATTTTATATAACAGACTATTTCATTATATTCTTTATAACTGGATAAACCATTTAGTAAAGAAAGCATTAGAGATAGGGATACTTATCTTATCGATGTGCAGAAAAGCCAAATAACCAGTATCTGGGCGAATAATTCCTTATATAATGTCTTATATTTTCCCGAAATTGCCAAAAAAAAATTCTGCAAAATGAATACTTGAAATCTGTACTATGAAGGTAACTGAATTTGTTGTATTTTCAAGGGTAAAGATGGAGATTATGGTCGGGATGGATTAGATGGACTTCCAGGATTTCCCGGTTTGAAGGGTGCTAAAGGTGGCGGTGGGGAATCATTCCCTGGAATTGACGGACTGCCTGGATCTATAGGTCTTCGGGGTATGGATGGTCTCCCAGGCCCATTCGGACCCAAAGGTAAATGAAGATGATTGTGTATGTAGAATATATACATATTATCATGTACTATATTATATAGTGCACTTGCATGCTAAACTTGGCACTTTGGGCTGGAATTATGATCACATCCCTGTTCATCTGAAAAAATATATATATAGTCCTCCCTCCCTCATTGATTTCAGAATAAAAAATTGTCTGTGAGACTCAAATAATTTATTATCTTTGGCCTTATATTTGTTAAAGAGTTATTCAGTAGTTGCTGGCCTGTGTATGTTTGGGTAACAATTTACCAGCAGTCACAAATGTTTACTTAACGAAAGAATGACTAGCCACTCTTAAACCTTTCATAATCTTTCTGATATTTTGCGAAAACCCTGTGCCATTCCAATCTCTTAAATATGCGAGTCTCCCATAAGGCACCTCGCATATTTAAGAGAATGCATTGGCCTAATAATATTTACCTTGACCTTGCAAGCCAGTGCTTTCTCTTATATATGCGAGGTTCCCTATATATAAGAGAATGCACTGGCACATAGTTTTTAATGCTGCAGCTCCCATCATCAAAATCTATTAATTTACTACTTTAATAATTTACTACTTTATGATTTCAATATAACACGACACCAAACACTAGTCAAAACAGGGCACATTTATGTGGGTATTCCATAGTTGCTAGACATAGTTTACTGTAATACAGCTGCAGATTTCATGCTGCATTTATGTAGTGTCAATTTTCTCATCTCGAAATTTATCAGTTATTTTGTTTTCGGATATGAATTTATTCTCTTGCTTCGCTTTTTATTATTTCTTTCAATATAGTCAAAGTTTCTGAAAAATGGCTAAACAAATTCAAAAATGCCCAAAAAATTAAGGAGGGGAATCTTGTGGCTAGTGTTAGATCATGCCACGAATCTCTACCCTGGCTAACGCCCATAGAGATCATGTTCCACCAGTAAAACCTGGGAACTTTTTGATTTTATAACATTGAACAAACAAGGCATGGAAAATATTTATTTATTTATTTGTTACTACTTGTTCCTCAATAATCTACTTCACATTTGGGGGTAGTCCCAGCTCAAGATTGCTCTCTGTGACTATTGTGAGTTGATTTAGCAATAAACATTGAATTAATTACCCAGGAGAAATTCCATAACTGTGAGCAACGCAAAGCAAAATCGCTCATTAAGTAGGGTCCTGCGAATATTTGATTCGGTATCGATATTCGATTCGTATTCGGTTAAAAAAGGGTCGAATATCCTGACCTAAACGATATAGGCATTCCTAACGGTTCTTTGTTAAATGTTTCAACTAACAGTCACCAAAAATTTACTTTAATACCGATAACAAAAGGAAACTGATTGTACACTATTTGAATTGTGAACTAATTATGCTTGATCAACTTCTAAAGTCCTAATATCTTAATTATAAAGTACTTGACTTGTCTGAAGTGAATAGTTTTATTTGTCAAAATCTAGTCGCCAAAACGCGTCCCGTTGGAAGTCAATGTTAGACGTCATTGAAGTTGAACTGGAATAATCGCATTCTCTAGTGGATTCAGTCGGACAGGCATGATTGCTCAACAAGCTGCTCCACAGTGATTGCTATGTTCTTATTATTCGGAAGGTTGGAACATCAGCATGTCGCACATGAAATACATTTACATGGTTATATATATATATATGTAAAATGACAGCTGTCGCGTAAGCCCTGTCCCATTCCGTAATTTGCAAATATAAAAATAGTTGCTCTGAGTTATAATACATAGGAAGAATTTTCCAAGCATGTATTGTCAATCATGCAACGCAACGTGTGTTACAAACTTTAAAGCATTTTGTTTAACTTGAGTTACTATACAATATGTTTCATACAGAATCACTGTCAATCAAACCATACCAGCTTAATTTGCACTTCCCCACAACCCCACAGTACCCGCCCTTTCCATTTTCTATGGGATAAAAGTGCATTTTTTCCATTCCCATACACATGTCACAATTCTAGTCATAACAAATGGCCACAATAAATTGTGTATATCGGATATCAGGTAGGTTATAATGACTAGCACATCGGTTCCATCAGTTGGCAACGATCCCGTTGTTGCGACAATGTTTATTGATGTACTGTTCTTTTTCATAAACAGTTGATAAATGCGATCATTTGGCAGTCACCTGTGCAATAAAATCGAGTTTACCCGCTTTAAAGTATGATTAGTTAAGAGCTTGCTTGCCCCATGATCGATCGTTGATTATATTTGATTTGATATTTAGTTTGATTCACGAATGTTAATGTTATTCGATTTGATATTCGGTTCGACCGCAAACAAAATATGTGCAGGAGTCTATCACAAAGTCACTTAAATCGTGTAATTTCAAGTTGGAACCTTCACCTACAGTGAATTACATTATTAAGGAACAGGTAATAACTAAGAAATGTATATTCCCGCGTTATTTTTGTCCCCCGAAATTTTCGGAGGACTATTGTAATCAGCCGCGTCCGTCCAGCCGTGCGTGCAGCCGTCCGTCCATCTTCTTTTTTCTTTGGTTTCCGGATGATAACTCAAGTTTGGACTGTTCAATTGAAAAAAAAATTGTGAGTCATTGATATCAAAATAGAGGTCAAGTTCGTATTTGAGTTTGATCCGATGATTATTCTCAGAGTTATGGGCTTTTCGACTTTGAAAAACATTTTTTATAATTTTCTGTATGAGGGTACCTTCATGGTGTAGTCAACTCCTCCTACAGTTTTGATCGTAGATATTTGAAACTTCAGAGTATTGTTACCCACATTTTGGAGAAATTATTTCTTTCCGGAATTATTAACCCTTTCAACATTTTTTTAAATTTCTTTAACAAAGCGGCGTCGACTTGCCACGTTTTGGGGGGACACTGTGGTCGGCTGACCTTTTATTCGACTTTGTAAGGTTCCGTGTCAAAACTCCAAAAAGTTTCCAGGTTTTGTACTGGTGGAATATGATCTCTGCAGGCGTTAGCTAGAGTAGAGTAGCGCAGACCCTGACCCCAATATCATGGTTCTTTGATTGCGGAAGTATACATAATGTTGGCACTGCATGAGTCAATGACATTTGGAATCTTATTCCGAATGTTAACTTAAATAATATTTGATAGAATATTATAAAACTTGGTAAAGTCCCTGTCAAGTTAAAATTTTGGTCCAATCCGACCATTTCTAATGGAGTTTAATATGCCTGTTTTTTACTTAGAATTTGCTGATAATTTTGTTGTCCATATGATAACTCAAGTTGAATTTATCTGAAAACTCAAAAATTAATTAGTGGATTAATTAACCACATAACATATTCAGGTCAAGTTTGAATTTTTGTCCGGTCCAATTGTTTCTGATGGAGATATGCACCGTTTCTACTTAAATTTTCTGATTATTTTGTTGTCCGGATGATATATTGTTCCTATTTATTCTGATTATAGGAGAGAAGGGCGACTCCACACCACCTAACATTAAAGTTCATGGTGCAATGGGTATAAGTGGCTATAAAGGTCCAAAAGGTCATCCTGGATTGCCAGGTTTCAAAGGTAAGTACAAGTTGCTTAAAGGCCCACTTAATTTTCGAACCCCCAGATCACATATATAAAATATATGCCATATTATATACCAAAACATTGTACACGTATTATCAACTTGTCCAGTGTAATAAACTGTGAACATGTTGTTTTTGCTGAGTTACTGACATGTTTTTTTCTTCATCTGGATTGTAGTTCAAATTGAATTATATTCAATGAAGGGGGAATAACTCTAAATATTATAGATAGCGTTATTCCCCTTCCATTGAAAACACATTTTAGTTTGAATTCTGATGTATTCTGGGAGCCAAAGGGGGGTAAACTTTATATGATTTCAGCTGTTTTCTATTTCTCTATGGGCATCTTCTGAGGCACAGACAGTTCAAATGGTAATGAATTATTGTAGGTGATACATATTTCAATGTTAAGAACAATGTGAATTGTAAAACACGAAATTTGGTGTACATGTACTCTCATGCAAAAGTTGTCAATGTGTGGAAATGTTAGGGAAACAGAGAGACAGCCATCATATTGGGAGAGCACTCCCAGGACATTCGACTGCATCCAGAAAAGCCTGTTTACCAGCCTATTAATGCGACTGAACATTCTGATAATGATATGATTATTTCAGTAGTAGACAGGGGAAAAGCAACATAGACTTATAAAAGAGAACTCATGGATTCTAAAACTTGACACTTGCAACGGAAAAGATAACCCTGCGTCAATGTGAATATCTAACTTAACTCTTTCGATGCCAAACTCGCATAAATGCGAGTTACCCAGTCGCTGCCAAATACGCTTTTATGCGAGTTCGGGGTGCACCTGGTTTACGGGTCGTAATTATATTGTTTTGTTGCATTACAACGGGGGTTCATTTATTTTATGTAGAGTGCTGGTGTGCGCGGACAATTTAGAAGAAAGGTCAGTCAAAGTCATGCTACTCCTGAAGTTCTATGCGTACAGTCCGAGCCAGAATATACCATTCACAAATTAACTTTTGGTGGGATGCGATATATGAGTGGAAAATAAACATCATAATTGACTTGGCGGCCTCCTTTCTGCTGATCAGTTTAGCGTTCAAAAATTCTGTCGGAATGAGGTCGGTGCAAAATACGGAATAGTAGCCGGAATATGATTAACTGGTGAAACATTAATTAATGGGATAGAACACTAGAACAAAAAACAAACATTTAATCATATATGAATTGAAAAAATTTACCGAAAAACATAAATTAAAGCAAATCCAAGATGGCCGCCAATGGCACGTGACCCCTATGACCTTGAATGTGTCTCCACGTCGGGGCAGGTGATAGGTCATCGTCATATATACCCACATGCGAAGTTTCAACTAAATACACCGATAATTACCCGATAGTCATTGCATTACCCACATATACATAAAATACTTGTATTTACACCCAGAATGCTTGGCACTGGGGAGTATGTCCGTGTGGCGGGGTGGCAGCGAAAGAGTTAATGATGGGCAGCTTTGACATGCAACAACCGATTGTCATTAACCCTTTACCCAACAAACCGGCCAAAACCGGCCAAATAAAGCTTCAACAGCCTAAAATATCTTCGGTCTGTCTCAATAGAACCATACAAATATGGATATCATTGGAACCGGCTCCTTGACCACATTGTGATAGTTACAGTTATGCCCTGTGCCAATGCATTATCTTATATATGCGAGTCGACCATAGGTCGCCTCTCATATATAAGAGAATGCATTGGCACAGGGCCCTTCTGTTGGGTAAAGGGTTAAGTGAAATAACTTTATGACAATATTTAGCCAAAAGTGTATTTCACATCATCACTGGAAGGGCCAGTGGCTGAAAGCTTTGATTATAAATCAGCCATTAACCCTTTCAGTGCCAAGTCCGATTTTTGTATCGACCCATTGATGGAAAGAGCTCTAAGAGCTCTTTCCATCAATGTATCACATTATTATAACAAATTTGAAAAATGTTCAAGGAAATATGGGTCGATACAAAAATCGGACTTGGCACTGAAAGGGTTAATATATATATTAAATGCTGACCTGCACTATCTGCACTGTGACAAATATCAGAACAGATTATTTTGCATTGACCCACATCTTCATCCAAATAAAAGATACATGTACAATTATATCCCTTATAATCAACCACGATAATAGAAATGTCTTACGGTCATTATCATTTATCTATTTAGCTATTTCAAACCTTTTGTGTGATTATCTTTTCCATGACTGAGCTTCTTGAAATTTTGCGAAAACCCTGAGCCAATGCATTCTCTTATATGTATGAGTCTCCCATACAAGAGAATACATTGATCTAACAATATTTACCTTGACCTTGTAAGCCAGTTCATTGTTATATATTTGAGACATCCCCGATGGGGGACTCGCATATATAGGAGAAAGCACTGGCACATGATCTTTAATGCCACACCAGCGCAACTCCTGTCATGAAAGAGTTAACATCAAATTGAATATCAAACATTTTCAGGAGTCTACTATTTATTTATCGTATTTACAGGTTACAAAGGTGAGATGGGTCCGTCCGGATTCTCAGGCTTGCCAGGGCCCAAAGGAGAAGGTGGAGACATGGGAGCGGATGGAATAGCAGGTTATCCCGGAGAAATAGGTCGACCCGGATTTAGTGGTCTCCCTGGAGATGAAGGTCTTGATGGCCCATCTGGATTCCCAGGTCGGGAGGGAGACCGAGGTCTGGATGGCTTGCCAGGAAGTCGGGTCAGTATACTATTACAGTGCTTCACGGGAGCAGTTATCACGGGAGCTATTTTTATATGCTGGTTTTAAAAAACTGAAGGTAACATTTGATTTTGGGGGCTGGTCTCCCATTTCTATTAGAGTCACGGCCCTTTGTTGAAATTTGGGTTCAATTTACGTTTCCAGATGATAACTTTAGTTAATTTTAACTGAATGGAATAAAATTTTGTATGCAGCTTTACAACAATAAAATACAGGCTAAGTTTGATCTTCGGTTTCATCCACCCACTTTTACCAGAGTTAACTTTTTCGACTTTGAAATTGGGCTTTTCTTGGTTTCCGGATGATAACTTCAATTAATGTTCTTCTTCTTTGGTAAGCAGCTTGCAGTCGACAAAGGCCTAAATGTATGACTCAATTGATGTTACAGTAATGCCCTAAATAATCGACTCCTTAACCACAGCAGAATTATGGGTAACTTTTCATGATTTAGTCGGAAATATGGCTTGTTGCCATTCATCGGAAAGCTCTCAGTGAGAAATCCTGAAAAGTTACCCATAATTCTGCTGTGATTAAAGAGTCGATTATTTAGGGCATTACTGTAGGTGGAGCCTGAGATGGTTTGGCTGAGGATGTTAGTGAGTCGGACATTATCAATTTGATTTGATGTGATGTTTGAAATGTTTTTAGCTCTCCTGAGACGAAGTCTCCGGTGGAGCTATAGTCATCACTCCTCGTCCGTCGTACCGTCCGTCAGTGCGTCCGTCCATCCGTCTGTCAACAATTCTTTAAACATCTTCTTCTCCCAATCCATAAGACCGATTGGGTTCATATTTGCTGTGGATGTTCCCTAGGTGACTAACATTCAGATTTGTTCAAATGAGGTCACTGGGTCAAATAGTTGTGAAGACAGGGCCATAACTCTTTCCCTCCATAGTATTTCTTAAAACTACTTCTTCTCTTGTACCATCAGGTCGAATGGGTTCATATTTGGTACGAAGGATCCTTGGGTGAATGGGATTCAGATTTGTTCAAATGAGGTCACTGGGTCAAATGTGGGCGGAGCCAGGGACGTAACTAAAAAAAAAATTCAGATTGAACTCCTTGCTCAATTTAACACACAAATTATTTTATTATTAAAATCATGTTATTAAATTTGAAAAACTCTTCACCATTTTAACATCCTCAGAGTTATGAAACTTTAATCTTTAATGAAATCACAGAAACTTTCCATCACCCCCTCCCCCACACATGACCCAGGCCCCCACCCTGCCCACAACCAAAACCCCTTCACCCCATATCATATCACAACTTACCTCTCACCAGAAGCAGTTATTACTAGTATACCTGCCAGTATTATAACTGCCAGAAGACTCAGTCTGGTAGTGTCACAGAGACAAAGTCAGGTCATTAATTGAGATCAGAATGACAGATTAGAGATTAGAATGTTGTTGGACAGGTTTGTGTAAACAACACTAGCACTGGTGCTTGTTATAATCAAATTAAAATTTAGTGTGTCTGACATTTGCAGAGTGAGGTCCCCAGAGGGTGAATTTAGTGTTGCTACCCTGTACAGCAGGCTAGCATCACCAAATACACCATACAGGGACCTCATTCTGCTTTGGCCTCATCTTCTGGGAAGTATCTTGAGTATCAAATTGATATTTTGTTTTAGTTACTTTTTGACTTTTTCCCTTCTGTTTAGTTTCTATGTCCCCTAATTTGCAGAAGATTAAATGCATAATTGAGGTGCTCAATGGGTGTGCATCAGCAACTTCAACTGTAGAACTTCAATCTGTTTCTAGGTTTCCCATGGCAGTTGAGGCCTAATCAGACTAAGGGTGAATTTGCTGATGCTAGCCTGCCTTGCGGAATAGTGTCATTAAATTCACCTTTTGGGGACCTCATTCTGCAAATGTCAGACAAACTAAATTCAGGCTTGGCTGTTTCACCAGGTGAAGAAACATTGGTGGGGGGGGGGGGGGGTATATTGGATTGTATTTGTCTTCTGTCTGTCAGGCGGTCCTGCTATCCCTGTCTGTTGGGATGTCTATCCATGCGTCTATCAACAATTGTTTTCTTCTCCATATTAATGACCGAATGTGTTTATATATTTTGGTGTGCATGTTACCTTGGTGACTCACAATCAGATTTGTTCAAACAAGTTCATCAGATCAAAGAGGTGCAAAGCCAGGGCCATAACTCTTTCCCTCCATAGTAATTCTTAAAACTATTTCTTCTCAAAAACCATTGGGCCTGTAGCCCTATATAGCTTATATTTGGTGTGGAGGGACCTTGGGTGATCGGGGTTCAGATTTGTTCAAATGGGGTCATTTTTAGGAAAAGAGGCCCACAGAGGGTGAATTCTGTGATGCTAGCCCACCTTGCGGAATAGTGTCATTAAATTCACCTTTTGAGGACCTCATTCTGCAATGGTCAGACACACTAAATACAGGCTGGGCTGTTCCAATATTATTTTCTTTACCACCACTTATTCAGGTGAAATCATACCCTGATTTTTCAAAGAAAAAATTGGGGGGGGGGGGGTATATTGATATTACTAGATGAATGGATCTCATAGATTGGGTTTCACATTTGTTCTAATAGGGGCAGATATAAGAGATTTAACTCTCCTCTATGTTGTTAGGTACTGGTATAATAATATTGTTTTCTAGGCAGCCTGGGTATGGGCAATGTTTGAGGTAATGCAGAGGGAGTATAGAGGGGATGGAGTTTTGACCCCCTACTTTAATCAAAATTTAAACAGTTGAAAAGTTCATGCCTGATACAACATTAGTTGTAGATTAGATGTTCACACCAAAAAATTTCATTCCTGATACAACATTTGTTGTAGATTTTCCAATATTATTTTCTTAACCACCACTTTTCCAGGTGAAATCATGCCCTGATTTTTCAAAGAAAAATTGGGGGTATATTGGATATTGGGGGTTTATTGATATTACTAGATGAATGGATCTCATAGTTGGGGATTCACATTTGTTCTAATAGGGGCAGAGATAACTCTCCTCTATGCTGTTTGGTACTGGTATAATAATATTGATTTCTAGGCAGCCTGGCGAGGCAATGGGGAGGGAGTGTAGAGGGGGTGGAGTTTTGACCCCCTACTTTGATCAAAGTTTAACCAGTTGAAAATTTCATACCTGATACAACATTAGTTGTAGATTAGATGTTCACACCAAAATAGGTTAGAATTGTTATCATAGTTTGGTTTGATTTTCCAACATGTATGTTTTTAAATCAACAGTCCATATGTTCCTACTTCAGGTTAAACTGTTGGACAGAATTGGCCACAAATTTTAACTTAATGGGGTGTCAGGTTGGTAATTTTCAAAAGTTTAAGAGCTTGAAGTACTGGTACCAATTGTAAAATTCAACCTAAGAGGGATGTGCAAAAGGATTTTTGTGAACTTAGTACTGTGGTATGATTGTCTTCTTTAAACGGTAAGAGGTTGGATATTTGTCATTGGTGTGCAATTAGAAAGTTCAAGGTGAAGAGCCCTGCTCATCTGAGAACCTCTAGTTATATCCATGTTTAGAACTACTTGTCTTAAGTGATTTTGTCCAGTACTGACTGTTGAACAGGTAGTCATCAGAGTCCCAGTCTTCTCAGTCTTTACAGTCTGGTAATGACCCACAGTCATTGACTGTCTTGTTGTTGTTTCTGTTAAAGATAACAAATAAAAACCAATAAAACTAATTATACTTTCTACAGGATAGAACTTAGAATAGTTTACAAAGCTTGTGTCTCGCTACAAGGACTGCACAATGTCGGTAGTGATTTTGGATTTGAATAGATTATGGTCTGAGAGTGTGCGGTTATAGCTGCAGGTAGAGGTTGAACTCTGAGGAAAAAGGAGTAGTATATTGGATGTTATTGTGTGGAAGGTTAACTTTTGTTCATCATTTTGTTGTTGAATATCTCAGAAAGTGTTGTGAGCCTTGCTCCGGTTGGTGGTCTCCCTGGAGATGAAGGTCTCGATGGCCCATCTGGATTCCCAGGGAGGGAGGGAGACCGAGATGTTTCCATTCCCAACATTAGAGTGTTTGCCATTCAATTTCTTTAAGCATATCTGACTGAGCTGGTGTAATGGTATCGATTACACGCATATCTAGAAGCTCCCCTCTGTACGGACTCTAGTGTTGTTATTTGGTCTTCATGATATGGGTCCCAGATGGTGGTTAAGTGTCCCATTATTAGCCTTTCTAATGATCGGTATGCTTTTCATACGCCCATTTTTTTTCACACCCATTTTTAAATATGGAACGTATTATGTTATTGGTTCTTCCATCTGTCAGTCCGTTCACTTTTTTTGTTTCACGATAATAACTTTAGTCTGAACTGAATGTAATGAAATTCTGGCCCAAAATACAGGTCAAGTTTGAATTCGGGTTCCGCCCACCAATTTTCACTAGAATTACGGCTCTTTTAATTTGAATTTGTACTCAGTTTGTCCGTGTCAAATTGGATTTTTTTTGAGTGAGTCTCTGCTTGGGCGTTACATGGTATCAAAGGGTTTTTGTTTTTGGGCAACCCTTTCCCATTTAGCTGCATTCAGGCCTCAGCTTACCAGGCGAGTAGGGCGAAATAGTCGCCCTCGAAGTCGCCTTAGTGTCGCGCCAGGGAGAAGTGAAGTCGCCCTCCGATTTTTGATTGTATCTTAACTCGATGTTTAGGTAAAATGGCCCAACATATTCTTTAACTAGAATTGTATTGGTGAATGAAACAAAGGTAATCCCAAGATAAGATGTCATTATCATCTTGGCCAGACCTGTTTACTTTCCCGATTTCGGCGGGACTCTCCCGACTTTGTGTCATTTCTCCAGTGCTCCCGATCGGGAAACGAAATCTCCCGATTCACCTGGATTCAAAAGATAAAACCCAAAATTATCCTACGGCTGTAGCAAGCGATAAGCCATGCATGCTATAGTGTTACAAATCAATTATGAATATATCGCCTGCGAGTCAAACAGTGACAAAATGTTGACACAAGGTCGAATCCTTTTGTTTAACAGCGTTGAGTAAGTAAATGCGGTCTTCAATGTCCAGACAAGGATTATATTATAATATATCAAACAAAGAAGCCTTCCGTTTTGGCCATACTTTAAAGTGTTGGTTTCTGCTCGTCCCGACCGACTGCTTTAAAACTGTCGACTCAAATTATTATTATATTGCCGATTTAAACGTTTTGTTTGTTTTAGTTCCGTTTCCGTCTTTGTGGTATTCCGTGTTTTTACGCAATAACAGAACGCGAATCGAATCGCAGCCTGCATTATCAATATCAGATTGTAGTTTTTCGATGTTGTTAGTGTTGCGAATATAGGAGGTAGATGATACTGCCATCCATGAAGAGTCAGAAGGTACTATGTTTCATGTAGTTTATGTATAGGAGAAAGAGTATGGGGCCCAGGACAGAACCCTGGGGCACCCCGGAGGTAGCAGGAATGTATGAAGATTTGTGCCCTTCTATTAGTAAAGATTGGGTACGGCCTGACAGGAAGTTGGAGACCCAGTTGGTTTGCTGTTGCTACCATAGTAATTCATTTTTCAGGCCAGGCGATGGTGGGGAACTTTATCAAAAACATTGTGAAATTCATAACAATAATGTCAGTCTGAATGCTTTTGTTGAAGTTTGTAGAGATTTGATGAATAAATTATATTAACTGGGTTTCGAAGGAGTGTTTGCTCCTGAAGCCATGCTGTTTTTTGTTGAGGATGCTATTTGATTTGAGAAAGTTCATAATTTTACTGTTCAATGATTTTACATTAAATACAGGTGAGACCGATTGGTCTGTAGTTTATGGGGTTGGGGTTACGTTTGTTTCCTTTCTTGTAAATGGGGCAGACATGGGCAAATTTCCATTCTTGTGAGACTTTGCCTGTTTTGAGAGAGGTGTTGTATATGTGAGTAAGAATAGGAGTAATGGTGTCACTGAGACTTTTGAGAATACCCCCATGAATACCATCCGGCCCCATGGCCTTGTGTAGTGATAGTTTTTATCGCAGTTTTTGCATCCCTTGATCTGTAGCAGTAAAATCCTCCATAGGTGATGTATGGAATGCATTTGGTATGCATTTTTGAATCTGTAAAATACAGGCCAAGTTGAAGTCAGATTCTGGGTTCCATCTGTCAAAAACATTTCAGAATTATTTCCTCATTGTAAGAATTTCATATACGATATGGAGCACTAATCATATATAGATACAAATTGCAATCTCAAAATGTATATATATACACATTATCGCTACAGTGAAGTGATATGGGCTGCAGTATCACGCCGAGTTGACGATGTCAGATCACCGTATCAAACGAGCTGCCATTTAATCCGATTCAGTGTCAGAATCGCTCTCAACCTGATAAATAGTTCCCAACTTCCGGTGACATAATTTCATGGGATACTGATACGGAATTCAAAGGATACTGATACAGAATTCATAGAATACCGATATGGCTCACGACCAGACAAGCGTTTTCCGACTGCTCGGAATTTATCGCCAAACAATAGTGGTATTTGTAAGGGATTGGTGGTAGTCATATAATAAAGATACGTATCTTGATACAAATAGTATCTCCCATCCCTTAGAAACAGGTCTGTTCTTTCATTTGTACAGGGAGTTCGCGGTGAACCCGGTATTCCTGGAGACATAACATCTAACAGAGGAAGTGTTGGTGATGCTGGTTTTGATGGTGAGAGAGGTGGCCCTGGATACCCCGGTACTCCTGGTCTAAAGGGGAAAATGGGCCTCGATGGATATCAGGGCAGAAAAGGTTTGTTATTTTTTCAAAACTGTGTTTGATGCATTGTCAAAAACAATTTTGTATGTAGCATCATATATTTAAACCCTCACAAAGTTAATGGTGTGTATACTTGATTACATGCATCTGGTCCTCTGTCCATCTATCTTAATTAACCCTTTCATGACGCGATCTGCTCTGGTGCAGCATTAAAGATACTGAGCCGGTGCATTCTCTTATATATGTGAGTCTCCCATAGGGTCACAGTAAATATTTGTTAGGCCAATTTTTCTCTTATATATACGAGGCTCCCTATGGGAGACTCGCATATATGATAGCATTGGCACAGGGTTTTCACAAAATTTCAGGAAGCTCCAGACATGGAAGGGTATAATGTCTGTCCATCCAAGCTAATATCTCAGCGATTTGCTATCAGATCTCAATAACATATGGTGTGATGTACGTTGGTCATCATGAGGGCTTTCAGAGAAGTATCAAATGATGTTACAGTAGTTTTATGTGCCCATATCAGGTGTCTGACAGTTAGTTCCAAAGTCAAGTTTGAACTTTTCCCATGGACTGGTGTCCGTGCATCAACAATTTCGTTTGGCACACCCAACTGGTCAAATCCCTCATCTGATCATCGCCAAACTTCATATGCATCTTCGGGTGACCTCTTTATGGGAGCCATTTATTTTTTGCGATATTAATTGAAAACATAGATGCCAGTGGCCATCTTGTATTTTACTCTTTGCATTACTAAATTCTTTGGCACACCCTACAGACCACATCCCTCATCTGATGTCACCATTTTTTTTTTCGAAAATCCTTACAGGTATCTTTAGAATGACCTCTAGATGGGAACTATCAAATTTGAAGGATTTTCAATGAAAAAAATCAGCACCGCCAACCATCCTGGATTTTAATCTTTGCACGACTATATCCTGCGGTACAGCCATCTTGGATTTCACATTTGAATCCATCAGCTCACCATGCCGCCCACATTTATTGAAGAAATGTTTGAAATGAAAACAATTTCATCTACACATTACAGTCCCTTTACTAAAACTCTTTAACTTTTCTTCTTCTTTATCATAATCTATTGACTGCTATATACACATTGAAATTAAGATTATTCCTTTAATTCATGTTGTTTCTAACTTCAGTAAACAATCATAATTTTATTTATTTTAGGAGACCCAGGTGCACACGGTTTCCCTGGTTTAGATGGTGCAACATTGTCAAAGGGAGAACAAGGATTACCAGGTCCACGTGGTCCACGCGGCCCAATTGGAACATCTGGAATACCAGGTAAGGCCACAGCAATTTAGTTAATTAGTTTACTAACTGTGACAACGTTTTTACTGAAAATGCCAAAAAAAATTATAATTCCAATGATTTGCCCATGATATTCAGTTTGTATTAATTTGTAATACGACCCTGCCTAACTATGCTTAAAAGCCATGTCCTGATTGGCCAGTGGCCCGAGTTACCATGGCTATCTCGTTCCAGTTTTGTGGTACAATTCTACTTTTTCCAATTGTACCACGAAAAAAATCGGTTTATTCAGATCGCCGCACGCGACTTTTCCCGTCTTTTCTAACTCCGCGCAAACGGGGCATCAACGGAGTACACCCGCACCGTAACCCTTTGAATTTTGGTACATCTTGACAATCTTGCGAATTTTCTAGCGATTTGTCGCTTGAAACCAGTTTGGTTGCCAATGAATATGGTCCAAATGATGTTATGGTATATTGATATATGTTACGACCAAAGAAAGTTACTTAATAAGTATATTAAATGACAAAATAAATCCATGTGGCCGGGCTGTGCATTCGTCGATTCGAATCTCGATCATATTCGATATTTCGGAATCAAGTTGAAAATGAAAGCGTTTGTTCACCAGTACAGAAGGGGAATAAGATTAGTTTAGTAAACTAGATCATTTAGATCGCTTTGTGTAAGGAAAATGGTCCATAGTCGATGATCATATTCATGTTGTCCCAACAACGTTCAAAACAGAAATGACCACAATCGTGTATTTCCTGTACAATTTAAATGAAACGCACGGGCCCGCTGAAAACACATCGTTTTTTAGCCAATCACAACGATTATTTCTAGAAGAGGTGCCTCGAAAAGTCAACGGGGGAATTTCATAACAAGACAAGACATTACCAGAGTACTCCATGCAAAGAAATTGAGTACGCCCAATACGAATTACACCACGAAATGTTTTCTCACCTGAGACCGAAAAAGTGCAGTATTTCGTTGACTATTCAGTCGAATTGTGACCATAAACTTTCAGTCGTATTACAAAAGAAATAAATACACGGTGTATCGGTGTGTATGGTCAAGTTGTACCACAAAAAACTGATTGTAGGACTCCGCTACGCGTCGTCCTACAATCAGTTTTTTGTGGTACAACTTGACCATACACACCTCTACACCGTGTATTTATTTCTTAAGTGTTGGTTTTATTTATTTATATCTTTGAGTGAATATATAGAGGATCTACAATGAGTCCCCAGTTTATAGCGGAATTTACAAAATGAGTCCAATAAATTAGGTCCAGACATAATTTACTGGACAAGTTTTGTCATTCCACTATAAACTGGGGACGAGTTGTAGATTCTATTTATTACATGATCCAAAACCTCGATAAAACATACTTAAATCAACAAATGGGACGTGAAACTAACATTTGCTTCTACAAGGCATGCGATGACATTTCAAGTAATAACTATGCGTTGTTAGCCCACATAAAGAAATCGTCCCCGATAAATAGAAACTCTTTGACGTATTTACCATACTGACCCGCGTTTAGGCCCCGGGGGCCTTTGTTTTATTTGAGCTAAAAAATCCAAGTGGGCTTAAACTCGGATATGGCCCTTTGCAGACCAAAAATCCTAAGAAATCGGGACATTAAAACTTATGAAAGCCGATCTAACGCCGATTATTTGGGAAATATACCGGCTTCCAGATTAAGTAAGGGTAAGTATTTATAAGTTACTTTGAGAAAGTAATTTTTCAATTAAATGTGAATATTAAAATATATGATAACACTTTAAGTCTTGTAGTTTTATTGCCCAAAATTCCCAAGTTAAAATGACACTATTATGTAAGCGGCAGTGTGGGTTATGGGTAAATCCCTTATCTTATAGTCTATAAGACGTCTATAGTTTATATCAATTTTCAGACTTAATCCGATTAGGAAAACAATAAACCCGGCGCTTTATTCGTGATCCATTGTCCACATAGAGGATGTTACAATAGCGACTAATTGCATGTTTAACAAAAGCCAGTGAGTGTAATTATTTAACAGTACTGACAAAAGGCTTGTATTTCTGCTAAAACGTATAAAAAAGCACGAGGTTTGCCGAATGAAAAAAGCACGTGTTTGAATATTTAGTGTTATTGTTCCTGAATTGTTTATACTGTAAAACGTGAACAAAATGCAGTTTGATGTCGATAACCTATATTTTGGTTTCGAGTGAATAACGTTGACGTAGGTTGGAAGACATTGGAATGACAAGTTCCCCCTTCTGTTCCATTATTATACCCACTGTGTGTTTACATAACCAAGAAGCCAGTTCTTTGTGTTTGGTCACATGCAGGAACATACCTACGGTGCGTTGTCACTGAACACGAAAAATATGTTTTTACAGTACTGTAGTTGAACAGGTGCGCTTTGATTAAAGTATTGCACGCGCATAGCCGCACATGGTTTTTAAAGCTATACGCTGTTAGCGAGTGAGTTCTTTTGTATTTGGTTTCCCCCGGGAAGTATAATTGAATAAACAAATGAGAATTTAAGATTCATTTTATTTTATTTCATTTAATATTATCACTTACCTATGAAGTATAACTTTCCATTTTTCGTGGCATTCTTGCCGTCACCGATCATTTGCGAATATACTTCCCGTTTATATATTGGAATTATTTATTTGGGGAATATCATTAGAAAATACTTACTTACCACTGCTGAAATTGACCAAAATTTGGGGTGGGCGTAAACACGAATATACCCCTGTGCATGGAATTTGGCCAAAAGATATGGGTGGGCTTAAACACGGGCATGGGCTTTGAACCGGGTGAGTACGGTAATGGCGTATATTTAATGAAATAACTTTTCAAGCTTTTCATTCATTAGAGTTTTTTGGAAAAATATTGGAAGCTATAGTGTTTTGAGATGTAGTGTATGCAACGAACGTTTCATATCAAAATTTAAGAATGGGTTTATTGAATGGAATAAGGGTAGGATCATGTAATAAATTTAACTAGACCACTGGAGCTCTTTGATTGGACTTACATTGTGTCAAACATGACAGAGATAGGTGATTTAAACCCTTTTGATGTCTCAAATGGCAATTCTCTATAGTCTAGATGTTATATTAACCCTTATCTTTTGATCCATCCATTCCAATAATTCACCAGTGATCATGTGAAATGATCGCCAATCAGTATCTCAATACCTGCCTTTGTTTTGTTTTCCTCCTTCATCCTTCATCAAGATATTTTTATACTGATGTCCGTAAACCATCTAATAGAACTACTATGTGTCCTATGCTTTTTGTCCCCTGAATAACTATCTATATAATCGGCCTATCTGTGCATCCATCGTGGTGTGCTGGAGTTTTAACTTCAACAATATTACTCCGAATTATACTGTATTTGGTACTTAATTAACATTCCCGAATGTGCAGATCAAGGTCACGGTCTGAGGATTTTTGATGGAGTTATAGACCATTTTTCGACTTCGAAATTACAATATTTGGGTTTTTCAGATGAAAGTTGAACAAAATTCAACAGTATATTTGTAATCTCCAAGAGAATGGGGTGTATATTGCATTATATGTGTCTTTATTAAAGCACGTCTCAAAATTGATTGCATAGTCTGTAAATATTTTTTGCAAAACTTCATTTTCCACATTCCTCATGTCTCATATTTTTCGCCAATTTCCGAGAATAAAAATAGAAAACAAAATTCCGAGAATGTTGAAGAAAATTTCTTAAATTTACTGCAAATGTCACGCTATTTACAGCAAAAATCTGTTATTTTCTTAAATTAATACCGCAAACATTTGGTGGAAAATATTTGCAGAAATGCACCAACTATTTTACATATGCCCTTACTGGTACAGTAATGCCCTAAATAATCGACTCATTAACCACATCAGAATTATGGGTAACTTTTCAGGATTTAGTCGGAAATATGGCTTGTTGCCATTCATCGGAAAGCTCTGTGAGAGCTTTCCGATGAATAGCAACAAGCCATATTTCCGACTAAATCCTGAAAAGTTACCCATAATTCTGCTATGGTTAAGCAGTCGATTATTTAGGGCTGTATGCCCCTTTTTCAATTTAGAACTGTTTCTTTTTAGTTAGTATGCCGATCATATTTATTATCATTATGGATATTCATGCATATAGTTCTTAGACCAGAGACTGGGACATTCACACATCAAAATGCAAACTAATATAACTATTATCGGTCTTTATATATAATAAATTGACTGTTGTAAGTTGAAATGTTTTGTTAAATTCTACAGGTTTAGCTGCGCACTGCTGATTAGTTACTTATTTGCATTGATTTGTTTGTAGGCTGTTTGTTGAACTTATTCGCTGAACATCCCTACAAATGAATCCTTAGAGTATTTCTCTGCCTGCTGTCTGCTTATATCATTGGATCTCCCCTACAAGTGAAGAATTGCCCATTCTGATATATAATTTAGGAGGGAATGGGAGAATCCTTCAGTAATTAAGCGGTTAACCCTTTCTTTACTAAATACTCATTGAGGAGCAGTTGTCTTAGGAAATGTTCAGATAATAAGTTCAACAAACGACCGTAGGTCATATGTTGAACTTATTATATGAACATTTCTCACCAATGAATATGAATCCTTCTGCCTTTGTATTATATTTTCGTGTCTGCTTTTATTATCTGAACGTCCCTCCAAATGAATACAGTAATGCCTTAAATAAAATGAACCACTGTTATTTTTAGATGTTGAGATAAGACTGATAACCTATTGTTGACTACAAGAAATACAGTAATGGCCTAAATAATCGACTCCTTAACCACAGCAGAATTACTGGTAATTTTTCAGGATTTAGTTGGAAATATGGCTTTTGTTGCCATTCATCGGAAAGCTCTCAGTGAGAGCTTTCCGATGAATGGCAACAAGCCATATTTCGACTAAATCCTGAAAAATTACCCATAATTATGCTGTGGTTATTCTACTGTGACTATTAAGGGCATTACTGTACTAGACCATTCCAACATACACATTTATAATTGAATGAGAGAATCCATTTGGTATGGAAAAGGTTAAATTGAGGCCTCATTTGATTATTATAGGTGAGCATGGTCTTGCTGGAGCTCCAGGAAATATTGGCCTCCCGGGCATACCTGGGGACAAAGGAATGCGAGGTAACTTTGGAAGGTCAGGATTAAACGGACTTGGTGGTGAAGATGGGTTACCAGGACGACCAGGACCTCGTGGAGATTCCGGAAGAGATGGTTTAGGAGGTAATAGACATTATGCAAAAAATCCGGGCTACACTGTCATTGCACTAACATTGAAGACATGTAAGCTCCATCTTTAAATTTGTATAAGCACCGATCATCAAACTTTATGAAATGGAGATTTATATATTTATTTATTTAAGGCAAGTCTTAACCCTTTCATGATGGGAGCTGCACTGGTGCAGCATTGAAAATCCTGTGCCAGGGCATTCTCTTATATGTGAGTCTCCCTATGGAGGCTTGCATATTTAAGAGAATGCATTGGCACAGGAGATTCGCAAAATTTCAGGAAGGTCCAGTCATGCAAGGGTTAAATATGTAAAAGGCACAGGTTAATTTGGAGATTAGGCATTCCATGAGAAACGAACTATTTGTGTGTCTGGCCTAAGTAATTTTATATTTTACCTGGCGGTAGTGTTTGATTTGAGTTGAGGAATCAAAGCTCAGAGTTATCAGATATAAATTTTTTAAATCTATTATTTTTCACCACCGATATTTTTTAGTGGCCCAGTAAAAAGTTGACAAGAAGACGGTCTCGGACCAAATTGCAGATGAAGATGGATAACTATTAAAATCAAGTGGCTTTTTTGTGTCAGATATTTGACAAGCCGGCAAAATTTTGTTGAACAAAATGTTGATAAATAACAGGTTTTGGGCAATTTTATACTATAGTTAGTTGACTGTGGTTAGCATTATATTTGGGCAATTAATTGATTCTTATAACTGAAGCTGCATTTCAAAAAATTTTGTTGTTGTTGGAATCGGATGATATGGGGACCATCAAATCAGGTTGAGTACCTTTAAAACCAGTGCAGCTAGGGAGTGGAGAAACATCTTAGACTTGAATTTGCATGTTTGCAGGGTTCAAGGGCGAACGTGGTGTCGGCGGTTTTCCAGGACTACCGGGACAAGATGGTCAACGAGGATTGGATGGAATTCCAGGAGAACAAGGTCAGTAAACCAGCATTATAATTCAAGAATATTTGTCATAAAACAAACATTCTGATTGAACGAGAACTGCCAACTTTTTCAAATTGAGCACAATGCACATCAAATATATACATCATCGTGCAGACAGGAATAGCATAATCGAGCACAACTGTGTTTGTTTACTATGGGATACTGGGATGGAGCCATCATCTATTAAGAGGAAGTCATTTGGGTGTTGTTCCCAGTAACCACATGGAACATATAGTAATGCCCTAAATAATTGACCCCTTAACCACAGCAGAATTATGGGTAACTTTTCAGGATTTAGTCGGAAATATGGCTTGTTGCCATTCATCGGAAAGCTGGCAACAAGCCATATTTCCGACTAAATCCTGAAAAGTTACCCATAATTCTGCTGTGGTTAAGGAGTCGATTATTTAGGGCATTATGTACCCAGACATTTGAGCATGAGAAAATTTTGTAAACCGGCTCAACAGTGTCCGTTTATCTCATATTTAGTTCAAATCTGTTTGTTCAAGTTGATTAGATTAGCACACTAGAATACTGACATCAGAGATTCTGACATTAGAATATTCAGTTGACCGATAGGCCTATCGATTCAAGTTAATCTGTTTGGTAGTTATTCACTAAAACTTGATATCTTGATTTTAAAAGACATATTATGTACTTGTTTGGTGCTTGAAACTGATAAGTTAGTATTCAGGTGCTATGCTAACTGAAGGAATGTAACATTCGACTAACATCGCCAAAAATCTGAAGCCTACGCTCAATTATAAATATTTACTACTTTATTCAGGACGCAACTATCGGCGATAACTAACAAAAATGATTTCGCCACCAAAAGTTATTGCATTTAATTAATATATATGTGTGTTGTCATTTGGATATAATATTTTTTTTAAATCACTACTTTGAACAAGACGATTCCCCATATCTATTTGATCACCCTACCGGAGTGTATCACATCACTTTAAGCCAAAGTTATATCTCTATCACACCATCAGTTGGAGCTGTCATTAGTGGGAGGAGCTTATGGTTGCAAGGAGACAAGGTTTCAGCAGAAACAGTTTAATTATTTTTACAGCTGCATGCCTGTACATTCTAACAGCTAAAGATGGACAACTCTAAGTTTCTTTTTATATTAAACTAGCAGGTTAGCCCGCCACTGGCATGGTTCGTCTCATGGCTTTGTTCGAAAAAGCAATTGCAACAGCTTCCGAGAAACGTATGCTGCACCTAGGTGTAAAATTTCATCGAAATCCGCCAGTTTTACCCGATTTGACCTTGAATTGATCATTGTCAAGGTCAGGTCGTGGTCACAAATTAACCCGTCCATGACACTTCCCGTAGGTAGCAAGTTTGAGCTCAATCGGTTCGAGTCTATAAAGGACACACACATATATATCATTTGTGGGTACCCGTTTCAAGGTGAAGATCACCTCGGGCGGAAAAACTGACCCGATGAAATTCCTAGGAAGCCCTAAGTACGTAAGAATCACACAACACGCTCATGTCTGGATACAGTCACGCTCACGTCCGGACCCAGATGTAAGAATCACACTACACGCATATATACGCTCTTTATCAACGACACTGCGGATACGAATGCTCTTTAACTATCAACGCGATTGACCCCACAGTGCCAATTTTTGTGACTGGGAGTGGAGAATGGGTGCTGGGAGCTTCTCCAAAACGTTGCGACGACCATTCCCGTGGCTTTTTACCCTTAGATAGGAAGTTTGGTCTCGATCGGTGCTGCCATTTTCGATTCTATAAAGTATATATATATACACATATATATATAGACACATATATATTTATATACATAGTTCTCAAAATATATAGTAGACTAGCCGATGAGCCCGACGTTGTCCGGGCTATTCAAAAACAAAATTTCAAGTCGATAGCTCCACCCGTTTCCGAGATCTGGTCTGCGCATGCGCGAAGCTGGCGTCGCACGGGCTCAGTGACCCGATAAAATTTGTATCCGGGGCAAGATACATTCACATAGCAAATTTCAAGTCGATAGCTCCACCCGTTTCCGAGATCTCGTCTGTGCATGTGCGAAGCTGGCCATTACGACAACGTCGACCGCCTGGTCAAACTACACACACGTACCAAGTTTCGTCCCGATCGGTCAACCCGTTTTCGATTTTAACATTGCATATTTTGTTTTTCATGAATTAATTCATGGTACCCGTCCCTCAAAGACTGACCCGAAGAAAAATTCCCCTGTTCCTAGGACATATATGACACAACAACCCATTCTGCCTTTTTAGCTCAACTTTACTTTGTAAAGCTTGAGCTATTGCCATGGCTTTGTCGTCCGTCGTCCGTGTGTGCGTGTGTGTGCGTGTGTGATGCGTCAACAATTTCCTTTAGCACGGGCTACAGGTCATACCTTTGGTCGGATCATTATAAAATTTGTCATAGCTGTTGACATTGACATGTAGATGGGAACGAGTCATTTTGGGGTCATTAGGGAAAAAAACATGGCCGCCAGTGGCCATCTTGGATTTCAAAATTCAATCCATTAGCACGGGCTACAGGTCCTCCCGTTCATCTGATCATCATGAAATTTGTCATGGATATTAATATTGACATGTAGATGGGAACGAGTCATTTTGGGGTCATTCGGCCAAAAAACATGGCCGCCAGCAGCCATTTTGGATTTTACTCTTTGCATGACTAAATTGTTTGGCACGGGCTACAGGTCCTACCTTTGATCGAATCATTATGAAATTTGTCATGGATGTTAACAATGACATATAGATGGGAACGTGTCATTTTTGGGTCGTTCGGCCATAAAACATGGCCGCGGGAAGCCATCTTGGATTTTACTCTTTACATGACTAACTCCTTTGGCACGGGCTACAGGTCGTACCTTTGGTCGGATCATTATTAAATTTGTCATGGGCGTTGACATTGACATGTAGATGGGAACGAGTCATTTTGGGGTCATTCGGCAAAAAAACATGGCCGCCAGTGGCCATCTTGGATTTCAAAATTCAATCCATTAGCACGGGCTACAGGCCAGAGTGTTCATCTGATCAGCATGAAATATGTCATGGAAGTTAATATTGACATGTAGATGGGAACGAGTCATGTTGGGGTCATTTGGCCAAAAAACATGGCCGCCAGCAGCCTTCTTGGACTTTACTCTTTGCATGACTAAATCTTTTGGCAGACTACAGGTCGTACCTTTGTTCGGATCGTTATGAAATTTGTCATGGCTGTTGACATTGACATATAGATGGGAACGAGTCATTTTAGGGTCATTCAGCAAAAAAACATGGCCGCCAGTGGCCATCTTGGATTTCATAATTAAATTCATTAGCACGGGCTACAGGTCGTACTGTTCGTCTGATCATCATGAAATTTGTCATGGATGTTAATATAGACATGTAGATGGGAACGAGTAATTTTGGGGTCGTTCCGCCAAAAAAACATGTCCGCCAGCAGCCATCTTGGATTTTACTCTTTGCATGACTAAATAATTTGACACAGGCTACAGGTCGTATCTTTTGTCGGATCATCATGAAATTTGTGATGGATGTTAACAATGACATGTAAATGGGAACGAGTCTTTTTGGGGTCATTCGGCAAAAAAACATGGCTGCCAGTGGCCATCTTGGATTTTACTCTTTGCATAACTAGGCCTTTCAACTTAACACATTCCTAATCACTCCATTGACTGTAACACAAGAAATTATTCCCTTTCCAAGTTGAGCTACAGTGTCATTGACACTTTCATTAATCGAGATAATTGCATTCCGCGTTTCGTTTTGCATCCGTATTTTACGCATGGGTAGCCGTTTAGCAGCTTCGATTGTAATAAAGAGCGTTAATCCTTAACACCTCGGAATATGGTCAATATAAAGATCGTTGATGCCTTAACCCCCGAAGTGGCGTTTGCGGTGATTTTGATGATTGGGAGTGGAGAAAGGGTGCTCAGAGCTTGTCCAAAATGCGACGTCGACGATCCCCGTGGGTTTTTACACTTATATACAAAATTTGGTCTCGATTGGTCAACCCGTTTTCGATTCTATAAAGGACATACAGACAGACAGAGGTCATCAAAATATATATGAGACTAGCCGATGAGCCCGACGTTGTCCGGGCTATTCAAAAACCAAATTTCAAGTCGATAGCTCTACCCGTTTCCGAGATCTGGTTTGCGCATGCGCGAAGCTGGCGTCGCACGGGCTCGGCGACCCGAGAAAATTCGTATCCGGGGCAAGATACATTCACATAGCAAATTTCAAGTCGATAGCTCCACCCGTTTCCGAGTTCTCGTCTGCGCGAAGCGGGCGTCGCACGGGCTCGCCAATACGACAACGACGACCGCCTGGTCAAACTACACACACGTACCAAGTTTCGTCCCGATCGGTCGAGAATCGTAGATTTGTATAAATGACATACAGACATACATACAGACAAACAAACAAACAGAGGTCTTCAAAATATATATGAGACTAGGCGATGAGCCCGACGTTGTCCGGGCTATTCAAAACCCAAATTTCAAGTCGATAGCTCTACCCAGCCCGACGTTGTCCGGGCTATTCAAAAACCAAATTTCAAGTCGATAGCTCTACCCGTTTCCGAGATCTGGTCTGCGCATTTTGCGCGAAGCTGGCGTCGCACGGGCTCGGCGACCCGATAAAATTTGTATCCGGGGCAAGATACATTCACATACCAAATTTCAAGTCGATAGTTCCACCCGTTTCCGAGATCTCGTCTGCGCATGCGCAAAGCGGGCGCCGCATGGGCTCGCCAATACGACAACGTCCACCGCCTGGTCAAACTACACACACGTACCAAGTTTCGTCCCGATCGGTCGAGAATCGTAGATTTGTATAAATGACATACAGACATACAGAGACAGACAGACAAACAGAGGTCTTCAAAATATATATGAGACTAGCCGATGAGCCCGACGTTGTCCGGGCTATTCAAAAACCAAATTTCAAGTCGATAGCTCTACCCAGCGCTATTCAAAAACAAAATTTCAAGTCGATAGCTCTACCCGTTTCCGAGATCTGGTCTGCGCATGCGCGAAGCTGGCGTCGCACGGGCTCGGCGACCCGATAAAATTTGTATCCGGGGCAAGATACATTCACATAGCAAATTTCAAGTCGATAGCTCTACCCGTTTCCGAGATCTGGTCTGCGCATGCGCGAAGCTGGCGTCGCACGGGCTCGGCGACCCGATAAAATTCGTATCCGGGGCAAGATACATTCACATAGCAAATTTCAAGTCGATAACTCCACCCGTTTCCGAGATCTCGTCTGCGCATGCGCGAAGCGGGCGCCGCACGGGCTCGCCAATACGACAACGTTCACCGCCCGGTCAAACTACACACACGTACCAAGTTTCGTCCCGATCGGTCGAGAATCGTAGATTTGTATAAATGACAAACAAACAAACAAACATACATACAGACAGAGGTCTTCAAAATATATATGAGATAAACCCATTGAGAGCCTCGAGCACATGCTGTCATTTTTCTTGGAAACTAAATTAGGTCACGGAATGACTGAAGAACGTTGTTGATCGTACTGACCTTGGTACTGATTCTAACAGCTAAAGATGGACAACTCAAAATTTCTTTTATTTTAAATAAACGCATTGAGAGCCTCGAGCACGTGCTGTCGTTTTTTCTTGGAAACTAAATGTCACGGAATGTCAACGGCCATGTCAATTGATTGGTGTTTCTTTTTAATTTATTTGAGATGTCTTGTTGGTGAAGAATGAATTTAAGATAACTGGTCATTAATTTCCTGTAATTAGTTCATTTAGTACAATATCAGGACCAAAAGAAAAGTCAACATAACAAAAGTTGAAACAAATAAGAATGTTGTTTGCGTAAGTCTGGAACTGTTTGTCTTATCAACAAAACACTATATGTCAGATGCTCGTAGCCCATTTATATATAACCATGGGAATATGTGAGAAATACACAATGAAAACACTCCACAGTTTGGATCGATAAGTCTTGCCCTGTGTATTCTGATGTTGCGTGTTTTTTAAATCGGTCTTCCGTATCATTTCTACAACACAATTATCGTCTTACTTGCAGCACGACGTTACCGTGTGATCGCCACGGAAGCGTTTTCATTTATAGTATGGTCAATATATTGCCACCGGTGCAGTGTATTCTCGGATAGAAACCAATTAGACCAATGCCGAAAGCAGAAACTAAGTCGTGAGGGGCACCCCTGGTTGAGTCTGCGATATTTGGCACTCGGAACTTGGCTAGAGGATTTTGGGGGGGGGGGGGGGGGGGGGGGGGTCTCCACCTTGGAATTTCCAACTACACCCCACCCCATTTAATCACACCAAACTCACAAGTGGGGCTTTGCTTTTTCCCAAATGTTCCCTTACAGACAACTAGATGGTAGCCTATTCTAAATGGACCAGTAGTCTTGTGGCACTAGCCATGTAGGAGGATGATAAAGGATGGTTCAGACAAAATCCTAACATCTAGTGGTATAACGCTGGACAAATTTACACCCCGATTTATTTTTTCTTAAATTAATTAGCAAGTAATTACTGGCTAGGGCACAGGACACACCGCTCGGGCGATGGTTCGGCCCGATGTGAGAACATTTTGAAATCTGAACATGAAAATTTGACAATTCTAGCATCTAGACAAGCCTCAAGCTTTCCAATTCGGGGAAATTTGACACTTACCCTTAGGTTTGAAAAGTGCCAACTGATGGCCATTTCAGTCCAGAATTTTGCAAATGAAAGGGAAATATGCAAATGTTGGTCTAACAACAACAAATTCGTCACTAAGAAATTGTTGGAAAATCAAACTACGAGAACAATTTCAACCTAATTTTGGTGTGAATTTTCCATCTAATGTTGTATTACGTTTGATTACAGTTTGGGGGGTATAACCACCCCATGTTGGCACGTCCCTGCTAGGCACCCCATGCTAAGAGGGCGGTCTTGCATCCACTGAACTTGACTGAAGACGAGAAATCATTGATACTAAATTATTTTGGGTGGAACCTGGGGAGGGGTAAGCGGGGCTACATCCCCACCCCTGTCGGGGATGGGGGGGATAGCCACCCCGTCGGCAATATCTGCAATAGTCAACCCGGTAGCTAAAGCCCACCCCCTGTTGGGGAATCGTATAGCCCCTGCATCGGGGATATCCTGGCACCACCCCTGTTTGAAATCATCTACTATATATTTTGGGACTTCTGTCTGTCTGTTTGTCTGTTAGCTATGGCCGGGAAACTGCCGGACGGATTGAGCCCAAACTTCCTATCTAAGGGTAAAATCCCACATGAAGTGTCATTGCACCGCTTCTGAGAACGTCAGGGCACTCCTTCTCCATTCCCAGTCACCAAAATGACCGTCATTGGCACTGTTGGGTTAATCGCGTTGATAGTTAAAGAGCGTTCGTATTTGTCGTTGATAAAGAGCGTATGCGTGTAATGTGATTCTTATGTCTGGGGCCAGACGTGAGTGTGTCTGTATCCAGACATGAGCGTGTTGTGTGATTCTTATTTCTGTCTTCGAACTTAGGGGTTCCAAGGAACGGGGGAGATTTTCATTGGCTAAGTTTTTCCGCCCGAGGACCCACAAACGTACCTCTTTTAGGGACGGGTACCATCACGGGACGGGTACCATCATTTCTCTTGATTAAAAAGGCAGAATTAACTCAAATTAAATTAAAAAATTAACGGATTTTGACGAAATTTGATACCTAGGGATACTTTTGTCGGGGGAGTGTTTTCGACGGGTCAAATCGTGACCCCGACCTGACCTTGACCTTCAAAATGGTCAATACAAGGTCAAAGCCCGGACGAAGTCGGGTCACCTGCTAGTCTAATATATATTTTGGGACTTCTGTCTGTCTGTTTGTTTGATAGCTATGGCCGGGAAAACTGCCGGACGGATTGAGCCCAAACTTCCTATCTACGGGTAAAATCCCACATGAAGTGTCATCGCACCGCTTCTGAGAACGTCAGAGAACTCCTTCTCCATTCCCAGTCACCAAAATGACCGTCCTTGGCACTGTGGGGTTAATCGCGTTGATAGTTAAAGAGCGTTCGTATCCGCAGTGTCGTTGATAAAGAGCATATGCGTGTAGTGTGATTCTTATGTCTGGGGCCAGACATGAGCGTGTTCTTATTTCTGTCTTCGTACTTAGGGGTTCCAAGGAATGGGGGAGATTTTCATCGGGGAAGTTTTTCCGCCCGAGGTGATCTTCACCTTGAAACGGGTACCCACAAACGTACCTCTTTTAGGGATGGGTACCATCACGGGACAGGTACCATAATTTCTCTTGATTAAAAAGGCAGAATTAACTCAAATTAAATAAAAAAATTAACGGATTTCGACGAAATTTGATACCTAGGGATACTTTTGTCGGGGGAGTGTTTTCAACGGGTTAAATCATGATCCCGACCTGACCTTGACCTTCAAAATGGTCAATTCAAGGTCAAATCGGGTAAAACGGACGGATTTCGATGAAATTTTATACCTAGGGATACTTTTGTCCGGGGAGTGTTTTGGACGGGTCAAATCATTACCCCAACCTGACTTTGACCTTCAAAATGGTCAATTCAGAGTCAAAGCCCGGACGAAGTCGGGTCACCTGCTAGTATATATATATTTTAAAGGAGAAGATCACATATGGAGTAGAAATCAGGGGTGAAATGAGCTCTCATAACCACAGAACTACACTAAAGACATTCCAATAAACCCAAATTGGATGCAGTCGCATATAGTATATATATGGTATCGTTGTGTTGGCCTCTATATATCATATAAATACTTTCCCTACGCTCCTGTTCCGTAAATTCTATTATAAAAAGTGCGTTTATTTCAGACAAAGTTCAAACAGTAATATGACCAGACAAGACATACAAACCGCTAATCTCATTACCAATCTAACAACACTAGTCGAACATGATTGCCTTTCAAAGCAATAACACCGGGCACCAGGTTACGGACAACCACAGGCACACACACCATGGATAAATACACTATCAAAAGTGTCCGATTTGTCTGGTTATATCTGGCATATATATACCCATGGTTATACAGTAAAACCTCCACATACCGGAACCTCTGCTATCCGGATCCCTCGCCAATCCGAATGAAATGTCCGGTCCCAAATTCACCCACGTGCATTCTCACTAAAAATTACCTCTAAAATCCAGAACCTCCAAATTCCGGATATCGGACGCGTATGTCAGTCCATAATTAAGCGAACACTGTGATTATTAGCTCTGAATACCGGACAAGATCGGATGAGATCTCGTATCTGCCGATATGAGATCGGCCGAGACGAGCCGAGAGTATAGCGATTACGTACTCCAGTATAAGCGGACCATTTAATTAGCGTTCTTTTGTTCGGCGTATGCTTTGAACTGGATTGTAACAACAGGAGTCTGATTAGATATCTACGCTCACAGATCGAGAATTAGAGCACTGACATATTGTTTTTGCAACAGTTATTGCGTCCAGTTAATTGGACTCTGTTTTTACAACCATTGTCAAAACAATAAATTGCTATAATTGCCCGATGTTGACGTATAGTCAGCATAACAGTTTGAATCTTTCACAATGACTGAGCCTTCACGAAAACGATATCGAACAGAGTTAACACTAGACCAGAAAGTCAAAGATATTAAAGATCTCAGCTCAACGCCTAAGCCGACATGCAAAGAACTAAGTGTTAAATATGGCATCGGCAAATCAACGATCAGCGACATCGGCAAGAATCGAGACAGTTTCTTTCTAAAGTCGGGACTAGTTGCACAATCATGTTCTATATATGTTTTATATAATTTGTTATGTTTGTGTTTTACATGTATTTCGTTCTCGTAATTATTCAATAAATTCTCATTAATCAATAATACAATCTTGGTCATTCTTGGTATTAAACGCCGGCAATATATCACCGACGGTGACGCGATTTTCTATAAACCGGACACCTCTCTAAACCGGATGGAATGGCCGGTCCGAAGGGTGTTCGGTTTAGAGAGGTTTCACTGTATATAAACAGGCTACGAGCATCTGACCGCTAATGTCGTGTATATACTTTTACCTGTTATATTTCATTTACCTTATCATTATGTTGAAATTAAATTATTGTTAAATTTAGTTAATTCAATAAACGAAGATAAACTGAAACATTTGCCCTATTATCCACTAAAATTTTACTTGGCTTTACCGTCTGGGTATGTGAATTTAGTACTTCTGGTAGAAACTTCTTATGATCGACCACCTGTCATTAGCAACCGTTTTTCTTGGAAAAATGGGTGTTAGTTCATAACAGGTTTCACTGTATCTTATAATATACCTGAGATCATACCTTCTTTTTGTCTTCGTTTGTGAAATAATGTATATTACAACTGTCACGCAATATGAAAATCATTGTTATAATCATTGATGAATTTTCAACATTAATGCGCAAATCTAAATTTCAGTACATTATTGATTTGAAACAAAAAAGTTGTTTGAAAACAGGCAAAGAATTCTCAATGCAGCAAGTGACCAGCTCGATCGCTGTTTGATAGAAAATATCTGCTAATAATTATTTGATTGACAGCTGTGGAAAGACCCATTATGCCATATGCTAATAACTGCACATACAGTAATGCCATAATTAATCGACTCTTTAACCACAGCAGAATTATGGGTAACTTTTCAGGATTTAGTCGGAAATATGGCTTGTTGCCATTCATCGGAAAGCTCTCGGGGAGAGCTTTCCGATGAATGGCAACAAGTCATATTTCCGACTAAATTCTGAAAAGTTACCCATAATTCTGCTGTGGTTAAAGAGTCGATTAATTAGGGCATTACTGTAGAACAGATGGAATGGATACAAAATACCAGTTCCAAGAGAAATGAGAAAACCACACATATGTTTATAATCACACACCATCTACATTCACATAATTAGTGCACGTAAGAATCAGTCGCCCAATTTCTTATATCACTGCGCGTTGTGATGCGGGAAGTGACCCTTCCCTCAGCTGATAGAGATTATCACTACTGAGTGTATCTGAACGCCTTGATCAATCAGATACATGCATTGAAGCAAAGGTAGGTGTAATTATACACTCTGTATGGGCCATTCAGCAGAATATTACACTTATTCGGACAATTAAATGAAGATTTTTAAATACATCGGCATTATAGCTTCCATAAATGTTGAGCACTCTTTTTTTCAGGTTTCGAAGGTGAATTTGGTGTTTCTGGATTCTCAGGGCTTCCTGGAGTCGATGGTGTGAAGGGTAAATCCGGAGAACAGGGCATGCCAGGCTTCAATGGTGAAAAGGGTGACTCATCAGAACACGGATTGCCAGGACAACGAGGAGATTCCGGATACCCAGGTCAGTGAAATAGTTGCTTAGTATTAGGCCAAAATAGAGTTGATGCATGTTTCTGGTAACCCATCCACCCCAAGCTCTAATTTTGGCCTATTTGTCACCGCTTGAAAGATTAATATTTTCACTGACCGTCATCAATATTCTAGACCTGAAAAAAAAAATATTTTCTATTCACACTCTCCTATTCTATGTGTTATATCTAAGAATTGTATTTAAATGGTGCAACTCTTTAAATTTCTGAATTTTCATACTATGGTATACATAGTGACAATGTCTGGACTGACCATTCATCCATCTATTCGTAGACACTTTATGCATGATGCCATAACTCAAACATTTTATATCTGATCAGAACCAAACATTGTACATAAGTTTCTCAGCCAAAAATACAGATCGAGTTCGAATATGGGTTTGATCCAAGATTTTTTTTAAGGAGTTATGACTCTTTTTCGAAAAAATAAAATTCAATTTTTAAATTGTTTTTAGATTTAATTCCTTGCTCAAACTTTAATAATGAAAAACGTAAAATACAAAAAGAATTTTCTTTCATGAAGTTACTGAGACTCATTTAAACATCTTCTCGGGAACTACCATACTGATTGATCTGACATATGGTGTGAAGGGGCCTTGGATGGTAGGTATTCAGATTGTTAAAATGCGACTGTCCCATCAAAAAGAGCCAGAGCTGGTGTCATACTTTCTTGCAACATCATAAATAGAACTGCTTACACTGTCATAGTGGTGAGAGACTCTATAGTTATGATGCTGTATAAACCCTTCTCTTTTGACCCATAAATTCCAATAATTTGTGTTATTATGTACATTTGTACATAACAGAATACTTTTTTATTCAACATAAAAACTGTAGATTAATTATGATTCCGATCATAGCCATTTACTATCGCCAATGGATGGATTAAAGAACTGTTGATTATGATCGGCCTCGCGATCGTTTACATACTCATTTCATAGGGATTCATTTTGCTGGTCTGTAAGGTATCTCACATAATATAATGAAAAATAAATTAAAATAGGAAACTTCCCAAGTGCCCCAATTTATTTTTGGACCCTTTTACCAGCAACACAGATCAATTTTTATTTGGCCATATTGTGTGTCCGTCCGTGCATCCATCAACAATTTCCGTTGGCACACGTTAGTCAGGGATAAGACTCTTCAGCTAATTAGCTGAACTCTGCTATTTTCATATGAAGAATTATGTGGATTTATTGCAAAATCATGCAGAATTTCAAGAAAACCCGGTGATTTCAGCTAATTTGAGTAAGGGCTGGTCTCATGCCTGGTTAGTTTTCAACTAAAAACATGGCCAAAAGCAGCCATCTTGGATGTTACTCTTTGCACAACTAAATCCTTTGGCACACCCTACAGATTACATTCCTCATTCGATAATCACCAAATATTCATATGGATCTTCGTGTTGACATCCAGATTAGGGCCAAATAATTTGTCTTAATGTGAGGTATAACAAAATGTGATTGTTACAGCCCTTAGAGCTTTGGATAAATCCTATATAAATCATTTCCATAAATATTATATATCTTATATACATGTCATTTATAAGTTCAGAGAAATGCGAGTACCAAGATAAATAATTCATAAGACTAGATCATTTCTGTTGATGCTGCAAGAAGATAAACTAACATTGATAAAATATCCATTTCAATAATGCAGTTGCCCATGAATTAATGGCGAATATAGAACCCACCAAATTTTCCTATCTTGTAACTTATAAATGAAAAACTTTTATATTACTGTATTGAATTTTTGTGTTTTTGTTACAGGTGAACGAGGAAGACCCGGACGTCGTGGAATTGATGGTGAGCCAGGACGACCAGGCTACAAGGGTGAAGATGGCATATCAATACCAGGACGAAATGGTTAGTAATATGTAATGTAAAATGATTGTGTGATGCCCTTTCCATGTCAGAATACCTGGCGGTCCAATTTCTTGATAGTGACTACTCAAAGATGTCATAAACCTGATATTGTAGGACATGTTAATGTACATAAAAATATAAAATTTTAAATGAATTTTTATTTTTTATTTTATCTTAAAATTGGGTAGGAAGAAAAAAAATCTGAAATTGAATGTAATGCATATCAATATCACACGATATGGTGAAATGAGTCTGTAATGGATGCCAAATAAGGTTTTTTTTTAATATTGCCAAAGTATGCTATGACTACAATTGTTCTGAAAGGCTCGTGCTGTTTTGTGTATAAGGGAATTCCTTGGAGTTAATCCCAATTACAGCCAATAAGAAAGTGTTATTAGATAGTCTGGCCCCGTTGATGCTGTACAATCTACAGTAATGCCCTAAATAATCAACTCCTTAACCACAGCAGAATTATGGGTAATTTTTCAGGATTTGGTCAGAAATATGGCTTGTTGCCATTCATCGGAAAGCTCTCGATGAATGGCAACAAGCCATATTTCCGACTAAATCCTGAAAAATCACCCATAATTATGCTGTTGTTAAGGAGTCGATTATTTAGGGCATTACTGTATTAGATTCGGAGGAAATAAAACAAGTGCTGATTGCCAATTTTTTTTCCTAATTTGATTATTTTTAGGGTAGGGGGTAGTAAGCCAACAAATACAATAATGACTTAAAAACAGGGTTGGCGTTGGCCAGAAATTTTCATGTGCTAATTGTTGTGCCATTTACCAATAGTTTTGTGCCACTTTAAATTTGCGTATGCCAGAATTTATTGTTATGAATTGACCCAGGGACCAGCCTAGACCAGATTTTCAGGGCGAAATGACTTCGCCCTACTATAAAAATAAGGCGAAGTGGCCGTTCTATAGGGCGAAGTGAGTCTACAAAATTTAAATTGATCAGTACTACGACAGGAGTCGCTATAGAACGAAAATAGGAGAGATGAAATATGTCAATTAAACTTATGAAACAATGGTTGAAATATGTAGTCATTATGTTCACTTCATGACCCTAATAACTATTAATAATACCCAAACATAATTGTGAGAGGATAGCAGCATTTTATATCGTAATTGTGGGAGAATGACAGGATTTTATTTCATATTTTTCGGGTTTTTAAAAATGCCAACAATATTTATCAAACCGAAACGAAACGAAATCATGAAAACTTTTACTGCGCTCTGTAAGTAATCCCGTTTGAAATTTTAATATGCTTCACAAATGAATTTGTTTTAAAATTTCTTTAACCAAACTCCATAGAGGGAGTGATTAATTGCCACATTGTGAGAGGTGTGAGTTGTAATCTTCATTGCAAGGTGTGGTAATCACGGTAATCTAAAAATAACAACAACCAGATTAACACTTGAGGCCCGACGATGTTTTCACAGCTGCCAGTAATCAGACTCTGTTGTCCACATGCTTCCAGATTGGAGCAATACAGGTGTTAATTGTTTTATAACACCCTGATAGTGGAGTATTGTGTGCAATCACAGTTGACAGTTGTAAATTATCATAAATTATTTGGGGCATTTTGCCGATTTTCGTCAGTGAACTTTGGAATTTTCAGGGCGACTTGAACTTCGCCCGACTGCAAAAATAAGGCGAAGCGGACGGCGCTAGGGCGAAGAAGTCGCCCACGTCGCCCTCTCGGCTGGTCCCTGAATTGACCAAAAGCACATTAATTCCTCGATTTTTAATATTAAACAGTAATGATTCAGCTTGCGATTCATTTCGAGAATAAATTTAAGCAGCTACTGTCAAATCACCACTATATATGATTAATATGAACTGCAGTGGATGTAATTACATCTTCATAGTGTCAGAAACAGAAGCCTAATTTGTTTTCACAATACAAATCAACACAAGAGCGTATAACACTTTGACTGAAACTCGAATCCTTGTTCACCCCAAGTGATAAAGGCATACTTATAGCTTTGACATAAGCTGTGAACTAATTATGCTGCTGACTGCCTGTCTGTTTTAATTGTTGTCATGCCAGGGAGGCCATTCAATTAAATATGGTCACAGTTATATTGCCGATAGAGAGAAAACGGGTGCCAATTTTTTGTGCCAAGGTGAAACAGTTTGTGCCAATTTCATATATTTTGTGCAAATTGCACAAATGGCACACGACAGCGCTAACTCTACCTAAAAAACCTCTAAAACATGGAACACTGCAAAGAGTATTATTTTTCACTTGCGACAATGGCAATTTTATTATTTTATTCTATTGTGTTGGTTTAGACCCTGATAGAATATAGAGAATACCTACAGTTTTTGTTTGAATACCGAAATATCTCATGAATGTCTGGAGAGAAATATTAAATTTTCACAAGCCGCAAGTTCGCAGCCGCAAGTGAAAATTTGATATTTCTTTCCAGACACGGTTGAGATTTTTCAGGTATTCAAACAAAAAACTGCAGGTAATCTTTTTATTATATGCACATTATTAAAGCTCAAAATTGCTAAGTTGTGCGGCATTGTTACTTTTAATAGTACAGCAATTTGAACAATACTAGGAAGAATACTTCTTACAAATCATAAGTGCACAATTACCCAGATAAATCAACAAGACTTGTGCAAGGAACACAGAATCAAAACTAACAAGTCTCCGTGTCAATCACAGTCGAAATATAAAAAATCCCACGTCACGGCCGGGTCACAGCTGCATGGTGCGTGATAAGTTGCGGCTAGCCAAACCAAAATGACGACTTGCTGACGACACTTGCATGATCAATCGATAATTGGATGTTGATAAGCAAGCCTTGAAATAGTGTGTCTGTCATTTAGACAATGAGGTCCCCAGAGGGTGAATTTAGTGATGCTACCCCGCATAGCGGGCTAGCATCACCAAATTCACCCTCTGGGGACCTCATTCTGCTTACAACTCAGCAGAATGAGGTTCCCAGAGGGTGAATTTGGTGATGCTAACCCGCTATGCGGGGTAGCATCACTAAATTCACCCTCTGGGGACCTCATTCTGCAAATGACATGCACACTATTTCAAGGCTTGTTGATAAGCTACAGTGAAATAACGTTATCTTGAGTGAAATAAAAAACGACATCACTGTGGCTTTTAATAGATAAATACACCAATCTAGATTTCGGTAAATTCACACTACTTTATGGGCAAGCATATAATAAAAATTTATCTTAATCTTGTTTATACTACAATTTTAGTGTATTATTCCCATTGATTAAGAATAAAATAATGGTATTAATATTGAGAGTATTGAGATATTTATTTACTGATTGTTATTTAGTTTACTGATATCCACCCAGATATATTCAGATTTTTTTGGCTAAAGATAATCACATAAGTTGATTATTACCACTATTTAATCATGATTACAGGACTTTCTGGTTTACCTGGCTATGATGGATTGCCTGGATTGGACGGCATTCCTGGGGAAAGGGGAGAGATCGGAGAAATGGGATACCCAGGTATGTTATTTGCAAAGTTTCATGATTAATATTATGCTAAGCAATTATGATTGAATGTCTGCTTAATAACAATTACTAGTAATATTCCTAATATTGATGTTTTTAGGCCATGCAAAGACATTTCCAGTTTCTTATGCCAAATATTTGTTTCAAAGTGTGAGCATGCACAATTTTATATTTTTGTCACCGGAACAAATTTTTGGAGACTATAGAAATGTGTCCATCTGTGTGTCCGACTGCATGACTGTCCATCTACACGCCTGTGCATCTGCGTGTCCCTCAAAAACGTTTCTTGTCTGGATGATAACTTTATCGAACTTGGTATGTGGCCTTCATATGAGAAAGTCCCGATCAAGTTTGAATATGGAGTTATGCCCCTTTTTCAACTTAGAAATTGCTGATTAGTTTTTTGTCCAGATGTTATCTTGAATAGAATTTGACAGAATTTGATTAAATTTGGTACGTGGCCTTCTTATGAGAAAGTCCTGATTAAGTTCGAATTTTGACCCGGTCTGACCAGAGTTATGCCCCTTTTCGACTTAGAATTTGCTGATTATTTTGTTGTCCAGATGATAACTCAAGTTATGATTATCAGATAGCATTCAAAATTTAGTATGTTGATTAATCACATGAAAATCCAACTCAAGTTCAAATTTGGGTTTGATCCAACCATTTCTGTTAGGTATATGCCCCTTTTTTTTTTATAATTTGCCAATTATTATTCTGGTATCTTAATCAGATATGTTAGCATCATAAATTGTTGGAAGCAACGTTTGATATGGTTGTTTCCAATCAAATTGTTCATTTTGTTAAAAACCACCTGTCAAATAAAACCACCTTATACAGATGGCGTGTGGCCTAGCAGCCTTTTTAATTTTTTACCAAATTTCACCAGAGTTTCGGCCCTTTTTGTTGAAATTTGCACTCAATTTTCATTTCGGTATGATAACTTTAGTAAGTCCGAACTAAATGGAATGAGATTTGCTATGTGAGTTGGCTAGCCCAAAATACAGGTCATGTTAACAAAAAAAACAGAAACAAAACAAAAAAATGTTTGATTTGAAAAAAAAACTAAAATTTTATTTTTCAAATTCATTTTTTTTTATTTTAATTGAGATTAATTTCCTGCTCAATTTAAAAAAAAAAATAACACCATTATAACATCCACCAGGGTGACTTAACCAAATTTGCTTTAAATCAGTCTAAAATCAAGAACATGCAAACAGCTAGCAGATACTCAGAGCTCTATGAGATAGGGTACCAGGAAGCTGTCTGCAATCACAGATATACACCATATAGAAGTCACATTGGTTATAAAGTAATGAATGAAATGGCAGTGTTAACAAAATCTGATTGGAATGACAGCTAGTTTGATTAATACCCTAAAATGCTCTGCCTGTTTGTATATAAATGACCCATGGTTTATAATAACTCCCAGGGAGGGAGTGGAGCGAGGCAGTCATAATTTGCTTTGGCTGTATTAGTTCCTTTTTGTCAGAGCGTTGGCACGAGTGAGTTGTGCGGACTGTAACCTTCATTGGGAGCATCCGTCCTTGTGCTAATGCCGGCGAGTGAGACGGTTTTGGATTAGGCTTAGGACGGACAATGGAGCTAATCCCTGACGCCGCGTTGGCTGCAATGCAAAGATCTCAAATAGTGGACACTTTTAGTTGGAATCTCCAATCTAACAGGGGCTATTTGGTTCTTTGCGTTGAATTCCGGACAGAGGATGCTGGTATCCAGAGATCTTCTACCCGGAGCAGGAATGCCGAGACCAGCCGTGACTTGAAGAAGGGGCCTCCAAAGAAAAAGACACCAGCTAGAAGGAGAAGGGACGCCGCCAGATGGGCAAAGTGGAAGAAGAAGATGGAGGTGACTGTTGATCAACCGGTCACCCCTCCCTGTGTGGTTCAGCCGTCCAGTGTCATAGCCGGCAGGTCGAAGTTGTCTGAGAGACGCCCAGACGACTCGACCTGCATGGAGACTGATGACATTGTACCAGCTAGCAGGGACTCCGTGGATCTGCCGGAGGTCCCTGCTGTTGACGTCGAGGCGAGCGGAGACAGGGACATGGACACCACCCCAGATGTTCCTGCCGCCAGCTTCAATGTGGAGTTGGATAGTTTACCACCTCGGACACCGGAGTACCATCACATCCCGGTGTCCTCCAGCTCCACCACCAGCTCCAACACCAGCACAGCCACCACCCTCTCTCATGAAGAGTTTATGGCAGACCACGTGATATGGCTACAACAGCAAGCCGCAAAAGCTGAGGCTGACGGCGCCAGAATGGATAAAGAAATTGAAGAACGACACGCACAAGCTGAAGAACAGCAACGAAATTTCGATAAAAGAATGGAAGATTCTGACAGAGTGTTGGCCATGGTACGCAAAGCATGAAAAGAACGAGAACAAGAAGAAACCACCTCCAGGAAAAAAAAGAAAGCTAAAAAGAAGAAATAATCAAAATGTCTAGATCATCTTTTTTCATATTTTTTTTTCTTCACATTTCATGTCAAATGCTCATACCATTTCATGATCCCCTATATCATTCACAAGTGGGTTGTAGGGGAGGGATTACGCCCCTTCCAAATCCTCCCTGGGCTTATTCCCAAAACCCCTAATAAATAAAATAACTCCCAAGGACTTGTGAATGATGAATCTGACAGTTAGGCCAGTAAAACAAAATACCTGTTTCTCAGGCAATTACATATGGGAAACTCTGGATGAGAAAAAGGAGGCATTTTTCTTATCTTACCTGCAATGAAGAATTGAGACATATTTTGTCAGGATGGTCCCTAGGTGGCTGGGATTCAGTTATGTTCAAATGGGAGTCACATGGTCAAAAAAGTGGCATGATTAGGGACCTAACTCTTTCCATCCATAGTAATTCTTAAAACATCTTCTCAAGAATCATCTGGGCTATTTAGTTTATAATTGGTATGGAAGGTCCTTGGGTGACAGGAATACAGATTGTGAATGATGAATCTGACAGTTAGGCCAGTAAAACTAAATACCTGTTTCTCAGGCAAATACATATGGGAAACTGGATGAGAAAGAAGGAGGTATTTTTCTTAGCTTACCAGAAATGAAGAATTGAGACATATTTTGTCAGGATGGCCCCTAGGTGGCTGGGATTCAGTTCTGTTCAAATGGGGGTCACATGGTCAATAAAGTGACATAGTTAGGGACCTAAGTCTTTCCATCCATAGTAATTCTTAAAACATCTTCTCAAGAGTCATCGGGGCTATTTAGCTTATAATTGGTATGGAAGGTCCTTGGGTGACAGGGATACAGATGTGTTAAAAACAAATAAGGGCGGAGCCAGGGACATAACTTGTCCATCCATTGTAATTCTTAAAATGTCTTCCTATCTACAACCATCAGGCCTATTCAGCTTATATTTGGTATGGGTGACAAGGATTCAGATTTGATTCAGATTTGATTCAGAATTGGGTCAAATAGGGTCAGAGCTACAGACATAATTCTTTCCCTCATTAGTTGAACCATTTGGCATATTTAGCATACATTTTGGTATAGAGAGTCCTTGGGTGACTGGGATTCAGATTTGTTGAAATGGGTTCACCAGGTCAAATAGGGGTGCGACCAGGGACATAACTCTTCCCCCATAGTAATTCTTAAAATGGCACCTCCTCAAGACCCATCAGTCCTATTTAGCTTATATGTAGTATGGAGGGTCCTTGTGGTACTTGTTTAAATGGGGTCACCTCGTTAAACAGGGGCCAAGCGAAGGACAGTTTTCCTCTTAATATGCTTCCTTCACAAGGACCATCAGGTCTATTTTCCTGATATTTAGTATGAAGGGTTCTTTGGTGTCTGGGATTCAAATTTATTCAGATGGGGTCACCAGGTTAAATAGGGTGGGACCAGGGACATAACTGTGTGTCTCTATAGTAATACTTAAAATGTCTTCTCAAGAGAGGTTGGACTATTTAGCTTACATATAGTATGGAGGATCCTTTAGTGACTGAGATTCAGATTTGTTAACATGAGGTCAACCTGGAAATGACGGGGCTATGGGGACTTTTGGGGGGGGGGGGGGGGGGGGGTTGATCAGTAGTGTACTGTTGGTAATTTCAGGGTAGATATTCACCGATATACATACATGAAGCCTCTTTAGCCACATATCCTGTTTAGATCTACTTCTTTTAAAGTGATTATGAAAAGTGCTGACTGTTGTCGTCTCCAGATTCCCAGTCTTATCAGTCTTTGCAGTCTGGTGAGCGACCCCACAGTCTTTGACTGTCTTGTTTGGAATTACCACAGGTAGATTTTGCCATGCCCTAGTGATGCTCATTAATTGTAATTGATGCTTCGTTGTATGGTAATTGTTGATATTTTGCGCATAAAATATCTATGTCAACATTTGATTTGTAATTGCAGGTGAGGACGGTGGACCAGGCAGACAAGGGAATAACGGCATTGACGGAGAACCTGGCCGACCAGGTCTGTTCGGTCCGAAGGGAGGATCAGGTGCACCAGGAATATCAGGAGAGCCAGGAAGACCAGGCTTCAGGGTAATTTGATTTCAGAAATATCAATTGATCAAATTGCTTTAACCCTTTCAGTGCCAAGTCCGATTTTTGTATCAACCCATATTTCCTTGATCATTTTTCAAATTTATTGATTATAATAATGTGAAACATTGATGGAAAGAGCTCTTTCCATCAATGTTTCACATTATTATAATCAATAAATTTGAAAAATGATCAAGGAAATATGGGTTGATACAAAAATCGGACTTGGCACTGAAAGGGTTAATTTAGATATTAAAGGCACGGATGGCATTTGCTGTTAAAAATAGTCACGACCGTTAAACCGCCATACACATTATGAATATAATTATAGACAGACCTTGTTCTTATACCAATTATAAATATCATGTAAATAATATGATATTGTCAAGTTAACAGGTGTGACTATTTTAATAGCATACCCACCGCGAAGCCATCGGTGCCTTTAAACTTTGATAACTAAATAGTCGCTGATTTGCAGTTCTTTTTGGGGAATGTTCAGATAACAAATTTAACAAACGACCATAGGCGTCTGGTCAGTGCTTGTGCTAGCTAGAAAATCAAATTGGCCAATTTATTTGGCTCTGAATTGTTTTGGCCAATTTTCAGGTAATCACATGTACAGTAATGCCCTAAATAATCGACTCCTTAACCACAGCAGAATTATGGGTAACTTTTCAGGATTTAGTCGGAAATATGGGTTGTTGCCATTCATCAGAAAGCTCTCAGTAAGAGCTTTCCGATGAATGGCAACAAGCCATATTTCCGACTAAATCCTGAAAAGTTACCCATAATTCTGCTATGGTTAAGGAGTCGATTATTTAGGGCATAACTGTAAGGGTGGAGGGGTGATATCCTTAGTCTAGTTAGGGAAGTCATACCTCTATTTACATATTAACCCTTTTTATACTGAATGGATTCTCCCACTTGGTTATAAAAGTATACAGTGGGATGGTCTATTATTCATCTGGAGGGGTTTTCTGGACGACAGATAATACCAGTATAGAAGGAGGCCTATATATTGAAGGGAAATGCTCAGATAATAAGTTCAACAAACAACCTACATGTCGTTTACTGAACTTATTATCTGAACATTTCCTATGTGACAACTACTCATCAATGAGTATTTAGTATAGAAAGGGTTAAAACGGTTTATTTTATTTTATTTACAGGGTGAAAAAGGATTCCCAGGATTCCCAGGGGTTCCCGGAATGCCAGGCAACGACGGTTATGATGGTGAGCCTGGACGGCCAGGACGCAAAGGTGAAGGTGGTAATAATGGACAACATGGTCGGGACGGATTTCCCGGACTAGCTGGACTTAAAGGCATTGGAGGAGATGGTGGATTTGATGGCTTCCCAGGCATAAATGGAGAACGAGGAGAATTTGGCTTCAGTGGTCTGCCTGGCCAGCGTGGTTTAGATGGCGACCAAGGTTTCCGAGGAGAAAGGGGACCTGATGGGCTTCCTGGCGCACCTGGTTAGTTCCATGAATTGTTTTTAAATTGAATCCCCATGTCATTTGATGTTGGAAATTATGCTCTATTTTGTTACATCCCAGTCCGTTTCCAGAGATTACAAATTTCAATAGTTCTATAAATAAATTATCACTTTTATACAAACTTTATGCACCATTAATAATAATAATATCCATGACTTATTCAAGTCATTGTTTTTCAAAAAACAATTTCCATATTTATATTCAGCATGGAATAATAAAGAACAATACTTGTCAATCCTTGCTATACTGAATGGATTCTCCCACTCAGTTATAAAAGTTTTGCAGGAAAAATAAGCAGATGACAGAACAAAATTACAGAAGGAATCCTATTTTTGCAGGGAAATGTTCAGATAACATGCTCAACAAATTACCTATTATGGTCATCTGTTGAGCTTATTATCAAACATTCCCTATGGGATAACTAAGTATTTAGTACAGAAAGAGTTAATCTATTCCTGATAAAAACAATAATTAGCATTTGTCTTACTTCTATGCGAAAAGTTGAAAAAAGCTGGAAAATTGTTATAACTTTGGCAAGTTTTTTTTCCAGAGTATAAAAGGCCTATAAATCAGTATTTATCAACCTATCTTATCCCCTGTTCCAAATCTTATAATGGATGTTCAAATTTCCATTTAATAAAGTATGCATACTTGTTTTCATTTTGCACATCAAGAAATTTTAAGTTTCGAATCAAGTCTTTGGCAGTCAGTAATGTAAACCTAATGACTGAAATATGAACAGCACAAATTGATTTATACTTTCTATTATCATAAACCAAAAATTACCTTTGCCAAACAGCGATCTTTTTATATTAGAAAGCATCTACTTTTTGTCCAAGATAAAGCCAAAACAGTCGGTCCAGTCTCTCAATGCTCTTGATACAGTGTTCATAGTATAGACTTTCATGGAATACTTATTACATGGTTATATTGATGTCAGCCGAGATCTCAGTCCGAGGTTACTTCATATCAGCCTGATACTGAAGGTCTGATATGAAGTTTCCAAGGGCTAAAAAAATCACATATCAAACCGACTAAGGGAGCATGTCAAAACCTCTTTCGCATATGCGAAAATATTGTCGAAAAAGTTTTGACTTAAATGTGCAAAAACAAAATGTCGGAAATGACGAAAAATAATGCGATAACGTCGAAAGCGACTGGCCATAAAAGTGCGATAACTTCGAAACCACAACAGACCACAATTTCCGTAAAATGTCGAAACATTCGACAACGCGAAAGTCGCGACGTCGAAACATTGATCGATATTCGCAAACGACGAATAGTTGACGTAAAGTTAAAACATCGATACAATGTTGTCGCACTTCATAAATTCGCGCATTTATTTTTGCCTTCTGCGTAATCAGATGCCAGCTGAATTTTGATTGGCTGAATTGTGTGAAGGAAAATAAAGTTCAGCCAAAGGCCATACAAACAACTCTATGCGGTTAGTACAACGACTTGACAGTTCGACTGTTTTGATAGCTATGAGTTCGCACGAGTCCTAATTAAACAATAGTCAACCCATTCCAAATGTGTGAAGGGGTGACATTTAGCAAAAGGCTATACAAACATATAGGCCTACTGACATATAATGACGTTTGCCGTTCCTCACAACTCTGCGTGGACTGTGCGACAGTTTTGTTGTTGTTGTTGTCGTGATGTCTTCTCAATTAGTGAACAATGGTTTAACTCGTTGGACAAAACCAACACATCTGTTATATGAAATTCCAAAATGAAGCGATTTGATGTCATAATATCAGTTCGATCATGGCTAGAAACAGTGATGAAATCGAATAGATCTATCGCTAGCGGACATATACGCAGTTGGGAAAATATTAGACCAGCAGTTTACACAGGTCGACAGTACGAAGAAGTTAGGGTTTACACAACCCCAGGTATCACACATCTAACAGAAAAAAGATGAAATCACACAGAAATTTTAAACCAGCTGCACCCACCCACAACGGGAGCGACAACCGGCCATCCAGCATTTGAAGCAATATGCCCGATATAGAACAAGCCCTCATCACATTGTATCAACGCCAGACATATATGTATAGAGAGAGAGCCATACCCCATAAGTTCATTGTTTTATAATGGTATGTATATCATTATCCATGTTTTTATTATTCATTCAATAAAGAATCGAGAAAAACATAACACTCAACTCCTCGGCCAGTCAATGCTACCCACAGACGAAACTAGGGTTGGCCTGGGAAATTACAGTGCTAAAAATAGCACAACATAACACGTGCAATTCGTGGAGATTCCAAACTATTCTATATGTTTTATATTAACTTAACTTTGTCGCATCTGATCGCTGATATATATTGAATAAAATGTGTAGATTTGAAATAAAAGTCACCGACGAATTAATCATGATAACGCTGCGCTCCGATATCTATCTAACAATGATTTCATACTTAAATTGCGAAAATGGAAGCATTGTTTACAACAAAACCACCACCAGGTTTACGGTACTTTCAGAATGCCATAGACTAAAACGAGAATGCAACGATGCCGTAAACATTAAAATATGTGTCCACATTAAAATATGTGTCTGGTCTAGAAAGACAGATTGAAACTGTAGAAATTAACTCTACGTGGCATACGGAAAGTATACTATAAATCGGGGTTGTGGAATAATTTATTGTCGTCCTCGGCTGTATTCTTTTATTCATAATAGTTCGCACAATTAAATGGTGACGGTTTACCCAAAATGAAGACAAGTTACATAATCACACACAAAAACGATTTTCGAAATCAAAATTTGCATTGTTTACGGTACCACTCTGCAGTATTAATGCGACGGTGTAGCAATTATTGCACGAGATTTTGGGGGACTTCAACCTGTACTGTAACATTTACTGTAAACCAGTGATACAATATCACTGCTGTAAACCCACGGATTTGCGGCCACCGTGTGACATCAAAACGTAGGAAATGATTGTGTAGGCCTATCCTATTATATAAATTGGGTCTGGGAATCATTTATTTGGGACTTTAATCTTCTATTAATAATAGTTCATTATTAAACGAAGTTTGAATTGTCCGATATTAACCAAATCGGAGATTTCAGTAGATTGGAGAAATTTACTAATAGGCCTACATATATAAACTCCGATCAAATCGGAATTGTTTTCATATCGGAGAATACTCCGATTAAATCATTGGAATTCTTATGAGAAAAACTCCGATCTGAGAAATTTCAGCATGGACACCGACATCTTCCCGTTCGTGACACATCGGTATAAAACTGCGACTATGGAGTATTTATTGAACACAAACTGTCCTGCCAATCATATCGACACAACAGCAATATTGACGGAAATAATGCTGCGATCTTGATGAAAACAAACACTGCGAAAATATGGCGATACAGAACAGCGAACATTTGAGCAAAACTGCGATAATTGCGAAAACATCGAACCAAGACAGCGAAAATGACAAATAAATTACGAAAACGTACAACGATACGCCGTGCGATAATGACGAAAAAACTCCAATAATGTTGGAAAAAACAACGTCAATGACGCCACATTTTTCGCAGTTTTATCGCATTTTTTTCGCATATGCGAAATAGGTTTTGACATGCTCCCTAAATGATAACCTTGTCTTAATTAGATCAACTATACTAACCACCCAGAGGCCATTCTGTTGCTGTTAAGTTTGATTGTAATTTAAGTCGAATATTTGTCGCTGAAAGAGGTTGGCCGAGAGCTGCTAATTTTAGTTTTTGATTCACCAGCATCGGTCAATGAAGCGTGCACAAATTTTGAATGGTGCCATTGACAATGCGGGTAAAATACAACCCCTCACTGCCAGGAGTTGCGTAATCGAGTCAACCGGAACGTTGTTTTCTATAGACGCTGTTAACAGGAACTTGTTCTGATACTGTTACAAGTCACCACATGGAACGTATCCATAGATTTGATCACCGAAAAAATTATGTTACTTCAAAGCATGTGATGTTGAAAAAAGTGAGTTATCAGTTGAATTTGGCGAATTAACAGCCAAATTTTGAGCAATATCAGCTATATTACATCTAATTAATAAACTATGTTTAAAGGGATTATTAACAATCCCGTTCACTACATATTAATAGTTTTATATTTAAACTTTGTTTAGTTTGTATAAAAGGATTCAATTCAAGTAAACTGTCTATATAATCATGGCCTATTATTAGCTCAACTTTACATTGTAAAGTTTGAGCTATTGCCATGGCTTTGTCGTCCGTCGTCCGTGTGTGCGTAAGGCGTCAACAATAGAGGCTACAGGTCGTACCTTTGATCGGATCATTATGAAATTTGTCATAGCTGTTGACATCAACATTTGTACCGGAATGATTCATTTTGGGGTCATTCGGAAAAATAACATGGCCGCCAGCGGCCATCTTAGATTTCAAAATTCAATCCATTAGCACGGGCTACAGGCCGTACTGTTCGTCTGATCGTCATGAAATTTGTCATGGATGTTAATATTGACATGTAGATGGGAACGAGTAATGTTGGGGTCATTCGGCCAAAAAACATGGCCGCCAGCAGCCATCTTCGATTTTACTCTTTGCATGACTAAATCCTTTAGCACGGGCTACAGGTCGTACCTTTAGTCAGATCATCATAAAATATGTCATGGATGTTAACAATGACATGTAGATGGGAACAAGTCATTTTTGGGTTATTCGGGCAAAAAACATGGCCGCCAGCAGCCATCTTGGATTTTACTCTTTGTATGACTAAATCCTTTAGCACAGGGGCTACAGGTCGTACCTTTAGTCTGATCATCATAAAATTTGTCATGGCTGTTGATATTGGAATGTAGATGGGAACGAGTCATTTTGGGGTCATTCGGACAAAAAACATGGCCGCCAGCGGCCATCTTGGATTTTAAAATTTAATCCATTAGCACGGGCCACAGGTCGTACTGTTTGTCTGATCATCATGAAATTTGTCATGGATGTTAATATTGACATGTAGATGGGAACGAGTAATTTTGGGGTCATTTGGACAAAAAACATGGCCGCCAGCAGCCATCTTGGATTTCAAAATTTAATCCATTAGCACGGGCCACAGGTCGTACTGTTCGTCTGATCATCATGAAATTTGTCATGGATGTTAATATTGACATGTAGATGGGAACGAGTAATTTTGGGGTCATTTGGCGAAAAACATGGCCGCCAGCAGCCATCTTGGATTTTACTCTTTGTATGACTAAATCCTTTAGCACGGGCTACAGGTCGTACATTTAGTCTGATCATCATAAAATTTGTCATGGCTGTTGAAATTGGAATGTAGATGGGAACGAGTCATTTTGGGGTCATTCGGACAAAAAACATGGCCGCCAGCAGCCATCTTGGATTTCAAAATTTAATCCATTAGCACGGGCCACAGGTCGTACTGTTCGTCTGATCATCATGAAATTTGTCATGGATGTTAATATTGACATGTAGATGGGAACGAGTAATTTTGGGGTCGTTTGGCGAAAAACATGGCCGCCAGCAGCCATCTTGGATTTTACTCTTTGTATGACTAAATTCTTTAGCACGGGCTACAGGTCGTACCTTTAGTCTGATCATCATAAAATTATTCATGAATGTTAATAATGACATGTAGATGGGAACGAGTCATTTGGCCAAATAACATGGCCGCCAGCAGCCAACTTGGATTTTACTCTTTGTATGACTAACTCCTTTACCACGGGCTACAGGTCGTACCTTTAGTCTGATCATCATAAAAAATTTCATGGCTGTTGAAAGTCATTTTGGGGTCATTCGGACAAAAAACATGGCCGCCAGTGGCCATCTTGGATTTCAAAATTTGATCCATTAGCACGGGCCACAGGTCGTACCTTGAGTCTGATCGTCATAAAATTTGTCATTGATGTTAACGATGACGTGTAGATGGGAACGACTCATTTTGGGGTCATTCGGCCGAAAACATGGCCGCCAGCAGCCATCTTGGATTTTACTTTTCTCTTCATGTCTATAAACTAGTATTAGACATTCAACTTTCCACATTCCTAATCGCTCCATTGACTGTAATATATTAAATTATTCCCTTTCCAAGTTGAGCTACAGTGTCATTGACACTTTCATTTATAAATAAAACTGAGCTAAAAGATAAACTTTGCATAAACAATGTATATGCCGATGTTGAGCAACTATTCTGATATCCTAGGTTAGATACAATTCATAAATGAACCTGGATTAGCATGGAACTGACCCTGTTTCATCGCAGAGTCGACTAATGGTTAATGGATACATCAAGCGATATCAATCAAGTTTTCACTTCTTGCCAAGTGTGTTAAGTTTACGAAAGAGGTGATGTATGGTTCAACTTCTAGCGGGACAAACTGATAAAAAAAAAAAAAATTCTTGATGGCTTTGTTCTTAGTGTCTAATATTTGATTTTATCCTTTCTATGCTCTGTTAATAGTGTATGTTATAATATGAAGGTAAATAAGTACATAATATCACTTTAAACTAAACTAAAACCATGTTTCAGGTGAGTTCGGACTGGCTGGTTTTGATGGAGAACCTGGACTTGATGCTCTACCTGGTAAGTTTATTTGTTTTGTACGATCTTTTTCCTTCTTTTCCTTCAACCACAAATAAGATTTTAATTCTCGTGGAATACAGAAAACAGTCTAAAATTAGTGAAGACCAGACCTGTTACTTGTCACGGATTCGCCGTGAGACTCTCTCACGGTTTGCAACAATCTTCTCAAACAAACAAATAATTAAAAGTTGCTTTCGTTTTCGTTGTACTAATAACGCGGTAAGCGAGAATATGCGAGACTACCTGGGTGCGATTGTTTAGCGTCCAGTGCAGACACTGCTGTTACGCAATAATAACGCGATTGCTTGGAGTAGCTGCCAAAGTGCCACGGGTAATTAGTCTGGCAATAAATGGTTTGTCACCCACATGTTTTAACAAGGATGAATGAGATGAGCAACCTCACGTTATATAACTAATATTAACTATGCCAGATTGTTTTCATATTGGATTACAAACGAGCTTTATGCATGACCCCTATATATATAGGAAGCCCATTGAATATGGTCATTTATATATGTCTCAGTAAATTGGCGACCATACATTATATTTTTGAAATGTCTGATTCTGTGGAAAGACCGGCAAAACGCCGACGATACGATTCAAAGTTGAAGGACTCGTGGTCTCTTGAAATGGTATGATATAATTCAAAATAAACATACGTTCTAGATTTTAAACTTTACATGTCCGTTCCTGAATTGTACTTTTTAACATGACAGTTGAAATCTCGTGAGATCTGAATAAAACCGAAAGTAGTTTACGGTTGTTGATACGTCGTGGCCTGCAATGTTTTCTCTATAAATGAGACAATAAAATGTATAACTGCACAGTAACTGTTTTCCTGAAGAATACTTTGTTAATTTGTTATCAAACTTGAATGTTTCTGTGTGATAGATAATAAGAATTTTTTTTTTTTTTTTTCTTTATTGAAATTAAAAAAATGCAAAAGGAATCCAATTTATTTAAAATCTCCCGGACGGTGACCCCAATCTCACGGAAAATCGTGACCAATCTCCCGGAAAATATTTTTTGAGGGTAACAGGTCTGGTGAAGACACGCCTTGTTAATTACATAATCATATTTAAATTTCAAGGTTATTGTTATTTTTTCTCAGTTTTGAACATGCGCACTTTGAAACAGCGCATTGTAGTGCGTAAATTCAAAACTGGCATATCTATTTGACCAAATTTTATTAAATTTGGTATATTGCCTACATTTGAGAAAGTGTTGGCCAAGGTTGAATATAGGTTTGTTCCGATTTCTTCCTTCATGGTGTGAAAACTTTGCGAGTCTTGTATTCTGCCACTGAATGCCAAACATCGCAATGTAGCCTTCAGCAAGCAATTTCATACCGCAATTACCGTTGTTAACTTGCCTGTTAACTGTGTACCCGTGGAGAGTCAATGGATATTGCCAGTATGTTAATCTTGATGCGCTTATTAGCCCTATGACCAGGGCAGTCTTGTTGAAAATAAACCAAGATTTCATTACAATCAACACATGGTAGCAACTCCCATGAAATAAACAGGGTTGGCGCTGGACGAAAATTTGAAAATTTAGAATCGGATCGACGATGTCTTCATTCTAGTGTTTTCTACTCTCGTCTTCCTGAAATATCATTAAATGTGTGTTCTTAATCATGGTAGATTACCGCATAAAATAGAAGGAACTTATATTCTAGAAAAAAACATTCTTAGTTCAGCGGTTAAGTTACGAAAAACAAAGCTTTATTTGAAGGCACAAGCAGGATGTATATATACATGTCAGGCCTTAAATTTTGCGAGAATCAACTAATCAGCTGTTTTCAAGAGAATCAAAATTTGCCGATAAGTTACGAAAAACAAAGCTTTATTTGAAGGCACAAGCAGGATGTACATGTACTTATAAGGCCTTAAAATCCCTAAAATTTTACGAGAATCAAAATATAGCATTTCTACAGCGAATCCGCTGTTTTCAAGAGAATCGAACTAAGAATCATGATTCTGATTCTTATGTATTTCTTTACACTTCTGAGGCCCGTTTTATACATCGAGCCAGACACGGGTCCTGCCAGCCTAATCGTGTGAAAATGACAAAGTCCAAGATAACGCGACTGGAGCACGATATATAAAACCAACTGGCTCGTCAGAATTTTGATTTTAATTGTCACATGTTCCAGCTATGCCATAATCTGTCAGGTGTTGCTTGTATGCAGTATTACAGTGTTCCATGTCCAGCTTGTGATAATGATAACAATTTGTTTATCACCCGAACAATTTAGTCAATGTGTGTAGACTTCGCAGGAATTATAGAATACATTATGCTCCAACTGATAGTATATATGGCGTATTTGCGACTGACAATTAGAGTTTCAATATTTTCCTACCATTTCATTCAAGATTTTATTCGAACAAAAATAAGTTATTTGCACAGTCCTACTATAACCCCACCATACTGGGTCCTCACACCTGTTGAACATCATCTACAAAAATTATTTTGGACTATCCGCATAATAAATTGATTTATTTAAGAAAGTGAACTCTTTATAACAGGTGAGAAAGGACAGAGAGGTCTTGCAGGTCTGTCGGGATTCCCCGGTTTATCTGGTCTTAAGGGAATGCCTGCCAACAATGGATACGATGGACTACCCGGTTTGCCTGGTGACCCTGGTGAACCTGGACATGGAAGGCGTGGAGCCAGGGGTCGACCAGGAACACCTGGGTTTGATGGCCCTGCAGGTTTGTAAACTTAACATTTTGTGAACTTACTACAGTAATGCCCGAAATATTCGACTCCTGTAGCATAGGTTGAATTATTATAAACTTGTTTTCAAGTTGTGCCAAGTTTGTACTAAATAGTTAGAATAGAAAATTCCACACTTTTAAAAGCCTGTTTACTGGTTCACTCTATCAGTCGGAAGCTGTGTACCCGTCACAACAATTTAGGCCAAAGAAAATAAAACATCTTATTGGGGTTACATGTTGAAACAAATTAGGCTTGATACATTGGTAAGTCTGTTTTATGATGCGGCTGTTGATATATTTATTCTTTTGTTTCTTTTTATTTTTGGCATGGGTCAGAAGAATGTGTTTTTGGTTGCCAGGAAATAAATTGGTTGGCCTCACAGTAGCTAGCATCTCTAAATGCACCCTCTGAGGACCTCATTCTGCTTATGCTTCATCTTCTCTGAAAGTATCTTTATTATCAAATGAACAAGTTTTTTTAGTTTCATTAGAAACATCTTTATAAAGCTTCTTTTTCTGTCTAAATTTAGTTTAGATTCTCTATATTCCCAAATTGGCAGTCGGAAGCTGTGTACCCATCACAACAATTTAGGCCAAAGAAAATAAAACATCTTATTGGGGTTACATGTTGAAACAAATTAGGCTTGATAAATTGGTAAGTCTGTTTTATGATGCGGCTGTTGATATATTTATTCTTTTGTTTATTTTTATTTTTGGCATGGGTCAGAAGAATGTGTTTTTGGTTGCCAGGAAATAAATTGGTTAGCCTCACAGTGGCTAGCATCTCTAAATGCACCCTCTGAGGACCTCATTCTGCTTAAGCTTCATCTTCTCTGAAAGTATCTTTATTATCAAATGAACAAGTTTTTTTAGTTTCATTAGAAACATCTTTATAACGCTTCTTTTTCTGTCTAAATTTAGTTTAGATTCTCTATATTCCCAAATTGGCAGACGACACAAAGCATAATCAAGGTTCCCAATGTTGCAGATCACCATCTTCACCATCTTGGTCAACCTGCCAGTGCATTACTCTGACTTTGTCTGAGTTTCCTATAATGGTTACCTATAATACACTAGTTTTAGATCAAGTAGTTTGCAAATTAAGGAATGGCACAAGACTTGTTTTGTAGGTATAAACTATCATCTGAATTGGATAATTTTTCAGGTCGATTTGGTGAGAAAGGTTATTCTGGATTGCCTGGTATGGATGGACTGATTGGTATGAATGGCGAGGAAGGATACCCAGGAGAAATTGGCAGAGAAGGTCTGTCTGGGTTCCCTGGTCTTAAAGGTTACTCGGTAAGTTATACACATATAATTTGCACCTCTATTTTTCTCTCTCATTTTCCTCGATTCTAATTGGACAAGTCCTAACAACGACTTAGTTATTTGTTGCTTGTATTTACCGATAAAGATGCAAGTGACCAAGTCACCACCGTGGGAGTTTGGGAAGGGTTAATTTTTACGCGAGTCGATTGTCCTTGGTCAAAATTACTTAGAGTGTTTATGGTGTGTCCTTGGTTACCAATCCTTTCTCAGTGAATTGAAAGCAGTTCTCCCTGATTGGAAGTGTTGGCTTCAAAGTATTTGAAGTCTTGGACAAAGAAACCCGAAATGCAAATGAATTCCGTTTACCGAAACATAACAGTGAGTCTCATCGCAAATCATTTGTCCTAGCAACGGCAAGAAACTGGAACACACTTGATCCAAACTTGCAAAATACAGAAGATTCACATGAATTTAAGCAATTGATAAACTCAAATATAACCCCGAAAAAACCTTGGTTCTTGTTCTGTTACACGCGAAGTGCCCAGATTCAACATTCACGACTAAGAGCTAAATGCAGTGATTTAAATGCCCACAAACTGGAAAACCATATATCCGATACAAACCTCTGTATGTGTGGTCAGATCAAGGATTGCGAACACTTCATATTCCAATGCCCACATTATATATTAGCTCGTGAAATACTTTTAGAGAATATACCTGATTTTGTTAACATTACAACAAACTTATTCCTAAATGGAGATGTCACCTTAAATAAACACATAAATCTGCAAATTTTTGAAAAGTTCCAGAAGTACATCCTCAGAACAAGACGTTTCTCTTAAGTTTTCCCTGTGATCTCGACTCCGGTACATTGCACTATGCGTTGGTTACACTGGTGATGTATCTTTAAAATCATTAAAACCATTAATAAGCATTATTCCTCTTCCTACCCTTTCTTTCTTTCTCTCTCGCTCTTTATGTCGCTCTCTCTCTCTCTTCCTCGCTATTCCTCTCCTCTGCCACAGTTCCTTACAATCCATCATATACTCTTCACACCTCCTAACATCACACCTACCTATCATACAATTTCAATACATTATAATGAACATATAATCAATCAGCCACTAAATACCCAATCAAAAAAAAAAGCAATGACCAGATACAAGATATTGGTCCCATGCTGTCTGAATGAGATATTCATGAGACAGCATGGTACCAATATCTTGTATACATATTACCATTTTAAGAATATTGGGTTCATCTTTCTAAGTGAGCGGAACGACCAAAAAAAGCTTATAGCTTACTGTCGTCTCCGTTTCCAACCGATATAAACTGCCTGCAAATCTCCGATAACATACACCAACAATTTTATGTCAACTATACTATTAATTTTGTTATGTTTATGTATCTGTATGTATTGTCTTTGTGTTGGAATAAAGTATGTTTAAATAAAAAAAAGTAATAACTCATCACTTTGTTGGGCCATTCTCAATATTTTTTTGTGCCATTTGAAAATTACATGGGCCATTTATACAGTAATGCCCTAAATAATCGACTCCTTAACCACAGCAGAATTATGGGTAATTTTTCAGGATTTAGTCGGAAATATGGCTTGTTGCCATTCACCGGAAAGCTATAACTGAGTCGTTTATTTAGGGCATTACTGTATTTCTGGAATTCAAAACTGAGTAACAGTAAAACAATTGGGTTTAATATATTCTATTTAACCCTGTCTAAACGAAGTGGATTATCCCATTCAGTTACACAAGTATACATTGGAACGTTCTAATATTCATTTGGTGTGGTGTTCAGGTAATAAATGCAGATGACAGACAAAAAAAAACAGATAATACATATTAATATTCATCAGTGAGAAATGTTCAGATAATAAGTTCAACAATTGACTTATTGTCATTTGTTGAACTTGTTATCTGAACATTTCCTATGGGAACTAGTCATCAATGGCTATTTAGTATGCAAAGGGTTAACAAGATATAGATAGATGTTTATTGATGTCGGTTAATTCTTTTAAACTTTTGTCGACTGCTCTATCGAAATCAAACTTGCATTTACGCATGCTATCTATTATGACTTATGCAACTCACATTTATTTGAGACAACTTGTACTCGTATGTTGTTTACTGATGGATAAAGCATCAAAAGTTGGCAGCAAGCGATGCACAAGTTTTGTTATCCTACAGTTAATCCAAGTACTGTGTTTAGTTACATTGGTGACTTCCCAGCTGCTCTGCATGTCTCGACAGAATAATTGGATATGTTTTCCATTGTAGAATTTTTTTTATGGGCCATTGGTGACAATTTTTAGGCCATTTCATATATTTTTGGGGCCAATGGCCCCAATGCTACCATCCGCACGAACACTGCCTATATTCCAATTTCAACTCGCCAATGCACAACATACCGGTAATGAGCTCAATGGGTTTGTTTGAAACGTAATGAAAGAGAACTATCTAATCTGGTTTACAGGGTAATTCCGGTGAGGTGATTGATGGAGAACAAGGTCGACATGGAGATCATGGATTTGAAGGGTTACCAGGATTACAAGGTCAAAAGGGTGAATCCGGTACCCCAGGTATCGATGGTGAACCAGGCAGAGATGGACTTCCAGGTAACATAATAATTATATTAAAATATATATACACTTAGGCACCTCTTGCCACACCAAAATAAATGCAGTGGTAGTTCTAAAATCACATCGAGTTCATTTCGATGGAAGATACATGTACTTGATGTTTCCTATTTGCATTGAAAGCCTATTAATTCCTCTTAATAATTAAAAGAAGCAGCTACGTCAAACGAATTGAAAGTAGTCAAAAAAAAAATGAATCGGATTCACCCTGTCGGAGCACATGTTATTTTATAAATAATATAAGTCATCTGTATATAGGTCAGCCATCATTTGTATACAGCAATGATGGAATCATCTCAAGCTAAATTTACCTGTTGTCACATATTTTATTGAGATACCATGGTACATGTGCTCCAATCAACCATACACTCGCCCTTGTATCTTCGTGAGTGTAGTCGAGGGTAGTACCATAACACATATGTAAGGAGTTATTAGAAGTACGAGGACATTAAGGGGGTCCGGGCTGTGAGTTTGTTTATTGGGGGCACAATTTTGTAATTCTGGCTGAATCTGACAAGTTTAGGGGTTAATAAGCGGCACCTCCATTTGACCTTGACCACTCTCCAGCGTATTTGGGTTTCATTAACACCCTCGCACAGATATGGATACTAAAATCATACCTGGACGCAGCAGGGTCGGTCCGGGCTGTTAGCTTCATTTCGCGGTGAACATTTTCGCCAATGCTGGCATTTTGAGGGTTAATAGCGACCCTGAGTGTGTTTCCATGACACTCCTGCACTTATATTGGCCTTTAAATCACTCATATAGTCCATATGGGGGGTCCAGGCTGGACCGGGATGGTCCGGGCTGTCAGCGTCGTTATCGGTAAATATAATCGGCGATGGCGGCATTTTGGGGGTTAATTGCCAGGCATTCGTGGGCGACTCGCCCTTGTATCTTCGTGAGTGTAGTCGAGGGTAGTTCCACAACACATATGTAAGGGGTTATTAGAAGTACGAGGACAATAAGGGGGTCCGGGCTGTGAGTTTGTTTATTGGGGGCGCAATTTTGTAATTCTGGATGAATCTGGGAAGTTTAGGGGTTAATAAGCGGCATTTCCGTTTGACCTTGACCACTCTCCGTGCGTATTTGGGTTTCATTAACACACTCGCACAGATATGGATACTAAAATCATACCTGGACGCAGCAGGGGCGGTCTGGGCTGTTAGCTTCATTTCGCGGCGAACATTTTTGCCGATGCTGGCATTTTGAGGGTTAATAGCGACCCTGAGTGTGTTTCCATGACACTCCTGCACTTATATTGGCCTTCAAATCACTCATATAGTCCATATGGGGGGTCCGGGCTGGACCGGGCTGTCAGCGTCGTTATCGGTAAATATAATCGGCGATGGCGGCATTTTGGGGGTTAATTGCCAGGCATTCGTGGGCGACTCGCCCTTGTATCTTCGTGAGTGTAGTCGAGGGTAGTTCCACAACACATATGTAAGGGGTTATTAGAAGTACGAGGACAATAAAGGGGTCCGGGCTGTGAGTTTGTTTATTGGGGGCGCAATTTTGTAATTCTGGATGAATCTGGGAAGTTTAGGGGTTAATAAGCGGCACTTCCGTTTGACCTTGACCACTCTCCGTGCGTATTTGGGTTTCATTAACACACTCGCACAGATATGGATACTAAAATCATACCTGGACGCAGCAGGGGCGGTCCGGGCTGTTAGCTTCATTTCGCGGCGAACATTTTCGCCGATGCCGGCATTTTGAGGGTTAATAGCGACCCTGAGTGTGTTTCCATGACACTCCTGCACTTATATTGGCCTTAAAATCACTCATATGGTCCATATGGGTGGTCCGGGCTGGACCGTGATGGTCCGGGCTGTCAGCGTCGTTATGGGTAAACATAATAGTTGATGGCGGCATTTTGAGGGTTAATTGCCAGGCATTTGTGGGCGACTCGCCCTTGTATCTTCGTGAGTGTAGTCGAGGGTAGTTCCACAACACATATGTAAGGAGTTATTAGAAGTACGAGGACATCAAGGGGGTCCGGGCTGTGAGTTTGTTTATTGGGAGCGCAATTTTGTAATTCTGGCTGAATCTGGGAAGTTTAGGGGTTAATAAGCAGCACTTCCGTTTGACCTTGACCACTCTCCGTGCGTATTTGGGTTTCATTAACACCCTCGCACAGATATGAATACTAAAATCACACCTGGACGCAGCAGGGGCGGTCCGGGCTGTTAGCTTCATTTCGCGGCGAACATTTTCGCCATTGCCGGCATTTTGAGGGCTAATAGCGACCCTGAGTGGGTTTCCATGACACCCCTGCACTTATATTGCCCTTAAAATCACTCATATAGTCTATATGGGGGGGGTCCGGGCGGTGTTTAGTCACACCCCCGTAGGCACATCCGGATGGTCACAGTCCAGCGATGTGGGTGGGCTTGGGAAGGGGTGTCCCCAATAGAGGGGGTCCGGAGGTTCTCCCCCTGGAATTTTTTTAAATGAAATGCTATGGAACCCATAGCAATATCTTCCCAATTTCAAGGGCTGTTTATTAGATAAACATACGTTTTTGAACGTTCAGAGATTTGAGCATGAATACTCTTTGTGAACTAGTCAGTTTGCCAAAGAGTTCACATACTGTTTTCATGCTTGATTCAAGTACGTCCAACGAAACATTCCTTTATCTCCAATTTAATTAAATTTATCAAATAATTTACTGGAAACTGGAAAATTACTTTCTCTTGGCATTCCATATCATGAACTGATATTTCTCTTCCAAATATTGGTCCAGCAAATCTCTAGGTAGGTTCCATCAGTTACTCTGAGCAGTTCATAATAACTTGTATATTTAGGCAGCAACGCATGGTTTTACTTTTTTTGCCTAATTCCTAGCTATGCCAAGGATATATTGATGCAAATGCTTTGCCATATATGAGCTGATAGCTACATCCTTGCTAAAACACACATTCTTGTTGGTCTGCAAGTACATGTACTATAGATATAGTAAATTTGCATGATCAAAAGCTATATTCTTTAGAAGAGAATTATAATTTATAATATAATTTAGAACCACATTCCAATGTTGGTCAGTGAGAAGAGCTGTACTGAAGAGCTGACATTTAAGGGCTCACTTAATTTTCGAGTCGCCGATTATAATTTTTTTAGAGTGCCTTGATATACAGTTTTAATAACAATCTATGCCATTAAATTTGATTAAGATACTATAATTCATCACCATTTGGAATGTCTGTGTAAGGTGCCCATAGAGTAATAGAAAATAGCTGAAATAATACAATAATTCCCCCCCCCCCCCATTTGGCTCCCAGAATGCAACAGAATTCAAACTAAATATGTATTTTCAATGGGAGGGGAATAACTCTATATCTAAATATATTGAGTTATTTCCCTTGCATTGAAAATAATTGATTTTGTGCATAAACATGACCACAGAACAGATACCAGTTTCTCAATAAAAACAACATGTTCACAGTTTATTACATTGAATAAGTTGAAAATACAATGTTTTGGAGCTTACTCTTTCAAATGGTATATAATATGGCATATATTATACATAATGTGAATTGGGGGTTCGAAAATTAAGTGGGCCTTTAACAACTGTTACCATGACTTCTTGTGTTTTCAAGGATTACTCGGTCAGGCAGGAGAACCCGGACCTCCACCACTTCGTGGCCTAAAGGGACCTAAAGGACACACTGGAGAACCTGGTTTCCATGGACTCTCTGGTGTGGATGGAATCAAGGGAGAAAACGGTAAGAATGAATAGGACAGCCAACAAGAATTAACCCTTTCTATACTAAATGGATTCTTCCATTCAGTTATTAAAGTATACATTGGAATAGTCTATTATTTATCTAGAGGGATGTTCACAAAATATAAGCAGACGACAGGCAGAAAACTTATAATACAGCTCAAGTGCAGATGGAGGGAAATGTTCATATAATTAGTTCAACAATGGTCGTTTGTTGAACTTATTATCTGAACATTTCCTATGGAATAAAAGTAATTTTACGAACTTGGGAGTTTGCCCAAGTTGGGAGGGGACAGGCTCTATGGGGGTCAAGGGTGTGCAGTTGAAAAATTCAAGGTGGATACCCCCCACTGCTCAATAGAGACCCTCTAGCTATGTCCGTTTAGAAATAAACCAAATTTTGGCCATATAAGAATAATGTATTAACCCTTTGAGTGCCCTAAACCTACAAAATAAGTCTGTTAAAGAATATAAGAATAAATTATTAAAATTGTAAAAAATTGTAAAAAAATAAATAATTGTTAGGCCAATGCATTCTCTTATATATGCGAGGCGACCTATGGTCGACTCGCATATATAAGAGAATGCATTGGCACAGGGTATATGGGTTGATACAAAAATCAGACCTGGCACTCAAAGGGTTAACACACAGCAGTGGAAATTCACTCTCTGTCTCACTCTCCATTTTACTTTCAACTGATTCATACTATTCTGTAATGTTTTGTTTTCTCATCATTTTCGTTTTCCCTCTACTTATGAAGTTATGTCCTCTTCAATCAATTCTCTTCAAATCTGCCGCTTGTCATTCGCCCCTTCTGCATTATACTATGCATGCTTTTCTTCTCTGAGGAGATAACTTAAGATAAGTGGTGACCCGCTTGTTTTTAGATCCACTTCACCCTTTTCCAAATTAAATCATGCGATCATATCTAAATCATAATATATTGTCTGATGTACATGTATTGAGGGTTGAATAAATAGATCGAACGACACAAGTGTGTAAACTGGTTAATGATATTGCATGAGTTTGTTATTGGGGGATGGTAAATGCGAAAGTACATTTGAGTTTTACCTCGCGACATGGCAACCGCATGCACTAACATTAACATGTTCACACAACTGTATTGTTCTATGTTTATGGCACACTCTGAAGATTGTAGATTGCAATATACTGAAATTTAGGCCGATATTATTTTATTTAATTGAACAAAGGTCTGCTTTATGTAGACTATTCCTCATAATTTTTAGAAGAAATTTTCTGTTAATGTTGATGTCGCTATTATGGCACTGTTGTTGTAATCGGTTTCAATACAAATTTTTCTATTGAATGTTTTGAAATCTTCATCATTTTTCTGTATTTCACAAAAATAAATGAATGGGTGTGCAATAGATTCAGTAATGTCCTAAATAATCGACTCCTTAACCACAGCAGAATTATGGGAAATATGGCTTATTGCCATTCATCGGAGAGCATATTTCCGACTAAATCCTGAAAAATTACCCATAATTCTGCTATGGTTAAGGAGTCGTTTATTTAGGGCATTACTGTACTGTTTAAACTGAAGCAACAAGGCTGTTTTCTTCCCATGTGGGCTGTTGTATGAAAATTAGATCAAGCACCTGTGCTCTCTGGGAGAGTGACAACATCATCAATCGATCAACTTATAAACCTGAATGGTTAATTGATCAACAATTAGTTGTTTGACAGTATTTCAAAAAGTCTTGTCTTCGTAGGTTTTTCAAAAGTTATCTATCCTGGAAACGCTCTATCCTATGAGATAACCGTCTGCACCTTTCCACAGGCATTGTATTTAAAAGTTCCCATTATTTTTGCATACTTAAACAATACAAATAATAACGATGAGATATGACTGCAAGGAATAAACATATTTACAGTTAAACAAAATGTGCGTGGAAAGATGCAGACAATTAACTCCTAGGATTACACGTTTCCAGGATAGATAACTCTTGAAAAACATACGATGACAACACATTCTGCGACAGAATTCCATGAATTGACAGATTATGATTTAAATTACAGGTGAATATGGTCTGCCTGGATTCAGAGGTCTAAAGGGAGAGCAAGGTTTCTCTGGTATGCATGGTCAATCAGGACAGAAAGGAGTAGGTGGTGAAGCTGGTAGGAGAGGTAATGATGGGAGACATGGACCAAATGGGTCAAAAGGTTACCCTGGAGAGATGGGAAAAACAGGATTTCAGGGAGATGGTGCTGGCTTCTATTTCACAAGGTATCTATTATATAGATGAAGATATTTTCAGATGGGGTGCAATGCATATTATTCCTATATGACTCAAATTATTTCTTCATTAGAAATACCTCTATTGACCATATTTGAACAGTTAAATCATATAAATTAAACTGAGTGCTTCTTCTTATATATCAGTCATTCACGTCAGTGAAATTACTCCATGCAATGTGTTAGCAACATCACCAGAAACTTAGAACTTGTATCTAAATCTAGTGGATGGCAAATCGCACACAATTCACACAAATCGTTCCCCGTCTGCAAGCTCTCATTGTGCCTGATGTTAGGGTCCTGCGAATTGGAGATTTTGATCGAATCGAATATCGAATCGAGTCAACAAAATCGAATCGAATATCGAATCGAATCATACCTATGGGTTGCATTCACAATTAGGCATTTAATGTCAATTATCAGACGATTTGTGAAACGTTCTAGGAACTTCCATGAAGTTCCATCTTAAGTTATGTGGCGATCAACCGATCGTTCCTGATACTATTAACTTCAATTGAGAATTGTCACGAGAAAAAAAACATTAAAACGTCCATGCGTCATCACGACGATTAAATATATAAACACGAAACGGATTATCGGAATTAAAATCATGCTAAATTTTTAGAGTTTGCATGTACATGCACAGTTGCAAATCGGCACTGGGAAACACCCGTTGTTATAAACTTGAAGATGCAACAACAGTCGCAGGGTAGCCTGTTTATGTAGTGCTGGGTGCTTAGATGGGTCGTTGTCCCAGACGCTTGCGATTTATATACCATGTTGCATTCATCACATGTGAAAGTTCCAGTACTGCATGCAGTTTGTATCAAGTTTAAAAATAAACATGAAAAACGGTCGACAAATTGTCAAGTTTCAAGGATCGCTCCGACACTGAAAGTCAACTTCAAACGAAAACACGTGCACTTTTCGACGCCGGGAACATGTGTTGTTTGCATTCAAGCTGGAAAACAGAGTTCAGTCCGCTCGCCACGCGATGTCTGAACGCTGCCGGCACGTGTATTTTCTTATTAAATCTAACATTTTTGATTGAAGTGTTTTGTCAGTTATAATTCATTCTGGCTTGATCTAGACCATTTTCAAATAAATATGGACAGTTCAGTTTCTCAGAATAATGCAGAATGAAGTGTAACCTACAAAAATCTCAAATAAATAAATGCGACGTTTCTTCACATTACGGCAATTTACGTGTAGGTGCTGGCATCGGTAAGTCCTGCGTAGGGGACTGAACTCTGCACGGAGCTTGGTTTGCATTCTCAGCGATATTACATAATGCTGAATCTAAGACGTATAGTCGGTGGATAACGTTAGCGTTTTTTATTGTTTTTGCACAATATTTACAAACATAATGCTGACAGTGAAATATTCAGAAATAAACATGATTATATTGTACAGGAGCGGCAAGGGCAAATAGGCCGTTTTCTTGCCGCCCCTGTTTGGAAATGAAACTGACATAGTAAAATGACAACGTTGCTCAGTTTCATCGCTGTTATAATTTACGTGCGTCATCAGTCCATATGCTGTCTCCAATCTTTTGGCTACCATGTTCAAGGCTAGAATTCAGATGCATTTAGTTGTCCTATAGTGTCCAATTACTGGTTATACTTATACTTAATATCATGCGAACTTTCGCGATGTACAATAAGAATTATAAGCTGCATATATTCATAAGTTTTGGGAATAATATGGCACAGTAACAGCTAAGATCGACGTGTTTACCTGTTCGTAAACATCCTACTTTTTTTGTCAGTGTATATTCGAAATTTCGAGTTGGAAATATCGAATTCGAATCGAATTTGACTTTCGAATCGAATCTCGAATCGAATATCGAATATTCGCAGGACCCTACCTGATGTGTTCTAACTTGGAGGATCGTGCATGCCACGCACCGTGTGGAAGGGCGTGGAGTTTACAATGCCAATATAGTGTGACACAAATGTTATTGGAAACTAAAATGGATATAAAATTAACATAACCTGATTAACTTGGATCATTCTCTATGACTTGGCCATTTCTGCTTCGCCGAGGAAATAACCTCTTCCATAAATAGAAACCATATCTGCCTGTCTTTTTCAATCAAGTGATTGACCATGTGCATACTTCTGGGAAATAGGTCTGTTGGCTGGGAGACTTGTCTGTTAAAAATGAACTAATTATTGCTATTTATCACTATTTAATGAATGATCAAGTCTGGTACTGTCATACAGTGAATACATTCTGTTCCATATGCAACTATGCGTCAACGAGTCAAGGTCATCATCTTATTACTAGAGCCATATATTGTAGCATTTTGCGAATATGGTTTCTATTTATGGAAGAGGTTATTTATTTCCTCAGCGAAGTGGAAATGGCTGAGTCGTTGAGAATTTAACTTGGATATGTCACATTATTATTAAATTGGCAATATGGCCACCCAAAGTCAAAGTCCTGTTGCTCAGGCCCCGCGCGCATCGTCCTGAAACCCTGCGCATGCAATATTTTTATTTAACCCTTTCAGTGCCAAGTCCGATGTTTTGATCAACCTTGTTTTGATCGGCCTTGGCACTGAAAGGGTTAATCTGTAGGGAGTATTGTTTATCGGTACAAAATAATTGTGGCACATCTTGATACAAGCATTCCTGTTTCAGAATTTTTATTTCCGATTCCTTACTGTAATTGTTTTGATCAACCTTGTTTTGATCGGCCTTGGCACTGAAAGGGTTAATCTGTAGGGAGTATTGTTTATCGGTACAAAATAATTGTGGCACATCTTGATACAAGCATTCCTGTTTCAGAATTTTTATTTCCGATTCCTTACTGTAATTGTTACGGTAACCATATTTAAATTTGTGTTAAAGTGATGTGAAACACAAAGTAATAATTTTTACAAATAGAATTTCCAAATTGACAACACTCACCATCATTCTTATATATGAATTAAATGCAGTGACTCTCGATGGCGAAATCATTCTCGATAGTTTATCGCTGATAGATGCATCCTGATTCGAGATGTTAATATTTACAATTGAGCGTAGTTCTGATGATGTTTTCCTTGGAGTGGTACGGTCGATTTGCTTCAAATTTTTGGCGATGTTAGTAGAATGTTCTTCCTCCAGTTTTTATAGTGACTGAATACTAACTTATCAGTTTCACGCACCCGAACAAGTACATAATATGTCTTTAAACACATTATGTATAGCATCTGCGATCTCAGTAAAAAATGTGTCAAATGATACTTTATTGGGTGATTAATTTTTTGACAAATAAATTACATGGGATTTATCAATCTTTTGCCATGGGCAACTGAAATTAAACTCAGAGCTAGCTGAGGTCAAATGATCGTTGGTGTGTGTGCACATGCTTTTAACCCTTTTAGTGCCAGGGGCCGATCTCATCGGCCCTAATTTACGGTCTATAAAATCGGCCAAAAAAAAAAATATAGATTTTTTTTTTAGATTTTTAAACAATTATTAAAATTGTAAAAAATTGTAAAAAATAATAACAAATGATGAAAAATTGTTAGGCCAATGCATTCTCTTATATATGCGAGGCGACCTATGGTCGACTCGCATATATAAGAGAATGCATTGGCACAGGGTATATGGGTTGATACAAAAATCGGACCTGGCATTCAAAGGGTTAAACAATTTTTCCTGAGAAATGGAAAATTTACTTTGTGCGACCTAACTATAAAATTTTTCAGATATGGTAACAGGTAACATAAACCCTTGAAATATTGTGTCTGTCATTTGCAGACTGAGGTCCCCAGAGGGTGAATTTAGTGACGCTACCCCGCACAGAGGACTAGAAACACTAAATTCACCCTCTGAGGACCTCATTCTGCTTAGGGATCATCTTCTGGGAAGTATCTATAATCTCAAATTAACATTATTTTTAGTTACTTTTTCCCTTCAGTTCAGTTTCTATATCCCCTAACTTGCAGAAGATAAAATGCATAATCAAGGTGACTAGTGGGTGAACATCACCAGCTTCAACTGGGGAACATCAATCCGATCCTAGGTCTCCCCCATAGCATTTGAGGCCTAAGCAGAATGAGGTTCCTGGAGGGTGAATTTGGTGATGGTAGCCTTCCAAGCGGGATAGCGACACAAAATTCACCCTCTGGGACCTCATTCTACAGAAGACAGACACATTATTTCAAGGCTTGAACATAAAATTTCACTTATTGCAGTTCATAGTTTTGCTATTGCATAAAGGGAAAGCTGTTAATATATTTAGAAGAGTACATATACTAATGCCCGAAGTATATGACCCTTTAACCACAGCAGAACTATGGGAAATTTTTCAGGATTTAGTCGGAAATATGGCTTGTTGCCATTCATAAGAAAGCTCTCACAGAGAGCTTTCCGATGAATGGCAGTAAGCCATATTTCCGACTAAATCCTGAAAAATTTCCCATAATTCTGCCGTGTTTGCGGGGTCGATTATTTAGGACTTTACTGTACATCAACATTTGACATACTTGATTCTAGGCACAGTCAAACAACCGTTCCCCCTGTATGTCCAGAGGGCACATACCAATTGTGGCAAGGATACTCTCTGTTATCAATACTAGCAAATGGACGATCTCATCAGCAAGACCTTGGTAGGTTTATATATAGAGAATATTAATCAATTGTTTTTAATAATTAAGTGACATAATTCACGAGGGGAGTCTGGCTGGTAAAACCTGAGTGACCGTCTTTCAGATATGTGGATGAACAACATAACAATTCCACTGGACCTCAATATCCGATTCTACTATGTTATGGGATTTCTTTTTCAAAGTTCTGGATTTTACGGGATATTTACTGTGAATTTACTGATCGAATAAACTGACATTTGGACTAGCATTATGTGAATATTCCAGTGATATCTGTAAATCATTTCGGTTGATACATGATATTTAGGAAAATCTTACTAAAAGGAGAAAATAAGTTTCAAAAGTGACGAAATTTTAGTTTGTGTAAACTATAGAGCAGTAACTTGAACATGTGAAATTTCATTTCGAAATTTGGAAAATGTTATGTGCTGTTAAATCCGTTGTATCAATATCGCACAAAATAATTCACAACACATCGGACTGGAGTACATCGTCGATAATTGTGTTATCAGACATTTTGACAGTTCTCTGATGACATTTCAAGTCGAGCGCTTCGTACATGTTGATATGAACAAATATAGTTCAAACATGAGGTGGAAAATAGGTTCACAAAAATTCTCAAGTTTGACATTATGAATTTTAATTTACCCAGAAATCCTTATAAATTACAGTAATGCCCTAAATAATCGACGCCTTAACCACAGCGGAATTATGGGTAATTGTTCAGGATTTAGTTGGAAATATGGCTTGTTGCCATTCAATGGAAAGCTCTCACTGAGATGAATGGCAACAAGCCATATTTTCGACTAAATCCTGAAAAATTACCAATAATTCTGCTATGGTTAACGAGTCGATTATTTAGGGCATTATGGTACCTCTAGGTGTGTAATAAAAATAGATCACTGAATAACTCGCCTGAGCTTTATAAGGCCTTAGACCTTTCGATACTATATGGATTTATCCCATTCAGTTATAAGTATACATTGGAATTGTCTATTATTCATCTGGACGGGTTATCAGGGAAAATAAGTAGATGACAGATAATACAATTACAGACGGAATCCTATTTATTGGAGGGATATGTTCAGATAATAAGTTCAACAAACGACGGGTTAACGACCTATGGTAATGTGTATTTAATAAAGAAAGGGTTGAATGACTTTTGCTGTACCCCCAACTTTCGAAGAAGTATACTAGGTTGACATTGTCCATCCATCTGCGATAATATCTCAACTATGGGCCGGGTTATCAGATTTGAATGAGCTTTGATATGGAGGTTTGCCATCAGGTGTACTTTCAAAGGAGGGACCAATGAGGTTCTTTGCATTTTCTTTTCTAGAGTTATCCCTCTTTATTTATTTGGAAAAGTGGTATTTTGTCCATCCTGTCTGTGCAGATATCTCAGCCATGGTTTGTCAGATGATAATGAAATTTGGGATGCCATTGGGAGTACATTGACAAGAGTGCCCAATGACTTTGTTTGAGTTTTCCTTTCTAAATATACCCGTCTTTGTTTATATGGAAATAGTGGTGTTTTGCCTGGCTGCCTGAGTATCTCTGCCATCGGTTATAGGTTCTCAATTAAATTTGGTATGGATTTACAACACTGATCACTAGGGTTTTCAATTAAGCTAACCCTACCTCTGTAGCCCCCTGATCCCTCCCTGGTTCCACCCTTGCACCAACCTAATAAGTCATTTTCCTCATTTTTCTGACTCCACGCAACCATCACATTACTATTATATGATTGTTATTATATGTTAAATGTTGCATATTTTTCATTTTAGGTTCTCCTGGCAGTTGCCTACGTATGTTCAAAACTATGCCAGTCTTATTCTGTAATATAAACAACCAGTGTAATCTCAACAATAGAAACCACTACAGTTACTGGTTGTCAACACCTGAGCCAATGACAACGATGATGAATCCAGTCACCGGGGAGAATATAAGACCTTACATCTCCAGGTGCTCTGTATGCGAGACGCCAGGACCAGTAAGTTCTTTTCAGTTTATCAATATATTTAAGAAATAAATACATGGTGCTTCACATCATCCTGTAAAGGTTAATGAGCAAAATTCGGAAACATGGCTTGTTGCCATTCATCGGAAAGATTTCCGAAGAATGGCAACAAGCCATATTTCCGACTAAATCCTGAAAAATTACACATAATTCTGCTGTGGTTAAGGAGTTGATTATTTAGGGCATTACTGTATAATAATAATTGATGACGTTAGCTGTAATATTCTCTTTATTCATGCCTCCCCTCCAAAATTTGGCTCATTAACCTTGCCATGACTGGAGTTTCTGAATTTTTTTGTGAAAACCATGTGCCAATACATTCCCATAGGGAGCCTCGCATATATAAGAGAATACATTGGCCAAAACATATTTACTTTGTCCTTGTAAGCCAGCGCATTCTCTTATAAATGCGAGGCTCCCTATGGGAGACTCATATATAAGAGAATGCACTGGTACAGGATCTTTAATGCTGCACCAGCACAGCTCCCGTCATGAAAGGGTTAAAATGCCGCACAAATGGCACACTGAGAGCTTTCCGATGAATGGCAACAAGCTATATTTCCAACTAAATCCTGAAAAATTACCCATAATTCTGCTGTGGTTAAGGAGTCGATTATTTAGGGCATTACTGTATAACTCATCACCAGTTTATAGCTTACTGGTCCAGTAAATAACTCTGTAACTCGCTAAAAGTTCAGTCCAGACGTAATTAACTGGACTCATTTTGCAAATTCTGCTATAAACTGGGGACTCATTGTAGATCCTCTATTTTTACATGCATGTTAGTAATAAATACACTGATCTTCTATCTCAGCCTTTATCATAATTTTTAAGGTGTTCCACAGACGTGTATTGAATGGAAAGACATTGATGTCACGTGACATAATTGATGTTGGACTAGACAATGAAAGCAGAAATATAAAATGAAAACATCCTCAGATATGCCAAGATAATTGAATTTCATGAAATAAATCATTGGATAACATCTGTTAGTAGATTTAGATCGAGCGTGTAATAAACAGATCCGCACATGTATGTTACTGGCCAATTGTTTATGGCATTCTTGTAATCAAAGAAGGAGAAAACTTGAGGCCGAAGGCTGACTGGTCATGTATGTTCTGATGACATGAAACTCAGTCCTTCAAGTCTGAATTTAGTGTGTCTGACATTTTCAGAAAGAGGTCCACAGAGGGTGAACTTGGTGTTGCTATCCCGCACAGTGTGCTAGAATCACCAAATTCGCCCTCTCTGAAACCTCATTCTACTTAGGCCTCAACTGCTATGGGAGACCTGGTATCAGGTTGAAGTTCCCCAGTTGAAGTTGGTGATGTTCACCCATTAGTCACCTCAATTTGCATTTTATTTTCTGCAAATTAGGGGATACATAAACTCAACAGAAAGGAAAAATTAACTAAAAAACAAAGTTAATTTGAGACTATAGATACTTCCCAGAAGATGAAGCCGAAGGAGAATGATACATATCAAACAAATAATTTCTGCAAGTTGAGCTTCAGTCTAATTCATTGACCTTTAATTTATTTTCAGATATTTGCAGTGCACAGCCAAACAATGATGGTTCCGGACTGTCCAGTTGGCTGGAGAGGAATGTGGATAGGTTACAGTTTTGCCATGGTAATTAATCTCATGCTTGATGGTCAATTAGGCCAAAATAAAATAAAATTTACCCACCCACCCATCTGTTGAAATAAATTTTGATGAAAATCTTTAGATTTGTTTTTATTTTGGCCTAATCAATTGTTTCACACTGAATACTTATCATATCATATTTTTTTTCACCAAAAGACATACAGTAATGCCCTAAATAATTGACTCCTTAACCACAGCAGAATTATGGGTAATTAAGAGCTTTCCGATGAATGGCAACAAGCCATATTTCCAACTAAATCTTGAAAAATTACCCATAATACTGCTGTGGTTAAGGAGTTGATTATTTAGGGCATTACTGTATGACACTGCAAAATGTGGGTAATGCAGTACTAGTAGGTTGGGTTATTCCTCTTTGCTTATGGTAAAATATGACGATATGCAATTAATCAACTGTTTCAAACTGAGGCCTAATAAAAAAAATTATTTGTTGGTGAGAAAAATCCAGGCAGGTAGGGAATTAATGTTTTTGCCTATATTTATTTCCAAGAACAAGTTTTGCATGGATTATTTATAAGCATTATCTCGATTCTACCACCATGTATGGCAGAACGAAAACTAATTTATAAACAAAATGTGTGCAACAAAGCTACCTGGAGCTTCAAAATTGTAATTTAGTGTGCATTATAGTAACAATGTTCAATTTTGCACAAAGATACATATAAAGAGCTTGCAGCTGGGCAACATTTTTCCAGGTAGATAGGCAAAATGGAATTAGTGAGTTTTTAATCAAAACTTGACTATTGATATGGTGAGGGATGTTTGGCGGGCGGGCGATAATAACTGATTATTGATGGATTCCAACAATTTTTGGTATGTGTCATGTGCGAGAGCTGTACACAGAAAATCGGGTCTGCCCTGACTTTCTAACCAGAGTTATGCCATTTGTTTCTATTTATAGAAATTTGATGTTCTTTAGCGTGATAACTTGAACAATTTTACAACATAACAGTTTCTCATAGACACCTTCAATCAATTCATCATAGATGACAGCAGATCTCTGTCACTTACTGAGAGTCAAATTTCAACACAAGAAGAGTTTTATTGTGATAAAAAATAATAAAAGTTAGGATATCACTATCGATTCTTGAGGATTTAAAAATATTTTCTGCTGCCCATTTTTACATGTAAGTGAATCGCTCGATCATGCCTGAGATAGTTTATGGTCTATAGTATGAAAGTGAACATTTCTTTATCCCACTGTGGGGATAACGAAAATTATCTAACTTCCATTTATTTCCATACGGTAATCCATTGCTGAGCCTATAATAAAAATGTATTTAATTTTCCTTTTTCAGCACACTGGTGCAGGTTCTCAGGGTCACGGACCTGATTTCCAATCAGCAGGATCCTGCCTGGAGGCCTTCCGCTCAACACCATTCTTTGAATGTCACGGAACGGGAACATGCAACCACTATCCAGATTCTCTAACGTTCTGGTTAGCCATACTAGAGAAGGATAACATGTTCCAAACACCTATATCAATGACTCTTAAAGCTGGAAACCTACGGCAAAAAATCAGCAGATGTCAAGTATGCCAGAAGATATCGTGAACAGTATTAGAAGACTAATCTAGCATAATCTTATCGACTTCATTCATCTTATTGCCCACATTGTGTTCCGAGCAATTCAAGGGATGTACTATGGCTGAGTTCCGCAGCAGACAAAAAGTTTAAAATTAAATGATGTTCATATGTATATATCATCTAAGGTGAATGAGAGAATTGATACCTATATTGTGGTTATTCTGCTGCTTATCCGTGGCCCCCCCACACCATGTGATACATGGACTTGTTAAAGTTATGATATAATAAATTCATGTATTACATGATGTAATATATTTATGACTCCTGTATTTTTTTTATACAGCTATTTGGATGGAATCTAGTCACAGTTGTTAAAGTTACATGTGAATTGTTGCTGTTGTGTTTATCATTGCTTTTTTTGCATGCATTTATAATCAAACTCAAAAAAATGACAAATTGAAAACAAAAGGGGTCATGTTAGAAGCTATTAGACTCTATGGTCTGATCATGCAGTTTCTTATTTTTATATTTTCTGGGAGGATTGTAGTTTCAGTGTGAGTATTTAATATTTCACATGCTTAAAGGCCCACTTAATGTTTGAGTCCCCGGTTATTTCTATACAGAGAGTCAGTGTTATTGAGTATTGTTGGCATGAAATAAGACCAAATATATATATATATATTCCACACTGATACAGAACAGCTGTGGCCTAGGAGTGTCCATCAAGTGAGAGATTCTCAGATTCACCCACAAGACTTCCCTCCTTATTTACCCAAAATGCATCAAAATTACAAACAAGGAGATTATGTTATTCCCCCAGCATCAAGAATAATAGACTGTGTGGCAGTACAGTCCAGATCGTCCAGATCAAAACCATTCAGAACGCCTTGACAATAACGTGTTCACAGTTTATTCAACTGGCTATTAAGTTGATACCGAGATGTTTTGGAGCTTCCTCTTTCAAGTGGTATATAATATAGGATATGTTGTATATAATGTGATCTGGGGATTCGAACATTAAGTGGACCTTTAATTTGAACTGTCAAATTAAAATAATAACATTTTTAAGATAATCCAATGAACAATATTAATGGATAATTTTTATATAGCGCTTATTTCCATGAGTTTTTAAGCAATTACAGAACAAGAGAAATATTGAGGGAGGAAGATATGTTAAACATTTTAAAATCTATTGGGCCTTTTCCTTCAAATCTCTGTATATATGTAATATTTGTTCATGTATATCTGGAATGTTGATGCTTTGGATGATGTATGCAGATAAAACAAATGACAAAGCTACACATATTATATAGTGCCTAGTGACCACATACACTGTTCATAAACCCCACTCTTCTGGTTTCATTGAAGAATATTTTTTTTGCAGTCCTTCCCTGTCATTAATTTACATAGATCTTATTGATGTTGGCCAGTATGAGAGGTACTACTATATATAAACTGCCATTGTGTCAAAGGACATTCACAATTGATGATCACGCTCAGTGCCGGTAGTGGCACTATCTGTTAGTGTGGTGCCTGTTTTAGTCACTACATAATGGAATTCATTAACAATGAAATTCTGAAGTTCCAATTGCTTGTTCTTTACTGAATAAAAATGCCTGTTGTTAAGAAGTCTGTGGTCACATGGAAGCTATATTCATCAACATTTCTAACCTATCTTCACTGTGATATCTAGTAAATATTGCTTCCCAGATCAGACAGAATATCAAAAACCTTGGAAAGAAATATTGTACGGATTTAGTACTCTTTTGAGATATATAAACTAAGCTCTCCTCAATGTTTGTCAACATATTTGGCATTCTTTATTCTCATAGCTGCAGAAAAATATTCTATTTATTGCAGATCTTGAAGGAGCAATACAATATATAATTTACACTTATATAAAATATTTTGTGCATAATATACTATTTTATCAAATAGTGGTGTTATGTGAGTACAAAACTGCACAGATTTTAGTTATGACTTTCATAAACTGATATGAATTTGTCATTTGCAAGTGAATGTACTGTATTCATTTACAGGAAACACATGTGTCCAAGTGACATAAAAATTAATTAATTTGGACATTTTTACTAATTCTTTATCTCTGTGAGAAATGAACTTTTTGAAAATCCTACTCATTCTGTGTCAGTTCATTAATTATTCATGTCTAATAGGTGAACTTGATGTGATCCCTCAGAAGCTATGAAGAAGTTATGACTTCTTGTAAATAGGCTGAATCTGATATCGAAATGGTGCTTCAGACTGTGGGTATAACGCTGACAAGTTGTATGTACCTGGTCTTTCATGAACCACATAATGGAGACAATGGGAGAACATATTGATCAAATTTTTGTAAAGAAAATCTGCTATTTTCCTTTCTACACTGAATGGATTCTCCCATTCAGCTATAAAATTATTCATCAGAATGGTCTATTATTCATTTGGAGTGATGTTCAGTTAATAAAAGCAGACAACATAACATGAAAAGATAATACAAGTCCAGAAAGATTCATATTCATTGGTGGCATATGTTCAGATATTAAGTTCAACAAATGGCCCATGGTCATTTAATGAATTTATTATCTGAAAAATTCCTAAATAGTTCAGTAAAGAAAGGGTTATACACATATGGACTTAATGAATATATTTCTTTTTAAATTTAATGAACAAGTTTTTCCAATCAATAAAATAAGTATGCCAACATCACTTGACATTTTTTTTTATACAGTAATGCCCTAAATAATCGACTCCTTAACCACAGAAGAATTATGGGTAACTTTTCAGGATTTAGTCAGAAATACGGCTTGTTGCCATTCATCGGAAAGCTCTCAGTGACAGCTTTCCGATGAATGGCAACAAGCCATATTTCCGACTAAACCCTGAAAAGTTACCCATAATTCTGCTGTGGTTAAGGAGTCGATTATTTAGGGTATTACTGTATTTACACAAAATATATGTACTCCTGTCAATATGCTACCATTCAGACATGGATGGGTACTAGTTAGGTTGTACTAGGTACCAGTCTTCAAAAACCAACCTGAACAAAAACTAATAACTCGATCAAGACCCATCATTTTTGCAAAAAGTTGTTCATTTGTTCTCATACTTTCATAATAATTGTATAAATCTCTTACTTAAACCCTTTCATGATGGTAGACATGCTTGTGCAGATCCTGTGCCAGTGCATTCTCTTATATATGCAAGTCTCCCATAGGGCGCTCTCATATATAAGAGAATGTACTGACTTACAAGGTCAGTGTAAATATTGTTAGGCCAATGCATTCTCTTATAATTATATGTCTCCCTATGGGAGACTTGCATACATAAAAGAATGCATTGGCACAGGGTTTTCGTAAAATTTGAGGAAGCTCCAGTCATGGAAGGGTTAAATGGATTTGTGATTATACATATATTGCTGAAAACAATAAAGCCCCACCTCATGTGCCAAAATACTTTCACTTTTGTACAATATGTTTCAAATGTTTACAACAGGCATTTTATACAATAAATTGGAACATTTCTTGGTATTTGCTGCTTTCATCTGTGTCCATGGTATGAGTGTTATCTCCCTTTTTGCGTTATTGCTCAAGACGCTACTTAAAAGGACATGGCTCATTCGAACCCTAAATGTGTGTATACAGGAAGAGGGGTCTCAATACATACATATGTAAACTATTCCCGAGCAAATTGGTCGATATAACAAATGTGTTTTTATGTTTACCCATACCATAGTATGGTAAACATAGTGTCGTTGTCCGGATTGACCACTCGTCGTTAGTCCGTCCGTCTGTCTGTCTGTCTGTAGACACTTTACGCATGGTGCGATAACTCAAATATTTTCTATCTGATCAGAACCAAATTTTGTATATGAATTTCTCAGCACAAAAGACGAGTTCGAATATGGGTTTGATCCCACTATTTTTAACTGAGTTATGGCCATTTTCCGAAAAAATATTCACTTACAAAAAAACAAAAACAAATTTAGATTGAATTCCTTGCTCAATTTAACAAAAAAAAAATATATATATAATAATTTTTTTTGTTTTAAAGAATTAAAAACAATTTTTTTTTTAAAGTTAACAAAATTTGAAAAACTAACACCATTATAACTCTGCCAAGGGTAACTCGAGTTACGACACCAAATTTGTTTAAATCGGTCCAAAATCTTGCGTTATGTACTGGTAAATTTGTTTGGAGCCACATTAAATCCAATTTACTAATTCCATCCCATGCCTTTGGACTACTTAGCTATTGATAAGGCTATATTATTTTCTGATGTCTCTTATGCCAATGTGCAGATAATCTGATAAAGGAAGCTATGGTATCTAATTTAAAATAAAGATTCAACAATACACATCACATGATATTAACAGTAGACTTGGACATCTGTGCTGCCTTGCACATCTGAAGATATCACTCTACAGATGGTCTGAGGTCATTATATATGTTATTGGTTTAATAGAGATGTCAGCTTTCAACAAACAATTCCTGTGATTTGTTGACAGCTTTGCTATATAATTGATATTAATGGGTCAGCAGTGAGGTGGCTTATCTTGATCTATATTGTTGGCAGAAATTGATACATTATCATTGTTAACTTAAATTGGACTCTATAACTATGACTATGATTATTTATTCATAACTCAATATAACATATTTTTACACAATTAATTTATACAGACAATGAGTTATTGGGGATGGCATAACCTGTAAAGGCTGTCTTCCTGTCATCTCTCTTAACCCAAGTATTCCATGTCCAGGTCACCTTTCACATTTAACCCAAGGCTGTGGTGGTGCAGCATTACAGATCCTGTACCAGTGCATTCTCTTATATAAATGCGAGTTTACCCATAAATTCCAATAATTTGTGTTATGTACATTTGTCTATAATAGTACATAACAGTATACTCTATAATTCATCACCAAAACTCTCATTTATGATTCTGATCATAGTAATTTACTATCGCCAAGGGATGGGTTAACATCTGCCGATCATGATCGGCCTCTCGTTTGGTTATATTTTTGCATAAATTTGATATTGTGTCTTCTGTTCCGGTTAGGTTTTTCTAATCAGCCACTCTTCCGAGTGATGCCAAAACCATTCGTGTGTTTTCGGAAATAAGTGCATTCTCGATACCACCAAGTTTCCCCAGCACCTCTATCATTTTTGGTGCATGATAAGGCATTTCTGTTGAATCTTATTTGTCCATGCGAGAACAATGATCTCTGTTGACAAGGATTTAATGATAGAACGGTTCTCCAGTTTGTTACACAATATCAACATGGATTTTAGTCATTTGCATTGATCCACGGAACACATTAATTTTTCTCAAATATACTTCGAGTCCAATCGCAATTTTGTATAGTCAATAACAGTTGAGCATGGCACTATACATTATGTTTGATCGATGAACTCAAGTTAGTTCAATGCTGTAGTTCTTTTTGACTGCCCACCAGTGATGCAGCGAAAGGCGCATGGGTGGGTGATATGTGGGTGATATAGCATGCTTGAAAACAATAAATAGAAAATTCAGACTAATAAATAAATTAAAAATGTTCTAATATTTAAACTTAAAGGAATATTTTCCGATTCGATGGTTCCCGTATCATCAGATTCCAACAACAACAACAATTCTTCAAGAGATGCTTTAGTTATCAGAATCAATTAAAGATACATAATCAAAATTAAGGCTCCTAGATTATTATTTCTTTGGCTTCGGAGATAAAAAATATTTGAATCGAGTTGAACCCACACATCAAACCTCAGAGTCATAAGATATTGATTTTTGAAATCTATTATTTTTCGCCACCTGGAATATTTGGCGGCACAGCAAATATTCGACGAGGCTACCGACATAGTAGTCGGACATACTCTTGATACCAAATTGCGTCAACAAAATGTTGATATATAACACGTTTTGGGAAATTTTTTACTACAGTGGTTAGTATAATTGTTTTGTAAGTCCATCCGAACCTGCAAAATATTGTGTCTGTCATTTGCAGAATGAGGTCACCAGAGGGTGAATTTAGTGATGCTATCCCGCACAGTGGGCTAGCATCACCAAATTCACCCTCTGGGGACCTTAGGCCGCTGGGAAGTATCACATTCTGGGAAGTTTCTATATACCCTAATTTGCAGAAGATAAAATGCACAATCGAGGTGACTAATGGGTGAACATTTCCAACTTCAACTAGGAAACTTCAATCTGATCCTAGGTCTTCCATAGTAGTTGATGCCTAAGCAGAATGAGGTTTCCATAAGGTAAATTGGGGTGATGCTAGCCCACCGTGCGGGATAGCGTCACTAAATTCACCCTCTGGGTACCTCATTCTGCAAATGACAGACACACTATTTGCAGACTTGAGTCCATCCCTAAGGTAAGCTCAGTATTTTTGCTCCAAAATAAAATAATGGGTTGGTCCTCGAAGATAATGCCCACCCCTATTTTTAGAACTTAGAGAGTGGGTATACATTGATGTCAGGTTAACTCTGAATGAAAATCACAAAAATTCATGCACAAATTTAGTATTACCCTAGCTAATTTCCATTGCAAACTCATTAATTGTACCTGATCTATTGTGTTTCACAAAATGCTGTATCATAATATATAAGATGGTCTTTGTGTCTTTAATATTTTAGACATTTATCTATTAACATGTTGAGTGCCACTACGAGTTATCTCGTAGTACGCAACCTTCGCAGGTTGCCACTACGGGTTATCTCGTAGTGGTTTCCATGTCGTGTAACTGACAAACGGAAGCAGTGGAATAAGTCGATGCGCCACGAAAACCCGCCTCGGGACATCAGAACAGTGATTTTATCAAATAAATAGTGTGGCTCTCCTTGCATTGTTCAACAGAGGTGAGCACCATGAGCACATATATTCTACTCAAAATGATCCAGTTGTGAGTGAATACAGCTGGGACTGTCTCACTGAGTGACCACCAGAGGCAGTCGTGTGTTGGCAATTGAACTGGGTTTTTGGTATTCAATAGACTGATAATGTGCATGCACGCTTGCAAACACAGTCAGGTGGGGGGATATTCACAATGTACAAACATGCGAAGGCAGTTTCGAGGAATGGTTACATCATTGTGTTTCAACACATTGAAACTTCGCACAACCACCCACACACGTCACACAGGCCTGCCAAATCTGTTCCCTCTCACGCATGTGCGAATGGACGCATCCAATACAAGATAAGCGGTTAATCCATGACGTTACGCACGTTGATGCTACCATTATCTCATTATTAGGGAACACAGCAGTTGTTTTTGGAATACACTGTGCGGCTCCATTTGGGGGCTAGGTATTTTATTATTTATAATTCAAGTAAAGCGGAACAATTATTCCCCAAAGCTGCATTGTACCCTCTTCCGAACGTGTTGGACAATGGAAAGCATAACAATTACCATACTCTAGACGTCATGCAGTTCATCGAACTGCTCCATATGTATGTACGGATAAATGGTTTTGTGTAGCATAGAGGTTTGGGGTAAGGGTAACTTATTTCCAGACGGATGGATTATATGGAATCAGCCATAATATAACTATATAACGAGCTATAACCACAACAACGACACACACACCTCCATAAATATGCTGACCACCAAAATAACTTGCTTGGGTTACATTCTACTTCATATTTGTTGCTCAAACGTGTCCAATTGTGTCTACGAGATAACTCGTAGTTGGCACTGGTGGTGGGAATACCCAAATTCCTTCCGCCATTGCCGGCTACAAATTATCTCGTAGTACTATCAATCGCCGTTTCTGTCATCCAAAGTCGCGACGTCATCCAATTCTTGCTTCATTGAAGCCAAATTATGGTCTACAACGGGTATCTATCTTGCCACGATTTGGCAATGATTTCCTGCATTCAACGTGTTAAACATAATAAAACACAAACTAATTATTTTTATTAAAAAATAATATAAATCATGATTCATTTAAAACACAACATTAGATTTTCACTATGAATGAAAACTGAGATTTTGCATGTGGGGTCCTCGAAGATAAGATGGGACCCTCGGGCTTACTGATGGGTGCAAAGGCCCTAGCTGTGAATCGGGTGTTTTTATTTTGAATAAAATCTCGAATCAGGAAAACGACTCGAATCTTGAATCGAATCATTGTTACTGAGCCAATCAAGTTCAAATACATAGAACTTCGAAGAAACACCTAAAATTGCCTGGCGAAAACTGCCTGGTGATCATCGATGCAGTGCAATATTCGCAGATTATGCGCTTTAATCAACACACTTCTATGTATTTTCTGTACCCATAAGCAATCGTTGAGTACAGATAAGAGCATACATGCATGAGAGGACCAATGTTGACGTAAATACAGACAAGCGTACGTACCGCGTGATGCCCGTTTCACTTTGTTGAATAGCACACTATTTTTTGCTACACTTTCGATGAAATCAAACAAAGATCTAAAATCTGGCATACATTTGTGTTATGGAATTCCCATGATTCCTGGAATGACACTAGCACACAGCCTTGTATGGCAATTTTGTTGTTCACTTATGTCATTCTTATGGATTGGGTCAATCATTAGTTGGCGATAACATTACATGTCCTGCCATCGGACATAACGGTACGTGCGTACGTTTAAGTCGTTTACTACCTTATTATAGTGAATTTTCTTTTCTGGTAAGAGCATTGTGGTCTGTAGAAAGCACGAAAATGCACCTGTCGCCAAAGATTTGACAAAATCCAAATCATAGTAGCTGATATGAATCGAATGAAATGAGACGAACGATTTCGAATTGCATGGAATCAAATCAATTCGCAAGGCCCTTGTGTATATAGTAGTGTATCTCTTCCTGGCCATAATTACAACAATCACATAATATTTTATAAAACCCCAGTTTATAACTACAGCTAGCTTTTTTGTGAATAAAATGCAGATAAAACTAAAGATTGGGTGTATTATATGTCTATAAAGGCATAATATAGTGGTGTATATCTGATGCAGCAGAGAGTAATTCATGGTGAAATCTCCAAGCTGAAATGAAATTTGCCTAGACTGCAGTGAGGGCGCTAACAAGATAGAGTTCTCCCTCTTGGTATACTCCATGTATGCTCCGAACATATTCACAAGATATATGTTCTAAAAATAGCCCTTAAAACTGTTGAGAATGTGATAAGAAATTCTTAATGCAATTGATACTAATCATTTTTCCGGAGAGGTTTCCTTGATTGGTATCTATTATTTTACAGTAATGCCCTAAATAATCGACTCCTTAACCACAGCAGAATTATGTGTAACTTTTCAGGATTTAGTCAGAAAAATGGCTTCTTGCCATTCAAAATGATCTCACTGAGAGCTTTCCGATGAATGGCAACAAGCCATATTTCCGACTAAATCCTGAAAAGTTACCCATAATTCTGCTGTTGTTAAGGAGTCGATTATTTAGGGCATTAGTGTAAGGGTGGAGGGGTGAATCCTGGAATCATGGAGCCTGGAAAAACATCTTTAAAGACATATTATATCCTTATTTCACTACTTCAAACTGATGTTTTACGACTCGGCCACTACACCCATTTGAAGATTGCATCATTAGACTATTATTGTCCAAAATTGAAACAACAATGAATGTACCCCTTCGTAAAAATGACATCTCAACTACGAAAAATGGAAATAAACAGTCCCGAACAAATGGTTGATAAACAAACGAGTAACAGAAGTTACTATATTTATTTTGTATAATAGAATGAAGTTGTGTTCTAGTCATTTTGATACAAAATTAATTAAAATTCCTGATTTGATAAAGTTGGTTCACTATGCGCCCCAGCGGAGTGTTTCACATCAGCGTGTAATGTGCAAATAACATATATACAATATGTTTCTTGGCCCCTTAACCTGTTCATGATGGGAGCTGCACTGGTGCAGCATTAAAGACCCTGTGCAAGTGCATTCTCTTATATATGCGAGTCTCCCATAGAGAGCCTAGCATATATAAGAGAATGCACTGTCTTACAAAGTCAAGGTAAATATTGTTAGGCCAATGCAATATCTTATATATGCGAGGTGCCCTACGGGCTGGTAATTATAATGAAAATGAGCCATAAACTCATTTTCATTAAAATTACCATGTTGTTTTACATCGTTCGTAAAGTGAATGAGTGTATTTTGCACTCATCCATGGTTCATTTGTTGCATATATTCTGTTGAGTATAATAGGAGATGGTCCCACAAATGGCCGGATTTAGTATACAGTCCCCTTTCAATAAAGACATGGCATTGTAGGGTTGCCATCAAGAAACTTTCTCTAACTATCCGGAGAAACACTGGGCCACAATGCATCATGGCCACCGGCCAAGTATATAGTGTCCTTTTGCTCATTTTCAACCGATTATAGACTGAGGATGATCGAGAAGAAACGCTCTCGAAATATATATGACTCAGTATACATGAGATTAAGTTCACATTTAAACTGTTCTGCTATTAAGTTTTCACACATGACTTAAAGATGCATAATCCGAATTAACGCTCACAAATTACTTCGGAATAGCGAACCTTCGGAATAGAGAACCTTCGGAATAGAGAACCTTCAGAATAGCGAACCCTCGGAATAGAGACATGACCCACAATAGTTCTGTGCTTTTGATTAAATCTTTGTGATGTATATCGTTGACCATATACCATGTACATATTCTCTATGTAATCGACACATACATTGAAGCATATGCTATATAACACACGCGCACATAGTTAGCCTATTATACAATTATGTATCAGTGCATATATGGATGTGGATGCATGGTCACTTAGTAACCATTATCTTACGGTCAAAAACAGTATCTCACTTGTGCAGGATATATTTCTATATAGGGAAAACTTCAGTCTTGTTCTGATTTATTGACAAAGAAATGGAGATAACATATGTGCTATCACCCACTCTCATCGAATATGACAGTTGCTATCACCCGGTCCCAGATTGAGAAAGTAATGTCGCTTTTTTGGTATCATTGAATTCAGATGAGAGGAAATTATCTACTGACACTTGTAGATGCCATTGAAATGAGTCAGTCATGCTTGAGTATAATGTTCGTTGTTTATACTGGACAGAATCACACAAAATGTGTAAAAACTGGCAGTTCGGTGTTGCGAAAATAATGTCATTTGAATATTATGGGTAACAGCGTTGTACTGAAGCTGGAAATATCACAATGGATTATCCGTGTTCCGAGGGAAAAAAATTGTTGGATGTCTGATCTATTCCTAGCTTTCCCCTGTATTTATGCCGTTTACCAATTTGGGTGTGAAGACACATATATTCTATCTCATCTGCTATCACCATATCCTCTGCTATCATCCGTTCCGGTTACCGGGGTTGTATAAGCTGCGCGAATTCAAATTACCGACAACAATATTTTCATAAAAAGTCTTGGATCTGATAACCATTTCAGTTGTTAATTGTTCGTGAAGATACATGCATGCATGATCATCACGGGGATTTACAGTAATGCCCTAAGTAATCGACCTCTTAACCAAAGCAGAATTATGGGTAACTTTTCAGGATTTCGTCGGAAATATGGTTTGTTGCCATTCATCGGAAAGCTCTCGGCGAGAGCTTTCCGAATGAATGGCAACAAGCCATAAGAAGTCGATTACTTAGGGCATTACTGTACATCGTGTAAAACAAGACTGTGTCACCAATTTGTTGTGAAGATGAGTGTCTATATAATTTATAGTTATACTCCAAATAATTAATCTGATATTGAAATAGCTATAGACATTGAAATGAACTCGAAAAAAGTAAACCAACAACTTCACGTATATTATATTTTGGCAGCTGCATGACTTCAGAAAACAATATCCACTCTGTCTTGGCTGCGGCTTGTGATGACATAAAAACTAACTCGGGGTGTTTGGACACGGTATATCACTCCAGGATTGTGAATATTGGTGGTGTGCTTTTGAGCACCTTCAGTCTGGAACATGTGTTTTTCAACATCAACAATGTGACCATGATTTGTCACCCGATCCGCATAGCTATCAGATATACACTGCAAAAACAAATGTTCGTCTGCATAAGATATTGAACGTGTTCATGTGTTCAGTCTTAAACACTAGCATTGTCAGGTATATAGGTACTTAATTTCGGATATTATTCCCCATATATAGTTCTGTACAATATGTACGGCCATCGAGCCCGGCCACCATTACGTTATATATAAATCTTAATACTGAACTGACCATGGGCACAACATAGTGATTATATTGACGAAATAACGGAGATATTCAGAATTTAAACACAAAATAAAAAACATGTTTTTATAAACGATTCTTTCAAAAAGAGTGTTTTTTTCAAAGAAATTTAAATTGACTAAATAACGGAGATATTCAGAACTGAAAAAAAAAATAATAATTTGAACAGATATGAAGAGCATTTATTTAAAGAGAGTTTTTTCTCTCAAAGAATTTATTTTAAAGATTGACCCCAAACCTCCACAAGGCCACCGCCCAATTGGTGAATTTGACGTACATACAGTAATGTCCTAAATAATCGACTTCTTAACCACAGCAGAATTATGGGTAATTTTTTCAGGATTTAGCACTGGATTTAGTTGGAAATATGGCTTGTTGCCATTCATCGGAAACTGAGAGCTTTCCGATGAATGGCAACAAGTCATATTTCCGACTAAATCCTGAAAATTACCCATAATTCTGCTGTTTTTAAGGAGTCGATTATTTATGGCATTACTGTAAGTGAGAGCTTTCCAATGAATGGCAACAAGCCATATTTCCGACTAAATCCTGAAAAATTACCCATAATTATGCTGTGGTTAAGGAGTCGATTATTTAGGGCATTACTGTAAGTGAGAGCTTTCCAATGAATGGCAACAAGCCATATTTCCAACTAAATCCTGTAAAATTACCCATAATTCTGCTGTGGTTAAGGAGTCGATTATTTAGGGCATTACTGTAAGTGAGAGCTTTCCGATGAATGACAACAAGCCATATTTCCAACTAAATCCTGAAAAATTACCCATAATTCTGCTGTGGTTAAGGAGTCGATTATTTAGTGCATTACTGTAAGTGAGAGCTTTCCGATGAATGGCAACAAGCCATATTTCCGACTAAATCTTGAAAAATTACCCTTAATTTTGTTGTGGTAGGAGTCGATTATTTAGGGCATTACTGTAAGTGGGAGCTTTCCGATGAATGGCAACAAGCCATATTTCCAACTAAATCCTGAAAAATTACCCATAATTCTGCTGTGGTTAAGGAGTCGATTATTTAAGGCATTACTGTAAGTGAGAGCATTCCGATGAATGGCAACAAGCCATATTTGTGACTAAATCCCGAAAAAATTACCAATAATTTTGCTGTGGTTAAGGAGTCGATTATTTAGGGCATTACTGTAAGTGAGAGCTTTCCGATGAATGGCAACAAGCCATTTTCCGACTAAATCCTGAAAAATTACCCATAATTGTGCTGTGGTTAAGGAGTCGATTATTTAGGGCATTACTGTAAGTGAGAGCTTTCCGATGAATGGCAACAAGCCATATTTCCAACTAAATCCTGAAAAATTACCCATAATTCTGCTGTGGTTAAGGAATCGATTATTTAGGGCATTACTGTAGGTGAGAGCTTTCCGATGAATGGCAACAAGCCATTTTCCGACTAAATCCTGAAAAGTTACCCATAATTCTGTTGTGGTTAAGGAGTCGATTATTTAGGGCATTACTGTAAGTGAGAGCTTTCCGATGAATGGCAACAAGCCATTTTCCGACTAAATCCTGAAAGTTACCCATAATTCTGCTGTGGTTAAGGAGTCGATTATTTAGGGCATTACTGTATGGCCGAAGTTGGTCATTTGTGTTGTTGTGAACTGTTTCAGAGATCTCCGTTATCCGATCAACACCAAACTTTATATGGATCTTCGGGTGACCCAAATAAGAGCCATAGATTACTTCCGAATTTCGTTCAAAAACATGGCCGCCCTGCAGCCCACATTTATTGGAGAACTGTTTGAAATGAGAATAATTCCATTTACACAATTAAAACAATATCCCTTTTCTGAAACTCTTTGACTTTCCTTCTTATTCATTCTATTGACAGTTCAGCATAAAATTAATAACATTATGAGTAATATGAAATTTGATATTAGTTGCCCGGCAATGCTCGCATGCATGGTAATCACACGGAGGAACCGATCCCGGGAAAACAAGGATATCCCGGGAAAACAAGGATGGCCAACGCGGCAACAAGTAAAATTTGTGTTTTCCGTGGCGGTGAAATTGAGTTTTCGCCGCCAAAGTCCGTTTGTTAGGACAATGGAATGATTCATATCACCTATCATTGATTTATCCCAGTGAACTGGTTATTGTGAAGGGTGCTGGCAGTGGTTAAATGTCTGAGCAAACGATACACGCTGCTGTAGTGGTGCCACCAACTGGATACCCTTGGCCAAAATACCGGCATTGTTGACAAAACATCCATCATTTTTTTCAAAAATATACACTTATCGGTGGGTGCGATTGAGCCAATTCGAAGCCAAACATCTCCCAAGCATTTCCACAAAATTTCAGTGCAAATGTCCCACAAATAAGCATTTTATTGAGCATAACGTGGAGGTGGTGCAACGACTATTTGACAACGCGGGTGACGAGGAAGTGCCAACGCGGAACACAAGATACGAATGTATTCAAATATGATGTTCGAAAATAGGTCTGTGCAGCTATGTGGTACATATATCACTATTTTTGTTGATACATATGTATATATGCCGTAAGATGCAAATCAAGTATCATAGGATTATTCACCTATGGAAATGTAGTAGTTATATAGCTATGTGGTATATACAACACGTGTACGCTTTGTCAATAACCCCTATATATGCGACCAAGTTAAATATGTTAACTACTTTTATATTTACAGAACGAGATCGAATAGTGCCGATATGTCCGATATGGATATGCTCGCATGCCATCATTTTCCCCGAATGCTTTTTCGTGTGTCGATTTAATCGAATCGCCGATTTGAATGATTTCTCACCTATCCGCATGTTTTTTTTTATTTTAATAATTTTTATTTAGGTCACAAAATATAGCATATCAAATACAGTGTACATAAAAACATGTATAATTTATATAATAAGTATTAATCAGGTTCTTGTTAATTATATTAAGTTATCAATCAATGGCATCAATTAGCATCAATTTTGTTTCCTTATAATATGTGGTGTCAACAGGAATGATGTTGAGATATGTAGGTGAAGTTTTGAGGGTTATTTGTGATAAATGATTGAAAATAATTAAGTTGTTGTTTCAAAGAAATTTGTCAATTCAATTTGTCATATCCGCATGTTAACGCACTCTCAAGCTCGGGCTCAGACTCAGAGGTTGACTTTTTTGACGACTTTGGTGTTGATGTCATAACAACTTTATCCTCAAACGGAATGGTTTGATCAAGGAATATTCACTCGACATCTATCCCGTCTATGTCTTGAAGTGGAGTGACTCCATCCATATCGGCACTATTCGATCTCGTTCTGTAAATATTGGTTTTATCAAGGAATATTCCCTCGACATCTATCCCGTCTATGTCTTGAAGTGGAGTGACTCCATCCATATCGGCACTATTCGATCTCGTTCTGTAAATATTGGTTTGATCAAGGAATATTCCCTCGACATCTATCCCGTCTATGTCTTGAAGTGGAGTGACTCCATCCATATCGGCACTATTCGATCTCGTTCTGCATGTAAATATTGGTTTGATCAAGGAATATTCCCTCGACATCTATCCCGTCTATGTCTTGAAGTGGAGCGACTCCATCCATATCGGCACTATTCTATCTCGTTCTGTAAATATAAAAGTAGTTAACATATTTAACTTTGGTCGCATATATATATGGGTTATTGACAAAGCGTACACGTGTTGTATATACCACATGCATAGCTATATAACTACTACATTTCCATAGCTGAATAATCATATGATACTTGATTTGCATCTCACGGCATATATATATATATCAACAACAATAGTGAGATATGTACCACATAGCTGCACAGACATATTTTCGAACATCCTATTTGAATACATTCGTATCTTGTGTTCCGCGTTGGCACTTCCTCGTCACCCGCGTTGTCAAATAATCGTTGCACCACCTTCATGTTATGCTGAATAAAATGCTTATTTGTGGGACATTTGCACTGAAATTTTGTGGAAATGCTTGGGAGATGTTTGGCTTCGAATTGGCTCAATCGCACCCACCGATAAGTGTATATTTTTGAAAAAAATTATGTATGTTTTGTCAACAATGCCGGTATTTTGGCCAAGGGTATCCAGTTGGTGGCACCACTACAGCAGCGTGTATCGTTTGCTCAGACATTTAACCACTGCCAGCACCCTTCACAATAACCAGTTCACTGGGATAAATCAATGATAGGTGATACGTACCATTCCATTGTCCTAACAAACGGACTTTGGCGGCGAAAACTCAATTTCACCGCCACGGAAAACACAAATTTTACTTGTTGCCGCGTTGGCCATCCTTGTTTTCCAGGGATATCCTTGTTTTCCCGGGATCGGTTCCTCCGTGTGGTAATGGTATGCCAATTTTCTCGCAGGCCAAATTTTCTATTTAGTTCAACCTTCCGTATAATGAACGTAAGTCATCAACATAGACCTCTTGTGTCCCTGCATCTGGTCTGGTATAAACTCAGGAGACGTACTATTTTTTGCTCAGTTTTAAAGTCACATACCGATGGCTGCGCGAAAAATGTTGACATATACTTTTATCCGAAGGCCCATACTCCGATATTTGCAAAGTTCGATACTATACGAAAGTCCAATATTCCAAAGGCTAAATATCCCAAAGGTCCGATATTCCGAAGTATTAACATTCCGAAGGTCCATTTGTCCGAAAGTCCAATACTCCGAAGGCCCAATACTCCGAATATGTTCAGATTAGATTTGACGACTGGTTTCTCCAACGGCATATGCCGACCTTTGATTGACGTTGATAGTGTTGGTTCTCGATCAGAATATGTCTTTATGATCAAAGTGGTGCTGCAATCCTTTCTCCAACATCGCCAATAAAGTATTTTTCCTTCGTATCCTTATTTGTCTGATACTTGCTATACACATTGTGTATCAGAACTGTTCCCCGTTATTACCGAGGGGGAGGGGGAATAAGGCATCACAAGCTTAACTTCGCGATACTTGCATGACATAGGGGACTTTCGAAAATGAGAATTTGGATAGGGAAATTAATCCTATATATAAGGTTCGACAGATCAAGGCAATCATGGCTTCAAAAAGAAAAGTTTCGATCTGCATATAGCGCACTGGTACGTAGAAGGCACGGCATGCAGGGACGTGAATAGAGAGGATCTCCTTCGATGCCTATGTGTCTGACTTCCAATTCATTCACATGGCACTGCTCATAATGGGTAGGTGAAAATGTTGGAAGGTTCAAGGGGTGGGGTTGCAGTTGGAAATTTCAAGGTGGACCCCCTCCCCACCCCAATGAGATCACTATCCACGTCCCTGCCCCCCCCCCCCCCAACCACCACGCGCGTCCCCATCTGCACCTTCAAATAATACACCAAAAACAAACATATCGAATGCTACGATGTTCGGTACCGGTATATATAGTGTTCTTTCTTCCATTAAGATCAGGGGGGGTGGAAAAAAGTGCCATGACAGTAGGCTGAAATATTTTTTTCCGCCTATTGGGTACCAACCACCCCCCTATTTGAAGGGAAACAAAATTCCAATTTCATGCGGGGTACCCACCCCCTTTTTACCTCCAAATCCAGCGAAATCACCCCTTATTTGAAGGAATTTGTTTCCAATTTCATGCAGGGTACCCACCCACGTTTTACCTAAAAATCTGTAGTCTCACACCATTTAGGCTTGGTATTTGTTTCAGTTATAAAGTCTAAGAACAGATAAGAATGGTATAAACCTGCAACACCCATTGGTATCCTGTTTGTTTTTGTTTATCAATTGACTCATGACTTGTAAACAAGTTATATGAACATTTTACCATATTTCCAATGCTTGTCTGTTATCACTTCAAATACAACTGTATCGAAAATATAAAATAAAAATTTAGGCAAAACATTTATGCTAAATAGTAATGGACCCCCACGAATCGATCTTATACCATCTGACAACATGGCGTTTAACAGATTGATCAGCATGAAATTGTGTCCAAAAAAAAAAACAATAAATTAAACTAAAAAATCTGAATGTGGCTTTAAAGATGGATTATCTCTTTAAATAACAAATTTTAAATAGTTGCGTGGGTATAAAATAATAGATATGAACTGAATACCCCTGTCCGGAAAAGCTTCTATCAATTAATATTGATTTTATTTCGAATATCAAATCGGGACCATGTATGTGTCTATTTTTAGAACAGACCAATCGGATGATACCATATTGCGATATAGAGCACTGGGCTGTTCCTATGGCTACGCACCGAAAGTCAAATGTCCCAGATTGATTGTTTGTATTGTTTTGTTCCACAGATATAAGCGATAATGAGTATAATTAATGTTTATTTGTGACAAAATTGTACAAAAAAAATTCTGGTCTCTGTTAACAGTAACCACTATTGTTCGTTACCTGAACAAACACACCTTTTTAGACCAGAAAATATTCGAAATAAAATTAATATTAATTGATAGAAGCATTTCCGGACAGGAGTCTTCGATTCAAATCTAATATTTTATACCCCGGTAACTATAATAAATGTTTACAAAGAGATAATCCACCTTTAAATAGCATTCAATACTTTCTAGCATGATGAGATTTCCATGTTTTGCCTCTTATGCTGTCTGATCAGGTCTAATGGGTAAACATTAATGATATAAATGAATAACTTTATTCATTTTTATTTACTTTAATAATGGGTGTCAAAGCTGTCCATTTTCATCTTGAACCAGTGGTGTTGGTACTTGACAATGTGATCTGATGCAAAAGACGAAATTGTGAGTGTTGGTTTGTAACCGGGATTTCTGAGAAGCATTATGCCTATATCCACACTAACTACCCCCATAAGCCCTGACCTAAAGTGTCATACATACCATAACAACGATGCTGAACACTTTGAGGCAATTATATTGCAGAAATGTTGTAAGAGGAAAAAACTGTGACCACTTGGAAAAAAGTGACCTTTTTCGCGGCTGAACCACCCACCCACCCCGGCCTACTGTGTGGAAAAAAAGTGAATGACCCCCCCCCCCCCCCCCTGTTAAGATTGCATATAATTGACGTTTTCGTGCCATATCTATTTCGGCCCTTCGATAGTTTAGAGTTTAAATGGCCATTGCTGTGGGCAGCTATTAATTTTGGTTAAAAAAAATAGGTCAAATGAAAACCAATGGTGTCAAAAACAATCAGTATGTCAATTCCAAATCAATAGACGTCGTTTAATTCAAAATTAATGCTCGTGTTTTAGATTTTATAACGATTTCAAAACCAATAATTTATTAAAGGTACCGTACTCAATCCGAGTAAACACCCCTAAATTACTATTTCTTTGGCTTCGGGGGTAAAAAATATTTGAATCTAGTCGAGGAACCTACCCATCAAAGCTCAGAATGATCAGATGTCGATTTTTGAAGTTTGCTATTTCAATTGTTTGTGGCCCAGAAACACGCCATCAAATGGATGGTCTCGGTAAAAATTACAAGTGGTAATATATACGGCTAAATTTTGTGAATACTCAAGTGATAATACGGCCATATTTCGTTGAACAAAATGCTGATAAATAACACGTTTTGGGAAATTTGATACCATAGTTGACAGTGGTTAGCATTATGTTGTTGCAATTAATCGATTCTGATAACTAAAGCGTTTAAAAAAAAAGAAATGTTGTATCTTGGTGATATGGGAACCCTCTGATCGGATTGAGGACAAAATCAATAGACGTCGTTTCAAAACTCAGATGTCACATAAAAGTGCGAATTAAAAACCGGGTATACAGTACGTTAGTCCGAAGTCTGAGGGTTTAATAGTCCGAGGGTTCGATGGTCAGAGGGTCCGAGGGTTCGATAGTCCGAGGGTTCGATAGTCCGAGGATCTTATATAGAAGGGGCAGTGGGATTTTGTGTTACACTCCCAACTTTAGTCAACATTTTCAACTGCTGGCAGGCAATATATCAGGGTTGTGGAATCACAAACCTCAAATACAGATTGCACGTATTCACGTATGAAAGATCAAATATAAATTGTAGTGATCATTGCACCATATATATACATAGACAATTATGGCATTTCTATGGAGCCCCAGAGGTGACATCCGAATGTTTTTTTTTAAGTCGTGGCCACGAGAATAAAGTCGTGGCCACGAGAATATGAAGTCGTGGCCACGAGCATATGAAGTCGTGGCCACGAGAATATGGTCGTGGCCACGAGAATAAAGTCGTGGGCACGAGAATAAAGCGTGGGCACGAGAATAAATTCTCGTGGCCACGACTTCATATTCTCGTGGCCACGACTATATTCTCGTGACCACGACCATATTCTCGTGGCCATGACATTATTCTCGTGGCCACGACTTTATGCCCGTGGCCACGAGCACGACATTATTCTCGTGGCCACGACTTTATGCTCGTGGTCACGACTTTGTTCTCGTGGCCACGACCTTATTCTCGTGGTCACGACTTCGTAGTCTCGTGGCCACGACTTCATATGCTCGTGGCCACGACTTCATATTGTCGTGGCCACGACTTCATATTCTCGTGTATGCTCGTGGCCACGACATTATTCTCGTGCCCACGACTTTATGCTCGTGGTCACGACTTTATGCTCGTGGCCACGACTTTATTCTCGTGGCCACGACCTTATTCTCGTGGCCACGACTTCGTAGTCTCGTGGCCACGACTTCATTTTTTTTTAAGTCGTGGCCACGAGAATAAAGTCGTGGCCACGACTTAAAAAAAAAATTCGGATGTCACCTCCGGGGCTCCATACATTTCAAGCTTTTAAAACATGTCATTTTCTAACTGCGTGACCAACAGCCTGACAATCTGCCATGGACGTGCCTGGCAGATATAGTCCAGGCAAATATGGACATAGGTGTCGCCTCGAGAGGGAATTTATGAGACCTACATTTTTGGTTAGCATAAACATTTAACTTTCGGGATCCCGTATGTTGGATTTGTCAGATAGGCGGATTTTTTTCTCACCGCGTGGTTTTATAGAGGCATCTGGTGATAAAATCGGTCATTTTAAAAACAAAACTGTCATATTTGACAGAGTATATTCACACCTTTCGAAGAGAGATATTCGTCCAATTTTGATACCTGAGAATGGGGCGATAACCAGAGTAAGGTAATACATGTAGGTGACATGTAACCATTGAATCTCGTAATGACAGTCATACATGACGTCAAATAATTTTTAGGGTGAGTAGAATATGACGATTCACGCAAAGCGTTGTCTTTCGTTTCTTATAAAACCAAAAGGAGGAGAGATATTCGTCCAATTTTGATACCTGACAATGGGGCGATAACCAGAGTAAGGTAATACATGTAACCATTGAATCTCGTAATGACAGTCATACATGACGTCAAATAATTTTTAGGGTGAGTAGAATATGACGATTCACGCAAAGCGTTGTCTTTCGTTTCTTATAAAACCAAAAGGAGGAGAGATATTCGTCCAATTTTGATACCTGACAATGGGGCGATAACCAGAGTAAGGTAATACATGTAACCATTGAATCTCGTAATGACAGTAATACATGACGTCAAATAATTTTTAGGGTGAGTAGAATATGTCGATTCACGCAAAGCGTTGTCTTTCGTTTCTTATAAAACCAAAAGTAATATGGTTATGCCCCATTATGTTACAACATAGGAAACATCTGCCAATTAGCAACGTTCTAATATATCATTTATCGCTGTTCACCACAACATTTTTTATCAAAGGCAGAAAAATCAACCCTCCTCCTAAAGCTAAGAGGCGTCAGACTGTGGTATAAGGCACACATAACGCACGATTATGTGCCAAATTGCGTAATTGATACAACCGTTGGTGGACTGCTAAGGTATTGTCTAATATATAGGTTTCTATCTATATACATAGTCAAACATTAAAGGGGTACTGTACCCAAGATGTTGTTGTTGGTTTCTATAATCCCCGAGTCGGAAAATAAGGTAACAACTTTTCCATTTTTTGAAAGTCTGTTGAGTACGAAGTATTGTTACGGATGTCAAATTTACCGGAATGCAAAAATACAAATTGTCGTTAATTGTCGAGTAATTTTTGTACAGTTTTCAACCAAATGAATCAAATAAACATTATATTATATGCTTAGTAGTCCCATATACTCATTTAAGTTAGTGTATGGTCACTAGTCAATGAGTGGCTTGGGTTTTCTCCCCGTATAAGCATAATGTTTCAAACGATCGTGTGTGCAATTGTTTTATTAATCCAGTATCCCTCAATTATAATTTGATTACGTTTTGTACACGGAAATTCCAATTTTAAGAGACGCCATTTTATGGCTGGAGCCATAAAATCAATTTATATTAAATTATTAACTTTTAAATTATTAAATTTTAAGATAGCCTATTAACCTGAGCGTTTACAGAATACATCTTCGACTCAAATTACTTATATTTCTATATAGTATCGATAATAGATCGTTGTTATCACCGGGAATTTATTGAAAATGGCGTACAGTACCCCTTTAACGTAACAATATCACATAATGTACATCCTGACTCGAATTTTTAATACATTTTAGATTTAAAATTTCCGCACAAAGATAATCTAAAACGCATTTTGTCTTCTTTCCGGAAGGCAAACAAAATATGAATATAGTGAGAATGGAGATAATTATTGTATACGGTGATTTCGTTAAGTCATGGCATAAACTGGTATAATAACCCCAAGATGGCTGCCAATATAGTGGCCGGTATATAGGTAGAAATTGTGAAATTTGTAAGAACGCACGAATACTTGCCAAAATGGCTTAACTAACACAACGGCTGTTTATAAACTGCTACACTATTATTTAATATATATATCCCGATCCATCCACTAGAACATTTAAGTGAAAATATTACACAATGCACCTCCTGGCCCCAAGTTTTGAAAAAAATTAGTTATAGTCCAAAAATAATCGAAAACCTATTTTTGTCATCTTCTCGAAATGCTTAACGAAAATGATGTAGCGTGGGTGGAGATAATTGGTGTGTACGATTTCATGCCGTCGGGAGTTACTAAATGACAACTAACACCAAGATGGCTGCCAATACGGTGGCCGGTATATGGATGGAAATTATTGTGAAAGCTGTCATGTCGCAATTAACACCACCATCGCAATGCAATGACTTATAAAACCAAAAGTCCTATTATATTCATTGCATTTTGCAATACTAGGACGTAACGGTGACCAGTTCTATTAAAATGGCAACCAGATTGGTACCCACCAGTGGGAGGATTGACAAAATTTGCATTCATTCGTGCTCAAGTAATATTTGTTCTTTGAAATCGATGAAATGTCGTGCAAATTATTTCCCAATAAACATGATTGGTTTAAGGCAGATGGCTTTCGAAACGTTGATCGACGTTGTGAGTCTGACTGCCTTTGAGAAATGAATAAAGGAAATATGTAGGTTATATTAAATCTAGCACGGTATTTAAGCATACTTGGGCACTATGACTATTTGTATCAAAATGCGACCGCGAATAACATAATTAACAAATTCGGATGTATATCTCATCAAATAATTCATGTTGGTCCGAATCGTTAGTTACCATCTATCAATGAGGCGTGGTTACAAGAACGGAGCTACCGATACATTGGGTCTCATGTATACCGTCATAAAAGTAAGTTTAAATGATCTCATTGACCAATAGCAATTGCTGCGCAACGTCCGACAGAGTACATATCCAGCAAATTATCAAACCGTCACATCATACTGGTTCGATCAGTTTCATCATCCCATAATAGACTCGTCGGATTTTGTATACATGTACTAACATTTACCCGATTATTTTCCATGACACGTATTTCGCACACAAGGAGATGGAAACCTGGTTGATTTTCCTTTTGTAGTTTGTCAGTTGCTTACCGGGTGGGAGGTATTTGCTTGAACTAGCAGTAGATAGGTTGCAAAGTCAAGGCCCTAAGCAGCATTTCCAACAACGAATATACCAGCGATGTGGTAAATCACCTAAAACTGTCAAACTATGTTCCTATATATTTCGATGGTGTGTTACTCTGTATAGTATGGTACAGTAAGACGAGGTACCCCAATACTATACATGTATTGCATGGTATCGAGGTTGACATGAGGATTTATCAATCCGAGGAAGTTAATATTAACTTCCAAGGGTTGATAAATCCTCATGTCAACCTCGAAACCATGCAATAAGTGTTTTATTATACGATCCACCAATGGTATCAAGCCCATTAGCCCTGAACTACCTTACTGACCCATATATATAAATCCATAAAATGCACAACAATGTTATTCAACAAGTCAAAATTTAATAAACAATACATGTTGAAAAATATTACCAAACGTCACTACTTTACATACTTCCTATTAATAATTCATGACGTCGCGTGATCTTGTTATTAACCCGTCTGGCCTATTTATAGAACAACCAGGTAGATATCGTGATTTATCAACTTCTTATGCCCATCATTTAGTATGGGACTTTTAGAAGAAAGTTTATGATCATATAATAAGGACATTTATCCCATGCTAGAGGAATAGTAATATTGCCCATATCTTTCTATGCGGGTGAGCAGGTAGGATTACTTCTGGAAGGCTGTATATTCAGAACATATTGGAGTATTGGAATGGGGTTTTATCATGTAGACTGATACTTTTATACTTTTGGTATCCCAATGTAAGTTTTAGCTCTTACTGACACCAAAATGAAAATGACGACATTTGCACTTAGTTGTATACATGCCATACACAGGTTTATACCAGGAAACGTATAACAACTTTCTAGAGAAGTCCAAAAATAATGTGGGTATAGGGACCTGCTGATGCCAGCAGGTCGGATGTCTGAAAACATACCATATTTTGATTATGACCGTTCATTGTTTCAGCATTATAATACCACCCCACCCCGTCATATCTAACGCCAGACGTGCTACAGTTAAATTCAGATGCATCTATAATTATCCAGTTATGCGCGACGTGAGTTGGTCATGTGTGGTGCATATCCATATCGTGGTAGTGTTTGATGTACACATGACTGAAAACAAAATGGGGATCATGAGTCTTGGTGTAATTTGTCGCTGCATCTCAGAAATGACATATAGCAACAACTTATGTACAGACCAGAATCTGATGTATGGATAACTCGTCCATAACAACTGTGAATGTCCTGAGCGATATCAGTAACGAGACACGATAGCCGTATTTTAGTATTTACTGAACAGCGTGCATTGCACATATTTCTCTGTACAATCGGGACGATACGTGGACGAGGGATTATTCGCCATATTTTTTCCCCGACCGTGAAGAAGAATATTGAATACAGCCCGATTGATACATTAATGACATGGGTTTTACGTTTCAAACAACAATGGAATTTGCAACAGCAGCAGGTATCGTGGTCTGAATATGACCCATCCAATGTAACATAACGTAGTCACGTTTACGTTTCCACCAAGTTGGAAAAACAACATTAAATTTTAATATTTATGAAGGTTATCGCGTTCATATATTACAAAAAAGCGGTCCTTCTTAGCGAACTTGTTCAACAGAAACTACATAATTAAGTTAGACACACAAGCTGGATTCTCATTCTGGACATGACTATATTATGTTTATCATTGATCAGATATTTTTTCGGAAGATGCAAAATCTGAACTTATGTTTTACGACGAGCGCTATCTTTTTCTGAATCTCATCTTCTTTGCGTTATGGTACACTAGTCAATGAAAGCTGCGATGGTGACTTAGGGTTTGGAAGAATTCACTGTGTTACCACGACCGTCTTCTGTTGGTCGAAGCTATTGGCTCCACATCGACAACAATGGTACATCTCATATATATTTTGAAGACCTCTGTTTGTCTGTATGTTTGTTTGTCTGTATGTTTGTATGTCATTTATACAAATCTACGATTCTCGACCGATCGTGTGTAGTTTGACCAGGCGGTGGACGTTGTCGTATTTGGCGAGCCCGTGCGGCGCCCGTGCAGCGCATGCGCAGACGAGATCTCGGAAACGGGTGGAGCTATCGACTTGAAGTTTGCTATGTGAATGTATCTTGCCCCGGATACGAATTTTATCGGGTCGCCGAGCCCGTGCGACGCCAGCTTCGCGCATGCGCAGACGAGATCTCGGAAACGGGAGAAGCTATCGACTTGAAATTTGCTATGTGAATGTATCTTGCCCCGGATACGAATTTTATGGGTCGCCCTGACTTCGATTATGGTATCCACGACTTATCCACCTAATATGTGCCATCATATTTGGTAGCACGTGGAATAATATTCATTGAGAAATACTGACCTTCTATTGTCGAGTAACATGATACACTGAATCCAATGCTCTCCCAGCGTCGAGTGTGTGTATGCAGTATTCACTAAAGCCCACGTGGGCTTATAATACTTTTGGTTGTATGAGACACTGCATGGCGGCGATGATGGCGATTAAGTGAAACATGACATATTTCACCATTTATTCTGATCACCGTATTGGCAGCCATCTTCGGGTTAGTAAACCATTTTGTAGTCCAAAAACGACATTGAATTATCGTACACACCGAATATCTCCGCCACGCTACATTCTGCGCTTTATGCCTTCCGAGATGATGACAAAAATGACTTTAGATTATTTTTGGAAAAATATACCTAAATTTGATCAAAATGTTGTACCAGGAGGTGCATTGTGTAATATTTTCACTTTAATGTTCGAGTTTGTAGATCGGGATCTATACCTTAAACTATAATTTAGCAGTTTATCAACGACCTTTGTGTTAGTTAAGCCACTTAAGCAAGTAATCGTGCGTTCTTACATATGACACAATTTCCACCTAGCTCTATTCCGGTCACCATATTGGCAGCCATCTTGGGGTTAATTAACTAGTATGCCATTTTTTAATCCAAGACGGAATGAAATTGCCGTATACACCAATTACGTCCACCCTTACTACATTCTTTTCTCGTTTGCCTTCCGGAAAACAAACAGAATGCGTTTTATGTAATTTTTGGGGGGGAAATTCTAAAATTTATTAAAATTTCGAGTCAGGGGGTACGTTACATACTGTTTTACTTTAATGTTCTAGTCTGTAGACAGAAACTATATATTCTTTAGCGGACTTTCAGCGGCCGTTTTGTTAATTAAGCCGCTTGGCACGTAATCGTGAGTCATGTTTTGGGTGATCAAATATAAATGGAGAATAAGCTTGCTCAAAGTACCGTAAACCGGGGTGACTTGAGACACAATAGGATATGCCGTGTTTTAAAGGGGTACTGTACCCCATTTTCATTAAATTTCCGGTGACAACAACGATCTAATATCGATAATATATAGAAACATAAGTAATTTGAGTCGAAGATGTATTCTGTAAACGCTCAGGTTAATAGGCTATCTTAAAATTTTATAATTTAAAAGTTAATAATTTGATATAAATTGAATTTATGACTGGAGCCATAAAATGGCGTCAATTAAATTACGAATTTACGTAATCAGATAAAGTAATTGAGGGATACTGGTTTGTTAAACCGATCGCACACACGATCGCTTAAAATATTATGATGATACGGGAGAACACTCAAGCCACTCACTGACTAGCGACGATACAATAACTTAAATGATTATATGGGACTAGTATGCATATAATATAACTTTTATTTTATTCATTTGGTTGAAAACTGTACAAAAATTACTCGACAACGACAATTTGTATTTTTGCATTCCGGTAAATTTGTCATCCGTAACACTACTTCGTACTCAACATACTTTCAAATAATGAAAAAATTGTTACCTTATTCTCCGACTCGGAGACTATAAAAACCAACAACAACATTTGGCGTACAGTACCCCTTTAAAGGACTAAAACTATTCACTAGTGTACAAACTTCAATATGATTGGTTTGTATACGTCCTTTTGAAAAAAGGTTGTATTATGTTATCAGTCTGTCCGTCCGTCCGCTCTCACCAGAGCGTACTTGTGGGTGCGATGAAATTAACATATTTTTTTTCCTAACTGTTTTATTCCACAAACATCTCCGTTATTTCGTTAATATAACATTTCTCAGATTATGTGTTTTTTTATGAAATACGTATTTAGAGAAAAAAAATATTTAGAAAAACGTAATATTAACGAAATAACGGAGATGTTTGTAAAACAGTTTATACTATTGACCGGTTTGGTCCCGTATAAGTCCACAAGTCATGCAAACAAAAGATCGCACATCACAAGTACCCTGTCGTGCGTATAGCCGTCCGTCTGCATGTCTGTCTGTCCGTCCGTTAACATTTTTGGTTATGCGAATATGGGTTCCGTCCAATTATTTTTACATGAGTTACGGCCATTTTTCGACTTAGAATTTGATCGTCTGTTAACATTTTGGGTTTCCGACCGATAACTCCAGTTTGGATTATTTGATCTGAACCAAAGTTGGTCTGTGTATTTCCCAGCTAAAGATACAGGCCAAGTTCGAATATGGGTTCCGTCCAGTTAGTTTTATATGAACTACGGCCCTTTTTCAACTTAGAATTTGATCATCCGTTAATTTTTTTTGTTTCCGATCGATAACTCCAGTTTGGATTATTTGATCTGAACCAAAGTTGGTATGTGTATTTCCCAGCTAACGATACAGGCCAAGTTCGAATATGGTCTCCGTCCAATTATTTTTACATGAGTTACGGCCCTTTTTCGACTTAGAATTTGACTGCATTTTGGCATTGAAATTAGGGGTATATCAGAATTTGACCAATTTCATAACATTTCGGTTTCTGACCGATAACTCCAGTTTTGATTATTTGATCTGAACCAAAGCTGATATATGTGTATTTCCCAGCTAAAACTACAAGCCAAGTTCGAATATAGGTTCTGTCTAATTATTTTCACATGAGTTATGGCCATTTTTCGACTTTGAATTTGACTGCATTTTGGCATTGAAATTAGGGGTATATATATCAGATTTTCTTCAAATGTAAGCTCCAAGTATTATTTTATTTTGCGGTAGTACAATTCGAAATGTCTAAAGGGTGTAGTTTGCCACGCCCTAGCGATGCACTTGTTATTCTTATGACAGGTGATTTTACTACATTATAAATTGTTAATGATCATTATGGCCCAGACATTGAAAGAAATTGAGCTGCTGGTGTCAGCATTTTGTTAATTTTTTTTTCAAAAATTGCCCACCATTTGCAAACTTCCACTGCATCTCAGACACAACAGGAACTGTCCGAATAGGAATGTGGTCAAGACTCCAGATATACAGAGGGTGTGTTAACAAATTGTCTTTTTATATATATTATTATTATTTTATTTTTTTTTGAAGAAAATCACTTTAATATAAATTCGATTTTTTTTAGAGGGACACCACATTTTTTTTTATATTAATTTTTCAACAACAAATTTATATTATATGGTAAATATATGCCTACTTTATATGGCATATCTTGTTTACAAACAAGCTAAAGACAATCATATATTTTTATATTGTTGTTGTTGTAACTGGAGGTCTGGAACCCTGCCTGATTACATCTTTAGAAACTTGGAACATTTGCAACTCTTTAAGATGCATAATCCTAATTAACGCTCCAAAATTACTATTTCTTTGGACTCGGGGTGAGAAATATTTTATTCGAGTCGAGGAACCCACACATCAAAGTTCAGAGTGATCAGATATCGATTTTTGAAATTTGATATTTCCCGAGATATATGTAATTTTTGACTGATTTCGTTGAACAAAATGTTGATAAATAACACGTTTTTGGGCAATTTTGTTCTATATAGTTGACATTTTAATTCAGACCTGGACATGTCCCCGACAATGGCTTCTTCTTCATTATTGTGGATTTCAAATAATTGTTAATTGTTTTTTCCAATCTATTGCTATTCGATGTAGTTTAAATAGGCAGTGACAATTACAATTCAATGACTTCTCATAATTCGGAAGTGAAAACGCTCTTTATTGTCTATATACCTTATTTTTTTTTGGCGGCCACAGTATGGACGTTTTTTATAAGAGACGATAATTATCTTCCTCTTTTGAAAGTATATATATATCTGCCTTATTATTTGGTCATCAGAACCTATGGATAATACCAAAGTTACAAGCCTTATATATATTATAAAACAGCCTTATATATATATAAGGCTGTTTTCAGCATTAGGCAGACATGACCCTATTACCATCATTAGGCAGACATATACAAAAAACTTTTAAACCGCTCAATTTTAAACACTCTTTCTCTTTGTTCTAAATGTGACCACCAAGGTGTGATCAATGGGAATTTGTGATTCCTCCAGTAATATGAAATATACAAATTCTCAGGTCTGCCTAATTCTAAGAGGACCATTGACCTTCATTAGGCAGACTGTGACATTATGCAGACCAAATCCGGTCTGCCTACTTTTTGCATGTCAGTCACAACTAGTTATCTGGGGCTTTAATTGTTAACACCTCTCCTTGTTCAACCGATTTAGGTTGTCTTTTGTCTATAAAATGATGGGATTGAAAACAAAATTTGTTAAAGGCATTTCAGCCCCGTTAGTTTTGAGACATGTATATTCTGTCGATATATAATTTCATCATTGTGCGGTCGAAACATCCACAGCGGTCGAAACATCCACAGCGGTCTTGAAAAAATAAACTTTTCTCGTTTTTGCATTTTTATGTATAGGATGCAGCAAAAAAGAAGATAACAGGTCAAATGTCATTAAAACATAGAAAAATCTTGTGTATACATCGAAATTGAGTACAAATTTCGGGATTGAAAAAAGACCGCACAATGATGAAACTGTATATCGATCGAATATACATGTCTCAAAATTATCGGGGCGGAAATGCCCTTTTCAACAATTTTTTCAATCCCATCATTTTATAAACAAAAGACAACCTAAATCCGTTGAACAAGGAGAGGTGTTAACAATTAAATCGCAAGATAACTAGTTGTGACTGGCATGCAAAAATTAGGCCGTCGTAGGCCTATGTACATACATATATATATATGTTCACTTCAAATCGGAAAAGGGAAATAGCTAGATGAATACTCATTTCGTATTAGACAAATATTCATATGCGATCTTTAATGATTAGGCCTACTCGACTAATATTTAAAAACATGAATTATTCATTCCCAAAATACGCAACTTATATATGTCTAGCTATTTCCATAGACCTTCGCTATGTCAAGTCTGATTTGATACAATAAAAACCACAATTAATATATATACGTTTTCTACCCGGAAAATCGTAATTAGATATTATAGCCATGAGCCCATTAATTAATGTGAAGTGTTTTTTATGACCAGATATCGACTTTCAAAAGTGGCCATTGGAACCACGTTTAGAATTGTTTTCAGCCTTGCAAAAATTTCAATCGTCGCTGAATGCTTATAAATGTCGTCCATATATCGGGATCGAGAAAATGAAGAGCGTTATCGATTGAGGGCTTATTTGATCGTTTTCGTCGTGTTACTTATGGATGATTTTGTGGATTGTCGCAATGTATAGGGCCTACGTGTATTTTTCATTTTCTTTTGCCTTGTAAGTTGTAGTCTAAGTTGTTGTCGAAAGTGGCTCTGGAAATTCTGACTTAAACGGACATGGCTCATTCGAACCAACAAATTGTTTATAGGTCGATAAATAAACGAACTATTGAAATACCGGCTTCATATACTCTGAAAAGCACTTGCCAAAGTCACAGCCATTTTTCAACTTTTCGCCAGAAGTCAGACAAACGCTCTTTATTGCTACCATATCAGGAATAGACTACCACGGAACGCTCTTTTCCGTTCCATGTCGTGCAAATGACTGTTTTGTGTTTGGGGACCCAAACACCGTATTCACAGTTGTATTTTTCATTACTTCAAATATATGCGTCTTTTTTGGGTTACGGTACATAATGTTCGTAGAAAGGTAGTTCAGATATTTATCGACCTATTTCGATACTGAGAAAAATTCAAAAGCGAATAATATTATGTGTATTTTGGAGCGCAAACCGTCATGTGGCTTAATTTTTTTGACCAGCGTCATAACTTTGTGAACACTGTAGGCCTCGACCTACAACGTATATTAGGCCTATGTGATCTTATGTACGGTAGTTAATTATATGTGTGCGTTTAATCGTCACAATTCATGTTTTATATAAATACAAATTTTTTGCCCCCCCCCCCCCCCCTCCCTCCGCTCAGATAACTAACATCATCATAATCCATTTTAATTCATTTCCTCATATCGTTGTTCAATGTGGGATTGTGTGGGTTCACCTTACTCGTACTAGGCCTACTCAGTGTTGAACTGCAGGCTACACAGTGAATGGTCGGGCGGAAAAAACAAGAATTTTGTGTGTCATCAGTCACAAAGGGCATATATCATGACACACAGTTGCCCCGAGTTCCGAAAAATATTTAGTTATCGGTACCGTAGCTTTACAGTGCCGACCTCAGTGGAATGTCAATCGCTAACTGGTGTATATGAAGTGGCAGGCTTGTTTTGACACGTATCTTTGGTAAATAGGAAATTACGTGTATTTATGGCATGCTGTTTACTCACGGGCGGAGCATTGTGTGCTAATTTATTCAACAGCCAATCAAATAATTGGGACACACCGGTGGGATGGGCCAGCCTGTATCCACGTGGGTTACTATTTCGATCACGTACGATCATTCTTTGTGAAGTAAACTATATGAATCTATATCAAAGAGTAAACTTGTGACTTACCGAATTTGAAAGAGTTTGTGATATGAGGTTTTCTGGAAATTAAAACGGAATCTAAGTGTTTCATTAATCGGAGTATTATATATTCGCTTAATTTGGACAGATCTAGCCGGTCAATATTCAAGTGCATTTTGGGAAAACATAAGGCGTGATCACGTGACTCGTCTTTGTGTGCGGACTCTCCGCGTGTGAGTCAGAGCTCCGGAGTTAAGCTCAACTTTTTATGTTTTTTCTTTAAAATTCGGGATTTTTGAGGCACAGTACTCTCCGATTTTGGAGGAGAGTGGTCGCTCTGTCAGGATTACCGGTGACGGGAGATGCTAATGAGATAGTTGCAGTGCTAGGTAGTGTTTTGTTCGGGCACCTTGCGTCGAAGGATTCGCATAGGTTTGGTAATGGCGCTTGTGGGCCAAAGACATAACCGACAGATGATGAGTTTTCAGGGTGCTCCGGTGCAGAACCCCGCTCAGCAGGCAACCCTTGCGGCGGCCGTGAATGTTCCATTGTACCAGGTTGTGCCCGCTCAGGATATACAGCCAGATAAGCCAATTGGATATGGAGCCTTTGGTGTAGTTTGGTAAGTAACCCAATCTCGGAAAATCAGCCCAAATGTAGATCGTCTGCAGTCATAAATATCACAATAAACTGACTTCCTACTCAACCCCAGGTGAATAAACCAAGGAAATCAACTAACCACACAATCCAAACCCATAATGTCACCTCTATGCTATTCTACTGACCGATTTGAACAGGTGAAATCACCGCCGGTTGTTTTCTGACGGCACCACACACACCCCTTTTGCCACAATGTTCTTTTGTCTACACACTGGTACACAGTGTAGCGGATAGAAACACAAAGATCAGCTGTTTGCCACAATGTACCGGTATATGGTTACTGGATAATATTTTTCATCTGACAAAACTATTGTCTTGTAATTGGTATGGGTTTTGGAGATATGAAGGTTCATGTGGTTACTACATGTACCTTATACTTCTAAGGCTGAAGGGTCACTCTCACCAAAAAAAGTGCTGAAGGGTACACAGGGTTTGAAAATGTGCTGAAGGGTACACAGGGTTTGTGATCGTCACCAAACCATTGCCATAATTACTTAAATTGTGTTTATGAAAGTCTGGCGCCCATTAGCAGTTTGTTTTCAGTACATTTTGATATTCATTGAAACGTAAACAATTATTCTCTAACAGAAATCATTACAGATACGAAGACTGAATGTCCTTTAGAATGACATTTCAAACCCTGTGTACCCTTCAGCACATTTTGATAATCCTGTGTACCCTTCAGCACTTTTTTTGGTGAGAGTGACCCCTTCAGCTATACTAAGTTATAGTCATAAAACATGGTTGTTCAAGTGGAACCGGGTATATATTGTCCTAGAAACACAAAGATCAGCTGTTTGCCACAATGTATGTTCTATATGGTTTAAACTGAATATCTTTTACTAGTATCTGAGAAAACTACTATTAACTTGTCATTGGTTTGGGTTTTTGGCATATGAAGGTTCGTGTGGTTACTAGATGTACCTTATAATCATAAAACATGGTTACGTACAAGTACGGTATATATTGTCCTAGAAACACAGATCAGCTGTTTGCCACAATGTATATACCGCTATACTTAAAGTAATTGACCACCAATAACGTGGTGTCACCCCGTTAATATGGCGGTACTATACCGCGGTATCCTCCAATACCGCGGTACTGATACCGCTTGTTAACGCGAACAAGTATGTGTGAGTAAATACCTCCCCTCAAAGAGTTCCATGAAAATCACCGCGGTATTCAACAAAATTAATGCGGTGCCCGCTAAAAGACCACGGTATCATTATCGCCCAATACCGTAACTCCACCGCCATGACCGTCTCGATACCGCTACCGTTTATTACCGGTATCACTGCGGTCATGACCGGGGTATCACCCCGTTTTTCTGGTCAATTACTTTGAGAATAGCTGTATGGTTACTGGATAATATCTTTTACTAGTGTCTGAGAAAACTACTATTATCTTGTCATTGGTTTGGGTTTTGGGGATATGAAGGTTCATTTGGTTACTACTAGTACATGTGCCTTATAATCATAAAACATTGTTTAATAGGGCTGTAACGATACACTTGGTCACAATACGATACAAATCTAAATACATGATCATTGATACGATACATATCAGGATACACTAAATTACCATAGTGTTTTCAAATAATTTACCGACATTTATAACTGGAGATAGAGCTAATTTTTAACTAAAATGCATTAAATATTTAGCTAGATGAGTCAAATTCATGTAATAGACATGTAAACTTGAGATAAATGGCATGTTTTGCTCATTTATACATGCCCATCTAAAGAAATTACTTGATTCTTTGTATCACGATACACATGTTGCGATACAATACACATATCGTTTGAAAGTGATCGCAATACATTTAATTCACAATGAATCATTACAGCCCTAATTGTTGTACCAGTATATATTGTCCTGTTTTATGTGATTTATCAGAGAAATATATCTACATGTACATAATGGCTACTTCATAGGAGCCTATAAACCATAGAATGGACAAGCCCCATACTGCAGCTGATGCCATCAAAATTTGGAAAAGACTCAAGAGAGTGATTGATATCTTCCAGAACTGTCAGAGAAGGGAGTTGTCAGTATGCTGATTTATATTAATACAATTATGATATAAATCACCGTTTTGTACTTTAATCACACACCCTCTACATGTACGTTCACACAATTGCAATTCACACAAGAATCTGTACAAATCATCATCTGGTTTACACGAACATTTCCAAGGTTCATCAACCAATAACTGCAGCCTCCACTTCATAAAAAGCAATTAACCACCTATGTCACTTCAACTCTATTTCAGTATTATAAACTATTATTTAATACCCACATTTTTTTTTTAAGTTTCTTAGAATGTGCCGCCATTCTCCCCATTTACCCACCCTGCCAGGATTATTTCTTTTCTTGTTCCAGAATTGATTTTATTTGTGATGTGCATCTTTTAATATGCCTGTTGTTTCGTAAAAGTTATTTTTAATGAAATAACAGGCATTATTAGAGTTAAGTTTGTTTGCAAAACTTTGGGCGACGACTAGAAGTCGTATAATATTGCCCAATATACTAGTAGATCATGAGACCGGGGGGGGGGGGGTCCAGCCCCTTGCCCTGGATTAACTCGTGTACAAATGCATTGTATGTACATTGAGTAACATGCCCTTCTTATTCTAAAGGTAGTGCCCCATTGCCCTTTAGTTCCTTTTCCATCGTTGTAAAATCTCCCTTTTCATTTTCTGATGGCGGAAAGGATGCTTTCATTAAATTTAAAAAACAGTAGTTATGCTTGTCCTATTTTCATGTAAAATCCCCAAACATAACATCCCTCTACTCACATTCAGGATGTTGTCATTACCCGTATGACAATCTTTTAATAGGCCCTCAAAATATGACAATCCACTTGCCTTACATTTATATTAACTTAATATTAATACTGGCAGTGGGATGAGTCTATACATGTAGTCAAACTCCCAAGTGTAAACTCTGACTGACCTGGCCCAGCATCAATTATACAGTGATAGCCAACTGACCAACACACATGGGGACAAAGAATTAGAAATTTGAGAGGCTTAATGTTTCAGTGGTGAATATTTTACATGGTTTGGCCCTTGCCAGCTGTGAGACTTTATTGGGGAATGTGTAGCATGGATGCAGTAGGAGGGTCATAAATACTGGAGAGAGCTCTTTTTAATGGCTGATGGTGTTGTATAAAATATTTTTATAGGGTTTGTCATAAGGGCTAAATTGTAGCCAAGGGAGCCTGGTAGGGCTATCATTTTATCCTTTGTACAATAACCTTTTGAATAGCCCCTCTTATATGTAAATATGTCACACTTTGATCCCATGTTGACTGTTGAGACTGATGCATGTACACAGCTTATGAAGCACACATATGAACTTATGAAGCAATTAACACATACTAGTACTGATGAATATGTCAATTTTTTAATCTCAACAGTTAAATACTAAATCTGTCCAGTTTAGACTGTTTAGTGATTTAATTTGTAATCGGAAAATCAGGAGTTTATTTCAACTTTTTGCCAAACTGAAAGATTTATATGATCAGTTCATATCGGGATACTTAGCATCATAGCAACATGCTTTATTTGACAATGTAATTGTGATGTACATGTGACCAGGCCGTTTGAAAAACTTTTGATATCGATAGGAATATTTGTATTTCTCAGATAATTAGGACAAGTTTGTTGGTTCAACATTCCTTCTAGTATGTGTGATTATAAACGATGATTTCACTAGTGAAATATGTCACTTTAACTAGCTTGTTATGTATTCATAAAATGTTATGCTTCATGTGTATAATGGCTGTATTATTCGGATTTCTTTTAAATCAGATGTTTATAGTGGAATATAATGAACAGAATAATCACTTAATTGAACTGGTGATGGTGAAATACTTTTGAGGCAGGGACTATTTTGTAAAACACTCGAACACAAAGCACTCTCGTGTTTGTACAACATCCCTGCCTCTGCCTGTCACCAGTTTGATCAAGTGATTACTCTTTATGTAATAAAATTTGTATTGCTGGTTGTAGAGAGAGAGTCATGTCTGACCACAGCAAAGTTGATGGGGTTAGAGCCCTTTAAGTTGGATCTTGTTGTACAATGTAACTTGTAGGTACTGATTGGGCCATGTTGGTGCGCTGAAATAAAGAACGGGGCTCGTGTTATAAGGTTAAATTGGCATTACGTTGTTTTAGTTTAACCCAAGTGACACTGCAAACAAGAAGTCTGCATATTTGGGATTATAATCTATGGCCATACTATGTTCCTTTAATAAAATAGAATAGCTTATACAGGGTTTCCGCCAGGCCGGCTGCGGGTCCGTCACACGGACCCATTCCCCTCGCAGATGATCTGTTTGATTCATGCATGTACCAAATGTCAGTAGCAATATGTCGTAAATTTTTTTTGGCTGCAACGGGAGTTCGGGGGTTAAACAGAATACTGGTGAAAAAGCGGGTCAAATAGCGACATTAGATACAGCGTAATACATGTCGCTGTAACATCAAAGAATGCCGGACTGTTGAGTATGGATGTTTTTGTGCACGGGATTCCATGGATGAAACTACTCAGACTCGAAGACCCCGTCCTATCGTACAATTACATAATTGGATCAAAGAACACCCAATTGCTGAGTCGGGACATTTTTATGCACGGGATTTTCGTGGATGAAACTACTCAATGTTGATCATTTATCTTATTGCTGTATTATCATTTGTTTTGAGTTCGATGTCAGTGAAGTTCCTGAAAAAAACATGTGATTCTCTACGTGTGTTGATTATTATGCGTATATTGCCATGCATACTCAACAAAATCCCAAAGTGATTTATTTCACAATAATACGGAACCTGTCCTGTCTTTATAGCGCGAATTCATAGTGACAACACCATTCATTTGAGCCATATTACACGCATGGAGGATAAACACAAACACATACCCTCCCCCCCCCCCCAATATGGAGATAAAGTCAAAGTACAGTCAATAATAGTTTCGTTGTCCCGCCTGGGTCCCCAAGCACAATCAACGACGCACATGTTCACATTTCCAGCCGAAACTCAATTATATTTTATAAAACGTTGGCTAAAACTGTTCTATAGCTGCGGTCAATCGTCAGTTGTTGGCCTATACAGACTATTGAACAAGCTACGCGTTCCGAGTGAAAGACTTCGCTACCATTCGTATTTCGCCGCTATAAAAATATACTCCAGACAAACCCTGCAGTATGACGTCACAGCGCAAAAAGAGTTTTACGATTGACAGAATACATGTACATAATCCTGTCAGTTTAATTTCCACGGACGCTACCTGAAATTCTAAAAAATAATTTATTCAATTCTCCTTGCGTGGTATTATTGGTCAATGCGTAGATGCCTTTTAGTGTTTATATTCATTATATCTTATTGTAAGTTATAAATGTGTAAACACTGTAACTCGTAGCTCGTTATTTATAGAGTATTCAATCAGACGGCAGTCTTATACGTACGTAATTACATGATTAATTATTTGTATACCATCAACAGAATTAATGCACCCACAGAAATGATCGACTTGCATAATATATGTAGCTTTGGATTGCTTTGTGGGACACTCAGGTGCAAGGAAATGGCTACTTTTAAGTGTCAAATAACAAAATTTTCGCCTGACAGGACGAACCATGGTCGTCCCGTCGCGTTATGTGTTTCTCCAATACGGACTCATTTATTTCCCCCTGGCGGAAACCCTGGCTTATATGTCTATTGCTGGTTGGTGGTATGGTAAAAAAATGTACATACAGTACCTACAAATAAAGAATACTAGTATGCCATTCCAATGCATGCTTTTTGGGCTGAATAGCGAGAATCCATTCAGTAATGCAAGGGTTAAAGGCTTAAAGAATTACAGCATTTCACAGTATAAAACAGCATACAGGTGTAAATAAATTTATGATATTTGTTGACAAAATAATGACAACTCTGGTGTCAGACAAAAGCACAATGCTGTTTAAACAACACATTATATTCAACTCACTGAAGTGAATGGATGTATTTTTCACTGGCCAATCTATTTTGGATATACCGTAGCTGTATGCCTGTCTGGGAAGCCCAGTAATGCTAATTTGTTGGACTTATTAAATATGCATGTAGTTAGTCACAGCTTGGGGAAAATCTGATTTTATGCTGGTACATGTATACTGGCAATAATAGTACCATATATACCGGTACAGTACATGTACTGGTATATGAATAAAAGCTAACTAATGCACATTAGTATTAAAGTTAAACTTGACCACTATTGGTCACTTTAAGTTTGGAAACTACTGTAATTAATTTTTAATAGCCATCATATAATATGCCCAAAGTACCCTTGTACAGACACGTCTCTGATCTATTTTACACAAAATAACAAGACACTTAATATTGTCCACGTTTTGATGTCTTTCATAGTTTTCAAATTCAAATATTACATGTGTGCCTGCTAACATTATTCATGGCTTCAAATGTTTGAATTAAAAATGCATTCATACAAAAACCGTTGACCTTTCGATTGGCCCGGTGCTGCGATATGGCCTTGTAACCTTAGAATCCATTTAGGTAAACACAGATCAGTGAACATCTAAATTCAAATTTGAAAAGTGTACAATTAAGTTAGCTTCTGTTGGCCAGTTTCTTGGCTGTCAGCCTGATTATTGTTCCCTGAATGGGTAACCTGGTGTTGTTTAGCCAGGCATGAACCCTGGGATGATATAAGGTATTACTGTGGGATAAAACATGGACTGGTGAATAGGTTATGTAATACTAGACGTCATCAATTCAAAAGGTGGCATGCCCTCAACAGCCAGAAGCTGAGGTGTCAAGGTAACATTTGGTTTTATAATAGTATTACCAGTATGTGTACATTTACAAATGTATGTACATGCACAATACAGCATTATGCTACTAGTACCTCATGCAAATGAGTATGCCAGGATTATCCAATTTATCCTACCCTGATTTATCCTACATTGACTATGAAAAAACACAGACAAAATTTTGTAAGTTTCTCCTGAATATGCCGGAAAGAGCTAGTAATATTGCGTGCAGGCTTGAACTGGGCATTGCCCCATTGACAAAACATGCAGTATCTAGATTATGTCAGTATGAACAGTACCCCCAGAGCGACTTGTAAAAGAAGCTTTTATGACTGACAAAATTCTATCCGAAGCTAATCTTGAATCATGGAATAGGTCGTTGTCACAATGTCAACAGTTAATCACATCTCTGTCACCGCATCACAACATCAACGACTTCTTTGATAACTCAATAAAGACACAACTATTTAACGATAATACTCGCAGCAAACTCCCCAGAAATAGCAACAGACGTGATCCCCCACGGAACAAGCTTAGAACGTACAGAACGTTCAAAACAATCACTTCTTTGGAAGAATATCTTAACATCATTTCCATCCCCAAACAACGAGAATCCCTCACGAAATTCAGAATTAGCTGTCACACACTGGGCATTGAGCGCGGACGCTATTTCGATTTCGATGAAGCGGACCGTATATGTGAAACATGCAACTAAATTGATAATGAGGAGCACTTCCTCCTCCACTGTACCTCACTGTCAGACGAGCGCGCCATATTTCACGAGAAGCTAACACCTGATATCCTAACCACCCCTAACGAGAAGCTATTCAATAAAATATTAACAAGCACAGACCCAACAACACTACAGGCACTGGCATATTTCGTCCACTGTGGACTGAAAAAGAAAGGTGTTTGGCAACCAAGTGACGAACTGGTTAATCGAGTACAACAAAAAAGGAACATTGCCCTATCAACTTGAGACCATCCTGGTTTGATGCTGGCTGATGACGTAATATCAACTCACATAATTACATTGTCATCTATATACATCCATATATGTATTTGTTGCTATTATTGTGTTCCATATTCAATGTTCTTGTCTTGTTATTCTATGTTAATGTACATTTGACCATACATGGTGTAACGTACAAATAAACTTTGATTGATTGATTGATTGATTAGGACAGTGGCTCAACAACAGCTGTTCAAAGCTCTTGCTATTGGGAATTTTTACTGCAATAAGTACCCAATCGGGAATATTAAATCGTTTAATAACCCATTTACTATTAAGTAAGAATGCTGTAGTGTTATAAAATTAGAAACATTTTCTGTCCTGGGTCATATAAAATAATTGGAGAAAAAAAATATATATCAGTGACATACTCCTGTGGCCTGTTCTCACTGACTTAAAATTGAGTTTGTGTACCCCCAAATCTATAAAGAAAGTTTAGGGAAGAGATACACTATTTTTAAGACTTTCAGGTACTGTAATGCCCCAAATAATCAACTCCTTAACCACATCAGAATTATGGGTAACTTTTCAGGATAGTCAGAAATATGGCTTGTTGAATTACCCATAATTCTGCTGTGGTTAAGGAGTCGATTATTTAGGGCATTACTGTAAGTGAGAGCTTTCCGATGAATGGCAACAAGCCATATTTCCGACTAAATCTTGAAAAATTACCCATACTTTTGTTGTGGTAGGAGTCGATTATTTAGGGCATTACTGTAAGTGAGAGCTTTCCGATGAATGCCAACAAGCCATATTTCCGACTAAATCCTGAAAAATTACCCATAATTCTGCTGTGGTTAAGGAGTCGATTATTTAGGGCATTACTGTAAATCATACTGGGAGATGTACCAGTACATGTATGGTACTTGTAGAAGCAATTTCCTTATTGTCGCGGCACATCAAGGCCGCTATTGTTTGTCAATATATTTTCTGAAGGCTTTCAAGGAAGTTTCTATTTTATCATTTACTGGTATGCCTTAAAATTATAGATTAAAGTGTAATCTATAGTAATCAAATAGCCCTGTTTGATACAAGATGATTGAATTTAGTTGGAAAGCTTCACAAGATTCTTAGGATTCTCTCACCTGCCGAATAATAGTGCAGGCATGATTATTTAATTTCAGTAAAAAAAAACAATAATGCACTATTATTACCCTGTAGGTAATGAGACATACATCATGTATAGTGAAATTTCCCTGCACTATAATTCGGCCTGCACTATTATTCAGCAGGTGAGAGTACTTAACTGAAGTAATGCATGGGATAATGGGAAGTGTTGTCCAAGTTATTAATAACTTTTTTCAACCCTTTGATCTCTATGTGGATTTTTCTAATAATGTTAACAATATACAATGTACATAGGAATGATCCATCCATTCTTCATCTGTAGGGTTTTGAAATAATATATGGAGGCAGAGAAACACTATCATTCATTAGTAGGATAATCTTGGTACATGTGCATTTAACACTGTAAGTTCAATGTGCCGGTAGAGTATATTAAAAGCAGTTTGTTGAAGAGAATCATCTGAAGTTAAACGTACATTTATTTCAGTTAATGATAAGGTCGGCCTTGACAATGGATATACATGTAGCTGTTAAAATAGTCACATCCACTAAAACTGCCATAAACAGAAACAATATTATATAATAGACAGATGTTGTTCTTATACCAATCATAAATATTGCGTACAATGTAAGTTATTGTCACGTTTGTATGATTTGTTATGTAAACAAACACCAAAAACGTTTGTTTAAAGACAAACACTTGGAACTACCAGATCGTCCAATGAAAATGTTCCGTTGCACTGTAGTATTTTCTCCTAAACCTATATATGGTGATACATACCAAATAAGGAATTTACTATGAGCAGTATTGTGAGTTGTAAGTTCTAGACTCACCAAATTATGGGTTTTACAACTATTAAACGTATAATGCGAGCGAATCTACATAACGAAATGATGCAATATCGTGACTGCTTATAAACAATCCACTGCACTTTTTGCGAGAAACTAAACAACATTCGACCTATATTTTCTCAGACACAAAGCATGTTTTGTGAATAATATTGCATTCATATCATCATCATTATGCTATACTATAAATATATTCTTGAGGAAATTATCATAATTTGATAAATGTTATTTCTAAATTATAACTTAAAACGAAGGCTGCCCGTGTCTTTAAAAGTGTTTTAAAGATAGAATTACTATCAAACATTTTGTCATGTTCTAAAAAATAGTAACATTTCAGAGCCAATTCTTTGGGGAAAAATAAATTAAGAAAACAAATTATTTCCTTTTGACTAAATCTCCTTCTGACATAAATCATTTGACTCTAACTTGATATTGTACATGTATGGCACTAAATCAATATTTAGATTTCAGGGTTACACCATCTTCAACCTGAATATAATATAATGGTCAACCAGCTGAGTAGATAAGTACAGTAATGCCGTTTTTATCTGATTTTATTCTTGTTTTTGCAGGTCTGTCACAGATCCCCGAGATGGAAAACGTGTGGCTTTGAAAAAGATGCCAAATGTCTTCCAAAATCTGATCTCATGCAAACGTGTATATAGGGAGCTGAAGATGCTATGTCACTTTAAACATGATAATGTGAGTATATGTGTACCGAGCTGTACTACCTGTAGTAGTTAAAGGGCATGTGGACTAATTTACTATGACCTAACTTTTGAAGGTGAGGGTACTTTCAATGTCCTTGAATGGTGATTAACATGTTCACTCCCGATTACGTGTTATCTCGTACTTTTTGCATGTGATTGAATGGCCATTGGCAGTGAACGTGTTAAGTATTGTGATCACTCACATTGAAGACAGGAAGAAATTTATAGGTTAGTTCTGATGAAATGTTGCTTTATGTTATGATAGCACCCTCTGTGGGATATATATTTCAGAAATATTTGAAAATGAATTTTTTTTTTTTTGACTGACAGAAATGACTTGTCTTTTTGACTCATGTTGTCAGATGTCCCATAATCATTTTTTTGTGACATACGAGACAATAAGCTATGGCATGTTCTGTTACCGGGTATGTCTGTTTATCCACTGAAACCAGGCCTCAAATTATGGTGCTGGTCATTTGCAGAATGAGGTTCCCAGAGGCTGAAGTTAGCACAAGGGGTTAGTGTCACTGTTGCCAATTCATCCTCTGTGGACCTCATTTGACATGGCCTTATCTGCTATGGGATACCTAGACAATTCGGGGATATGGAGAAACTAAACTAAAAAATAAAAAAAACTTTCTAAAGATACTAAAGCACTTAATAATTTGATAATAAACATACCGTACTTTCCCCGAGAAGATGAGACCTAAGTGTTATGAGTTTCGCAGAGGGTGAATTTAGCGTCATAGTCCGCTGCGGGGTAGCGTCACTAAATTCACCATCTGTCAAACTCATTCTGCAAATGACCAGCACCATATTTTGAGACCTGGCTGAAATATGCATAGGGTCAAAGGAGGGTCTCGTTCATTATTGTGCAGTTGCTATTGACCTGGTTCTGGTATGTCATATTTCCCAGCTGATGTTTGTTCTCAAATAATATTCCTTTCAAATATGAATTTAGTGTTCATGACCTCCAGTTTATACAACAACATGTTTGTTTTGTAATGTCAGTCTAATTTTAAATAACTATTTTTGTGTTATTAAAAATGTAAAAATTTTTACGTAACATACACTACATGTATATGAAGGTACTGCTAGTTTTATAAGTACCGTACAAGTTAAAAACTGATTTTTGCCATATACATGTAGATATAATTTCTAGTATTCCCTATTTTATCAAAGATCTTGAATATATGGATAGAAAATACTATGTTTCACAGTGATACACAAGGGTCGATTTAATTTAAAAAAAATTTATAGCATTTTGCAGCACTGGGTAGTTTTTTTATAGCATTCCCTACCAATACATATTTTTTTATTTTAAATTTGTTAGCAGAAATTGGAAATTGCATCGCAAGTTGCGATGCGAATCCAGTTAAATCAAGCTATGGTGATACAAGTATTGTCATCCGAACTTCTCCCTAAAATCATGTTATTTTAAGCATTAGAATTTAGAATTTAAATCATTTTATGCCAGTGTATGCTACAATGTCTGATTGCTTTGGGCAATGTGATAATTACCAGATTATTAGGTAGATACAGGTAGAAGATGCCTGTTGGAACTGCCGTGAAGTACGGTACATGTATTGTACATTGCCTTGAGGCCTGAACCTACAGAGTTTATATTCTTCTCACAGATAATTTCCTGATTAACCATGGTTAACTGCTGTTATGTACCAAATTGTGTCTGAGAATTCCCCTGGCTTGGAATCAAAGTCTTTGCATCAACATACATTTTGTACTGGGTGGCAGAATTCTCAATATGCATACTCTTATTGACATATCATTTGAACTTTAACCTCTCTGCTCTGAGTATACCATTGGATCCAAAATATTAAAGGGACTCAAGGCCTTTGAAGTGAGTTCATGCAAAATACCGTACAAGTCTGTAAAACTATAATCATCATCAAGTACGTGTAAAAATAGATCGGCTAGTTCTTATCTTCATTATTAATAACTATCCAATAACAAGATTTCACCTGTAAAAATCATTGGTATGTAAAAATTACTATTGCAGTGGAATTACCAAACAAAGTCCAATAATATACCGAAGTCCAATCAAAGTACAATCTATACATGTAGGCTATGTAGGCTTGTACTGTTGTACATGCCAAAAAAAATTCATATTCTATTATAAAGGAATATCCTGTAATTGTTAGTGTTCCTCTATATCATCGAAAATAATATAAAATAAATGGGTGGAAAAACTCAATATTTGATATTGTTTTAAATAGGGCACTTCTTGACACAAAATATTTAATTTATTAGAGTCTAAATCAAGAGCAAAAGAGCTCTAGAAACAATTAGACTGGAAGCTTGAATATACTAGTATCTTCCACATAGTTACATGTAATTTATTATAGGTTACTCAGAATGTGCACTAGTACCAGTATATTGGATGTTGATTGATTGCTACATGTTTATACTGTATTGGAATACCCACTGAGTAAACAAGTTTTTATGTGAGTCAAAGCCAGTGTCCAGCCAATGACCTGGATTGCTCTTTCCTGCTATGTAGGTTCACTAACTTCACCTTCACAGGGCCACAGGTTATTGCTGGCTATGGCCAGGAGATTAGTCCTGATGGCAAAACTGATAACAGGGCTGGTAGATTGGTGGTATCCATGGCTAATTAAGCTCCAGTCTCTAATATCCCACAGGTCTGGAAGTTCAACACTCAGCAGCCTCACAGCATGGGGAAAGTCCACCCTCTGAATAACTATATCCTTCCATATATAATATACTGGTATACTAGTATGTTGCACATCATAAGATTGTGAGCTTTATTGTACCCTCTTTTTAAAAAAAGGGGGGTATACTGTTTTGCACCTGTCCGTTCATGTGTGCGTCCGTCCGTCCGATGTCATAACTTGAACAGTAGTGCTCGGATCTCAATGAAATTAGGTATGGATGTTCACTACTATGAGGACATTAAATAGAGGGTTCCATCATTTTGTTCGGATTTTCCATTCTAGAGTTATTCATCTTTGTTTATCTGGAAATGTTGGCTTTTTGGTCCGTCTTGTGTCTGTTCATGTCGTAACTTCAACAGTTGTGCTGGGATCTCAATGAAATATGGTATGGATGTTCACTACTATGAGGACATTAAATAGATGGTTCCATCGTTTTGTTCGGATTTTGCATTCTCGATTTATTCATCTTTGTTTATCTGGAAGGTCATTGTAAATATTGTAAGGCCAATGCATTCCCTTATATATATTATGAGGAGTCCCATGGGCGACTTGCATATATAAGAGAATGCATTGGCACAAGGTTTTTGAAAAATTTCAGGAACTCCAGTTATTAGAGGGTTAAGACTTTTTTTTTTTTGGGCCCTAATACCCGCAAGAAGGAAAGTGAAAAGAAAAAAGTTGTTGCTGATAACAACCCTCTAGAGAAATAAATCATGAACAGCCTTGTGCCTGTATAAAAAGACCATTGGATTTCGGTATCACTTTACTATCTCTTTCCATAGTAAAAATGACCTTGACCCCAGTTAATACACTGTAAGCTTGTATGTTTTTCACTCCTAGATTTTTTATCCCCATCATGGGTCGCTGATGAGTGCTGAGATGACAGGTGTGTGTTAGTCTCTGCTAATCCATTGATAAAACCCGACAAGAGTATCAAGCCTGCTTGACTAACTACCACTCCACAATAGGGGCTTTGTTCGGCATACAAAATATGAGTAACCTGAAATTAATCACTAGGATATTAATCATTATACAACGGATTACACCCTCACACTCATCATTCGTAATAGATAATTACCGTTGCATTATATGTTTGCTAATCTTAATGTTACCGTTAGAGTTAGCGAGTGAGCATATTCGTTATTGCATCATATCTTTATACCGGTATGAGTTAATATCTCTATCCCGTGCTGTTGTATCTCCTATAATATTCTATCCGAGTCTGATGTTAGTGCTTTTGTACAGATGTATAGCATAAAATGTCAGAATGCATGTGAAGTGCTGGTGCCATAGGAAATGAGAACATAAAATGTTAGAACTAAGGGAATGGTACTTTGGTTTTCTTCTTATTGCGACATGTGGCTTAGTGTTTTTGGTTCGTAATACTTAACAGTAGAGTTTCCGTTGATGTTTAGAGGTTAAACCTCTAAACATCAACAGAAACTCAATACTACTTGCTTAGGTTGAGATATTAGCCTGAGGTAAATCGTAACTTCATATGAGCCCGTAATGCATAATATATAATTTGTTCATGAAATATTATAGCTCGGTTTGCACTTTTGTGTACAAATCCGATTCCGGAAAAAGTATTTGATAAAATAACATATTACCCGACATTATGCGCAAATTGAGATATATAGTAAGATTTACACATGACCCAGGCCCAGTTAACTACGTAGTATGCAGTGTCGCAACTTGGATGTGATCTCAAACCTGCAGTAAATACTTTACACATATAATAAGTATCCCTGTTAGGTGAACAAATACGTTCAAAAGATTTAATTGTACAGAGCTTCTGCACTGCAAATGTCGGGTGTGTGCAAGTGGTACAGTATACATGAATCACAGCACTTATGGGTGTTAATATAACAGAGCCCTCAGGCTTTTTGGATTTCATTTAAGGTCTATTTAATGTGTAGATAATAGGTGACAAGAATATTTTTTTCTCAACACTCAACCCACGTATGCAAGCTTTATGAAGGGCGTATCTCCCTTTAACCATTTATTTACTGAATGGATTCTCCCAACCAGTTAAAAATGTATACATTCAAAAATGGTCTGAGAGGTGTTCAGGAAATATAAGCAGACGACATACAGACAAATAAGACATACAGTAATGCCCTAATTAATCGACTCCCTAACCACAGTAGAATTAAGGGTAACTTTTCAGGATTTAGTCGGAAATATGGCTTGTTGCCATTTATTGGAAAGCTCTCCCCGAGAGCTTTTCGATGAATGGCAACAAGCCATATTTCCGACTAAATCCTGAAAAGTTACCCATAATTCTGCTGTGGTTAGGGAGTCAATTAATTAGGGCATTACTGTATGCTGTATAATGCATGTGCATGAAGATTCCTATTCATTGGTAGAAAACCTTGAAATCATTATCTGAACAATTTACTAAGCTTGCTCTGGCAGATGCTGGCACAGGCATACGGTAATGCCTGAAGTATATGACCCTTTAACCACAGCATAATTATGGGAAATTTTTCAGGATTTAGTCGGAAATATGGCTTGTTGCCATTCATCGGAATGCTCTCACCAAGAGCTTTCCGATGAATGGCAGCAAGCCATATTTCCAATTAAATCCTGAAAAATTTCCCATAATTCTACTGTGGTTTAGGGGTCGATTATTTATGAATTACACAATGCATAATCGAGGTGCACAATGGGAGCACATCACCGTCTTCACCTCCAGGGAACTTAATTTGGAATCTTAGTCTCTCATAGCAGATGAGGCGATGCAGAATGAGGTGCCCAGAGGATGAATTAGGTGATGCTAGCCCACTGTGTGGAGTAGTGTCACTAAATTCACCCTCTGGGGACCTCATTCTGCAATGTCTGGCACCATATTTTCTGTTCCATCATGTTCATCCCTATTTCATGTTAACCCTTCCATGACTTGAGCTTCCTGAACTTTTGCGAAAACCCTGTGCCGATGCGATGCATTCTCTTTTACATGCATATATAAGAGAATGCATTGGTCTAAAAATATTTACCTTGACCTTGTAAGCCAGTGCATTATCTTATTTATGCGAGGATAAATAAGAGAATGCACTGGCACAGGATATTTTATGCTGCACCAGCACAGCTCGCGTCATGAAAGGGTTAACTTGAGACTTTGTATTCTGTAAAATAAATACCAGTATGTGCTTGAGTTTCAAATTTGAGAGGTAAAGACGAAATATGATTTAGCTACAACTACTACAGTAATGCTCTAAATAATCGACTCCTTAACCACAGCGGAATTATGGGTAACTTTTCAGGATTAGTCCGAAATATGGCTTGTTGCCATTCATCGGAAAGCTCTCACTGAGAGCTTTCCGATGAATGGCAACAAGCCATATTTCCGTCTAAATCCTGAAAAGTTACCCATAATTCCGCTGTTGTTAAGGAGTCTATTATTTAGAGCATTACTGTAGTTGAAACACTGTTATTATAGACAGTTTATCAGACGTTGATGCTATGGTTTCCATAACCTTGGTTTGATGAAGATGGAATTGTCTTCCTGGACTGAATGGATAGTGTTCAAGAGATAAATTTGATTACGCTCTTACCAGCTAAAAAAAATCAATAATTGTTACACAATCTCGTATTTTCCCTTCCTTATTAAGGCTTCCTTATACTTCGTTGTCTGTATATGTGGAGAATTCAGTAATTTCTTTTGGGGGCTAGATATTGGATATCTGATATGTGTCAGTCTGATGCAATGTGGCTCATGGACAAGAATATTCAGTTATTATATTTGGCCTTTGGGAGGGGGAGAACACCAATGTTACAAATAATTGTTCAAATAACTGCTACTTGTATCAACTAGGCTTCTCTTAGACATATGTTCGTGAATTTATTCTGCTTAGACCACTAAAGCAGTTTACGAGAATTACGACCGATGTCTATTGCGCAAGGAGGTAACACCAACAGGAGATGGCTCCATATACATGTACATGTTAGTGTCTGGCGCTTGATGTCAAATCATCTTCTCTCTCAGACTTACCATACTTAACTATATATATGAACATCATCATGTAAATTGTTGTAAAAATCTGGGATACAAAATAAATAATGTTTACACCAACACCAACAGCATGAAATTTCAAACACAGTTATGACAGGAAAATGTTCAACTCTTTGTATAAAACCCGCACTGTTAATTTATAGCGTGCCAAGACCAAAAAAAATTGTGTTGGCTCAGTAGTGCCCTAAATAATAAACTCCTTAACCACAGTAGTATTATGGGTAATTTTTCAGCATTTAGTCGGAAATATGGCTTATGGCTCTCAGCAACAAGCCATATTTCCGACTAAATCCTGAAAAATTATCCATAATTCTGCTGTGGTTAAGGAGTCAATTATTTAGGGCATTACTGTATATCAAGCTAGAACCAATCAAAAGTCTGCCATGAAAATCACCAGGTTCCAATTGTAAACTGAAGATATAACGTACAACTGTGTAGATCTTAGGCTTTTTAGCCAAGGAAATATCTCTGGCCTAGGAACTGTTTTAGCTGAAAATCCATATATAGTTCACTATAAATTGTTGTTGGACATGTTGGTATTAAATGACCTATTTCTAGTCTGAAATTTCCAACTTTTTTTTCAGACTTTAACTTTCTATCTGTTAGAATCTAATTTTGTTTAAGGTTTGGGTGTGATGTGAGACCCACCACCCCCTGTCCCACATCCCTGTTCCTTTGACTTTAATATTCTATGAAATTTCCTTTATTGTTGGTGTGTAACAATTTATATTGCTGTATGTATCAAAATTTCTGATTGTTTTTTTTTTTCAGGCTTGAAATTTCTATCTGGTAATTTTGTTTAAGGTTTGGGTGATGTAGGGGTGTATGTGAGACTTGGGTCACCCTGTCACCACATCCCTGATCCTTGGACTTAAATATACTACATATATGTAATTTCAGCAATTTCGCTTATTGTTGGTGTGTAACGATTTACATTGCTGTATGTATGAGAAGTATGTGATCTCAGGTGTACACTATGCACCATATGTTAATTTAGCATTGGGACCGAAGTGTTTGCCAGGTTATTGCAACAAAACACTGGTCTGGTTTCGCACTATGCTGTATTATGCTCTATAGTAGGACTGCTGTTCCTCGGTGAATAGTGAAATATATGTCTGGGCATTGACGGTATGGATTAGTGGGAGGTTGTCTATAAGCGAAGCATGTGCATTCTTGTAACCATGTTTTGAATAGAAAATGCCCGTTAACTCACCTATGAATAGATCGGTTAATCTATAAGGGTTGCTATTTTTAGATTTTGATGACTCCGTTATTATAGGGCTGTCAATCAATATCATTCAAAACATTGAAGTGATGGGGAAAAATGTGGTTTGGTCTGCGGGGAATCGATACGATGTCTGGATAGGAGAGGTTCTCTTATCTTGTATAATATAATCTTGTGCAGCAAATTTATACACAATGCAGTATATTATCTTGAAAAATATTGGAAGAATATAATTCATTTATTTCTCACAGATAAATGCACTGTAGCAGATAATGGTTTATATTCCATATTAACCGTTTATTTACTAAATGAATTCTCTCACCCAGTTATAAAAGAATATTTTGGAATGGCCTAGTATTAATTTGGAGGGATGTTCTGTGTTCATGAAAATGAGCAGGCATAAACAGGCAGAAAAGATATTAATACAATTGCAGAAGAATTTCTATTAATTGATGGGGATGTTGAGATAATAAGTTCATCAAATGGCCATTTGTTGAACTAATTATCTCAGCATTTCTTATGTGAACTACACATCAATGAGTATGTAGAAAAGAAAGGATAGAAAGAATACTGTACAACTAAATGTTTAACCTGCTTCTGTTTATACACAGTAATTTTTCTCATCAAGGTATCCCTATCTGGCTGTCTGTCAGATTCTTTGGAATATAGCTGCAGCATTATCTTCGTGCCTGGTAGGAGGTGTCCAACTTCAAATTGCAACCCCAACACACAATACATTGTAGATCACAGACCAATTTCCAACTCTGGTAAATTGCACAACCAACATTGGTTGACAGACAATGTTTTTCTGAACAGACAGACAGACAGACAGATCCTACTCTTTTATATATATAGATTACACAATTCTCGCATCGTGTGAACTGTGATGTCAGCAGGCGGTTCGTAGACGACAGCCTGTGCGATACTAGTAGTTCGGACAATTGTCAAAATTACTCGTTGACACTTGATCACACTTCAGTCAAAAGACAGTATGACCCTCTGTGTACTCTCAGTATATAATACTACTACATGTAGCTGCAACAGATAGACATTTATATATAATATAATATAATTTTATTCTTATTACAGGTTTTGAGTGCAATAGACATGCTGCAGCCTCCCTGTATAGACTTTTTCCAAGAAATGTATCCTTTTAGAGTACAGTGATCAGTCTGTGTTCAATTTATGACATTGGATATTTACAAAGGTTTGTTTAGAATTGTTAGCAATCATGGGGGAGCAGTGTTCTGCTATACCAGTATTCATGTTATTGTTTTACCACTGCCAATTGGGTCTACATGCAATCAACTGTCACCATTCAACAACATTACCTGGTTCGGCTGTGCAGTTAATGATGAGAGAGAGCTAGCGGAAATAAGTGACCACATCTGACCACATAAAATAAATTTTGTATTATGAGGGTAGTTCCAGTACACGTATTTAATGCAGTCACTTTTATCACCTACCGGTAATTATGCGTTTTTCACAAAATCTTTGGTGGCCTTCGATGTGTATTTCTTAATTAAAATGATAACGTAGTCGTTAAGTCTGTGATGAGTAGTTTGCTAATCAACACCTCACCATGATGTTAGCTGGGAATGTTCTCCATTTCCTCATGTGCATACTGACTCACTCAGAAAACCCACTAACCAGTGCACCATATTCACAAAATTTATCGTTTATCAAGAGACCATATCCTTTGAGTCTTCTCCAAGCTCATTAAAAATCAGTTTATAGAAGACTTTTCATGCTAATAATGTGTTTTAACTGGAGAATCGTACCCTATCTACCTTGCTAGCTACTCAGGAGTAGGATACGGTATGCATAGTGGAGAATATAAGTAATAAAGGCCACAATTAGTTCATAATTCACAAGTCCCATTTTGTTGCAAAGCACTCTTGAAACTGTAAATACCTAAAATAAATCATTTTTATCATGTGAATATAACTCACGGAAGAATGTTCATTTTGATCAAGGGTGGGGAAGTAAAGTAAGGGCAAGAGAGGAGGGATCAATGTTCACAATGGTACATTATGCATTTGCGCAGGAGTCAGTTAGAGGCAGGGGGAATAGGGCTGGAGCCCCTACATACATCCTCTCCTCCATCACCCCATGTCTTGGAGATTTCTATGCTAACTAGATTCTCGCATTCAGTATAAAAGCGGAGTGCTATTTATTGGAGGGAAACTCTCCAAGCAATATTATCCACTGGTAACAAATTGACTAAATTTGACATCACATTGACCCTGGAATCCGAGCACAGATATGCTCTTGACAGTACCTAGGTGAATATAACCAGTATGAGTACTGGAAACCTTGATAATATGCCTGTTCATAACTCTTTTCTTTACAAAATGGATTCTCCCACCCAGTTATAAAAGTATATATTGGGGTGGTCTATCATTAATTTGGAGGGATGTTCAGGTAATATAAGCAGACAATAGACTATGAACAGGTAATACAAGTGCGGAAGGATTCATATTTATTGATGGGTTGTTCAGATTATAAGTTTAACCCTTTACCCAACAAACCGGCCAAAACCGGCCAAATAAAGCTTCAACAGCCTAAAATATCTTCGGTCTGTCTCAATAGAACCATACACATATGGATATCATTGGAACCGGCTCCTTGACCACATTGTGATAGTTACAGTTATGCCCTGTGCCAATGCATTCTCTTATATATGCGAGTCGACCATAGGTCGCCTCGCATATATAAGAGAATGCATTGGCCTAAAAAAAAATCTTTTTGTAACACTTTTTACCATTTTTTCTTACATTCTTTAACAAATTTATAATTTTTAATGTGTTAAGCCAATGCATTCTCTTATATATGCGAGGCGACCTATGGTCGACTCGCATATATAAGAGAATGCATTGGCACAGGGCCCTTCTGTTGGGTAAAGGGTTAACAAATGGTCTATGACATTTTGTTGAACTTATTTTCCAAACATTTCCTGAGGGAACTACATGTACTCACAAATGAGTATTAGGATAGGATGGGATATTTTTATTTCCAAAATACATAATGATCACACACAACATACTATAAACAAGTTTTGATGTGGTATATTGTGAGGGTAGCTTCATCATGGTTCACTGTCTACCGACTGCCCCCTTTACAAACTATAAACAGGTATAATGATTTAGTTTCAGAAGGATTAATACATTTAATGCAAAATATACATACTACGTACAGTAATGTCCTAAATAATCGGCCCCTAAACCACAGCAGAATTATGGGAAATTTTTCAGGATTTAGTCGGAAATATGGCTTGCTGCCATTCATCGGAAAGCTCTCTGAGAGCTTTCCAATGAATGTCAACAAGCCATATTTCCGACTAAATACTGAAAAATTTCCCATAATTCTGCTGTGGTTAAAGGGTCATATACATGTATCTCGGGCATTACTGTATATCATATCTATATTATTCGATGAATAAAAATAATGATGAAGTTTGTGGAACAGCTACAGTAATGCCCTAAGTAATTGACTCCTTAATCAGAATATACTATATGCCATTCATCCGACTAATTCCTGAAAAGTTACCCATAATTCTGCTGTGGTTAAGGAGTCGATTACTTAGGGCATTACTGTATTGTGTATACACATATCATAAATTATCTACCTGTAGGTTAAACAACAGGGTCCATTACCTTATGTTTGGCTTTACAATGCACAGGTCACTGACACAAGTAGTATATGCATCAGTATCTCTTAGCTTGTTCCTTTATTGAGTTTGCTGGTATGCAATGCCCCCTGAGAAACAAAGGAACCAATCTGGATGTCTGTGAAATAAATTACCATTTCTGCTATTGTGACTACCCCTGATGTTTTATACATTTAAAGAGTGATACTGAGGTCAAATGGCACCATGGTTATGGTAGGGTATATGCAGTTTTCTGGCACTAGTATATCAGTAGATCTTGAAATTGCTTGCCTTAATATCCAATCCAAATGACCGAAAACTGTCAATTGTAATATAGAGGTTCTTTCAATAGTAAAACTGGACCTGCCGCCCTTTATTCTTCTTGGTAGTCCATTACCAGTGCTTGATATACAGTAATGCCCTAAATAATCAACTCCTTAACCACAGCAGAATTATGGGTATTTTTTCAGGATTTAGTCGGAAATATGGCTTGTTGCCATTCATCAGACAGCTCTCAGTGAGAGCTTTTCGATGAATAGCAACAAGCCATACTTCCGACTATTATATAATCCTGAAAAATTACCCATAATTCTGCTGTGGTTAAGGAGTCGATTATTTAGGCATTACTGTATATCAAGCACTGGTAATGGACTACCATTACTGTACGTATACATGTATACCCAGACTCTTCCCTATTGTTATTTAGTCCCAGGCATGTACAAAGGGCAATGGCATGTCTCAGAGACATACCGGTACATGTATAACATGCAGCTGTGCCAAATATCTACCACATACATGTATCTTAGTTATTATAATTGAACCTTCTGACCTCAGACTTCTCTGTTTGTAAGACCATAGCTGATCAGGGAATATTGGATTGAAATTCAAGGCCTTGTAAAGTTGTGAGACTGCATTAGAGTGATGTCTGTTTCTGGATTTCATCTCAGCCAGACGATTAGATCTCCTGTCGAGTCAGTCTGAGTTGTCCCCCTTGTCCATTTATGAACTGGTGACTCCCAAGAGTATTTCACTGTCTGGGTTCTCTCTTCATCCATAGTTGTGGTAATTTGGTGATAGTCTAATTTGCTTTGGAACTTATCGGAGGCTCAGTTCAACTTAAAATAAAAAACTTGGCTAAAAAAAACCTCATGCCAATCTATTATTCATCGAGAGATGTCTGGAAACACATAGAAATTGGATACACTTTGTGTGTTGCTGAGAACACAGACCCTCTGGAGATCATTTCATTCGTTCATTAGTTTCGCAATGACTATTTTTGCCATGTTCACTTCATAATAAAGGAAATTAGAAGGTGTGAATTTTATAAATAGGCTAGATTGGCAAGAGCATATTTTGATCGCTGCATTTAGTTAGACTGAATCACGATTGTGTCCAAATTTGTTTAACCCTTTTATGATGGGAGCTGGGCTGGTGTAGCATAAATATCCAGTACCAGTGCATTTTCTAAAATATGTGAGTCTCCCATAGGGAGCCTTGCATATATAAGAGAATGTACTGGCTTACTAGGTCAAGGTAAATATTTTTATATATAAGAGAATGCATTAGAACAGGGTTTTCGCAAATTTTCAGGAGGCTCCAGTCTTGAAAGGGTTAAAGAAAGAAATTCAACTTGTTGAGGCACATTGATGACTACTCAGTTTTAATAGCACAAGTTTGCCTTTATTGGAAGTTATGTTTGTTCCCCACTCATTTTAAAATTTGCCTTCTGCAAGCATACACCCCTTGGAATCTTGGACATTCTCTGCTATTTGAAAAATGTCCCATAATTCTGGTGTGGTTAAAGGGTCATATACTTCAGGCATTACTGTACATGTAGTTTTGACGTGCGTGGGTACTGCTATTGAACACTCTCATTCCTCACCCATATAGCTGAATTCTTGGCAGGATGGTTACTTTATAGTGCCGCAACTTCTCCAGACAGAATGAATAATTCATCAATCATACACTCAAGTCCAATCTCAATTTTCAAATAAAAAAGACCTAAATATATCTTTCTTGAGTATTATTACCTCTCTATGTGATATTGGCAGAAGTTTTTTGGCAATAATTGATTGAATTTAAATTTGAAGCTCACCTTTTCTCATCTTGGCATTGAGCCACAATAGAGTTTTCTACCTGCTGTTAGTAATATGTGAATATTCAGAGAATTTTGTATTCATACTACCAACCTCCAGAAGATTGAGTCGTTTTGATGTGATGCGATCTCTGAAATAAATACTGCTGGTATCATCATAATCAAGCAGGTTTAGTGGAATACTGGAATATCTTTTTGTAATGAGATGATTTAGAAGAGGTGTGTGATATGCCCCAGTGCACTCATGATGAATACATTAGCCATACCTAACATTTAATTTTCTTTTCCATTAAGCAGTGATGAGCAAAATATTATCCTGATGTTCTGAAAGTACGGGTAACTAGAACACTGGGTCACCTACGTGAATTTTTGACCAACTTCTTTGAACTTTATGTTGATTTTGGATGCAAATTAAACTCTAGTAGGTTTTTATTTTTAATTACAAATTATAAAGAATATATGGTAGATATTAAAATTGGATTACAATTCGGCCTATGATTCTCATCTTCTGCTGTCAACTTTGGTATGATTCAGACTGTTCAGAGGCCGTAAACTTCATAGTCAAACCTCTACGACTTTTAACCTCTTCGCTGCTAAATGACATGATGTCGTGTGCTGGGCTGTTGATGTTGTTGCCATTTTCCAATGGAAATAATATAATGGGAATATCACAAGAACCATAACACTGACTCTGTTGAAAGGCTATTGTCGTTCACTATCGTGGAACATCATACACTGATTGAAACTTCAAGATATGGTTATTCTGATGCACCAATCCCTGAGTTCCAGTTATGAATAATGGCCTACTGCTAGTGTGCTGAAGTAGGACTGTAGTACCTATGGACCGTATATCACACGACGTGCACTTTTACATCCGTAATAGTTACGGACGTCATAGCAGCGAAGAGGTTAATACGGTACTAGTGGGCTACATCCCAACTCTTTGATATCGGTATTGAAAGACTACAAAGTGGCCAATACTCGGATGAAAGTTAATATTACATATATTTTGCTTTTAGTACAGTATATGGTCTGTGTGCCATGTCTTGGCCTCTTTAGTTCATGTTCCATGACTCGACCTCTAACTAAACAGAACATTCAGAGGGCACATCATCTATTGATAGTTGATTAGAGCCGATGGATTGTATCATTTGTATTGATCTGTGGCTATTGCTCCCTCTGTATAAAGCCAGACAGATCAGAAGATTAGCAAGACTTACGGTCCTCGATAACTGTAGTAATGCCCAGTTATCGTGACAAACTGCAGTGGGCTGGTAACGGGATAACCACACTGTTACCATACTTTCCAATTGGGCCCCCCTGACTAATCATGCCTTCAGGATACAGGGTATGGTGGTGGTCCGTTTGCACCTATTAATGGCAGGAATTACCATGAGTAGACAGAGTTTAAAATGACATAGTCTGAAAACCTCAAACTAAATCTACTATTTGGTCAATATTGGCAAGTTCTAGGAATAAAAATAGATATATATATATTTACATGAGATACTTCACGCGTTTGGACTATGTATACTTTGATTTTACCAGTCAGAAGAAATAGTTTCCTTCGAAAGGAAAAAATGCCAACTTTCTCGACAGCATATAACAATATTAACCCTTTGATGATGGGAGCTTCTCTGGTCCAGCATTAAAGTTCCTATGCCTGTCCATTCTCTTATATATGCGAGTCTCTCATAGGGATTCTCGCATGTATAAAAGAGTACACTGGCTTACAAAGTAAAGGTAAATATTGTTGGACAATGCATTCTCTTATATATGCGAGGCTTCCTGTGGCACAGGGTTTTTGCAAAATGTCAGGAAGCTCCAGCCATGGAAGGGTTAAAAGAGGATATTTTTGTTTTATTGTTTTCCTGATAACATATAACAGAGTTTTTAGCATACTGTACATGACTTCTATGTGTAAAGCAGAAAAGAGTTTCTATCACTTGCATTTATAAATTTTGACTTTTTCTGAATGCCACTTTATTCTTCTTGGTAGACCAGTACTCGATATACATGTAGACCCACAACTCTTCACTAGAATGATAGATACCCCACAGGGACCTGTCATAATTCAAGTTGGTTGTGTAGTATCACTCCCCCAAGGCAGTAATCCAACGCCAACTCCAATAATGCCTGCATGGAATTGATCCAGCCTCATACAACAAATGTCCGCAAATTTTCCCATTTGCAACATGGCTATACAAACCGCTATCTAATGAAATATCCGAGAGGTCAGGCTATATTATCAGAATTGTCATTATTTTTGTATGTATCACTCCTGTCCATTCCGATCATAGGCGAATTGGATTTCTGATAGTATGTGTTGCCGATATGTTCTGATTAATAGTGATTATCCCTCGGGTCTTGCTAGAATGTATCTGGTCACTCTTTATTAAGTGTCCTCTACATTTCCATTGTCCGATGGTTTTTCTGTGAACCCATAAAGTTGATGTAGTTGAAACTTAGTGCTTATTTTTGCTGATAGCTATCACTGAAAATCCTAATGACAGTGGGGAGTTATTTCCTGAACACTTAATTCATATTGCATTTATTGATAATCCAGACTTTATTGACATGTTATTTTTTTTTTTTTTACATTATATTGAATACTAAATAGTAGCAACAATAGTGGGATGCGGAACAAAACAAACTAGATATATATATAAACTTAATTCAGCCAATTGTGGCTGTAAAATATACAGTAATGCTCTAATTAATCGACTCTTAACCACAGCAGAATTATGGGTAACTTTTCAGGATTTAGTCGGAAATATGGCTTGTTGCCATTCATCGGAAAGCTCAGAGTTGATTAATTAGAGCATTACTGTATCTCCAGATTTCTCTTTAAAATGTGAAGGCCAAAATAAATATAAAAAACACAAGAAACCAGTTTGTTTTGTTTTGATTGGATGTTACTATAATTGTTTGCCAAGACATGTTATCTGCTGCGTACATTATCGTGATATAAGTTTGTAAGAAATATACTAAATATAAAATATTCTTTAATACATAACAAATTTATATTTGAATATAAACTCATCAAGTCATCTACAAACAGATTTTTTGAAAGTACATATGTTCAGTTCACACTAATCTGTAAATGCCTTAGATCTTGGGGATTTATTCAATCTCATCTTTAATGGCTATGACAGTTCTGCCGTTTAAACGTTGACAGTGATATTTTTTGTTGATTATTTTATTATCTTTCTTTGTTGTTGTTCAGGGCCCTAACATGCCTGCAGCCTTGATATGTGCTGACACATGAAAAGCTATATATCATATTATTATCTCTTTATTATAATGTTAAAAACAGCCCCAAGCAGTTACTTCTGCCTTTCTGTCCCTGGAGACATATAATTATTATGAAGTGAAGTTTAACTCATAAAGTTCACATGCTGTTGATCATGATTCACAAAGAAATGAGATATGATTCATTTCCTTAAACTTGACCCTATTGAACTCCATTTTTTATACCTACATAGGCTACATAATGTTTTCTCCAAATGACAATCATGTCACTTTTCTAATTTATGTCCGCTACAGTAATGCTCTAAATAATTGACTCCCTTGACAACAGGAGAATTATGGGTAACTTTTCAGGATTTAGTCGGAAATACAATGTATTGCTTGTTGCCATTCATCGGAAAGCTCTCAGGCAACAAGCCATATTTCCGACTAAATCCTGAAAAGTTACCCATAATTCCTCTGTCGTCAAGGGAGTTGATTATTTAGGGCGTTTCTGTACTAAGTACACTTTAATCCTTTCTTATTAATTTTGAGGGATAGTCAGGAATTATAAGCAGACAACAGACAAAAAAATAGAATCATAGATTAACCCTTTCAGTGCCAAGTTCAATTTTTGTATCAACCCATATTTCCGTGATCATTTTTCAAATTTATTGATTATAATAATGTGATACATTGATGGAAAGAGCTCTTTCCATCAATGTATCACATTATAATCAATAAATTTGAAAAATGATCAAGGAAATATGGGTTGATACACAAATCGGACTTGGCACTGAAAGGGTTAAATACAAATGCAAAAGGATTCCTAGTCATTGGGGGAAAAAGTTAAGATAATAACGGCCTATGACAATTTTGTTGAACTTCTTGTCTGAACATTTCCTATGAAAGGAATCTACCCATCAATGTGTATTTAGTAAAGAAATTTTTACTAGAGAGAAATCAAAGCAAGGGTGCCTGCAGAATCCACCCCCTTAAATCAGTTAACTCCCCCCAGCATTGCAGTATTAATTTACACCTATTTTTATAACAGTAGTGAGAATTTTCTCTATATTAATATTTTATTATGTATTATATTGATATCTAAAAATGGCAATGTCCCAATATGGCAGATGCACCTAGTTACTGCATCACTTTACTCGATCACAGCTTCGAACAATCCCATTTAGCTCTCCCATTTGGTGTCAATTTGAACCTGTGATGTATAAATCTCAAAGGAATTTTAGTCATCAAATTTAAGTAGTTCTATATTAGTTCGATCGCAGTGCACCCTACAGGCCTCGTAAAAACCAAATTGCTGTCGATCGCACCCCATGCACCGCACTTGCATATTGAATCTTGACGTCCTAATCGTAACAAGTCATCGAGTGTGTAATGCCATCACGGCCCATCAATATGTGTTTATTGACAATATGTCTGTCGTACAGCGATGTAAGTCATCTATCGATAAATCCTCGCATATAAATCTCTTAAGTTAATGGACAAGTATCTATTATAAATATTTGCTCATGGCCTAAGGAAGAGTTCACTCACTTGAACTTTGATTCTAAGGTGGGGTAGTGACATTATATACATGTGTAAGTGTTCATTACTTTGAGTAAAAGTTCTTTAAAGTCTTTGTGCTTCATACCACGCAGACCGTTATGTTTTCTTATAACAATGTTCATTGTGCTTATATTTCCAAGTCTGCAAATAGTTTGTGTCTGTCATTTGCAGAATGAGATCCCCAGAGGTTGAATTTAGTGACACTCTTGCATAGTGGGCTAGCATCACCAAATTCACCCTCTGGGGACCTCATTCTGCATAGGCCTCAATTGCTATGGGAGACCTACAGTAGGATCAGATTGAAGTGAGACTCACATATATAAGAGAATGCATTGGCACAGGGTTTTCGCAAAATTTCTGGAAGCTCCAGTCATGGAAGTGTTAATACCAATGAAAGTAATTTCTTTATTGAAATTAAATGATTGCTCATGGTCTAGGGAAGAAGAACTCACTCAATTGAACTTTGATTCTAAGGTGGGGCAGACATGATATTAAATATTCACTACTTTGAGTCTTTGTGGTTCATGACACACAAATTATCATGTGGTTATGTGGTCCTCATAACTTTTCTATTGTGCTTTAATATGTTTTTGACTGGCGGTATGACTAAAAATGTATTAGTGTTCCAGACCTGCATATTTATTTTATAAAGTCGTTTTTTTTTTTGCTCATCAGCTACTATGCAAATATCATAGGGTTAACATTTTCTTTACTGAATGGATTCTCTCACCCAGTTATAAGAGTATACATTCGAATAGTCCTATTATTCTTCTGGAAGGGTGTTCAGGAAATATAAGCAGACGACCTACAGACAAACAGATAATACTGAAGGAGCAGAATGATTACTATTGATTTGGTGAAAAATGTTCAGATAATAATTAGAACAACCATTTGTTGAACTTATTATCTGAACATTTACTAGGGTAACTACTCACCAATGAGTACTTAGTAATTATAGGGTTAAATAACTTTTCTCCAATTTGACATTCCAGATGTTGTAAACTGCATTAAAATTTTATAAACCTATTTTCGGCTATCAACGCAACCCGAAAATTGATAATTATTTCCAATCGTCATCATTCCTAATTCAGCGGCCTTATGCCACAATAATCCTAGTGGTAATTTAGTATTGATCAGGTGAGGTCTGTGGTGCCATAAAGAATGAAAACATCATTTTCATTGACACTGTTGGCATTTCGTGAATGGCTACCCGGGACATAGACTTCTTGTTTCAAGGCATAGAAGAAATAGTCATTGAAATTATATTACAGGTGTATATCTAATCATGATGTAGATCAGTACTCAGGTGTTTTTTGTCTGTGGTGGAAAAACACTGATCCCTTATATCAAATCATGTAAATAATGTTGAAAATTCTCTTGTCCAGGTGGGGCAGAATGGGGGATTGGGGCGAGGTGTTGGGGGTAGTATTTATTGTCTGGGCTCTGGGCTAATAAATAACCTCTTTAATGTCTACAATCATCAATCTTGAAGCAACCACTTCTAGTAAATTATTGGGCTGATATAATTTATAGCTCTTACCCATTAGTGATTATAATGATAGATGGGGCATACAGTTTAATAGATATGAATGCTGGAGGCAAGATCAGTTCATTTGATAACATTAAATAAGTTTTTGTGTACTCATTATTATCTCATGAGTGCTTTTGTGATTTATCCCTTCCATGACTGGAGCTTCCTGAAATTTGCAAAAACCCTGTGCCAATGCATTATCTTAAAAATGTGAGTCTCCCATAGGGAGCTTCGCATATATAAGAGGATACATTGGTCTAACGATATTGAGCTTGTAAGCCAGTGCATTCATTTAGAAAATACATTGGCCTAACAATATTTACTTTGACGTTGAAAGCCAGAAAGCAAGTGCATTCTCTTTTATATGCGAGGCTCCCTATAGGTGACTCGCATATACACGAAAATGCACTGGCACAGGATCTTTAATGCTGAACCAGCACAGCTCCCGACATGAATTGGTTATATTATGTCATACTGTAGCAAGCTGAAAAACAGAGTTCAGTCCCCTCGCTACGCTCCCAGCATGTGTATTTTCTTAATGCATGTGTATTTTCTTAATTAAGTCTTTAACATTTTTTATCGAAGTGTTTTGTCAGATACAATTCATTCTGGCTTGATCTGAACAATTTTTAAATGAATATGGAGAGTTTAGTTTCTCAGAATAATGCAGAATGATTTGTAACCAACAAAAGTCTCAAATAAAACAATGAGTGATTTCCTCATTTTGCGTAGGTTCTGGCAGACTGAACTCTGCATGGAGCTTCATACTGCAGTATTTACACCCAATTATATATTTATGGTTCAAAACTATTTTTTAATATAACATACAGAATATTACTTTTGATTTAGATAATAAGTTTGTAAATTAACATGGTTGAGCTGAGAATTACGTCCTTGTAATTGACTATATCCCTCCAAATGAAAAATAGACCATTCCAATGTATACTTTTATAACTAAGTGGGAAAATCTGTTTAGTATAGAGAGTAGAGACATCTCTCAAGAATAACATTGTAAATAGCTTGAAATAGTGCAGATATAGTGTACTTGACATAGAAATAAAGTAATCGACTCCTTAATGACAGCAGAATTATGGGTAACTTTTCAGGATTTAGTCGGAAATATGGCTTGTTGCCATTCATCGGAAAGCTCTCGGGGAGAGCTTTCCGATGAATGGCAACAATCCATATTTTCGAATAAATCCTGAAAAGTTACCCATAATTATGCAGTGGTTAAGGAGTCGATTAATTAGAGCATTACTGTACCAGGATGTTTAATTTTAAGTCCTTCCTTGTTGATTTGAATGGGAGACCAAAGTGCAATAAAGGTATTATGTGGTTGTCACTTTATATTTGACAGTTTTATCTCTTATGCAACCCTATAGATTGCTGTAAGTACCATGAGCCAGATTCTACTCATTAATTCAAATTAAATTCTTGGATATTCAGGGATACGTAACTTATTTGACTCAAAAAGAACATCTCATTGCAACCCTTGACAACTATTTCCAAGAAACTGCATGCGTTGTGTGAGCCCATGTCTTCTATTTTATTAGTATCCCACAAGCCTTTGGCCTACTTATTTTGATTAGAGTTGTTGATATTATTATGCCAAGCTTCTATCCAACTTATTTTGGTTATATTGGTTGATAGTATGACCAAGTGTTTGTCCAACTTATTTTGCTTCTAGCTGTTGGTATATCCCACCAACCAGGGTCTATCCAATTTAATTTGGTTACAGTGGTTGATATTTATTTTTGTTTATAAAGCTTCTATCCAACTTATTTTGGTTATCAGAGTATCCCACAGAGCTCTGTCCAACTTATCCTGCTTGTAGTGGTTGATTATCATCTCATAGACTGCTTGTTCTCTGTCCTTATCATTAGTAGGTCTGTATATCAGTAATTATATCCCACAGATAGGCCAACATCTGGCTCAGAGTTAACTGCCCTGTGAAGAGGTCATCCAAAGGCAGCCACAGAGCTAATAATGGCCAGCTTTCATTAAGCAATATATAGTTTCATCAAAGCCTGCAAATAGTTTGTCTGTCATTTGCAGAATGAGGTCCCTAGACTGTGAATTTAGTGATGCTATCCCACATAGCAGGCTAGCATCACCAAATTCACCCTCTATGGACCACATTCTGCTTAGGCCTCATCTTCTAAGAAGTATCTGTAGTCTAAAATTAACATTGATTTTAGTTACTTTTTCCTGTCTCTTCAGTTGCTATATCCTCTAATTTGCAGAATATAAAATGCATAATTGAGGTGACTATTGATGGGTGAACATCACCAACTCCAACTGGGGAACAATCTGATCATAGGTATCCAATAAAAGTTGAGGCCTAAGCAGAATGAGGTCCCCAGAGGGTGCATTTGGTTAATCTAGCCTGCTGTGTGGGATAGCCATCACTAAATTCACCCTCTGGGGACCTCATTCTGCAAATGACAGACACACTATTTGCAGGCTTGGTTTCATCAATCATTAGCATTATGGGCCATTTGTACAGGTCTTACTCCCTATTTCATGGGAAAATTTATTTTAAAGTGACAGGCAAACTACCCCTGCTTGCCTTATTACCATTAAACATGACTGATGAAGTGACAGATGGGTGGTTCATGCTTGCCTACCGTTGCTATGGTTACAACAGCAGGTGTGCCTTCATCCAGAGGCCTCCTCATTCTGGATGATGTCCCCCTCTGGCTATTGTGTCCTATGTGACATCTGTCAAAAAAAAATTAACAGCTTCACAATTTCCTATTCTCTCATATACAAACTTTATTGAATTTGGTCCAAAATCTTGAGCGTTGTTTTGTTAAGCCGAGTACCCTGTATCTATGGAAATTTAATTCCTGGCCCATCAGCTCCATGGGGAATCTTTGCTGAATAGGCATGTTAATGCTTGAGTCCGTATTGAGGGGATATGTCCTTAACTGTTTTGGTTTCTATAGTTTGACAGGAAATATAGCAGGGTGTGTCATGCAATGATGCATTGAACATGATGTATGCCATGTACGCCTTGCGTTGTCTGGTTTGGGGTTTATTTCCCTGGTTCATTGAGTGAGATATAATTAAGGGTGTCTTTTATATATCTAGTCTGGGGCTGCACAGGTGTGAGTAATGTGGTGGAGACTGAGGCAGGGCTTAGGGATTGAAGATTTAATTGAAGGTCAATGCCCTCTCATTAAACTCATAACCCACTGCACATTTAACCCTTTGTTATCTTAATGGACTATCCTATCAGTTATGAAAGTATACATTGCAATAGTCTATTATTCATTTGGAGGGGTGTTCAGGAAAGATAACCAGATGACAGACAGATAAATACAAGTGCCGAATGTTTCCTAGTAATTTGTGCGAGATGATCATAGAAGTTCAACAAAAATGGCCTATGGCGACTTGTTGAACATACTATCTGAACATTTCCTAACTGAACTACTCATCAATGAAGTGTCGAAAGGGTGTCTTTTGTATGTCTAGTCTTGGCCCACACAGGTGTGAGTAACGTGGAGACAGAGTTTAGAAACTGAAGGTCTAATTGAAGGTCAATGTCCTCCCATTAGATTGAACCTACTGTACATATAACCATTTAATTATTCTGCATTTCATTATAATATTATACATGGGAATATTCAATTATCTATTTGGAGTGATCTTTTGATAATACAAGTGCAGAAGACATAGGAATCCTATTCAGTCTTTTACTGAATTGTTCAAATTCAGTTATAACAGTATAGCGTATATGCCCAGGAACTGTGTTGTGGAATAATTTTAATGGCCTTGCACTGTGTTTCTCCACAGATCTGAGGCAATTATATGGCAGTGTACATTAGTATCACCAAGCCATATTCCCCCATTCAAACTATTTCTTATTTACTTTACTTCATATTCATTTCCTCTCAAATCTGTTCATTACTTTCAATCAATCATGCCTCAATTGTTCTTTATCTTTATCATCTTAACTAAGGCTTGCCAAGTTAATTGCTAATTCTCCAATTAAGCCTCATATAACTCTTATCAATTGACATAAATCTTTACACCTATTATTCTAAATGTCCAGGTGGCAAGTCCTGCTGTTAATTAGTATGCTTCAGGCTTTCACATGTCTTTGGCTAATCAAATCTATTGTTTCACTAAGTTGTATATATATATATAAAAACTTCTAAATGTAAGTTAAGTAATTCATCTTTAGACTTCACTCTTCACGGCACCCGGTTCTTATTCTCTCTTCACGGCACCCGGATTATATATTGCATTTCATCGGCACCCGATAGATTGTTCAATACTTGTGTACCTAATATATGCTTGGAATTCAACAATAAATACTGTTATTACTATATATCTGGAGTCCATTGATCATCTTCATATCAAAACCTACCAGAGCTAATTGACCCCGTGATATCAAATTCCAGTCCGTGTTATTAGACTGATAATAATATACAATGGAATAGTCATATTATCTATTTGGAGAGGTCCATTTGATAATACAAGGGGAGAGGATATAGGATTCTTATTCAGTCATTTAGAGGGAATATTTCGTAATAAAGGTCAATAAATGACCTTTGGTCTTTTGCTGAACTATTCGTCTGAACAATTCCCAAGTGAACTACTTTGTCAGTGAATATTTTATATAATAGTCATCATAGGATTAAACATGTTGAGGTGCCAGTAACGTTTGTTGTAGGGAGGGTTGAGCTATATTGTCTAGCTGACCAGCCTAAAGCTTTAACTCTATTGAGGTTAATTATCTTAGCCCCTTTATTGCATGGTATGGAAAAGTATACTGTGATAATGGTGAAGCCATAATGTGGGAAATTTAATTATCACCTCAATTCAGCATTTCATGATTCAATTACTGGTATTATGCAATGCAAGAACCATTTGTTTCTAATCCTCTTAAGTTAGGAAAACACACTTCAATCCACTTAGTTGACACCTATATCCATTGTTTCATTTCTGTGAAGGCATAAACTCAGGGTCACCAGAAGCAACCAAGGGCAAGTGGGGGAACAACTTCCAGAAAAGGGCACTTTTTCAGTTAGAGGTACAGTAATGTCCTAAATAATCGACCCCTAAACCACAGCAGAATCAAGGGAAATTTGTCAGGATTTTGTCGGAAATATGGCTTGCTGCCATTCATCGGAAGCTCTCAGTGAGAGCTTTCCGATGAATGCCAACAAGCCATATTTCCGACTAAATCCTGACAAATTTCCCATAATTCTGCTGTGATTAAAGGGTCATACTTCGGGCACATTACTGTATTTCCATAAATTCCAAAATGTTTGTAATCATACCACATATTAAAACTCTTTCCATGTCAAAGCTCATATTAAGCTGCTAGAATTGGTATCATTGTCTCTTAGGACAATATCATGCCATGAATATCTACTCTGGCTAAAGCCTGTTCATGGCATGATCTAAGGACACTATAAAAATGCTGTTTTAGCTGATACCTCAGGTATTTCTTGCCATGGTATGCAGTATAAAAGTACACCTTAGTGTCCCCCTTGGGGAGGATGGGGGGCATTTGCTCCCATCTCCCCCCTGCTAGGGCATCCCTGCATAAACATAGGGATGGGAGATGATGTGTGACTGATGATGGATGATTGGTAAGGGATGAGACAAATCTGTGATCGCTGTTTTTGTGAGTCCTCTACCAGATCAGTGATTCACTCAAATGTTTCCAAATGACATCTATGATGTATGTACATTTACATGTGTATGATGTATAAACCTCCATTATGCCATAGTTATATATTGTTAGTTTTTGTGTTTCTTTATACCATTCCTTAACTATGTGATAGCTGTGTTATAACTGAACTTCTACAAAGTGACCTACACAAGATCATTGTATCACCGCAGCCACTCACATCCGACCACATCAAAGTCTTTCTATACCAAATACTCAGAGGTAAGTCCCTTTAACCCTTTCAGTGCCAGGGGCCGATCTCATCAGCCCTAATTTACGGTCTGTAAAATGGGCCCTAAAAATTTTGTTTGGGTATGCTTAAGCATGCTATAGCGAATTTAAAAACAACTCAAAACTATCACCAAGTATTCATAGTAATAATTTTGATGCCCATGAAAAACGTAAGATTCCCTGGCACTAAACCTACAAAATAAGTCTGTTAAAGAATATAAGAAAAAATTATTAAAATTGTAAAAAATAATAACAAATGATGAAAAATTGTTAGGCCAATGCATTCTCTTATATATGCGAGGCGACCTATGGTCGACTCGCATATATAAGAGAATGCATTGGCACAGGGTATATGGGTTGATACAAAAATCGGTCCTGGCACTGAAAGGTTTAATGGTGGTCAACATAACCAAAGTGGGGGGCGCCCCATTGGCTTAGTTTCTATAAGGTGCATGGCATATTAGGCAACATTAGCCATACAGCAATGGAAAAGCTGGTTCGAGGCTTGACAAGTGTCGATGTGGTCCACACTCCACACTCTGAGAGGGTAACCAAATTCATGTATCTGGGCAAGTTTGTCAGTTGCTTTCTAGGGGTTGGTGGTTTCTATGCGCAGTGAGTGAATTGCTTGTGTTCTTTCCTCCACCCATAAAACTGATGTCAAATAAACTTACGATAAATACCAATAAAGCAAATAATCAAATTGCTTCTCAACACAAGAAATATAACCAAATCACTTCTCAATGCAAGAAATTACCATATCGTTTCTCAACACAAGAAATAACCAAATCGCTTCTCAACACAAGAAATAACCAAATCGCTTCTCAACGCAAGAAATATAACCAAATCGCTTCTCAACACAAGAAATAACTAAATCGCTTCTCAACGCAAGAAATATAACTAAATCGCTTCTCAACACAAGAAATAACCAAATCGCTTCTCAAGATAAAAAATAACTAAATCGCTTCTCAACACAAGAAATAACCAAATCGCTTCTCAACACATGAAATAACTAAATCGCTTCTCAATGCAAGAAATATAACCAAATTGTTTCTCAATGAAAGAAATAACTAAATCGCTTCTCAACGCAAGAAATATAACCAAATTGTTTCTCAATGAAAGAAATAACCAAATCGCTTCCCAACATAAGAAATAACCAAATCGCTTCTCAACGCAAGAAATGTAACATAATCGCTTCTCAACGCAAGGAATAACTAAATCTCTTCTCAACGCACAAGAAATAACCAAATCACTTCTCAATGCAAGAAATAACTAAATCGCTTCTCAACTCATAAGAAATAACTAAATCGCTTCTCAACTCACAAGAAATAACTAAATCGCTTCTCAACGCACAAGAAATAACTAAATTGCTTCTCAACGCAAAAAATAACCAAATTGCTTCTCAACACAAGAAACGTGGGATTACTTCCCCAATAACGATTTACAAGTGAATTATGTAATGATGGTGAAGCTATCATTTGGCTGTAATTTGGGAGTCTTTTACTGGTCACTAGATATTCACAGTTAGTTGAATGGACTGAGATTTTCCACCAGTGGCTAGAGGGTCCAATTCCCCTAAACCCTAGCAGAAACCCTGATCTTTGACATGTAACTTAAAGGCACAGATGGCCTTTGCGGTAGGTATGCTGTTAAATTAGTCACACCCGTAAAAATTGCAATAAACAGAAAGAATATTAAAATATAGACATATTTTGTTCTTATACCAATCATAAATATCTTGTAAATAGTATGTTATTGCCAAGTTTTACGCTGTGTTCTGTAAAAAAAAGAAGCCAGGTTATGTAACATATTTGGCTTTTGTTTACATAGCAAAGCATACAAACTTGACAATAACATACTATTTATGCAATATTTATGATTGTTATACATGTAAGAACAAAGTATGTCTATATTTTAATAGTCTTTCTGTTTTGGCGGTTTTAACGGATGTGACTATTTTAACAGCAATATCCACTGTGAAGGCCATCTGTGCCTTTAAGTACTTCCACAAATCTTATCTTCAATGTGCTGCAAGATGAATTATTATTCTGCAATTTTAGCATCATTACACCATCTAATCCGTGTCTGATGAAGTAAAGAAATGCTTCTCTGGCGCCTTTCAATCTAGACTAGAACTTAATCACAGGAGCACAGACAATTCACAGGTGATTTGATTATGATATTGATATAAGCTCTTTTATGTTGCAGGTTTAAAGTATCTACATTCATCTCGGGTCTTACACAGGGACATAAAACCAGGGAACTTACTAGTTAATAGTAACTGCGTTTTAAAGGTGAGCAGCTTACTGAGTTGTAAAATTCTCTCATTCTTGAGAGGTTTTGAAAATGCGAAGATGCATATGGTGTTCAATTTACGATACAGAGACATACTTTCAGGACGTGACTATGAATATTGTTCTTTTAACTCTTTCATAATGGGAGCATTAAAGATCCTGTGCCAGTGCATTCTTTTATATATGCGAGTCTCCCATAGGGAGCCTTGCATATATAAGAGAATGCACTGGCTTATAAGGCCAAGGTAAATATTGTAAGCCATTGTATTCTCTTATATATGCAAGGCTCCCTATGGGAGACTTGTAAATATAAGAGAATGCATAGGGACAGGATTTTCGCAAAATTTCAGGAATCTCCAGTCATGGAAGTGTTAAAAAATAAAGGTATAGTGAGCATATCATATTAATGTATCATATGGTGTTTTGTAGGATAAACCCTGGTAATGTTGATGTCGCAGCCAAGGGTTTATTGAAGTCCTTGGCTTATTTACTCTACTGCTGTGCTCAGAAGGCAAAGAAATAAGCTCACAATCTGTTTAAAAAATATGATGGATGCCGATGAATCTTTAAATTTCCATTATGCTTCCTTCCCTACTGAGCCTGCTGTAAGCCAGGTGCACTCCATGTTATGTGCACTAATAAGATTACACTGCTTCCTTCTTTATCTGCAAAAAAAATGATAAACATTTCTCTCTGTGAATATTATAGCTGTCTGTATAGACAGCAGCCAAGACCCTTAGCTTGCTTGATGAGCGAGCAGTAAACACAGAGTATATATAGCTTGTATATTGGCTGCTGGAATTATACTATGAGTTTATTCTAGTATACCTTCGATGATTGCTGCTTCTGCAAGTTGTTTTTGCATATAATTGGTCAGAAAATATCCTATGCATTTTTATTGAAAATAATACAGTGATGTCACCTGTCGTTATTGATAAAGGATTTAACAGATCCCAGCAAATCTGTGTTTGTCGTTATCCTATGGTTTTGTGTACATTGGTACCCTTGTTCATAAAACTGGTATATGTGTACCCAGGTACTAGTGGATATTCTTACTGGGGTATAAAGTATATAAAGAATCTGGAAACAGCACTGTCTAAGATGGTTGCAGAAAGAACATCACTAGGGTATCTGGATTGATAAAAAACTAGTCTAGTTGGCATGATTTGAATGTTGATTATCATTTTGTTCAAACAACTTGATGCAAAAATGCAATGAAATGATGTAAATAATTGTATTGACTTAATATTTCTGAGGATAAAGACGCACAATATACACTACTTAAACAGTTTACTAATTGAAAAAATATAATTGAATTGACTATCTTAGGTACTCATTTTGAACTTAATGCATGCTGAGCTGACTAAAGTGACAATAAGTGCATATCCGGGTACTGAGTTGCCATGATGTTCACAAATAGGGAACACAATGTAATTCTTATAGATGAAGTTTTCACATTGACTCTCGTTCATGAATTATCATTCAATCCCTATGTGAGACTCGCATATATAAGTGAATGCACTGGCACAGGATATTTAATGCTGCACCAGCATAGCTCCCGACATGAAAGGGTTAATGTGTCATTAAATTTTAATTCCATTTGATGGCGGCTATGTTGTGCCTCAGGCCTTGTGACAGAGCTTCCATGCAGAAATATGTTTGTGTGCTGAACTGTTCCCCTTCTGTTTATTTTGTTGTCAGGAATGTGATAATTGCACATTGACAGTCAATCACTTGTAAAACAAATATCACAAATGACCCAGAAATACACTGACACTATAATAACTGAGTCTGTTTGTGTACACCGTGTACTCTTGTCTACAACCATTTATGGAATGCTGATCCACATCCTCCTTATACCCTTCTCCTTCAGGCCTGGCACCCAACGTTATGGGAGCCTCAAGGGGAGTCAAGTGAATTGCTGTCGAGATACACGTTAGCACTCAGGAGGGGTAAAAATTACCCCCACATGGGGTGGTTATAATTTACCCCTTTTGGAGGTGTGGTGAAATAGTGCACCTCAGGGGTGCAGGTTGGCCTGTGGGGGGAGGGGGTCGGTTTTGTGTAATCACCCTGTGGGTCTGACAAATATTTATTCACATAGTTATTTCATTTTATTAATTAGAACTTTAGGCCAATATAAAACATGCTTCAAGCTTGGATTTCATTCCCTCCCAACCCTATGTTTTGTCCCCTCCTCAAATTTTTTTATTTGGATATTAAATTTTGTTCTCATGCCTTAACATTCAAAGTACATTGCTTATTAATCAGTCTCTTTCCATAAAATTGAGCAATTTATATCACCTTGTATTGTATAGAATTGATCATGACCATTTAAAAATATACATTGAAAGGGTCTACTATTCATCTGGAAAAGTGCTCATGGAAAATGAACAGACAACAGACAGCAAATGCAGAAGGATTGTTACACATTGGTGGCAAATGTTCAGATAAGTTTGTTGAACTTATTATATGAATATTTCCTAAGGGAACTACAGTAATGCCCTAAATAATCGACTCCTTAACCATAGAAGAATTATGGGTAATTTTTCAGGATTTAGTTGGAAATATGGTTTGTTGCCATTCATCGGAAAGCTCTCAGTGAGAGCTTTCTGATGAATGTCAACAAGCCATATTAATGACTAAATTCTGAAAAGTTACCCATAATTCTGCTGTGGTTAAGGAGTCAATTATTTAGTGCATTACACTGTACTGTAATTGTCAATGATTATTCATGGTTAAGAATAAAATATTTTTAAATCAAATTCACCCGCGGGCCCCAATTTTCCAAAAAAGTTTGATGAGAATCTGGTTATTTATTTATACTGGGCTTTTACTGAGCTTTTATGCCTCCTACTATCATATTCCAATAATGTGTCAGGTTCCTGAAGTTCGCTGAACTCTAACAGAGCTTAAACTGATGATCAATCACCACTTGGCACAGCCATATAGAAAATACATTATAAAAAAATCATTTATATTTAAAACTTTACATTTTCTAAATATAATATGTATCGTTAAACTATTCATTTTTTGTTACAGATCTGTGACTTCGGTTTAGCGAGAGTTGAGGAACCTGACGAGGGCATAGAGATGACGCAGGAAGTCGTCACACAGTATTACCGATCACCAGAAATCTTAATGGGTGCCAAACATTATTCATCCGCAGTGGACATTTGGTCTGTCGGATGCATTTTCGCTGAACTTCTAAGTCGGAGGATACTCTTCCAAGCTCAAACCCCTATCCAACAGGTTAGTGCTGTGACTCCATTTACCATGTTCTACACTTCAATAACTGAATGCTTACTGCCGAGTAGTTACTTGATTTAAATTGGTTCATAGGGATGTTCAGGTAATAAGTTAATAAGTGGGTATTCAGTTACTAATTGGGCTGTAGCGATTCATCTTGAATTCAATGTACCGTATTGCAATATGCTTTCAAACAATATACGTATTGTATCCTGCCATGTGTATCATGATGCAGGAAATAAGTAATTTCTGAAGATGGGCATATGTAAAAGAGCAAAACCTTCAATGTTGCCTCATGTTTATATGTCTATTGTTTTTAGCTCACCTGAGACGAAGTCTCCGGTGGAGCTATAGTCATCACTGCTCGTCCGTCGTCCGTCCGTCAACTTTTTTTTAAACATCTTCTCCTCTGAAACCATCATACCGAATTGGTTCATATTTGGTGTGGATGTTCCCTTGGTGACTCTCATTCAGATTTGTTCAAATGAGGTCACTGGGTCAAATAGTTGCGAAACCAGGGCCATAACTCTATTCCTCCATAGTAATTCTTACAACAACTTCTTTTCCATAACCATTGTGCCGATTTAGCTAATATTTGGTATGGAGGGTCCTTGGGTGACTGGTGTTCAGATTTGTTCAAATGAGGTCACCCGGTCAATTAGTTGAGAAACCAGGGCCATAACTCATAGTAATTCTTACAATGACTTCTTCTAAAAAAATATTGGGCCGATTTAGCTTATCTTTGGTACTGAGGGACCTTGGGTGACTGGGAATCAGATTTGTTCAAATTGGGTCACTGGGTCAAATAGGGGCAGAGCCAGGGACATAACTCTAAAAACAAAAAAAATAACATTTTTGCATTTTGGTCATATTTGGTGTGGATGTTCCCTAGGTGACTGTCATTCAGATTTGTTCAAATGAGGTCACTGTGTCAAATTGTTGCGAAACCAGGGCCATAACTATATTCCTCCTTGGTAATTCTTATAACAACTTCTTGTCTAGAACCATTATGCCGATTTAGTTTATATTTGGTATGGGGGGTCATTGAATGACTGCGGTTCAGATTTATTCAAATTGGGTCACTGGGTCAAATAGGGGTGGAGCCAGGGCCATAATTCCAAAAAAAATAATAAAAAATTCAGGAACCCCTTGATCTAAAAAATTTAACATACAAAAAACAAATATCACCCTCACCCCACATGACCCAGAACCCCACTCTGCCCCCAACCAACAGCATTCCACCCTATCTCATCTCCTAACTCACAGGATCTCTCCCACCAGCAGATTAGGTCAATTGTATTAGCTACAGACAGAGAGAGAGAGAGAGTTAATATAAATACACACACAGTCATCAATAGAGATGTTTATCAGGCTGACAGGTGTGAACTAATGCTTAGCTAGCACTCATGCCAGTGTTTGTTATTAAAATAAAATAAAATAAAATTATTGTTCTCTAACCTGAATTTAGTGTGTCTGGCATTTGCAGAATGAGGTCCACAGAGGATGAATTTAGTCATGCTACCCTGCACAGCAGTCTAGCATCACCAAATACACTAGCCAGGGTCCTCATTCTGCTTAGGCCTCATCTTCTGGGAAGTATATAGACACTTAAATTGACATTTTTACTTACTTTTTCCCTTCTGTTTAGTTTCTATATCCCCTAATTTGTGAATATAAAATGCATAATTGAGGTGCCCTATGGGTGCACATCACCAACTTTAACTGGAGAACTTCAATCTAATGCTATGTCTCCCATAGCAGTTGAGGCCTACACAGAATGAGGTACCCAGAGGGTGAATTTGGTGATGCTAGCCCACATTGCAGGATTGTGTCATTAAATTCACCCTTTGGGGACCTCATTCTGCAAATGTCAGACACTATGTTCAGGCTTGTCTGTTCGAATATTATGTTCTTAACCACCAGTATCCAGTTGAACTCATTATACCCTGATTTTGCAAAGAAAACTTGGGGGTATATTGGATTGAATTTGTCAGTCTCTATGTCAGACTGTTCTCCCATCCACCCATCTGTCATTATGTCTCTATCCGTCCATCAATTGTTTTCTTCTCCAGATACATATTAAAGACCAAATGGGTTTATATATTTAGGTGCGGATGTCCCCCAGGTGACTCACATTCAGATTTGTTCAAATGAGTTCATCAGGCCAAATAGGTGATAAGTCAGGGCCATAACTCTTTCCTTCCATAGTAATTCTTAAAACAATTTCTTCTCAAGAACCATCTGGACTATTTAGCTTATGTTTGGTATGGAGGGTCCTTCGGTGACTGGGGTTTAGATTTTTTCAGATTTGGGGTCATTTTAGGAAAATCAGTTCAGTTCAACTCTTAAAATCTAATGTCTGAAATTACCAAATGAATGGATCTCATAGATGGGGATTCACGTTTGTTCAAATAGGGGTGGAGACAAGAGATTTAATTATCAACCAGCCACCCTACCTGTGCTCCGGCGGAGCTATAGTCATCACTCCTCGGCCGTCCATCGTCTGTCCGTCCATCCGTCCGACAACAATTATTTGAACATCTTCTCCTCTGGAACCATAAGACCAAATGGGTTCATATTTGGTGTGGATGTTCCCTAGGTGATTCTCATTCAGATTTGTTCAAATGCGGTCACTGGGTCAAATAGTTGCAAAGCCAGGGCCATAACTCTTTCCCACCATAGTAATTCTTTTAAACTTCTTCTTCAGAACAATAAGACCGAATGGTTTCATATTTAGTGTGGATGTTCCCTAGGTGACTCACATTCAGATTTGTTCAAATGAGTTCACTTGAAATAGTTGCGAAGCCAGGGCCATAACTCTTTCCCTCCATAGTATTCTTAAAGTGACTTCTTCTCAAATACCATCAGGCTATATGGGTTCATATTTGGTATGAAGGATCCTTGGGTGACTGGGTTTCAGATTTGTTCAAATCAGGTCACTGGGTCAAATGTGGGCGGGGCCAGGGACATAACTCCAATTTTTTTTTATAGATTTAACCCTTTTTCCAACAGCACATGTAGTTAAACCACGTCATATAGCCAATGTCACCAGGTATGAAAGTAATTACGTTAGCCAACAGGAATTTGACGTTATAACATCATTGGGTGTTTCCCCACACTGGCCACAGGTATATGTGCCATGTGTATCATCCGATATGCAACAACAAACATGCTTTCACTTAAGTGTCATCTGTGAATACGATAATGGAAACATAAACCAATAGACGAACTAAATATGTGCAAATAGACAACCGTTTATCTTCATTTTATCACACATGTGAGTCAAAAATGACATTTTATGCAAATTTACTGTATGCCTATGCGAGTATGTCCTTTAAGTTTGTTTCGGATTCGTGTCCTGATTGAAAAAAAAATAATTCATGATTTTTGAAAACAAAAAAGCGTATTATAAATAAAATAATTAAACCAAATGTCTTTATATTTTATGTGCATTAATCATATAAACCATGATTTGACAAAAGTCGTAAAAAGACTTCCGATAAAAGCGCAAATTATTAGCAATTACGTCACGTTGCTTTGTGAAAGTTTGTAAATTTTCGTGCAAAAACCACATGTTCAAAGGTCACTTTTTTTTTATTCTAAGAATGTTTTCATTGACAACCAATGACATCAATGATTAGAAGTTTGAACTGATTTCATTGGCTCAAGTTTAAGGGTGGAGTTTCCCCATTGATGCTAATTAGATGACAGAAAACGAGCGCAAATTGTTCGAAATGACAGTGGGCTAACTTAGTAATACGTCGCCAGCAGGTGCTCGAATGTGTCGCTTGGGATATTCTTTGTTTTATCGACATTGCGTTGATATAAGTACCTTATTACTTTATACTCGTTAATTATATATGCATACACGCAAAGAAGCTTCCCAAGATGAATTTTAAGATATCTGCATGTCAACTGTAAACTCGCCTTTATTTAGAAGCACCCGCATTGGGCTAACTTGATGTCAAACCAGGAGATATTTACTTTTTTTTTATTGATTTCTTTCTCGATCGATCAGGGTCGATGGTCTTTTGCGCGGTATATTTGAAATCTTGAACAGATGGACATATAAAAGTAATATCTCATCAATTTATTATACTAAATTTGTAGATAATATATATAAAAAAGTTTTAATTATGTGTTCAGAATCCCGCCGATAGCACAACAACGGCCGCGTCCGTAGTTACATTACAACCGGAAATAATATTCCGATGCTCCGACATAACCTGATTTCGCAGAGTAAATTTGTGCAATAAAAGCAGAAAGATCCACTTTCAGTCATCAATTTGGAATTGCAATGTTCGAGTTCTCAAATTAAACAACAATTGTGACACTTAATGAATATGTTTCACAACATTTGGTTTGTGGAGAAGTTCACCTACATTAAATATTGATCAAATTTCGTCTTCGTCAAAAATTCGCTGCCAGTGAACCACGTGTTTCTGTTTCGTTTGTTTTCATTTTGTCAGGCAATACGAGACTGAGAACATACTCTATGTCAACATTTTTTAATATTTAGGAAGGCAAGGTGGAAATACGTGCCTTCGTTATGATGTTATAGTCCATTAAAAAATATATTATTATAAAAATCTTTTTTCACGGATGAAGTGACAATCATAATGGAACTCGACAGGAAAAACATCCCAATGGCCAGTTACAGCCCAATGGCCAGTTACGCAACTGTCACGCTGAGATTTTGCTTAGCTGTGGCCGATTTAATTACGGCATTGAAAAATTTTCATATTGCACTATTTGGAAATATAAAATCACCACTTAAGAAATAATACATAAATCCAATATAAATATCAATTTCAAGTTGTCATATTTTACATAGATTACCCTCACGGCCACGCATAGCGCAATCAACAAGGAAGCGTTTCTGACAACAACTTTCGTTTTCGTCGAAACCACGCGTTTCTATTTCGTTTGTTTTCATTTTGTCTGCCAAAACAGTATTCTAAGTAAACATTTTGCAAATCTAAAGCCTAGCAAAGGTAGAAAGGATTTAATATGTGCCCTTCATGATCTTAACCATCAGCAGAACAAAACACAATCAATGTAAATCGTCATTATTACTCTTTATTCGAGTCTCAAATCCGAGTGTTGAAAATGCAAAAATTAAAGACGTCAAAAGACGATACGGACGCTACAACAAAAGACGATACGGATGCTACAACAAAAGACGATACGTTGGAATAAGGGTTAACTCTTTAGATATCTACTTCTTTTAAAATGATTATGAAAAGTTCTGACTGTTGTGGTCTCCAGACTCCCAGTCTTATCGGTCTTTGCAGTCTGGTGAGCGACCCCACAGTCATTGACTGTCTTGTTATTTGACAAACCTAGCTAACTACTGAACTCTGTTTTAGTTAAAATTCTTATATCCAAATAGAAACATTTTGGTTCTGATAATTCTGGTGGTAAATAAATTTGAGAAATCTAATTTAGTGTATCGTTATATGTATCGTATCATTGAGCATGTATCGTGCTTCATATCGTATTATGACCAAATGTATCGTTACAGCCCTAGTTACCAAAGGATTAACTCTTTTCATGACTGGAGCTTCCTGAAATTTTGTGAAAACCCTGTGCCAATGCATTCTGTTGTATATACGAGGCACCTGTATATTAGAGAATGCATTGGCCTAACAATATTTACATTGATCTTGTAAGCCTGCTAGCAGATTAGCCCGCCACTGGCGGGATTGGTCCCATGGCTTTGGTAGATCCATTAATTTTAGTTTTTCAAGGTAACCCCGTACAGGCATGCCGGACAAAAATATTCCCGGTTCCGAGTTGACCATACATAACAAATTTCACGTCGATGTCACTGCTGACGACCGAGATATCGCTCACTGTTATTTGTGGGTACCTGTTTCAAGGTCAAGGTCACCTCAGGCAGACAAACTGACCCGACAAACTGATTCTCCCCCGTCCCTTGGAAGCCCTAAGTACGAAATTAAATATCCCCAGTTTCCATCGATTGAGCCGTATTTATACTCGTCGTGTATATAAATGCTCTTTAACAACGACACCGCAGATACGAACGCTCTTTAATCATTAACCCATCAATTCCAACGACGGTGGCAGGGCGAAGGGTGAAGGAGTCCTCGGACGTTCTCAGAAGCGGTGCGATGATACTTCTCGTGGCTTTTTACCCTTAGATAGCAAGTTTGGGCTCAATCGGTCGAGTCTATAAAGGACACACACATATATATATATACGGAAGTCTCAAAATATATAGTAGAAGACTCGCATATATAAAAGAATGCACTGGCACAGGATCTTTAATACTGTACAAGTGCAGCTCCTATCATCAAAGGGTTAATTATCATTTTATGATTGTAAATTAATTTTACTGTGACAAATGCTAGGTCTCAAAGAAAATTACCTCCTAAATGTCCCTGGGTGGTGAGGATTTGTGTCTCTTGTCATTCTGAGGCTGAGAAATAATCCAATTATCCAGAGACAAACCAGAAACACGTCATGAAATAGTGTGTCTGTCATTTGCAGAATGAGGGCCCCAGAGGGTGAATTTAGTGATGCTATCCCGCATGATGGGCTAGCATCACCAAATTCACCCTCTGGGAACCTCATGCTGAGTCCTCAACTTTGATGGGAGACCTAGGATCAGATTGAAGTTCCCCAGTTGAAGTTGGTGATGTTCACCCATTAGTCACCTCAATTATGCATTTTATTTTCTGCAAATTGGGGGATATAGAAACTTCCCAGAAGGGAAAAAGAATGATAATTTGGGGCTATAGATAAATCAGAAGATGAGGCCTAAGCAGAATGAAGTCCATGGAGGTTGTATTTGGTGATGGTAGCCCACTGTGCAGGTTAACATCACTAAATTCTCCCTCTGGGGACCTCATTCTGCAAATGACAAGACACTATTTCAAGGTTTGGCCAGAAATGTATGAAGATGTGTAATGGATATTTTTCGATATTCTATAACATGATCATTGTCTGCTACTACTGCTAGCCTGAGGCATTGACCTTGGCTGAATTGAAACATTACACTAGAATGCCCAATTCAAACAAGTCTTATACCATTGTTGTATGACAGGTAGCAAGGGGTGTATGGGTTTGTATGGGTTTATGATGAAACCAGATGGTGCATCTGTTCTATAGGGTTGTTACAGTAGATTTATAGTGCTCATTTACTATTGTAAACTGAAACAGCTTGTTATTTAATTCCTCTGTGTTGTCCCCCTTAGAAGGTTAGGCCAAAACAAAACAATTCTCTGTTTCCGATAACATTGGGATAATATTCCAAACAGCCAGGCAGCCAGCCATAAGCGGTATAATAGTGTAGTCACTGTCCCATGGAATATGGTAGATCCATGTGTATTGAAAATGAGCCAAGCATTGGACAAAAATGTGTTGTCCCTTAAATTCATTCACTCTTCAGTAAGATCTCTACCAACGCTGAGCTTAATAACCAACTTATTTATTTAGATAAATAGTATCCTTCCTTGGCTATGTTTTAGGTTCATGCTGTTGAGGACTAAATTTGCTAGTGTCATTATGAATTATTAGTGACAAAAAACCAATAGACATTCCTGAGTGAGATTCTCAATGAGAGCTTTCTGATGAAGGGCAACAAGCCATATTTCAGACTAAATCCTGAAAAATTACCCATAATTCTGCTGTGGTTAAGGAGTCAATTATTTTGGGCATTACTGTACATCTTAAACAGACAGCCATGTCCAAGTTTCAATTGTCTTTACCCAGTCCTTCCCAAGAGAAGGCTGTAGTTGCTCCTGCATTAGCAATTTTCAATTGACAGGTGCTCAGATTAATTCCTGTTGAAAGTCACATCTAGATCAAAATTGATCATATGTTTTGAATCATTGAATCAATATTGTACTATTTCAAATTTTGTTACATCCTTTTCTCAGACTCAATTTAATTATGGGCATATGAATGTACATGTCGGTATTTGGGGTATCCATAACGGCACTTTGTCTAGAGGAAAACCCAACCATTGCTTGTATCACAGGTTTAACTTACATTTATATTCTGAATTGTGGGAGCAAATAGCTGTTCTTGCTGTGTTTTTCTTATGGGAAGGACTGTAATAGCAGCTCTCGAAATTGATTTGCTGTGCCAATTTATTATGCATGTTCAGGAACTTCAGTCCTGTGTCCTATCAATGTCAGGTTTTCACAGTACGTTCAGGCCTGAGAATAAGGTGTCTGTCATTTGCAGAATGAGGTCCCCAGAGGGTGAATTTAGTGATGCTATCCCGCATAGCGGGCTAGCATCACTAAATTCACCCTCTGGGGACCTCATTCTTCAATTTTCTATTTCTTTTTATTTTAGTTTCTTTATATCCCCAAATTGGCAGACAACACATCACATAATCGAGGTTCCCAATGGATGTACATCACAATATTCACCATGTGGGATAACATCACTATATTCACCCTCTGGGGGTCCTCATTCTGCAAATGGACAGGTACACTGAACTCAGACTTGAGTACACATTAAACTGAGATGAAACCCCCACAGATATTTCTCATAAATCTCCTGTTCAGACTTCCTGTACCATGATCAAGTTCACATCAACTAAGTCACAATCCAGACTTTGGGGTGACAATCACATGAAGACTGGCACATTATTACATTTCCCAGATAACATGCCAGACACATCAAACTTCGTTTGTGTTTAACATCAGACAGTTTATCCATGGGTTGGGAAATCATTTCCTTATGTCCACTGGTCCAGGTGTATATCCCAGCATCGGTCATATGGTTTAGAGTTGATCACATGCCTGCAGTTCACAAATTTGTTTTTAGAACTCAAACTAAATCCACAATTTTCTAAAGTTCAGAAAAAGACCTGATCCAGATTTTAACTAGTGTTAGAACTAAGTACGCTAGATATGGGCCTCTGATATGAGACCTTATTTAATGTAAACCTGATGAAAATGTACCGGTACCGAACTACTGATGTGGTACGTGTCCCACAATATCACCCCCCCCCCCTCACTTTTTCAGAGCTTCCAATGGCCCTGAAGTACTCCTGCACTCCTAAATCATGCCAGGTTTGAGTCTATGTGCCATGTCTCATTACTGTAGTATCAGATGAGGAATGTAGAACTTGTCAATATGCATCCACCGACTAGCTTCTCCAGACATCCAGTATCAACTTTTTTTAGGTGACATAAACATCCTCTATAAATCCATTTTCCTATACCAGGGTACAATAGAACCTAGACGACCAAGTCTGAATTTAGTGTGTCTGATATTTGCAGAATGAGGTTCCCCAGAGGGCGAATTTAGTGATGCTACCCCACACAGTGGGCTAGCATCACCAAATTACCCTCTGATGACCTCATTCTGCTTAGGCCTCATCTTCTGGGAAGTATATATAATATCAAATTAACATTGTTTTTAGTTACTTTTTACACAGAAGATAAAAATGCATAATCGAGGTGACTAATGGGTGCATGTACATCAGTAACTTCAACTAGGGAACTTCAATCTGATCCTAGGTCTCCCACAGCAGTAATGACTAAGCAGAATGAGGTCCCCAGAAGGTAAATTTGGTGATGCGGGGATAACGTCACTAAATTCACCCTCTGGGGACCTCATTCTGCAAATGTCAGACAAACTAAATTCAGGCTTGTAGCTGACTTCCTACATTCATGTATCATGGAAGTTAACACTAGGAAATGCAGAAACAATGTGTGTGGGTTTCTCATCATGAAGGTCATCAGAAACAATTTGACTAGCTTTTAGTGATTATGTCAATCGGCTCATCCTACATTAATGCCCTAAATAATCGACTCCTTAACCACAGCAGAATTATGGGTAATTTCCAGGATTTAGTCGGAAATATGGCTTGTTGCCATTCTTCGGAAAGCTCACTGAGAGCTTTCCGATGAGTGGCAACAAGCCATATTTCCGACTAAATCCTGAAAAATTACCTATAATTCTGCTGTGGTTGAGTCGATTATTTAGGGCATTACTGTGTCTGCTTTTGTTTGGGCCTGTCAGAAATCTCTTGGCACTGGTGTAGTTCTAATTGTCAGCTAATTTTACACAGGTTCACACAATATACCTGACATACTGTAATATGCCTGCTGTAACATACAGCAGGTGATTATGTATGCTGTATGGTAACTGCTTCTTGAGGCCACACAGATCAACTTGGTACTCCAGGTGTGTTTGATGTTACGCATTGATGAGTTATTGATAAACTCAGTTATTTCTTTTAATTAATTATTTATTGGATATATCAGTATGCACATGATTGCATCATCCTGAAAATTAAACTTTTGCCACATTCTTGCCAAGTTCCAAGTCCATAAATATATGAATTTATACTTTTATGCAGACTATAGCCATGTAGTCAAACGTTATTTGCTAGAAAAATTGACTTCCCTCACCCTCTGCAAATATTTTGACAGAAAATCAAGTCACATATCCCAATGAGCAAACAGAAAAATTGAGTAATAGCACCAGGAATAATATTCTAGAGTATTCCACTTTTTTCGAGGTAACTGTAATAACAGGAAAACAGGGTAGCTTTGTGTATAGAAAAATTTAGTGCTGATTTGATTGGCCTTTTTTCCACAGTGTACCTGACATAATATGCCTGCTGTAACATGCAGCAGGTGATAATGTATGCTGTAGTAGTAAGTGCTTCTTAATGCTGCACTGATCAAATTAGTACTCCAGGTGTGTTTGAAGATTTATAATGATTATGTACCCAGCACCTAACAATTTTTATGTTTGTCAAATTTATGCTAATATTGAATAGTTTAGGTCCAGAGTTGCTATGATTTTTGCCTTACTATCTTTGAGTGGGTTATTGATATTGGCTATAAATTTAATAGATTGTATTGGTATGCTTAAGTTCTGATTCATTGACGGAATAATGGGACTTTTGTCAATAATTAATGTGCTTCAAAATATGCACTCCCACCTGGTGGGGTATACTCTAAAATCTGAATATCGAGTTGTCCAATCTCCAGTATAGAACTCTTGAGGGAATAATGGGAATTTTGTCAACAGTGCACTTCAAAATATATATCCGTCTGGTGGGGTAGAATCTCAAATCTGAATGTCGATTTGATGAATCCACTACATCGAACTCTGTCATGTTTACATGAATATCTTTCAAAATACTCTAATATCAAATTGATAACGGTTATTGAAATTTGTATTTAAATTTGAAAGTTATAACTAGTACATCTGCATACTCCTACCCACTTTGCCTGCTGCATTTTTGTCATTAAATTCTTGAGCTCTGATAAGGGTGTCACCCCTACCCACCATCATTCTTGTATCTACATTCTTGAATACCAGTTAACAGAGGTGTCATTCCTTCTTACCGGATAAGAAAATATAGAATACAAGTCATTGTTATTTCACACTAATATTATAATGTTCACACATTTGCTGAAACTCCAACATATCAAGAGGTATTAGGCTGAATTACATCAAAATATGTCATTTGGGCTGGAAAATAATCACAATTTGTGTAATTTTGTGCTACAAAAGCTGCGTAGCAGTCTTTTTATTGAATCCTAAATTGGCCATATGAATCCCGAGTACCAGTTAACAAAGGGGTATGAATCCTGCCAACTGTCTGCAAATATCCTGAACCCCACATACCACAAATGGGGGGGGGGGGGGGTACTGGTAATGGTGATCCATGTTTAAATAATACAGACACCTAGGAAGGCAAGGAAAATACAATGCAGAATTCGGTAAACATCTTGTCCATGTGTGACCTATATGTACACAACTGGACAATAAACACCATGAGTAAGACTGAACCCAAATATAACCAAGAGTAGTCCACAAACAGCTGGTTCCCTTCAGTCATTACTCACATAAAGGATAAATATAGAAGTTTCTATTTGCAACCAGTGTTTGACACAATTTCAAGGAAAATAGGTCATGCAACCAATGGGAATAAACCTGCCAATAATTATTGTCCTTTGTTTGACGACCACTGCGGTGGTGCTCCATAGGTGGAGGCACGTGATCTGAAATGTCGCAGGATAATAGCCTGCATGTTGGAGATTTGTATACATTCATTCTTGTTGTGGTTATAATTGAAGAAAGGACCTCAGATTTTCAATTCGATCAATCAATTTATGCGACCTTTCGACCTTATATGGATAGTACTTAAGTCTGTGCTTTACAAATAAATATGGACATGAAGTATTTATGTTTTTCTGCCGATTGAGTACATTTATGTCTCTGTAGTGTTCTCAGTCTGTATGATTAGAATGGATTGTCTATTCGAGAATAGTCATTATTCCAGAAGGATTTCCTATAAACAGTGCATGGGTTATTAGTCCTGGGGGAGTAAGAATTAAATAATTTACATGCTGTTAGTAACAGTCCCCTTTGATTTCCAGTAGTTAATTCTTCTGTCACTCTGATCAAGATATGAGTACTGTAATGCCCTAAATAATCAACTCCTTAACCACAGCAGAATTATTGGTAACTTTTCAGGATTTAGTCGGAAATATGGCTTGTTGCCATTCATCAGAAAGCTCTCACTGAGAGCTTTCCGATGAATGGCAACAAGCCATATTTTCGAATAAATCCTGAAAAGTTACCCATAATTCTGCTGTGGTTAAGGAGTTGATTATTTAGGGCATTACTGTACCAAGATCAAGGCTCAGACAAGTTCACATGGCTCAAATCCCCAAAAATTTAAGTGAAAAACTCAATGTTTATATATACAGAAGGCATTCTTGGTGGGAACAGCTGAAAAATAATACAAAGCTGAAAAATTTGAGAGTCATATTCTCATTATTAATCTTTGCTTACAGACAATTCAGTATCATTCTGAAACTTAACATGGACATTTCAGTAAGAAATGAGAAAATAGTTCAGTGCTTCGAGCAGCTCTAGTCACTTCATTTCTTAGAGCAGGTTTTGTCTTCTGTCCCTTCACTTTACTGGTATGAGTTCAGTTAGTTAGTAATGCTGAAGGGGTCACTCTCACCAAAAAAAGTGCTGAAGGGTACACAGGGTTTGAAAATGTGCTGAAGAGTACACAGGGTTTGTGATCGGCACGAACACCATTACTTTAATTGTGTTTATGAAAGTATGGCGCCCATTAGCAGTTTGTTTTCAGTACACTTTAATATTCATTGGAATGTAAACAATTATTCTCTAACAGAAATCATGGCAGATACGAAAACTGAATGTCCTTTAGAACGACATTTCAAACCCTGTGTACCCTTCAGCACATTTTGAAAATCCTGTGTACCCTTCAGCACTTTTTTTGGTGAGACTGACCCCTTCAGCATTAGTAATAGCCCGTTTAATGCACACAAGTTAACATAGGTCACAGGATCGGGACCTGAATTTTCTTAACTAACAGTATAACAAAAATAAAAAGTTCAACATATAATATGCATTCTGTGCTTTATTTCCCATAAATCTGTTTTACGCTTCATAAACATTGTGTAACCCACTTAATTTGGACTAGCCTTTTATAACCCAGTATTCGAGACACCATACAATTCAGCACAATTGTCATTGAAATTATCTCACACACAAACACCAACCAGGATAATCGGCAACAATGAAAGTAGCAACACTGTGAACAATGACACACATTTTATGACAGAGGTAATATATTATCAAGTCTACACTGGAAAGACTACTTATTACCCCATTTACATCTTGTATGGTACTTGAGGATTTCTTAGTTATGTTATTGCTCGAGTCTCCTGGGGTGACAGGTGGAAATTTGATTTGCAACCTGAACCACACTTGTTGAAACTTTGGAATGAGGAATAACCATCACATTATTGAGGTCAAGTTAGATTATGGTTCCAGTCCCATGAATTTTGTCTGATTTATGGCCATTGTTTTTACTTAGAAATTGCGATATTAATGTTGTCCAGATAATAACTCTGGTCAGTATTATCCGGTCAATACGATTCTTGGTATAAGTAATAAACATCACATTATTGAGGTCAAGTTCGAATATGGTTCTGGTCAGATGATTTCTAACACAGTTATTCGACTTATAATTAGTTGAATATCATTCTGATTTCCAATCAAATATATTAAGAACATATAGACAGTTGGAAGCAAAGTTTGATTCAATGATTGTTCCCAGAATCAAATTTTTCATTTCTAAAAAAAGCTGTCAAATTAGCCACCGTATTCAGGGGACGTGTGGCCTAGTGGCATTTTATTTGATTTTGAGGGTGTTTTATATAACATTCAGAATGGTTCATAGCACATTACGGTTTGACTGTCATAAGCTATCCAGCAATGCTATTATTAATCCTTCCTTGACTGGAGCTTCCTGAAATTTTGTGAAAACCATGTGCCAATGCATTCTCTTATATATGCGAGTCTCGTATATATAAGAGAATACATTGGTCTAACAATATATATATTGACCTTGTAAGCCAGTGCATTCTCTCTTGTATATGCAAGGCTTCCATAGGAGACTTGCATATATAAGAGAATGCACTGGCATAGGATTTTTAATGCTGTTGCTGTTAACCCTTGCTTTACTAAATTACTCATTGATGAGTAGTTGCAATAGGAAATGTTCAGATACTAACTTATTATCTGAACATTTTCCTCCAATAAATTTGATTACTTCTAGACCATTCCAATGAAAATTTTTATACTTTTATAACCGAGTGGGAGAATCCATTTAGTGTAGAAAGGGTTAATGATCTGTTCTGAAACATCTACAGTAATGCCCTAAATAATCGACTCCTTAACCACAGCAGAATTGTGGGTAACTTTTCAGGATTTAGTTGGAACTATGGCTTGTTGCGATTCATCGGAAAGCTCTCACTGAGAGCTTTCTGATGAATGGCAACAAGTCATATTTCCGACTAAATCCTGAAAAGTTACCCATAATTCTGCTGTGGTTAAGGAGCTGATTATTTAGGGCATTACTGTGACATTCCTCAAAACATTTGAACTCTTTTCAAGACTGATGTGCTGGGAATTAATATTGAGCGAGAGTGATAGCGAGAGTGATAGCGCTGTAGTAGAGCTGTCCTCAGTACTGACATATAATCCCATATTGCACTCAACATTGACCTCCACACTTAGTACCAAGGTATCATTAGGTTAAAGAAATAGCTGTCAAGTGCGTATAAACAGGGTTAATTTCTTTACAAATATATTAATCTGATCATGATTTAGCATAGAGATTGATAACCAGGAAATACTTTCAAAAATAAAGCTTACGAGGTACTTTGAGGTTATAAGTATTATCTAGGGCAGTAGATGACCTACATCATTGGACCAAAGGGAAGTGGTTAGCCAGCTTTATTTATAAGCTTACTCTGATAACACATTATTAAAGGATATGTGAGATACAGTGAGACCTGTGAAAGCTGATTATGCCATCACCTTCCTTATGTCCTGTACTTAAATACATAGGACTTGACCCCAAATGATTTAACTCAATAGCATCCAGTTTATATACAGTAATGCCCTAAAAATCAACTCCTTAACCACAGAAGAATTATGGGAAATTTTTCAGGATTTAGTCGGAAATATGGTTTGTTGCCATTCATCGGAAAGCTCACTGAGAGTTAATGAGTCGATTATTTAGGGCATTACTGTAGTCATGGTTATTTTGCTAGTTTTTAGACAGTTTTTATTTATTTTTATTTATGATGTTCCAGGATTGCTTATGATAATAGCCTTCGGATGGAGTCGATCAGTCCGGTTATATTTTCCACTGCAAAAATGCTATAACGTCAACTTTCCCGCTTTCGACGTCATGACGTTGTTCACCAGTGAAGAGGTTATTAAATACATACACATTTATTGATGCCCCTGTTTCGTGACACCAGGATCAGACCTAATTTACAATTTGAACTCTCTTTCATGGTGGAAGAGGCATCAAAGCCTAATTTGTTCTGATATCTCGGATGAGGCTTCTACTAGGAATGAATATATTCATATAGAAGGAGATATGCTGTTGATATTGATTTCTCTGCTGAATCCTGAGGGGGGTAAATTCTAGGTCAAACATCTAGGGATGTCTGCCAGCTCTTATTTACACAATGTTCCCCTCATCCTACAGATCTCCTCTAGGTAAATTATCCCAGCATAATCTGTTCTACTTGATGTATTTTTTTCCTGACCTGTCTCATTTGTTTTGACCTGGGTGAGCAAAGTAGGTCTGAATTGATCCCAGATCTTGTATACTATATGTTTGATTACTAGATCATGCCATGAATCTCTATTCTGACTTAGGCCCGTAGAGATCATATCCCACCTTTACAAAACCCGTTCTGACACTGTCTGACAGGGATCTTTATAACATGGATCAAACAAGGCAGAGAATATATTTCTTTGTTAATACATTTTCCTCCATAATCTACTTAAGTCACTTAAATCGTGCAATATCGAGTTGGGACCTTCACCAGCAGAGAAATACATTATTAAGGAACAGGTATTAACTTAGAAATATATTACCTAAACTGTTTTTTTGTTCAATGTTAGAAACTTCCCTGTTACAACATCAAAACATACTCAGGTTTTGTGCTGGTGGAATATGATTTCTATGGGTATAAGCCAGAGTAGAGATTGATGGTATGATCTAGTTTGAGTTCCTGCTAGCACTGTGGCTAGCCCTTATTTATTCACATGTCATGATCGTTTACAAGTTAAAGTGCCACATATTGTTATAGCCCCTGATTATTTTTACATTATATATGGCCATTAATATATAGTTTTCGGAGAAATGAAAATATATATATTCCACGAAGATACAGAACATATGTGGCCCAGAGGAGTCATGGAAGTGATAATAAATGACTTGGGGGGGGGGTAAATTCCAGGGATGTCTGCCAGCTCTTATTTGCATTACATTCCCCTCATCCTACTGATATCCTCAAGTTATTAAAATTATCCCAGCATACTCTGTTATACTTGTTGTATTTTTCTTGACCCATCTCCTTTGCTTTGATATGGTTGAGAAAAGAAGAACTGATATGGTATCGGTCGGACTTGGTGTCGTCTCTGCATCCCCAGTACCATAGGCATTAAGAATCAACAATCGAAGCCACAATCGGTGCTCTGAGAACGATTCCAGAATTGGACGAATTTCATACTCCCGCTCCTCTTCGGTGTCACTATCAGATCAGGGAGCTGACGTTCATGGTTGTCCCGAGTGCAACAATGTGCGCACATTAAAGAATCCTACCGTGGGAAAAATGGGAAAATTACCTGATTAAAATTTGAGTCATCCGACTCACAGGACCACAGTGGAAATAAGGCACTTCTATGAGCCTTTCCTGTGCTATCCCGGGCATTGGGCCAAATTAACTCACAATCTACAGTGATGTCCTAAATATTCAACCCTAAACCACAGCAGAATTATGGGAAATTTGTCAGGATTTAGTTGGAAATATGTCTTGCTGCCATTCATAGGAAAGCTCTCAGTGAGAGCTTTCCAATGAATGGCAACAAGCCATATTTCCGACTAAATCCTGAAAACTTTCCCATAATTGTGCTGTGGTTAAAGGGTCATATAATTTTGGCATTACTGTAAATTGTGATTGGTTTCCTACATATTGCAGCCATGAAATAAATGGAGTGTCTGGTCAATTTTCAGGTTAAACCTTACTAGTATGTATAAAATCATGTTATATCAGGCTAAAGTCATTTTGTACTTGTCATTATGACAGAACCATATGTAAAATATTATTTTATGACACTTTCTTCCAGTGTTGTGTCAAGATGCTTTCAGCAGCTGAGTAGGGTTCTCGCTGACCCACTGAGCTTCAACAAAAGATGTTGAACAGATTGAAAAAAGAACAACATGATTATAAATGATCCATTGATCCTAGCAGAATTAAGAAAAATAAAATCAGACTTGAATTCAGTATGCAATCTCTTTTGTATGACTTGTTTTTCCAGATATGATTATCTACTTTTGAATTGCAAACAATGATTGGGAAAGTAATGGTTTGACATTCTGCAGAAATGTTATTAACACAAAAAAATAGTTTTAAGACAGTTAAGTATTTGTGTATAAAATTCTCCATGACCCACTGAACCTCAACAAAAGATGTTTAACAGAGTGAAACAAATAATGTAGCAACATAATCCCAAATGATTCATTGATTCTCTGAGAGAGCGATTACTAAACATCAACCACTGATGACAGTATTGACAGATTTCTGTAGAACTTGAACCAAAAGCACAAAGTGGATAATCACTTCTCCCAGCCTGCCATTGCCTGCATGGCAAGAAGCTCAGAGAGCTCAGAGCTCTCTACAAAGACCTGATGTGTGCCAAGCTCATTAGAGATACAACACAGCTGACCCAGTTCTTAATGTAACATAAACAAAGAAAACAGCTGGAGAGAGTATTATGTCAGTCTAGTCAGGTTAAAATTGTGTCATTTCTCTGGGGCAGGGTGCTGTTCTATTAAGAGTTTGTTGGTATTGCAAGCCCATTATATCATTTGAGAATATGATACTCAATCATCAGAGATGAATTTCTGGAACAAATTGGATTTCTTTGTGAGCACTCATTTGAGTCATTTTGACTTTTCCACTCCTTTGCAGAATGTAAACAAAGAATTCAGCTTTGTAATCTTAATTTATTAAAATTCTGTGTCAGTGATTCATATTTTCTATTAGATTCATTATAGGGATCAGTTGTTTTATCTGTCAACGAGTTCACTCTTATAATCACAGCAATACGAACACCAGTTCTGATCTAAGTATCTTGTTGCAATTACTTGGAATAAATAAGATATTTATGGGTTTAGTTAAAGATCTTGAGTTATACAGTAATGCCCTAAATAATCGACTCTTTAACCACAGAAGAATTATGGGTAATTTTTCAGGAAATATGGCTTGTTGCCATTAATCGGAAAGCTCTCACTGAGAGCTTTCCGATGAATGGCAACAAGCCATATAATAATCGACTCCTTAACCACAGCAGAATTATATGTAATTTTTCAGGATTTAGTTGGAAATATGGCTTGTTGCCATTCATCGGAAAGCTCTCACTGAGCTTTCCGATGAATGGCAACAAGCCATATTTCCGACTAAATCCTGAAAAATTACCCATAATTCTGCTGTGGTTGAGGAGTCGTTTATTTTGGGCATAAGTAGTCATGCAATTACATACTAGTAAAGACATCCTTATGAAGATAGAGTTTCTCTTCCCAGATATCAGTTACAACAATAACAACTATATTATCTTTTTCCACAAGTGCACACTTACACCAAAAATATGTGCCACAACATGGGCATGACGCATTAATTTGTGAACATACAAGTCAAAAAACGTGGCAATGTGACATGTAAACTACCAAATTGAGAATTTTTTATACTGAAATAAATACAAAATATGTCTTTTTACTGCAAACATCTGTAATAATGAGAAATATAATAGATCGGAAAATATTGATTTGAAAAAATGTTAATTTTCAAATGAATTTTCTTGGCTCAGACTTATAATTTTATATATTGGAATCTACAGGAAACATTGAATTCTAATTACTTTGTAAATTTAGTGGGAAGAGAGTCGCTATTATTACTGAGACACCATATAGGGAAGACATGAACATTCAAAATTAATGTTAATTCTAAAGCTGAAGCCCTCCAAATAAATAATTACTGAGTGATTGAGTGCTGTTCCATTTAGAAATTGAATCCTGAAGAATACCAATCCATAATTTTGTCGACCAAATCGATATCAATTGAGATATTGCTGTTTTCGGTCTTCAAGTCTTGGAACTTTTTATCTTTGCTTGATATCTTCTGTACTGCATTGCTTTCTTTTTGTTTCTTTTTAACATTGACCTCTGCATTAACACTTTCTATACCGAATTGATTCTCCCATTCATTTATAAGAGTATATACACAGGAATGGTCTTTCGTATTGAATTGGATTGTGTACCTTTAATATACACTGGGTAATAGCAACACCGGATCAGGTCATCAAATTCAGAAACAAATGTCTGATAAAAACATGGGATATTCCCATCTGCAGTAATGCCTTCACTGAGAGCTTTCCTAAGAATGGCAACAAGCCATATTTCCGATTAAATCCTGAAAAGTTACCCATAATTCTGCTGTGGTTAAGGAGTCGATTATTTAGGGCATTACTGTGTAAGCTCCATTTTATTCCTGGATTTCTGACAGTCTGCACTTTTTAATTTGCCTGCATTACCTGCTGACTAGCTGCCTTGCTCACATGTGCCTGGTGTGAGAAATGAATACATTGGTAGCTGCCCCCATCTCATGTTACCTGTCTGTGCCAGATGTTATCTATTGCTTGCTTATGAGAGCTTTAAACTGATCTACCTATTTATCAATTAACTTTCATACACACCAGAGTGTGCTAAGTTTAGGCTTTGGACAAAGGATCTATCAACACAGGGCTGTTTAACCCTATAACCAAGTCTGCTGCATGTGTATTAGGGTTTGATATTTGTGGGTTCTACTGATTTGACTATGATGTTGATCGGACAAAACAATGCTGCTAAGGAACAGGGTACTCCGGGGTCAGGGATGGCACCCGGAAGCTACTGGGGGGGGGGGGGGGGGGCTGTAGCATCCACTGACCCCCTCCCCTAGCACATCCTTGCCATGGGTACCACCTACTTTTTCAGAGGATTTCACTCCTGAAGGCATTATTTCATATAGTTTGTATATATTCACTGTCAAATGCTTGTGATGCAATTTCCCCACAAACAAATTACTTTATCACACTGAGAATTTGAAGTCAACTGACCTTTTAAAAAAACAACAGCCATATCTCAAATTTGCGTTTCTTAAATTTGTATCCAGGATTGTATTCCTGCAGTCTCTTTGAAAAGCCGACGATAATCCTAACGGATGTAGCTCTAGATTTGTTCATTCTACGATGATGTAATAAACTGTTTCCAAATATGGAGTGCATTCCTGGCGTAGTAAATGTTTGTTAGAATTGTAGTATTTAGAAATTGTTATAAATCCAACAAGATGCGAAAGAATAATTTGTCACGAATATCGTTGACTGATAAAAACTCGAAGGTGATGTCTCCTATATTGTGATGAGTAAAATTTTGGATATATCTCCTGTTTCAGTTTTCCAACAATAGTTGAGTTTGACACGTCATTGACCCCTGATCTGTGAAGTGATCTGTTATGCCATTAAACCAATGAAAGTCTGTGCCACTCTCCAATGAAATAGAGGGAATCCCTTCAATGCAGATACTAATTTTAATAGCGAGTTCTAGTGACGTACATCCATTAGGATGAGTTCTAGTGACGTACATCCATTAGGATGAGTTCTAGTGATGTACATCCATTAGGATGAGTTCTAGTGACGTACATCCATTAGGATGAGTTCTAGTGACGTACATCCATTAGGATGAGTTCTAGTGACGTACATCCATTAGGATGAGTTCTAGTGACGTACATCCATTAGGATGAGTTCTAGTGACGTACATCCATTAGGATGAGTTCTAGTGACGTACATCCATTAGGATGAGTTCTAGTGACGTACATCCATTAGGATGAGTTCTAGTGACGTACATCCATTAGGATGAGTTCTAGTGACGTACATTCATTAGGATGAGTTCTAGTGACGTACATTCATTAGGATGAGTTCTAGTGACGTACATCCATTAGGATGAGTTCTAGTGACGTACATCCATTAGGATGAGTTCTAGTGACGTACATCCATTAGGATGAGTTCTAGTGACGTACATCCATTAGGATGAGTTCTAGTGATGTACATCCATTAGGATGAGTTCTAGTGGCGTACATCCATTAGGATGAGTTCTAGTGATGTACATCCATTATGATGAGTTCTAGTGACGTACATTCATTGGATGAGTTCTAGTGACGTACATCCATTAGGATGAGTTCTAGTGACGTACATCCATTAGGATGAGTTCTAGTGACGTACATCCATTAGGATGAGTTCTAGTGACGTACATTCATTAGGATGAGTTCTAGTGACGTACATTCATTAGGATGAGTTCTAGTGACGTACATCCATTAGGATGTGTTCTAGTGACGTACATCCATTAGGATGAGTTCTAGTGACGTACATCCATTAGGATGAGTTCTAGTGACGTACATCCATTAGGATGAGTTCTAGTGACGTACATCCATTAGGATGAGTTCTAGTGACGTACATCCATTAGGATGAGTTCTAGTGACGTACATCCATTAGGATGAGTTCTAGTGACGTACATCCATCAGGATGAGTTCTAGTGACGTACATCCATTAGGATGAGTTCTAGTGACGTACATCCATTAGGATGAGTTCTAGTGACGTACATCCATTAGGATGAGTTCTAGTGACGTACATCCATTAGGATGAGTTCTAGTGACGTACATCCATTAGGATGAGTTCTAGTGACGTACATCCATTAGGATGAGTTCTAGTGACGTACATCCATTAGGATGAGTTCTAGTGACGTACATCCATTAGGATGAGTTCTAGTGACGTACATCCATTAGGATGAGTTCTAGTGACGTACACCCATTAGGATGAGTTCTAGTGACGTACATTCATTAGGATGAGTTCTAGTGACGTACATCCATTAGGATGAGTTCTAGTGACGTACATTCATTAGGATGAGTTCTAGTGACGTACATCCATTAGGATGAGTTCTAGTGACGTACATCCATTAGGATGAGTTCTAGTGACGTACATCCATTAGGATGAGTTCTAGTGACGTATTGTACATCCATTAGGATGAGTTCTAGTGACGTACATCAATTAGGATTTTCGTAGACTTTTCAAAGAGACTGGTATTCCTGGAATGATTAAACGGCAGGAATTTACACAACCTGGGGGGGGGGGGGGGGGGGTATTGGATTCTCTTGTTCCCAGAAACCGTATCTGATATTTATCACAGAATATGAACTTATCGGAATCAATATGCAGACTTCTGGGATTGATAGCTTTCTTGAGAGGAACATTTTTTGAACTCTTTGATGCTGTACTTTCTAACATCACAGTGACATTAAACAAAACTGTGCTGCAAAAGAATGGATAAATGTTGTTTGTTCTTTTGAAGATCTTTGAAGCAACATTATCTAAAAAGCCTTAATGTGGTTTTCATAGATCTACTTTATTACACTGATTTGAATTTTGTCTTACTAGGTTAACCTTAACTGTGCACTCGATCTGACATACAAGCACTGTGTTAACCAGGCCCTAAGTTTTATTTTTATCCCTATTGCTCAGTTGTTATTAATTAAAGCTGAATTTGTGGTTCTCACAAGATTTTTTGATGTTTTTTACCCAGGTTGCACAAATACCGTTTAGTTGGTGTAATTTCCAAGTGGACATTTTGTTAATTAACTTTGAGACAAAATTGATATTAGTTGACAGAAGCTTTTCTGGATAAGTGTCCTCGATTCACATCTATTATATTATACCCTGGAATCTATAAACAACTTGCTAGGGACTGCTGTGTAATACAGTAATGCCCTAAATAATCTACTTCTTAACCACAGCAGAATTATGGGTAACTTTCATCATGAAGGTCATCAGAAACAATTTGACTAGCTTTTAGTGATTATGTTAATCGGCTCATCCTATATTAATGCCCTAAATAATTGACTCCTTAACCACAGCAGAATTATGGGTAACTTTTCAGGATTTAGTCAGAAATTTGGCTTGTTGCCATTCATCGGAAAGCTCTCACTGAGAACTTTCCAATGAATGGCAACAATTAAGTCATATTTCTAACTAAATCCTGAAAATTTACCCATAATTCTTCTGTGGTTCAGGAGTTGAATATGTAGGGCATTACTGTAGTTACATAAACTTTCACGTTTCCAAGTTAAGAAGCTGTCAGTTTAGTGCCTGTCACGTAATACATCTTTATATTTTAGAAATGTAGTTTATTTATAGGATACTCCTTTGTTTGACCCTTACAATCAAATGTGGTGTATTCAGGTTTATTCCACATAAATAACCAATAACCGAAGTTCATGTACACACAGACATCCTATCTGTGACTATAATTGGTCTTGATGTGGGTCATGGGACTGCAGTCAACTGGGTACCTTTGTCTCCTTTGTGTGATAACAATGATTATTCAAGTACAGTAAGAGATGGCTTTGAATCATTATTGGTTATCTATGCATAATAGATGCTTTGAGCAGTCTTTCTGCTTTGACGCTATTGTTCTTTGCATCATGTGACATGTGCTACTCACAGCATTGTCCTGCTGAGATGCAATCGGTGATCTAATTGAGCATCGCAGTGCAACCCATTGATAAATGGATGTGCTGATGGGTAATTCACTTGATTCCCATTTGTTTGTTTGTAGGGTAGTCCGCAAAAAAGTTCAGCAAATAGCTTTAAAAATTTCAATAATTTCCAGAATTTTAAACTTGCACAGGAAGTTAGATTGTTCGTAGATAATAAATATACCAAAGAAGCCCAGAATAATGTGACAGTTAGAATAATTGGTGTCTTTAATAAGGAAGTTGCCAGCTTGCGAGCATGTAACTGAAAGTAGGCCACATCAAAATTTTAGACTTTTAAACAAACATAAATGGTCACAAAAATATGGAAAATTATAATTTAAAATATGCTGTTTGCTGTTCTATCAGGATATTGTCAAAAAATAAGATGGAATTCATCACTGTAGAAATGTTTCGATATTACCAGCCCCCATATATACACAAGAGCAATATGAGTGTATTAATGAGTTTGTCAATATGGCACAAGTTCCACCCTTCCATGATGGCACAAGTGCCGTTTTGACAAACCCATAAACATATGTGTAATTTTGTTTTATTACACACAACCCATTACGCACCATTTCATTAATTGAAGAAAAACAACTAAAAGGTCTGGACAGAAATAGACTGGGCTTGCTTGTCATGTGTGATGATGCTTTTATTTTATAGTTTTGGTTTCATTGTCGAGGTTTAAGTCATTTACGCAATGTATGTGTGAAATCACTTGAATATGGCATGGCCCAAGATGACGAAGTGTGTTTTCAAGAATAGGCATGTAATAAATATATATATTATACCATATGAAGCTTCATAGAGCCATGACTTTTTAAGTGCTGCATGATGAATATACTTGAATGTGTTGTGTTTGCGTCTTTTCAGTTGGATCTCATCACAGAGCTGTTAGGTACACCCTGCATACAGGACATGCCAACAGCATGCGAGGGAGCCAGGGCTCATATTCTACGGAAAGCCAACCGACATCCTTCATTAGCCGCGCTCTATCTACTGTCCAATCAAGCAACGCATGAGGCTGTCCATCTACTGTCACGGATGCTAGTCTTCAACCCTGTAAGTTTATTTTCATGCTTCCGACCGACCATCATTTCATCCGTCCAAGCAGTTATTTCAACCACAGGTCGTCGGATCTCAATGAAATTTGGTATGGATTTCACCACTATGTGGACATTCAGAGGAGTGTTCAATCGTTTTGTTCAGGTTTTTCTGTTCTTGTGTAATATTCATCTTTGATTATTTGGAATGTTGATTTTGTTGTCGTCTGCCTGTCAGTATCTGAAATATGGTATGGATTATCATCATAATAAGGGCTTCAACAAAGTGTGGTGTTTGAATTTTCTATTCTAAAGTTATTCATCTTTGCAACTGGCATTTTACCTGTTTGTTGGCATCCATGTATTACGGTAGGATTTTGAAGACCCACATTATATGTTAATATTGCAGTTGAATGATAGTAACATGGTATTACAATGACGGCTTGAACTTTATGTTAATCAAAGAGGTTTAATATATGCCTAAATCGAAAATTAGGCAAATATTCATCCAGGGAGGCGCTCAATCATTTTAATATCCTATAAATGGTCTTGCACTTTCGATAACTGGTTATCTTCGTCAGGACCATGATGGCGTGGGTAGATGCAGATTTTTCCTGTCCGAATATGCTCAGTGGTCAAGGTCACACCATGCAACCATCAGTCTGACCTAATAATTTATATATTTTGCCAACAGTCCTGGTCTTTGACAGCCAATGGACTTTTGTTTTTAAATCATTAGGCAGTGTAAACTTCTTATTGAACTAAATGGTAATCTGATAAGAATGTGTATGACATCTTTAAGAAGCTGTCAGGTAGGAGATAGTAAGAGTGTTCGTCAAGTTCTTCTTTTGTTTCTGTCTCAAAATTCTAACATTCAAATTACAAGATGTCACTTTGCATTTTACATTTAATATTTGTAGCTTGTCATTTCTTAGTTGATAGTTGATATACACAATATTTTATTGCTGACAATGTTGACGTAATATCAAGTATGTCTTGCCCCCATTCCCCCATTGACTCAGTTGGATTGTGCATGGTTCATTAGCTGCAGTTATTAACCTTTGAATCTAACATGTTTCAGGATAAACGAATCACTGCCATTGATGCACTAGCTCATCCATACCTCGATGAAGGACGACTTCGATATCATTCGTGTATGTGTACGTGTTGTCACAATACTTCCTCAGGAAGGTTATATACCACCGACTTCGAGCCTGTCTGCCACGAGCCATTCAACTATAATTTCGAAGACGATCTGACGTCGGTGCAAAATGTTAAAGGTAAATGATCAATGTGTTGAAATACATTCTCTATTTTTCTGATAGAGATGTTTAGTTAAATGTTGACTTCAAAGTTGCTTCCCAAAATCTCATTGTAATTCAAGAGTCGTGTAGTAAAATTGTCATAGTTTACCATAGCATGTAATGTCAATAAAAAAAAAATTGGTGGATTGAATTAGAATGCAGGTAAACGTTCCCTGTTTGCTTTGATATTCCTTCATTTAAGAATGAAAACAGTTTATGAACTTGTCGTCAACTGACGCCAAGCCAGTGGTTTCACAAACTGAATACCTGAATATCCAACTATCCAACACAGCAGAGTATGTTTGTCTCTAAATGTCTCTAAATGTAATGCTACTGTATTGGAAATGTAATTTATTTACGTGACTTTTCCATAAAATTTACATCACATGTAATAAATGAAAAAATAGATGCTTTACACATTACTTTGAACTATTTGGCAAAAGTAAAGCATTACCAAGCCTTGAAATAGGGTGTCTGTCATTTGCAGAATGAGGTCCCCAGAGGGTGAATTTAGTGCTGCTACCCCGCATAGCGGGCTAGCATCACCAAAAAAAACCTCTGGGGACCTCATTCTGCTGAGGTGTAAGCAGAATGAGGTCCCCAGAGGGTGAGTTTGGTGATGCTAGCCCGCTATGCAGGGTAGCATCACTAAATTCACCCTCTGGGGACCTCATTCTGCAAATGACAGACACACTATTACAAGGCTTGGGCATTACAATTACCACTAGTCATCAGTCATGAGAGTTGTTAGGCATTCATGAAAAAACATGTGTTGGAAGTTTTCTGAAATAATAGTTGAATGTCAACGGTTACATTCTTTAAACTGTCGGAGTGGCTGAATAGTAAAAGATCAGTTTGAAGTAAGCCCATAATATGTCTTGAACCTTTTGATGACTGGAGCATCCTGAATTTTTATGAAAACCCTGTGCCAATGCATTTTCTTATATATGCGTGTCGACCATAGGTCGCCTCGCATATATAATAGAATGCATTTGGCCTAACAATATTTACCTTGGTCTTGTAAGCCAGTGCATTTTATATGCGAGGCTCTCTATAGTCTACTCACATATATAAGACAATGCACTGGCACAGGGTCTTTATTGCTGCGCCAGCGCAGCTCCCGTCATGAAAGGGTTAATGTTATTTTAAACAATTTTTTTCTTCCTGTTTCAGAGAAACTACATAAAATAATGCGAGAGCATCAAAAGAAGAGTAGTCGTGTGCCATTATGCCTAAATCCAAACTCATTATCATTCAAAACATTTTCAAGGTGAGAGATAGTACTGAAAATTTGATATACTGTCTGTATTGCCATGTATCGCCAGCCATCAGTATTGTATTCAGGTATAAAAATAACTAGATTATCATCAAAATCTTCTTTCAATTCGGGATTTGAGGGACGATTTATTTTTGTAATATTTCTTTACAGTGACTTGAAAAGTCTTTTTCCTATGGTTATGTGAATGCAGTGTATTGCAGGGATACTCAGTTTATGGCAATAGCTAGGTAAATTATTAATTGTAGGACTATGAGTATCAGTCCTCATGGGTTAATATTTAAAAGAAATACTGGGAAGGTGATAATAATCTAGGAAATATTTGTTATTGTGAAATTATAGACAAATCTTCGGCAAATGCTTGAATTTTAATGGAAAATAAACGTTTGAACTAAAAAAAAATCTAAATATTTTCAGAGATAATTAATCTCTTTTCTTGCAGCAGAAATAATAGACAATTGTTTTTCAGAGCTTGTTTGTTGTATTGAATAGAACATCCTCTAGGGTATAGTCAGTTAGTAGCTGCTTTGTTTGTTCACTAATAGAAACTCAAACTTTTTTTGAATAATTATTGTATCGGAACAAAGCCATTCTGGCTTGCTTTTAGCACATTAGAAATATTTGTAGGTAAATCAATAAATAAAAATTATTAGCCCATTAATTTGATTTCTTAGCCATTGTATAATTTATATAAGTCTGAAAAATAAGGATTTCTTTTGATAAAAGCTACTGTAGACTAATGTATTTAACTCAAAACAACTATTTTATTCCTCAAAATCTATATTTTGACTTTATATTAACATTGAGGCAAGTTGGACTTAGCTGCATGACCACATATCACCGAAAGCAGTTTGTTCTTCATAAAAAGAAATAATTGCACATGTCATTTCTAATTTTTTTAAAACTCGTTATCATTCTGCTTCCTAGTTTTGTTTGACATTCCCTACGGTACATTTATTGTCCCCCGTAAAATTTATTTTCGGGGGACTATTGTAATCAGCTCCGTGCGTCCGTCCGTCCAGAGTTATAACTCCAGTAATGATCATCCGATTTGATTGAAACTTGGTATGTAGGTGTCTCAACCAAGCACACAGGTGCTCTGCAATTCTGGGTTTGATCAGATGTCTTTTATGGAGTTATTTCCCTTTTTTCAACTTTTTTTTTACTTAGAAAATTTCTCACTTTTTCGGTTTCCGGATGATATCTCAAGTTTGGATCCTTTAATTACAAATTCCGTTTTGATGATTTTTCCTAGTGTTATGGACTTTTTTCGACTTAGAAAATTCAATTTTCTTCTTTTTTAGTTGGTTTCCTGATGATAACTAAAGTTTGGACTGTTCAATTGACAATTCCGTTTTTTTGTGAGTCATTGATATCAAAATACAGGTCAAGTTCGAATTTGAGTTTGATCCGATGATTTTTCTCAGTGTTATGGGCTTTTCGACTTTGAAAATTAGTTTTTTCTCATTTTCTGTATGAGGGTACCTTCATGGTGTAATCGACTCCTCCTACAGTTTTGATCGTAGATATTTGAAACTTCAGACTATTGTTACCCACATATAGGAGATGTGCAGCATGTATATAGATGACGGAAAAATTATTTTTTTACGGAATTATTAACTTTTTCGACTTGGAACATTTCAGCATTTGTTTAAATTTCTTTAACAAAGCTGCATCGACTTGCCACGTTGTCGGGGGACACTGTGGTCGGCCGACCTTTTATTTCATTTAAAATTGCTAGGCTAATCTAGTTAAATTGAGCCTTGAATTGTCATAAAAAATCTCTGTTGTGTTTTGTTTGTGATGCAAAGTTTTGGCATGTAAGCTGTAAATTTAGCAACGGTAAATAGCACAGGTAAACATCGGTCCTTCTTTTGTCTTGAACTTTGAGGAACAAGTTTACTTAATCTACGGAAGCAAAATTGATTGACACATGGAAGTTGTTGCACATTTTGTCAGCTTATTGACAAATTCTACCAGGGAACCTGTCACTTATGTAACTACTGTATCCATCTAACAGGGCACTTGTTCTTGTTGTGGAATTCGTTATTTATATTTTCATTATGTCCATTTGACTGACATTTGAAATTACAGGGAACTAAAAATACCACTAGGTACTGCATGAACTTTGAAAATTGTTTTGCTGCGTATATAAATCATAAAAATTTGAACCCAGAAATGTGGTGCATAACTGTGCTCAGATTAAAAAATATCTTATTGATGGTAAATTCTCCCCATATTTGTCCACCATTACGGAATTTCTTAAGCTTTGAGCAATATGCTAGCCTGCTGTGTGGGATAACGTCACTAAATTGACCCTCTGGTGACCTCATTCTGCAATTATCAGACACACTATAATCAGGCTTGCACTCAAAATACCATAAGCTATGTTAAGTGCACTAGGAACTCAAATGAGTCTAAACCATGTCATGAATCTGTACTTTAGCTTCGCCTGTAGAGATCATACTCCACCAGTTCAAAATCTGAGAACTTTTTGATGTTCTGACAGGGAAATTTATAACATTAAAAAAAAAACAGAGCAGGTATTAATATATATATATATTTATTAGCTAATACCTGTCCTTGATAATGTATTTGACAGTAGATTGAGGTAGGTGACTTTTTAAAGCTAATTTTGATTTGCATTGCTTACAGTCATGGTAAATAAATCAATGTTTATTGTGGTATCGACTCACAAAAGTCACAAAAATCATGCAATCTCAAACTGGGACCATCAAAAAGTTCCCATGTTGAACAGGTGGAATATGATCTCTACGTGGCCACAGTAGAGACTCATGGCATGATCTAAATTGAGTGGATTATTGAATGCAACTTCATACATGGCATTCAGGCCTGGAAATCTCAAGGCGGGCTGGCGGGCTGCCCGCCTACAGCCCACCTAGAATTTTCCAAGGCGGACTTTTTATAGCCCGCCTCGTCTACGATAGGACATTTATTATTTAGTCATTTTATTGTGTTTAATGAGTAAAATACTGCATCGAAATCGTAATTATATTGTACAGTGTGGGGACTGTGCGCATGCGTGACCTGACGGTAATGTCAAATGGGAATTATAGCGGAATCAGTAAATTCCGGAACGAACTGTTTCGTAAATCTGTTCTTTTGATCGATTCTCACACATTTTATGACCAAAATAAATTATTTCTCTTCATAAGATTGAGCTTACAATATTATATATTTCACTGGATAAAATGAACACATGTTTGTGGATAGTGAGAACCAAATGTCACTGTCCCAATTAAGTTCAACCTTTCGTTCCGTTTCCGGTTCCTATCAGTGAAAATTGTATTTAGCTTGCAGCCGTCTTTTATCGCTTCGATTGACAATATTTTAATATAATTAGCTAAATATATCCACGTATTCTAGTTTACACTGTTATTCAATTATTAAAGTTCAGAAACTATTTTCTATGTCCCCAATTGCAAACACCCAGTAAATCTATAGATAGCGACTTGACTGCTGCAAGCAGCAGTCTGCGATCGGCAATGGAATATGGATTACATTGAGAGAAAAAGCAGTCAATATTCAAGTGCAAATATACTGGATTTAATATTGTTCTTGATTGTGTATTTTATGTAAAATTACACTTTCATGGAGAATGCTTTTAACGTGGACAAACTCACCCAATTCCGTTGCATGGGTTGGACACCGACTGACAAATTGTTGAGTACAAACACTCTTACATTTTGTTTCTTGTTCATATAAATTATCATAACATATAAAACATAGTTAAATATTCACCATACCATAATTACTGTGGGGGATTTTGACATTCACAACTCTGTGGACACTTTGTTTCCACATAAATTTTTTTTATTTATATGGAGTTATACAACATCAAAAATAGACAAACTAACGGCATTAGTAACTCAGATAAAATAAATCATAACTTTAAAAGTTGAGGAGGGCTATAGCCCTCCTAGGCATATCTAGGAGGGCTATTAATAGCCCTCCTGGATTTTCTAGATCGCCAGCCCTGGGCATAACGTGCTAAGGAGGAACAACTCTATTCAATTCTTGATTTTCTTTACACTTGTGATCCATGGGAAGCTACTCCAAATATCAAAGTGATAACACACCAACAAATATTTACTATGTCTGAGTAGACTTGCATAGAAGTTTCTAACCATGGTCAGAAGTACGACAAACAACGAACAATTTCAAATGGAATATTTACCAAATTGACAAAAGTTATTAACCCTTTGGAGAGTATTTATAATGTCATTTACATGATGTCATGCATGAATTTAACATTCACGTCATAGCAGTAATTATTAACAAGTTCGGGTCAAAAGGGTCCAATAATTTGTTTTAATTTATGTGTATTTTCTGTTTACATATACTATCATAATCTATTGCTCTTATACATTGGGACATTATATTAATCAAAATATCTCCTATACAATTCATTTATAAATCAGATGATTAATTGAAGTTATGTCTACATAAATATGACACTTCCTGAAAAAACATATATGTCGTTCCACTTGCAAACTGTACAGCGACATGTATGACGTTCTACTCGCCAAAGGGTTAAGGTTCATATTAACACTTTTGACTTCGCATGCATGATGTACCATGTCTGTTTAGGCGTGATCAGGGCAAGTGACTCATGTGTGAATGATTCTAACTGTTACAGCATATAAAATTTATATTTAGATGTCGGCCTCATACAAAATACTGTTGCCTTGAACATATCCTCATGTATATAGATAAACCATGACACTATAGCCCTATTAGAGGGCGAGTAGAATGTGTGAATATGATGGAATGACGCACATTTACCCTTTCTTGACTAATTACTCATTGACGAGTAGTTTCCTTTGAAAATGTTCAGGTAAAAAGTTCAACGAACACACATAAGCCATGTTGAACTTATTATCTAAACATTTCCCTCTAATGAATATTAATCCTACTGCACTTGTATTATCTGTCGTCTGCTTAATATATTTCCTGAACATCCCACTTTGTGTATTAATAGACCATACCAATGTATACTTTCTTACTATGTGGGGGAATCCTTTTATTTAAGAAGGGGTTAATAAAGCCAGATGATCATAACTAACTTCACCATAATTAAAGGTTATTGCACGAGTTTGTCATGCCGCGAGGTACAACTGGAACCTTTGGTTCTTGTATTATCGTATCACGAGAAATTTATACAATAACGTTAACCAGTTTCCACTCTTGTTTCATGGTATCCATCAATCCTGAAAATATTGTGTCTGCCATTTACAGAATGAGGTTTCCGTAGGGTGAATTTAGTGATTTTTCCTACACATTGGGCTAGCATCACCAAATTCACCGTCTGGGAACCTCATTCTGCTTAGGCCTCAACTTCTGGGAAGTATCTATAGAGTCTCAAATTGACATTGTTTTAGTTACTTTTTCCATTCAGTTCAGTTTCTATATCATCTAATTTGCAGAAGATAAATTGCACAATCAAGGCGACTAATGGGTGAACATCACCGATTTCAACTGGGGAATTTCAATCTGATCCTACATGTAGGTCTCCTGTAGTGGTTGAGGCCCAAGCAGAATGAGGTTCCCAGAGGGTGAATTTTGTGATGCTAGCCCACCGTGCGGGATAGCTTCACTAAGTTCACTCTCTGGGGACCTAATTCTGTTAATGTCAGACACCATTTGCAGGCTTGGTATCTTATATCATTAAATTACAATCCAAATGCATAATGGACCGTTCAAATTTATACTGTTATAACTGGATGTGACAATCTGTTTATCATTGGGTTTATGCAGCTGAACATACAGTAATGCCCAAAGTAATCGACTCCTTAACCACCGCATAATTATGGGTAACTTTTCAGGATTTAGTCGGAAATATGGCTTGTTGGCATTCATTGGAAAGCTCTCGGGGAGAGCTTTCCGATGAATGGCAACAAGCCATATTTCGACTAAATCCTGAACAGTTACCCATAATTCTGCTGCGGTTAAGGAGTCGATTACTTAGGGCATTACTGTCGGTGGATATGTTGAATAGACAATTGCTTATGTCAAAATTAATTTCATTAGAAGTGATTATGTATTGTCTGTAAGCTGTCCTGTGATTGTCCTGTATAGTCTTGTGATATTAACATCTATAAATTTAAATTTTGACAGTAGCTCGATTCAGTTACACGTATGTGTGACTTGTAAAGTGTGTTGCTCAACTTACTCATGTGGTCATAATTGGGACTTCATATATAGTCTTTTGATTCAAGAATTTTGTGCCAAGTGTGTGATGATGCAGTTTATACATATTGAGCCATTTCTGGCTTACAAACCAGAACAACCACTTTAACAGTGTCTTTACTAAATACTCATTGATGTGTAGTTAAAACTAGTTATCCCTTAGGAAATGTTCAGATAATAAGTTCAACAAGCGACCTTATTGTTGAACTTATTATCTGAACAATTTCCTCCAATAAACAGGTCTCCTTATGTTCTTGTATTATTTGTTGTCTGCTTATTTTTCCTGAAAACCCTGTCCAGATGAATAATGAATAATAGACCATTCCAATGTATGCTTTTAGAACTGTGTGGGAGAATCCATTTAGTATAGACAGGGTTAATATGATGAAACTTTACACCAGATCTATAATACCACACTATTTACTTAGATAAATTAAGGTATACATCTTTATCAAGATGGGTCAGTTGTCATTATGCAACACCAAAACAATCCGGATTTATTTTTTGCTACATGTACTCTGGTGGTTCTGAGCAGCCAATAAGCCTGTTGTTGATAATATGGTGTTATCAAGAGTTTGTTCTGTTCAATGCTTTTTCATAATTCCCCAGAGCTGTAGATATGCGTGGTAAATGTAGTGGCAAATAATGGATTATAATGAAGTTATAGGGGTGGTATAAAGGAATCGGCATATCTGTCCATCCGTATGTGGACGCAACTTTGTTCCTAACTAGTATTCCCACAGTTTTCAGTCGATTTAAAAAAAATAAACACAGAAATTTAGTACCATGGGAACCTGTGCACCTGCGATTATGAGGTCAGCCGACTTTTGTTAATGGAGTTAGCCCCCTTTTTTGATAATTAGTTAGCTTTATAATTATTATGACAACCCTACTTTAGAGCTCTGTTGTGCAAAATGTGACAACGACTTTTAAAACGGCAAAGTCGGACTTCATATATAGTCCCATATGAATATCAACAAATGGTATAATGGCTGAGCAGAACTCAGATTGGTACAGTAATGCCCTAAATAATTGACTCCTTAACCACAGCAGAATTATGAGTAATTTTTGAGGATTTAGTCGGAATTATGGCTTGTTGCCATTCATCGGAAAGCTCTCACTGAAATATGGCTTGTTGCCATTCATCGGAAAGCTCTCACTGAGAGCTTTCCGATGAATGGCAACAAGCCATATTTCCAACTAAATCCTGAAAAATTACCCATAATTCTGCTGTGGTTAAGGAGTCTATTACTTAGGGCATTACTGTATCTTGCTAATATTTCTGTTGTAGCATGCAGTAGCCTGACCGATGTTGTTTGTGAGTGATAGCACATGAAGACTAGTGTGAGAATCTCTTGTTAACCATGATTTTATTATAATTCAGATACATCCGAAATGGGCAAAACAAGACGAGAGACGGCTATTATCCGGGTACTATATACCCTTGAGATTAGGGGCCTTATGATCTCACGTTGAACAAATTGTGTAGGTACCATTGCTGTGCTTCTAGCTTCTCATTCAGTCAACTCTGGCGTTTCCGTTTTAATCATCACATCTTACAGTAATGCCCTAAATAATCGACTCCTTAACCATTGCAGAATTATGGGTAATTTTTCAGGATTTAGTCAGAAATATGGCCTGTTGCCATTCATCGGAAAGCTCACTGAGAGCTTTCCGATGAATGCCAACAAGCCATATTTCCGACTTAATCCTGAAAAATTACCCATAATTCTGCTGTGGTTAAGGAGTCGATTATTTAGGGCATTACTGTACATCAAACCAGCTGTTACATGTTATCACTTTCCATCGCCTGACACTTTCATACACATCTTAGATCCCACATAGCTGATCAATATTTCACTGGAGTTGATAGTTTTTTTTTCTTCAAATTTCTCAACAAGTTTCTCTTAAAAGGTAATGGTTGTCTCTTTCAGACTAACGTCTCTTTTTATTTCGCTGTGAATTTCACTCAGGGACCAGCCTAGAGAGCGACTTGGGAGACATTTTCCCCCTGAAATTTCCCACTTCTCCCTATTTTTGTCCCAGGGAGAAGTGACCTCTCTCATATACCAGTATGCATACGACCCAAACATCATATTTAAAGGATATCGGCTGATTATAATGGTGTTCTTACTCAATATACTGTTTTTATGTTTACCCATACCATGTATGGTAAACATAGTGTCGTTGTCCGGATTGACCACTCGTCGTTCGTCCGTCCGTCCGTCTGTCCGTCTGTCCGTCCGTAGACACTTCACGTGTAATGCGATAACTCAAACATTTTCTATCCAATCAGAAGCAAATTTTGTATATGGGTATATCAACCCAAAATACAGATCGAGTTCGAATTTGGGTTTGATCCGAGTTTTTGTTACAGAGTTATGGCCCTTTTTCTACTTAAAATTCACACATTCTGCCATAACTCAAACATTTATTTTAAAGGAGTTATGACCCTTTTTCGAAAAATAAATTGAAGAAAAAAATCTATTTAAATTTTTTTTTTTTTTTTTAACTTTTATAATAATAATAAAAAAAATGTCATTGACATTGTCATTTGTTTTCATTTAGATATTGATGATTATGATACAAGTTGATAAAAAGATTTCCAATGTGTCCCTTTAATTTTTTTAAATAATTAAAAACAATTATAACCATTATAACTCTGCCAAGGGTACCCCGAATCACCACACCAAATTTGATTAAATCGGTCCAAAATCTTGTGTTATGTACTGGTAAATCTGTTTGGAGCAACATTAAATCCAATTCACCAATTGCATTTGGACTACTTACTAGTAGCTATTGATAAACTTTCAGATAAAGCTATATTATTTTCTGATTTTTCTTATGCCAATGTGCAAATAATCTAATAAAGAAGCCTGTGGTATCTAATTTAAAATAAAGATTCAACAATAAACATCACATGATATTAACAGTAGACTTGGACATCTGTGTGCTGCAGAGTTATATCTTCAGATGGTCTGATATCATTATAATTGTTATTGGTTTAATAGAGGTCAGTGTTCAACATAAACAATTCCTGTGATTTTTTGACAGCTGTGCTATATAATTGATATTAATGGGTCAGTGGTGAGGTTGCTTATCTGTATACTAGGACACATTATTATTGTAAACTTAAATTGGACTCTCTTAACCCAAGTATTCCATGTCCAGGGCACACCTACACATTTAACCCACGGACTTGCTGGCTGTGGCGGTTTAGCATTACAGATCCTGTACCAGTGCATTCTCTTATATAAATGCCAGTGACCCATAAATTCCAATAATTTGTGTTATGTACATTTGTCTATAATAGTACATAACAGTATACTCTATAATTCAACACCAAAACTCTCATTTATCCGATCATATTAAATTTTTATCGCCAAGGGATGGGTTAACATCTGCCGATCGTGATCGGCCTCTCGTTATAATGGGCTCTTGTGTTGTATAATTCTTATTGGATCAATAAGGGTGATTTTGGGGTGTAACTTGAACTGCAGGCATTGTTATTTCTTCCTGGTACCAGTCCACTTCTCTCTCTAATAATCAAACGGAGAAGAGTTTTCTCCCAATTTTAAATCTCTTGGCCGGTACCTGATGTCATTTTTTATGCTAGTACTGAACAAGCCTGAGTTTAGTGTGCCTGTCATTTGCAGAATGAGGTCTCCAGAAGGTGAATTAAGTGACGCTATCCCGCAGAGCAGGCCTCATCTTCTCTGCAAAGTTTCTTTATTATCTAATTTCTATGGAAACTTCGTCACATTGATTCTATTTCTTGTTTAGTTTAGTTTCTCTATATCCCCAAATTGGCAGATGACACATTGCATAATCGAGGTTCCCAATGGGTGTACATTACGATATTCACCATTTGGGAACTTCAATCTGAGTATGTCTCCCATAGCAGATGAGGCCATGCAGAATGAGGTCCTCAGAGGGTGAATTTAGTGACGCTATCCCATAAAGGACAGGCACACTAAACTCAGGCTTGGTACTGAAATTCCTCTCTCAGACACAAGTCTTGTTTCATTAGACAAAAGACTATCTGATAATTCATTGAACATCCCTTTGATTATCAAATACTTGGGACAAATAGTTCACTTGGGGATGTACTGATAACAAATGGCCTTTTTTGCGATTTTAAATTGTTAAACGACCCCTCCAAATGAATAATCGGCATGTCCAATATATACTTTTATAACTGATGGGAGAATCCATTTAGGCTTTAGATTTAGAAATGGTGGGGTTAGTGATGTAATAACCAATTGCCAAGTAGAATTATAAAGATGGTGCATATATACAAAATAATAGTTAAATGATTTCACATTAACGCTTTCATGATGGGAGCGGCGCTGGTGCAGCATTAAATACCATGTGCCAGTGCGTTCTCTTATATATGCGAGTCTCCCATAGGGAGCCTCGCTTATACAAGAGAATGCACTGGCTTACAAGGTCAAGGTAAATATTTTATGCCAATGTATTCTTTTATATATGCTAGGCACAGTAAGGCACTCTATGGGGGACTCGCATATATAAGAGAATGCATTGGCACAGGGTTTGCGCAAACTTGTTTTGTGAAAATAAATGATACTACCAATACTTTACCATCAGAAGAAAAAAACTTTCATGAAGTGTAATAAACACTTAGTGTATCGTTAACAGGAATGATCTGATTCATACCTGTCTTTTCTTATCCACTATTTTCAGCGAAATATTTGGTACTTAAAGATTTAAGGGTTTTTTTGAATTTTTTTCTGAATTAATAAGAGGAATTTTCCCTGTCATCCATACTGGTAAACATTACTGTTTTTGGAAATAAATTATAATCTCAATTGGGTGAAGTTCTTGTCCTTTACCAAAATGGTATTTGCATCAGAATGCTAGAGACGTTAATCTGGTTGATTATCATCAGCTTTTTGAAGAGATTGATTTCTAATAGAGTTTTTTCTCTTTGCTGTTTCAACTAACATCATTCATGTTAACATCTGAAACTAAAATAGGGCACAGCTGTGAGTGGTAAACATGGTAATATAAAATTTGGGGGTATATGCTGGTACCAATCGATTGAAATATAATCTTTGTGATACATGAGGTTGTGGATTTTTGTTTTATTTAAATATCAACCCTCAGTATCTAGACGGGAGAAGGGGGGCATGGCGTGATCAGGCAAGATTAGTTCTGAAACTTGTTCCTGATCACAATCGTAATATTATTTGCCAATCAAGTCTGTTTGACAGAAACACATGTCTCAGACTTGTGTCTGGAATTTGTCCTGTTTTTCTTTGGAAATCACAAGTCAGTTATGCCTGTATGAGAACTTTTCCCTATGTTTTATCCTACCAATTACAAATTAAGTTTCTATGGCAACTTAGAATTCTGGCTCCCACAATAACCTAAGATTCCGAGTTCTAAAAAAAGGTGTGGCCTTTTCTATGCAGATATATCAACAAACTGATGACTGAGATAGAAAATTTAAACCTGAAATATATCCCTGTTTTAAATAAAAATGAATAAATAGTCCCCTTGATGTCTCTGTTTTCCGTTCTAAATTAGATCTTATCATCAGCGATATTTTCAATGACACAGCTGACGATTTTGGGAATTTAGAGTTTAAATATTAGCTGATTCATTACTCCATCAGATTTGCTTTATATGTTTGTGCTTGTATGACATTTATCTTGTAAACAAAATTCATTTGGCATTTTGTTAATAAAAATTTAAGCTATTCATATGTCATAACACTATATATAATTCTGTCTTAATCTAAAACGGAAAAACATGATTTTCCACATATTTTTATTATTCTGTCATGAATGATAGCCGTGCTAAAATGGAAAAAAGTATGTTTATTTGAGTGACTACATATGTAATAGAATATTGGAAGTTTCCTGGTGGATTGCTAGAGAAGTATACCAGCATGGAATTATTATATGTAACCATATAGGATTACTTCCCTGGAATCTTTGTTTGTTTGGCACACATGAAAAACACTTGAGATAAATGCACTTAAATATATTTTTCAACACCCCTTGATTCACAATGTCCATACAAGCACATCCTGTTATTTATTTCTACCTAACGTGTTTAGTTTGCAGCTTTTAATTTTGTATTTACTTAGATTTCTAGATTTATATTATTAATTATATGTATATTGCATGCTTTATATATCATAGTGTTAACAATATCATAAATTTTATAGTATACTATATGTGGGATATTCTTAAGAATTTCACAAATATGGTGTAATTTTTATTTCTCTTGTTGCAGCATTACCATATTCCTCCAATAAAGTTGAAATACAAAATAATTGTTGCTTTCCTTATCATGTATAGTCCTTACGATCCTTCCAACATAGGTCTACGCTCTTGTCTTTCAGTTTTTTGTTTGAAATTATTTGACTCTCTCAGCTGATTTGCAGGTGGAATCTATTAACACTTACTATACTTAATACTCATTAACGAGTAGTTCCGTTAGGAATTATTCAGATAATAGTAGGCTTGCCACGATTAATCGACTAACCTTCGGCAGGTGTGGTAGTCGACGGTTATTTAGATTCGTCGACTAATCGCCAAAACTGGGGGGGGGGGGGGGGTATGGTTGTGTATTTAAGCAGTACTATGCTCAAATACCATGCCTGGAAGTAAAAGTTAACAGCTTCCTTTGATAACGCAGCTGACGTTTGCCGGTCATATTCAAAGAGTTTGGTGTGCCTTTGATGTCGTGTTACAGGCTTGCCATTGATTATATATTATATTTAACTGTAAACGTATCTTCCTATGGATCTGTAATTAGCGATCATCATATCCAAAATGACGACGTGCATGGGACTGCATCTATATTTCTTTTTTTCAAATTTCATACTGTAAAACGTTGACCATT